>OZ020233.1:25117171-25717171 GCA_963971235.1 Cryptus armator
ATATAGTATACTGCAATAGATAACGAAGGATTAAGCATAGCAGTGGCCGGTCGAACGGGACTCGCGCATTATTCCTTATCCTCGCGGAAATGGAAGCTCTTCGGTAACGAGACGCAGGAACGCGACTTCATCGTAACCGGAGGTTTGCTTTGGCATCGAGGATTCATGATCGCCAGTAGTTATTCTTTGCTGGAGGATAAGGATGAGATACGGATTTATCCACGCGACACGAGACTCGATAACAGTTACGTGAAGAGCGTCAGAATGCCATCTCAGGTTCTTCTACTCAACACACTCAAGGAACGTTTATTAACATTCTGCGCCAACGCTCAAGTGAGCATTTATGATATGACGGTAGAGGGTGAAGAAGGATCCGGAAGCATCGAATTGACGAGAACGCAGACCGTTGATATCAGCGGATTGTGCGTTCATCCTGCTTGCGTCGTTAGCGCGACGTTGACGACGATACGCGCCGAAACAGCCGGCAGTCATCCGCATCCCGAGAGTTTACTGCTCAACGTTTCCGGCAGATTGTTAATGGTGCAACGTGAGCACTGCACCGATAATCCTGAAGTGGTGAGTAACTCGTTTCGTCGATTAATCGCTCGGAGATCGCATTGAAATCTAAATCCTCAAATATCTTTCAGCTCTTCTCGTGCAGCGCTCCCACCGTTCTCGCTTCGTACGTCGAAAACGTTTGGGTACCTTGGAGATCGAGAAGAGACAAACCACACCTGACGGAAGCTCTGTGGCTGTTCTGCGGCGCTCACGGAATGCGCGTTTGGCTTCCGTTGTTTCCTCGAAATCATCAGGACAACGCTCACACCTTTATGAGCAAAAGAATAATGCTGCCGTTCCATTTGCGTATCTATCCGCTGGCGATACTATTCGAAGACGCGATTTTACTCGGAGCCGAAAACGATACCGTCCTTTACACGTCCGATACGAATTCACCGTTCTCGCTGCCCTTCAGTCTACTGGAACTAACGGTACGACAAAAAGTCTCCGAAATTATAATGATTTTTACACTCTATGATATGAATACGAATTCAAATTATCGTCTTCGTTTTTTTTTTTTTTTTTTTCCATTTTTGTACGAATCCATTTGATTTCAGAGTCAAGTTTACTTGCATCAGATACTACGCCAACTAATTCATCGTAATCTCGGATATCACGCATGGGAAATCGCGAGATCTTGTTCGGCACTTCCGTACTTTCCGCATTCCTTGGAGCTTTTGCTTCACGAGGTCCTCGAGGAAGAGGCGACGAGCAAAGAGCCGATACCGGACGCCCAACTGCCGTCCGTCGTTGAATTTATTCGCGAGTTTCCCGGTGTCTGGGCGCGTGCTGTAGTTCAGTGCGCGAGAAAAACTGAAATTGCTCTGTGGCCGTATCTCTTCTCCGTCGCTGGTTCGCCGAAGAAATTACTGCAGGATTGCCTTCAGCGGCAGCAGCTCGACACTGCCGCTAGTTATCTTATTATTCTTCAAAATTTGGAACCCTCGGCGGTCAGTCGACAACACGCCACGCTATTGCTCGACGCTGCGCTGGAACAGGGACGCTGGGAACTCTCGAGAGATCTCGTGCGCTTTCTCAGAGCGATAGGTAATTTCGACTTTCCGTAGTCGTTGAAATAATTTTTATCTCGTGAAGCGAAATTAATAAATATTTTTAATTCTTTCATTCGAAAGATCCGAACGACGTGGAGTCACCGAGAACTTCATGGGGCGGAACAGCGAAACTTGCCGGTCCCCCGGCGACTCCACCGGTGTCGCCTCACGAAGACGATCTTTCGCTGGTTCTCGGCACGATGCAGGTATCGCGAAGTCGAAGTTACAGCACCACGGCAACGCCTAAGGTACCATTCGACAACGCGAACAAAGACGTCGCGCCGTCATCGATGCTCGAGAAAACGAGAAACGCCGTTATGCGACGAAAAAAATCGGTGCCGAACGTGAAAATCGAGAAAAATGATAATAAGTGAGTTTTCGACAAATTCTAAACGTATTGAAAAATTATACAAAAAATGTATCTATATCGTCGATATTTGACAAATTTTCAGAGAAGGGTCAGCCGAAGAATTCTTCATCGACGTTATACTTCAGCGACACGCCCGTCGCCTACTGTCGGCAAGACGCCTCGCCGATCTCGGAAGGTTCGCCGCTCGTCTCGACTTTCATTTGGTCACATGGCTGGCGAGAGAACGCGAGAGAGCCGCGAGAATAGAGGACTACGTTGTCGCTCTCAAAGCCGTCCACGAGGATTTTTGCTATCCGTATCCGACTCTGTCGCTTTCGGCTCTGCAAAAAATTCGACGCGCGAGTCACGCATCTCTGAGATCCATGCGATCGATAAGTCTCGACAGTCCGGACGGCGACGTGACGAATGCCGCAGCTATACTCAGTCCAAATTTCTCTCTCGATTTGCCGCCCGATAGCGGATACACTAGTCTACCGAGCAGCCGACCGCCTTACGTGAGTCTCGTATCTCCCGTCGCGAGTTTGGAAACGCAGTTTCCAGCGGCTGAAGCAAAGTTAACGCCGCGAATGCTTCAAGGTAACTTATCGAACGAATCACTTCGTTATATCGAAGTTTTCTCGTTATTAACGGAATTATTTCGTCGAATCAACAGATGCCAACAGCTTGATGAGCGATACAAGTACAACGTGGCGCGACGATGTGGAATCGATCGTTGGAACAGCCGTAGGAACAGTATGTTGGGTATCACCGGAGCCTATAGAACCCACGGAAGTTCATTCGTCGTCGAATTGCGGTCCCGTGAGCCGAGCGGAAGTACAGTTGAGATATCTTCTTCAGTTGTTTCTCGAAGCCGGATGTCTCGGGTGGGCGGCTATTCTTGCGACTGTACTGCGCGACGCATCGGCTATGGCGAGAACGGTAAGAGCGGCACACGCGCCGATGCAAACTCTCGAATCCGTGGTGAACCTGAGAGACGGATTGCTCGCCCTTACCAAGTGGTCACATTCCGAATGGTGAGTCCACCGGCGTTTACGAAATATTTTAAGGTACAAATGACGAGTTCTTCGGGACGAGTAGATGATGTTTTACGATATTTCGCCTTAGTCTCGGTTACAGACTATTCGTATCGGGAATTCAGGGACAAGCGACGCTCTTGACGCGCCTTATACTTGCGAAACAGCAGCAACAACAGCATCGCGATCAACAAGAAACGGAACAGATGATACCGGAAAGTCCGTCGCCCAGTCCCGCGCCCTCCTTTGGCAGCAATCAACGTGGAAACGTTTCGAGATCGAGACGATCCTCCATAAGTCACGCCTCGACGAGCGCCACTCTCGAGGAAGAAAATTCTCACGACGCGTTTGATAATCACGAGGAACCCGCTTTTCGCGGAAGTTACGGTAATCTCAGTAATCCTGAGAAACATTCGACTCGCGAGGGATGCGTCGTTTCATAAGCAATCCGATTACGGTAACGAACGCGTCGGGAGAGATTTTTGGCTCTCGTCGTTTCGTAATAACAACGCAATTGCTCAATACTCTCGTCTGATTATCATCGAATAACGCGACGAGGGCAATAATATCCGACGTATCGGAGTTTATCTCCAACGCGTAAAGCGGTTACTCTTGTCCTCATTTTTGTATAATAGCAATAACGGTAGAGCCGCGACGCGACGACGATGAAACGCGCGCTCCGCGGACTGATTTTAGATCCCATATTTTTCCTATCAAAGTTTCTTGTCTCCGTCTCGCATGAGACTCAACGTCGAAGCTGTACAGCGAAGGATTTTTATACCGATTGCCGCGCATCGTCGATCGTAAAATTACAGGGTTTGGATGCTTCCAAAGTGAAGCTTTGTCTCGATTAGTCAAATTCTTTCATCGTAAACCTCGTTTTTTCGGCTTCCCGATATTATTAGTCCACTAGTTGATATTATACACTGCTACTTGAGCTCCAAAAGACTAACTCGTTGCTCGCATTTTCTCCGTCGAATTTGACGACTCTGCGACACTATTTATTATTAAAAAAAAAAAAAAAAAAAAAAACATTGTTCGTTATATAGATCATTGATTATTGACAAGAAAAACTATATGATAATATTTTATCAGAACTGTAAACTTCTAGCGACGAAATTCCATCGAGTCCCCGGATATTTTAATATGCGGTAAGATCATTGGACGTTGTAAATATTGTATAGCAAAAAACTCGCAGAATCGATAAAGAAAATATATATATTTACCGCAGTTTTTTTTTCGTTTTTTTGTTTTTTTTGTTTCTTAAACAATTCCATGACAATAGAGTGGTAATAACGCTAATTGAGAATTATATTCCAAAAATTATAAGAAATATCCTTGCGGTCATTTCATTGTGCGTTGGTTCCGTTTTTTTTTTTTTTTTTACGCCGATTCTTACACTTCAAGTTCGCTATTTATTTGTGGCACTTTTCGTCGGCATTTCAGAGATTTTTCTTTAGATATTCCCGCAATTGCTGTGAGTACATTTTCGGCAGATAATGTACATCGATCACTTTGTTTATAGCATAGGATCGGTACGCGTTTGTCCGATAATCGAAGAACACACGAGATAACGATTTATCATCCGTCGATGGAACACGAAGAACAGCATTGACGATGAATATATATCGATTTGAAAAATTAACACGAAGCCGCGAATTTCATCGACGTTCTCGACGACTTTAACTACGATAATCGATCATCGATCTCAGAATACCTCTTTTCAGCTTTGATAATTTGTATCGTACCTCGCAGAGGATTCATCGTCATTTAAATCGTCAATTCCGCGCTCCGTGTCTTATGGCGAGTTATGCGTCTCCGTCGGAATGAATGTCGATAAGATATGCATTCGTTACGATTTTACTGAGAAGCGTAGTTTGGATTATACGCCGCTTGCTGGCCGTACGCTTCGGCGATATACCGAGGAGGCGCCCGAACCGGCGGATTCTGACCATAATTAATGGCTGCTGCATCAACAAACGAAAAGAAAAATGATGATTGTACAAACGAAAAGCTTTTTGTTTCTTCGTAAACAGACTTTTGTCCGCGTAAACAATATAAATATTATATACCCTGACTCGCTGGGTAAGCGTAAGCGTTGTGGCTAAATTGCTGGGTAGTTGGCATCTGCACGTTCCCCGGTGTCTGCATTACCTGTACGACCCCCGGTCGATGCACTTCTGGAACAAGGCGATGATTAACAACCGACTATTCATCGAATGCGATTTTGACTACGAATGCTTTTTTTTTTATCCGTTGTCTTCTCGTGTAAAAACGATTTTTTATTAAATTTACGAAGAGGTATTCTTATCACGTAAAAGGAACGGCGAGTTAATTATAAATGATGATTTTTTGCGTTTTTATTTTATTTTTTTTATATTAATGTTTATTGCGTACCATACCAGTCTCGCTTTTAGCATTTATTAGGTGCAATACAAAAACACGGAAAAAAAATAAAAGAACACTGGTTACAATATTCGAAGTAGAAAAAATAGTTTTTGTTTAGCGTCTATAACAAAGTACGGATCCTGCGCGCATAATACTTCATATATAAGTTTTTTTTTCTCTCTCTCTCTCTCTCTTAGCAGATAGAACTTGGAAATTCGTTGGAGGGAGGAACTTTCTCACACCCCGCGATCAATGGAATGTAAATATTTTTTTTTCTTTTTTTTTTTTTTTACATACACCGTATGTAATTCATTATGAATGTCTATTATTCCTTCAACGTTTTTTAATAAAAAAAAAAATTTCTTTGTCGCGTTTTTACAGCCGTATGTACGGAGAATAGTCATAACGAAGTGTGAGTGGTTTTTTTTTTTTTTTTTTTTATAGCAGTACAAAAATGCATGGAACTTTTCTTAAAGATTAATAATAATATGGAGTATTTTTTTTTTTTTTTTTTTTTTTTTTTTCTTATAGATTATATATGATTATAGTTATGGAATGTTTCCGAAAAACCGGGGAGTATAACCGGTATTATATAAACACGACTGTGCATGTCGTTTCAAGTATATAGCTTTAAGTATTATATAGCTACTAAAGCCACGTTTTTTCCACACATCAAGCAGTTTTTTTTTTTTTTTTTTTAATGCCGATTTGTGATGGATGGGATGGAATATATTCAAGCCACAGCGGATCCTGGAAAAAATGATTAGTCCATGAGACATGCAACAATGTCCACGATCGATGCTGTACACCCAAAAATGTTGCGATATTAACGGAACGGACTTCACGATGACAATTGATATGAAAAACGCGAAAAATGATGTGGTTTTTTTTTTTTTTTTTTTTTTCACACAGAATAAATAAAAACTGACAAACTTACTGCCATAAACATTTCCGCGATGACGCCTCTTATACCACGGACAGCAGGTGCAGCACAAGCACGAGATGCAAAATATGATGAAACTTACAACCACCACAACGGCTATTACCGCTGGAAGAATTATCCCGAGGCTGCAATACGAATACAATAGAATTATTGTAAAGCTTCTGTTGTTACGATATTTTTTGACACCCAACACGCAACACTAACTGACCCAGTTTTGACGGCAAAGTCTTCGGCGTTGCAACAGTAGAAATCTTGTTTTTCCAAATCGGGACAACAGTATTCTCTGTCCGGAAACAACGGATTATTCGGACACGAGTGTAAAACTCGATCGATAATGTTTGTGCTTTGCCCGAAATTGCAATCCATTCCTGTGGAAATAAATATTATCGATCTCGTTCATTCACGGATTTTGCTCGACGATCGCGAAGTACGCGCGAGTTGCCCGCCTATTTTGGAGGGTTTAAATGTTCGCCTAGATACCACGATATTTCGCTCGATGTATTCACGGGGACAATTTAAATGTTATCGATGCCGAAATTCGTGAATTTTTTGTTTTTTTTTTTCGTGTCGTCGATATTCGAAGTTCCTCGATAAATTTGAGTGGGAGAGTCAATCATTTTATCGAAATGTTTATGATCAAAGGTTTTTTGTGTTTTCTGTTCATGGGATCTTAGATTCTCGCGTTCACTCGGACCGATACATTGTTGCACTCAAGGTGATCGATATATACCCCCATCACCCCCCCTCCACCGCAAATTCCGTTAAACGCGTCACCGTAAATGCGAGAATACGACTATAATATTTAAAATTTAAGTAGATAGTAGTGATAAAAGCCGGAAGCTGCACTTCCTCTTATCATTCTAAAGCCGGACATGAATACCGATAACCGAAGACATATATAGCACGGGTTGAGTCACGAGTGTTGCTTTCTCAGAATCTTGCGAACAAAGGCCTACATTAGGTAGAGATGCCATCGACTGCTGCAATTTATTCCCGGCTTCGTTTCGACCTTTTATCTGGATCAGAAATACATGACTCACCTTGTGCGGAATTAACGGCGGAATAAGCGATCAGCAACAGAAACACCGATCGTAGCATCTTGGAGATTTATGTTGATTACAATGGAAAATGGAATCTGCGATTAGTTATGGCGCGTTTCGCGAGTCAGTTGTGCTATGATGATCCGTCGACAATGAACACTGGATTCGCTCTGATGAGATGTCCTGTGGTACAGGGATTGATCGCCACCACCCATATACGCGAATTGCGACCATGCGCCACGTGTTGAAATTTCGTACCAAACAAGCGCAGTAAACTTGCGCGTCGACGCCTTTCGTATTAAACGGTGTTTTTTTATTTTTATTTGCACGCGCTGTGTAGTTTTGAAAACAACTTGATAAACGGAAAGAGTTAAATTCGAGGAACAATTAGAAAATAAAGATTTTAATTCATCTAATCGACTTGTGTATTGAGAATGCAATATTGTCGACAGGGCAAACGATCTTGCGAAGGTGATATAAAAAAATTAAGATGTATATACGAGAAACGTTGACATTTTTTCAAGAATATAAAAAGAATTTATCTCGAACAGCCCTCTGGATCATGGGGGATGTTTCTTGCATACAAAAGTGACGCTCCATTTCTAAAAACATACATTTGTTACATGAGTCGTAACCTAGTTGATGGAGATGCGGAGATGTGCTCCGTTTGCGGGGGCGGGGAGACGGATGTGCAGTGCCGGTAGGCTTTACGCTCTACCGGAAGCCCAGTATGGCCAGTAGTGTTGTAAGTTGCAGTTTGGCTGTTTTGCAATTCTGGATGAAAATACGAAAATCATGCACAGCTTGTTAAATTTGTAATTGGAGACGAGTTTTAGTAATATGCTCGACAGGGTGCCTCCGAACTAGAGACTTGCCCAGATTTTTGCCGTAACTCCGTAACTCCGTAATAAGCAACACATCATTTTTTTTTGCGTACGCGACGAACATGCGAAACACCGCGAGGCGTTAAATTTTTGTATCAATCCAAATAAGCCAGCGGGCAAAAATCACGACGCGCGCTCCCGTCCTGTTGCGCACAACCGTCGCGCACACGTGCTGCTCCTGCTACCCAATCCCGTTAATTTCCGCGTTCGAGAATCCAGTTCCACAACAAGAATTAGAGATGTCCGCTCGACGTTGAATATCGCGAATAAACGGTCTTTGTTAAAATTATGGAAGTCACACGAGCGAGTAAGTTAACCGTCGCGCGTCATTGCCACATTGTTGACAACATTCGCCTGTTTTTTTCGCGATGTAGCGAATCGGTGTTGGTGTCTCAAGCCAGTTATAACCGCAACGACAAAACCGAAACGCGTGCCGACGTACTGTGTATCGTTTTTATTTCATTCAACAATCTTCCTTTTACACTGTTCATTTAATTTGTTTTCGCACATGAATGCGTATCTTTCGCCTTTTCCTTTCGTTAATTCGATCTATTACATCGCGAAAAAAACAAAGTTGTCTCGGTGTTCGAAATCCAACCTTCAACCGCGCCGCTTTGTAGGTCACGGAACGTCGCTGTTCCTCATTCGCGGGTTATTCTCGTTACTTATCGGACTTTTGAATGAAATCTTTGCCTCGCAGACTTCCAGGAGGTTCTGGAGGAACTCGACGGCGTTCTGAAGGATGCCACTTTTCTCGCGATAGACGCCGAATTTACCGGACTCAATTCCGGTCCGGAAGCAAACCCCTTCGACACTCTTTCACAGTACTACGCAAAGCTGCGCTCTGGATCCATGGATTTTCTTATGGTTCAATTTGGACTTTCGGTCTTTACACGAGATGCAAAGACCGACAAGTAAGTTTTTTTTTGCACGGCATTAAAACGTTAAAAAATAATTTCCGATGGATAAAAATCATTGTTTTTTTTATTTTTACTTTTCAGATACAGCCAACGCTCGTACAATTTTTACGTTTTTCCAAGGCCCTTGAACAAGAGTGCCCCGGATTGCCGTTTCATGTGTCAAGCGTCTAGTATAGCGTTTCTCTCTGATCGCGGCTTTGACTTCAATAAATTGTTTAACGAAGGAATTCCATATCTGACCACCGTAGAGGAAGAGAGAATGAAAAAAAAGATGGAAGAGAGGTGGAAAATGAGGGAAGACGGCTTGGAACTCATTCCGATATCAGATGGCGACAAACCACAAATCGAAGAGATTTGGTAAGACTTTCGGTGCAAAAAATGTATCCGGCTGTTTGATAGTATCGATTTTTATAATGCATCGAAAAAAAATCGCTAAACTTTTCGTTGTTTTTTCAGCTCTAGGATAGATGAATTTTTGGCTTCCGATGCGGAAGAATTGGCGATCGATAGATGCAACGCGTTTATCAGGCGATTGATACATCAGGAGGCGAGGATGAGATGGCCAAACGCAGTAAGATTGGAGGCGAAAACCGAGGGAGGATCGCAGATGTTGTACGTTTACAAGAAAGGTACAAAGGACGAGGAGAAAAAGAGGGAAATCGAGAAACGTGAGAAGGAAAAACAAGAATTGAAAAATGCTGTTGGCCTCACAGAGTTGTTGAGAAAAATAGCCGATTCGGTGAGTCGCCGATAAAACGATATTCGCGTCGCGACGTCTTTTTAAAAATATTTTGTGACGTGAATTTGATAGTAATCTCGATTCTTAACGATTGCAGGGAAAAGTGATGGTGGGACATAATATGTTACTGGACATTTGTCACATGACGAATCAATTCTTTGGTACGCTGCCGGAGAGTTATCGGGAATTTAAGTCACTGATTCACGGACTGTTTCCGAGGTAAGCGAAGAAATCGCGATCGGTTAATCGCAAGGAATTCAAAATTCTAAATTAAGATAGTGTTATGTATAAATTAATTAATCTTTATATATATTTTATTTAGATAAATTCGTATATAAAATTATAGAAACTAAATCGATTGATTATCAGTATATTCACAATACCGTATCGATATATCATATTGTTTTTTTTTTTTTTTTTTTTCAGATTATTCGATACAAAATTAATTTCGCAATCGCCTCAATTGAAAGACAAAGTACCGACGTCGATACTTGACGCGATTTTCGAGACTGTGAGCAAAGCGCCATTCACAATACCGGACATTGAGCCAATCGAGGGTCGTAGCTACTCCACATCCGTGAAGTTATTTCACGAAGCTGGTTACGACGCTTACATTACCGGATTGTGTTTTATCACACTATCCAATTATCTCGGTACGCGTATTCTCGATCTCTTGACATCCCTTTCATCACTACTTCGTTCTTCGCTAAAATCATTTTTTTTTTTTCAGGTTCTTTAAAACAATCGACGAGTACCACAGTTCTACCGGATTCGCCGCTTCTCAACCAGTTCCTGAACAAGTGAGTCCCATTCGAAGTTAAACCATTCGTCATATTGTTATCGTTTATCGTTACAGTTTCGTCGAAATTGTTTCAGATTATTAATAATCCGATTGAAGGACATTCCGTATATAAATCTCGTGGGAACCGATCGTGAGTGGGGTTGCATCATTCAAATAAAAAATTGTGTGAAAAAAAAAATATTCTCAAATTTTGTGACGACGCTACTGCGATTTGATTTATAGCGACGCCCAGCAGAGATCACGTATTTCACATCACATTTCCGAAGGAATGGAAGTGGAGTGACGTCTCCCATCTCTTCAGTCCATTCGGTGAGCTATCGATATTCCTCTGATGTCGATTAAATCCCATCGCCACTTAAAAAAAAAAAAAAAAAAAATTAATAATTTACAATCGTTTATCGCAGGCGGCGCTTGGATTACGTGGCTTACCGAGACAACCGCTTACGTTAGTTTGTATCAACGCGAACAAGCGTCGACGCTGATGAAGAATCTCGCGAAGAACAAACGGATGCGAGACTGCAAAATTCAAACGTACGCCGAGCATCAGGACTCGATGAACGAAGAGGTCGAGGAAAAAGTCGATCGAAAAAGAAAATCGCCGAACGAGTGAGTTTTCTCCTTAAGGCAACGCGATACAAACTCAGTAGGTACCAAATCGCAGTCCCTATTCTGAAATGTTCGCTGTGACGACCAGAAGAAATTTAAGTTTACGAAGTCGTCGGATAGACGTATAAAAATTGAATTTGCATTTTGGAAAAAACCGTTTTGGAAAAAAAATGGGCAAAGCGATTGGTAACCACGTGAGCATTTCTCGTGAACCGTATAACATACCCTTAACCTTTAGCAAGAGTTTCGACGTACTTTCCGGAAGAGATGAATTCTTGTAGCATCAGAGCTTTCATTCCGTTGTAAGCACTCCGCGGTATCGTTGATTTCCTCGAAGGGTTCCATGTATTCTCTACCGTTCCGCTTCATTCGTTTCCGTGTTACCGTATTTCCTCAACTATCTCACAGCGTTCTCGTGCGTATCGTCGGCCGATTTCCTGTACATCGACCGATTTGCATATCGTCGACGCTGTCCTGACTCTCCGCTCGACAATGTCTTCGTTACACGTGTTTTCTAACGCGAGAAAACGCAACTTTGCCTCAGACGGTCTTCCCGACTCATTCGCTTCACTGGCGACTCGTGTTATTTTTTTTTTCTCGTCGCATTTCGCATTTATTTGCTTCAAGCGAATGCCGATTTCCCGGTAATCGTAAAGTTCACCGAACATCGCGTTCGAACTCCGCGTGGGCGGAGTTTCACCGGATACGTTACGTCGGATCAAAATATACGAGATATCGCGCGAAGAATTGAATTTCGTGGCGGGAATTTACGATCGGATTGTCCAACAGGTACGCGGGTTGCGCGCGATGTTTTTCTGTGAATAATTTAGAAGAGAATCGCGGAGTGTTGGTTTCCGTTTCGATACAGAGGGTGGAAAAGTTCGGAACGATAGCTCGCGCAGTGGAACGGGGAGCCGTCGTTGGATTTAGAGTCGACAATCCCGCGAACGTTATAAAGCGGACGCAATTATCGCGCTCATTACGGCTACAAACGAGCCGCCGTTTGCCAACGCGCGAATAAAACGAAACGTCGAGTATTAGGGATCGCGGTGAGGAACTGAACTTCTCGATTAGAATAATGCAACATGTTTCGGATAACGCGGCGTGGTAGCGTAGCCCTCCGGATTCGGAATGCAAATGCACACACCGCGGTGTGTTCTCTCGTCTATGAGTCACGCGGGATTCGACACGCGTTCGGCCACTGTGTCTACTTACTCTCCAACGCACGGAAACGCTGCTATCTCAGTCGCTCGCTTCGCTTCTTCATCAACGTGCAAACGGCGCGGTGCAAACAAATCAAACGGAGCGAAATCGCAATTAGTAGAATAGAAACGGACATTACGATGCAACTTGTTTCCCATCGCATTAATTCATCTCCGGGAGTTTTTATTATTCGCCGTTTCGAGAGATAAAAGCGACTAACTGATTTTCGACGAAAAAGGAAACTCTGGTGGGTGAATCTCGATGATGCGGTTAGCCGGAGGTTAATTTTTATTCAGAATCGCTGAAAGATGCGCCGAGCGAGTATTTGCGATGGCACGCGGTATGGTTCGATCTTTTGGTCTTTCAACGCGAACTTGTAGTGCGACAGCATCGTCGTGGTAAGGTGTGCGTTGTACGCGCGGCCCATAAGCATATATCACCGGCCGGTACCGATGCATCACTCGGTACGTGCCGACGACGCATCTGTAGCCCAACTGTTATCTCGCAAATTCTTTCTTCCGCTTCTCCGCGATCTTAACCACAATTTCTTCCCTTCGTTCTCCAATTTTTCTTTAATTCGTTTTTTTTTTTTAATTTTATTTATTTATTTATTTCGCCTTCTCAGGCGGAAACATCGCGGCAGCATCGTCGCTCGGGATTTATTTATGCGTCTTGAAACGCCTGTGGGATACAAGATATAGTCGAGAGACTGTGCCGTACCGTGATAAATATAAATCAATCAAAGAGGAAGGAGACGACTTCTTTGCCGCTATGTCAATGTCGTGACTATTTGATTAATCGGCATTCGATGAATTAATTATCTCATCTCTCGACGCCCGGGAGAGACAACGACAAGCGATTCTTTCTTTCGTCGATTTCGCACGTGTTGCGAATTCACGCGCGTGAAAGACACACACAAGGTATGGTTCGCGTGGACGACCCGTAGCTGCGGAGGTTGCTTCGCATTCCTCGCCGATATTAATTTCCTCGAACGGTCGCGTGTTAACACGCGATATCGCGCGTCCGAGACTCGCCCCGGTGCTAAGCTAAGCATCATTACGAATCTTTGAATGCTTTCGATTCACTGGTGGTGTGTGTCATACCATCACCACACCCATTGAAACTCTTTCGTCTCATTCCTGTTTTAACGTTTTCCTGAATAAATTCCCCGATATTTTGCAAAAAAAAAAAAAAAACAACAAAAAAACGTTTCGACGTTCGAGACACTCGTTGTAGAAAGGCATTTGAAATTCCTGTCTCCCGAGCGCTATACACTGTCGAATAAAGAATAATTTCGTAGACCGCGACTGGGGCGGGATAATCACAGGAGGATAAGCGTTTATCGTTATAATTCTCGGCTATCGAACTCGTTAACACCGCCGGATGCGTAGTACCGGTAGTCCAGCTTTCGTTGAGAGTCGCCTCTCCACTTTCGCATCGTCGCGTCGTGCCGCGGATGGGACGGGTGAGAGGCGGAGAGTCACTCGTTACTCGACCTTTATCTTGTGGGCTTTTCTTCGCCGTTCGACTCTTCGCTAATTCCAACGAGTAAAGACGGCTATCGTTATCGCGTCCGAGACTCGTTAGTACAAAATGCGAAATCGCGGACTTCCGAGAGGCCGTCGGGGTAGTCTACTGTAGGCAAACGAAGGTAAACGAAACCGGTTAACTCGTATTCTCGTTCCCTTGAAATTTCGAGTAATCGATTATTAAGTTTCGTTCGATACGAATTCTATTTTTTTTTTTTAAATTTATTCGACGTATGAATTCTTCTATTATTCCGTTTGTTGTATTAATCGTTTGTAAGGAGAGAATTTGTAAGGATAATAGCCTCGTCGAGGAGAGAAAGAGAGAGTAGAATATTAAAAAGCTCGCGAGATGTTCTACACCGGTGAAAAAGACTGTTGGATAGAAGGCGAAGTTAGTCGTGTGTTGGAATATACGGAGAGAGGAGCAGTAGGAAGGAGAGAAACCCGCAGTGGCAGAGATTTCCATGCATAATGCGAATAGGAGCTGTGAGTGGCTTCCAACGGGGGCTGTTCGATGCACATGCAGCTGCCGACTCGGCTTCGCTGGCGCGCATCTCTCGGCTACGCCCTCGGGATTGCGCGTAATGAGTTCTACACGCTTCGAATATTTTTCTTCTCCGCTTTATCCCGTCTCCGGTCTGCTGCTGCTCTCCGTCTTTCTCTCCCTCTCGATGTTGTTCCATCTTAACATTTTATTTTTCATCGTCAAGAGTTTCTCTCGCTCCACCGAAGATCGCTTGGTCTTCGCTACTTTGCATGGAATACGCCAACTTTTCTCTCGGCGTTATCCGCCGCGCGGCATTCGTTGCGCTACGAGATCTCTCTCTCTTCTCGTTTCCGATGCTAATCCACGCCTCTAAATTCGTTCGAACAATTGGCCGAACGCGTAAAAAGAGACTCGGTGAAAGGAGCGACTGGCAATAGGTATTAGCCGAGTAGGTGCAGCGCGTGAGTCGAGTGAAAAAAAAAAAAAAAAAAATTCACAAGATTGCGTACGACTGCGACGACGACGCGGACAATGCCGAGGGATTTCGCTGGTTACGTTTTTCTGTGTTTCTTTCTCTTTTTTTTCCCGGACTCACTATAGTAATCATACGCGTGGGCTTCGAGAATTCGTTAATACCGAGAGTGCCGAATGGTTAGCAAAAAAAAAAAAAAAAGAAAAATGATAGAAGAAAAAACTACAACCCCGAGGCAAGCGAAGCTCCGTGTCCCTCGACAAGGACATGCGCCACGCGCGTTCAAAGTAGCGCTCGTTAATGAAAATTAACGCCTAGAAACGCTTGTTGCATGGCGCAGCCTCCGAGAGTCCTATCCCCGGGTGCGATGTCGCCGCTCCCGCTGCTGCCTCCCCGTTGAATTCGCTGATTGCATTCGCGATTCAGTTCCGAGACTCGTTACAGTCTCGAACTACACGAATAAATTTCGCATAGGTGCCGATACTTTGTTACGAACGTAAGAGAAGAAGAAACAGCGAGTCAAGCGTCACTTGTAGCTTTTATCGAGGGGAGGAGAGGAGAGGAGAAGAAGGTACGAAGCTTGTAGTCTTCGCTGATTGTAACTGCTGGAGGACGCGCGTCCCATTGAACTCCTCTTTCAATGGGCCCCTCTATCGACCGGTACCGTTAATTTCACGTGCAACGATAATTACGCGTCAACCGGAATTGATTCAGTGGAAACTTCGAGATAGGAATGCCCACTGGCATTCGACGACGGAGTTATGGTACTCGACCGAGCGGCTAAGAGAAGAGAGGGAGCAGAGGCTTAAGAGTGACGAGAAATTAATGTCGGCATTGGTTAGATGCTTCCGGCTACCGTCTCCCGTCTCGAGGTCAATTTTTTTTTTCTCTTCGTTTTTCTTTCGATCAGCGATATTTCAATGCTTCCTATGTTCGTTCAAAGATCCCTCCGAGAGTACTGTGGAGTTTCAGAAATAATTTCTTTCTCGGTACAGAGAGAACGAGAGAACGACGGGACGGGACGGCAGAACGAGAGTCTTATCGGTGGTTCAAGATTTCTGTAACCATCACTCGTATCGATTGCTTCCACCGAGCCGAGGGTCTCGAGGGATCATCGAGTCCTCTTGCAATATTATTTACCCGTTGTGCGTGCGTGCGACTTGTAAGCCGCGTGGCCAACGCCGAGGTTTCGTTGAATATTCATAAAGCCGAAGCCGCCGCGTGGTTGCGCCGGACTGGAGTAACATTTCCGTAACGGAACGTCAGACGGTTTGCCCTGAATGTATCTCGCGTATAGGCATAACTTTCGAAGCAAATAGTTGAAGTACGACGACCGAACACGCTACGATTTTTGCATGTACCTCGTTGGTTCGCGGTTACAGGTACACGAGCCTTTGCTTGTCGGACTCGTCGAGCGGCTTTCATTGCCTCTCGTTCGCGACGTTGCGTATTAACTTTTATCCGACTTTATAGCTGAACTTAGTTTTGCTTTCTGATTTCAGCGGCGCAACAGCGAAGACGGAAACATCGAAGATTGGTGACGATTCGGCGAACGGTGTGGACAACAGCCGCGAGGACGGCGGCTGGGAAATGGCCGCAGGTAATCGAAATAAAACCGTATCGGGCGTTTATAAAAATAGCGACAAACAACCGGCTACGAGCTCTGCATCGCAGGCAATTTTTCCATTTCTCAACGAGGAACTTAGCCGTCGTCTTGACAATGTTCTTCGGAGGGAAGTGATCATCGACTGCAACGAGGTCTTCCGGTCGAGAGAAGCGACCGAACCTCTGTACAGCTCTCTCGCCGAAGCTGACGTACTTATGCGCGATATCAACGCGTATCGAAAAGCGCAATGCGACGAGGTCAACAGAGCGCGCGGCGTTTTTGAAAGAGAGAAGAAAAATTTGTCTACAAACGCGAGTGGCGGAAAGGCGCGGAAAAGTCCGAAACGGCGAAAATCGGCCGCTTTATCTCTTCCGGAAAAATCATCGATTAATGAAACATCGAAAAATAACACGAATTCGCGATACGGCACGTCGTATTTGCGCGACGAAATGACTGTGAGAAAGCGTCTCGTCGCTGGTAACGAGAATTACGATGACAAAGTACAATTGAAATCGCCGAGTCTCAAGCTGTTGAGAAGTACAAAAAGAAAAGCTGAACCCGTTTTAACAACCTCCCTTCTCATTCGTTTCGCACAAATAATCGCTGTTTTGATACTCGTATGCGTAATTTTTTTTTGGTATCGAAGTACACGTTTGCGTCGTTAACGGTTGCGCTTCCCTTTTTTTTTTTTTTTTTTTTTTTTAAATACATTATTTCGAACGGAATATTCGATACTTTTTACCGGTAATTTTTATACTGATAATCTTTTACAAACGTAGAGACTGTTTTAGAAAAATAAAATGAATAACACGGGGAGAGTGAACGTTGAAAGTATTCGGAAAGCTTGAGTATCGAAATCGAACATCGATACATCATCGATACAATTAAATTATGTTTTATACAACCGTTATTTTTGTGACGGAATGACTGGATAATTGGATCTTAATTTAGCGATATTATGAACGCTACGAAAGCTTTGAACGCACGTGTGTTGCACTGTCGGTGATTAAGGGATTATAAAACCCTCCGTAGTCTTTCGCGGTTAAAAGATAAAAAGATAAAAAAAAAAAGAAGGAATGTTTGCACATTGATAAATCGATTATTAATCTATGGGTTCATACGTATATATGATTTATATACGTAACGTTAACCGGGTTGTTACCAACGACACAAATTGCCCTCAGGCGTTGGAATCCAATCAGTGAACGGACGGAGATAGAAAATCGCCGCTTGTATATACATTTTCCTCTCCTGTCCTCGAGTTGTCATGGGAAACGTCATCGGTCAGCAGAGGGGAAACTATTCACATGCGATAGTCGATAATTAAGTGCGCGGCGAGGACGCGCGCGCGTGCGTGTCGTACGAAAGAGCGAAAGCGAACAAGAGACGGAAAGAGAGAGCTGTTAATTAAGAAAACGACGGCGGTTTATCGTCGTTGCACTGTGTCGATCGGTGCCCCTACCTTCCTTACGATTAGCAACGCGATTGATTAATTACAGTGATTTAGAAGCTGTGATGGAGAGATTCGTCGAAGAATTGACTGCGCGAACAAATGCGTTAAATCGACTAAAAAAAAAAAAATAATGTTAATCACGACGAGAGAGGCGTTAACCTGGTGATGGTTCTGTAAATGCATATAGATATTCAAAAAATATTTATCATGTCACAATTTTTTTTTTATTTCGTACAAAAAAAAAAATACAATAAATAACAATTGTCTGAAAACAAAAAAAGAGAATAAAATAGAAACGATTTACAGTAAAAATGGTATTCGAGGCTTCGAATTGCTGGAAAAAACCGAAAACGGTTCTTTGCGGATAATTCGATTCAGGGAAATTCAGAATCAAGGAATTACGAGTGTTTTTTCATTTTTATTTTGCTCGGTACATCGCCAGTTTAACAGCAACTCGATACGTTAGAATAAAAAAAAAAAAACATTATTTACAAAATGTCACGTAAATTTATATAAATATGTCGACGAATGAAAAAAAAAAAAAAAAAAAAAAAAAATTGCGAAAAAATTTCCTTGATTCTGAATCACTCTGTGTATTATCTTTGTATTTGCAGGTAGAAAAAGACGAAAACGCAAGGCCGGTACTGGGGACGTTTCGGATCCAAAGGGAAAGCCATTCGTCGAGAACGCAGCTTGGGAGTGAAGAGAATTTTTTGTTTTTCGAGGAATCTACGCGACGATCGATCCTCGAACTATAAAGAGGTATTCTTTGAATGTCAAGAAAATTCCATTGAGAATACAAATGACGTTTGATAATTAAAGTTCCGAAAAGGTTCCAATAAAAAAAAAAAAAAAAAAAAAAAAAAATTTGATTAAAAATAAAGGAAACCCGATTGATGCGTATAAATCGTGATATGTTTTATACGCAACAGGATCCTTCCAGGTCTACCAAATTCCAATATTCCAAAACCGAAGTTCCGCTGAGCGAACGGTACGGCGCCGTATTGTTTGCTCCGAAATCGCGCGAGACTCGCGTTCCTCGAGACATCAGTTGGAAGTTTCGAGTCGCGCGAGTTTGTTCGCCGCTAAATCGCGCAATCGAATTGATCGTCTGCATAATAATAGCGTAAAAATAAACGTATGAATACAGTAGAAATAAAAATGTTGCGCAGTGTGTTGGATCGGCAGCGTGATATGGTCGTCGAAACGCAGGAGAACATGTCAACGCCAACGCGTGGGGGTACCAACGTCGGTTATCCAAGGATACGTCTCATGGATAAGCACTTCAAACTCGTAAGTGAATTTTAATTCGTCGTTATACATCATTTTAAAACCACACATTTTTCCCTCATTTTATTTATTTTTTTTTATTTATTTAATTTTTTTTTTCCACACAACACAGTGTAATATTATATCGTGAACTCGTGGCAAAACGACGAGTCGCCTGTGACGAGTAACGCAATTAAATATAAGTGGATAATAGGCGGCCCTGTTTCGTACGATCGTAATTATCGTACCGGGCGGTTGTTAACCGTTAATGCATGTTACGTATATAATTGGGTGGGACAAGCAAACGGGTGATTGACGTTTCGCGTTGGACATTTTTGGGATTTCTAAGGGCATTGCATTTTTTTTATAACAAGGCACATGCCGCATAGAAACCCCAACTCTGCCTCAACGATAGATAGCGAGTGAAAAAAAAAAAAAAATTCACTTGAAACTCTTCTTCTCATTTTTTTTTTTTTTTTTTTTTTTTTTTTTTTTTTCGTATTTTATAAATTTTTTTTTTCAACTCCGTAAATGCGGCCTCTCCATGCGGTAGTAGTAAATTCGTGCTCTCTACTCCCTGTATACACACCCATAATAATATCGGCTACGCGTATGATAGACGCTCGAGACAACATAAAATTTTCTACGCTGTAACGAGCGATAGATCGTAAATAGGGACGCGGAGGGAAGAGAGAAACGTCGGTAGTAAGGCAAGAGGAAGGAATATCGTACCTCGAGAGCTCCATTGGGTACCGGTGATACAAATCGAGTACAGTAATAAATAACAACAATAAACACACGCGATAGACAAGCGTGTAAAGCCAAAGCCCTCCCCTGACGGTTCGCGTTGTACCGGTGTATTATACCGTACGGCACGTCTGTGTAATTCGGACTTTCGACTGCCAAGAGGTACAATACACGTATATATAGATACAGTAAAGAGAAACAGCGATTAAAGTCCGAAGATCCTCGTTACGTAGTCACGTGAATGCTTCGCTCGATTGTTATCCGGTCAATTGGAAGAAACGAGATATATCCGATCGCCAATTATTTTTATTCCGATAAAAAAATAAGCATCGATATAATGTTGCGGATCGACAGGGATCAGGTTCGCGGCTTCTTCGGCTGATATTTGTCGCCTTATTTCCAGTAATATGAACGACGAGGATATCTTTCGTTTTGCTCCCTCGCGGCGCTTCTTTTACCGAATAGCGAAATAATTCGCGTATCGCCGTTGTTTAAACGAGTGAATGATAGTTCGGAGAATGTAGATAGGGAACCATTAAAGTTTCGAGATTTACGGCTTTTCGAGGCTTTTCTCTGTGGCGCGCGGTTTCATCCTCTCTTCGCGAACGGCGAAGAAAAGCCGCAGGCGTGCCGCGCACGCGACTAGTTTGCTCGACGTACGAAGTGCTGCGAGAGTATGCGAATGTGTTTGATCTCTTGGTACAGTAGTGTTGGGAGATCCGTGCGCGGAACGCCCGGGGAAGAAGGATTGCCGAGTTGCGATGGTGCAAGATTCACGTGTTTCCGTGGCATGTCGCCCATCGTCTCGACTCGCCCACGTTACACTCTGTCCCCTTCCTTCGCTCGTTTCTTTACCTTGTACACAGGCCTTTTAGTCCGGAAATTTCATTCCAACGTCGACATCAATTATTTCCTATCACGAGAACAAACACCGCAAAGTATCTCGAGACTTTGGTGTTAAATTCATCGTCGTTGATATTGTCGAAAACTTATCTCGATAAAATCGCAACGATCTTTCACTGATTTATCGGGGGAAAATGAATTCGTTTGTATAAAAATAGGCGGAGGATATTTATTTCATGATATTAATCATTGTTTCTTATGGCAATGGGATGTTAATAAGTCTGTGGGATCGAATGCTTTCCAAGAGAAAAATCAACGATATGGAAGCTGTTAAGAACATTAATTCTTCATAATAATCATTCGACAAACTTATCAACGAATTAATTTTGAAAAAAATCTTTTACAAATCATCCGACAATCTTTTTTCTTAAGCAGAAATTGATTCGTTAATTTTTCTGAATATATATGCGTTTTTTCTTCAAGAAGTTATATCCTAAATTCGCGACGATTTATTAATAAAAAAAAAGAAAAAAAAATGTTTTATATTTCTATTCAAAAAAATTAACGGATCAATATCTAAAAAAAAGTTTTTTTGCCGGACGTTTTGTTACACAATTTTTTTTTAACTAATTTGTTAATAACTTTTTGAAATTATTATTCGAAGGTTGCGAAATTCTCCGATTTCTCGTTTCCAATGAATTTCTTCGTGTAAAAAAATACTTATTAAAAGTATTTATTTCATGGGATAATATGTAATTCCATAATTGTTTCTCGTATCAATAAGAACGACTCGGTGGGAACGAACGAGCGTTGGGCAACTCGAGGGAGAGTTCGATAATCGATACGGATAGAGAACGAAAGAAATACTTCTTGGAGTCTTCTCCATTCGGTTAATGGGAACTACAGAATTTTTCTCGTATTGTAATACCCATAGAACTTGATAATTGCCTCTAAGATCGAAGGCAGAGAGAGATATATATAGAGACCAACGTCTCGACGAGATTAATACCGATGAATTATACCGTTTGGTCGGTGAACTCGAATGAAACTCCTATTCACCGCTAGCCACTGCCTTCTTCATCCCCCGAAGAGATGCGTGGCGCGGGTATTATCGATATATCGAAGATAAGGGAGCCAACGCCGTGTGAGAAGGCAACGCAACGACTCGGAACTCAATTAAATCGAATTGCATCGATGACTCGTGTTTCCACTGTAGTTTCGATATTAACCGTTACATATTTTCATCTCTCGTATCCAATGTTCCGAGAAGTTATTGCGGCGCCCTATCGGCAACGTTTGCTCGAAGCGCACAGACGCGCAAACTCATACGAAGAAACGAATAGAAATATAGTTATGCATTTCACGCTCGAGTTACTTCGCGAAGAAAAAAAAAAAAAAAAAAAAAAAAAAAAAAAAAAAAAAAAAAAACGATGCTGATGATGATAAAAGTAACGAATCGAATTGCACTTGGATTCGCTGATAATAATGATCCACAGATGCGGTAGCCGCGGCAATAGCCAGTGGAATCGAGAAAATTGTATACGATATCGATATTATTTCACTATTCCGCATGCGTTTCTTAATTGCTAATTATTTATGGGAAGTGGCCGTGTGATTTCCGCGCGGGAAAAACGGGAAGAGGGGTAACCGCGGTGTTGGAAGACTCTCCGTAATAAGAGGAATAAAACTTGATAGTATCCTCTTTCACGCTTATCCTGGCGTAACGGATCCGAGATTTCCGCAGCTCGTTAAGACACTCTTCGTAATTGGTCTCAGCGAATGTTGGTTACGCGATTATTACGTATAAACTCGCCATCCGTCGATTTTCAACGACGAAAATTTGCCTCGCGAAATAAAAAAACGCTGATGTCGTCTCGTGAGTTCTCGTCACCGATTGAAATTTGAGAAATTTTATCATAAACTCTTTAAGGATCAGCGAAACGGCAGCTTTTTTTTGCCGCGTAATTATTACCCCGAGTGACGGCGACGATAGATTATTATTGATAATAGAATAAATAATTTAATAAAAAAAAAAAAAATTTAAAGACTGAATTTCGTGACGAGTTGTTTTCCCATTGAATTCTTGTGAGTTAATAAAAAAAAAAACCACTTTGCGTTGATAAATGATGTTTCGAACGATAGCGCGTCGACTACCCGGAAGCTTAGCGATAATCCTTGAGAATCGGTACCGACGCTCTCTCGTTTTTCTTAATTTCTCATCGTTGCGACGAGTGAGCGATCGAGCGACTTATGTCGGACCTTTTACCGCCTTGTCGTTTGAAAAAAAAAAAAAAAAAAACCTCCCGACAACATACTTATAATGCACTCACAACTATCTCCTTAATCCCCCGTATATACCCGGCGAATTACGTCGAAACGTGAATCAACGTAAATTTGTTTTTTTCCTCATATCCGATGTCGCTATCTCGCGAAGATCATAAAAGGTTTTTCTCGTACCGCTCGTCCCTTCGGTTAAATCTCAATCAGTTAATTAAACGTCCAGCAAATTTTTTTTTCCAAGAATATTAATTTGTTATTAACCGAACAGCAGCAAAAAGCAGCAGCAAAGAATTTTCTTCATTGAAGAAACGCATCGAAATCAGTTGTTTAAAGCGTTCGCGGAGTTTTCTCTTATCCGCAATAGGATAGATATAGACTCGAGACAACGCCTCGATGTCCATTCGCCCATCTCCTCGGCTGTCCGTGTACTCCGTGGCTATTTCTTCTCTCCTCTCTGCACGGTATCCAGCCTCGTATTCTCACCTGTCGGGAGGGTTGAGAGCGCGCGAGGTTCGCTCGCATGGGCGTGTGTATCTAAACGAGCCAATATTTCTACGAGATGTTAATAAATTCGTTCCAAGTACCCATAGCCGGCTATCCGGGCGCGTAGTCGTCGAGGTTCTCTCTCCGCGATGTATATAACACCGCGAAGCCTGTTATACACGTGTCTCTTATACACATTTATACGAAAAACGATGTGTACGTATGCGCGTCCATACAAACGCAACGTATCGTTTGTGTTGTTAGCGAGTGAAACCGTCCCGCGACTCACACGTAAGTCCTGAATGCACCGCAGAGATTATATTCTCCGAGACTCGGGGGCCTTCTCGTTCGTTTGGTTTGCCCGATGCCGAGTGAGAAAGCTTCGCGCGATGGCTTTGGGCGTTATAGGCTCGCAATTAGAAGCGGACAGTCCGCCGCGGTATCTCTCGCTTCGTTCTATCCATTGCCGTACCGCATAGATCGTGTAATATACCGTATACACCTGAAATTTAGCGCCGCCATCATTTTCAGGATTATTTCAGTATCTCCCTTCCCTTTTCTCTCTCATCTACTCGTTATTCGTAACACCGGCGTGGAACGCGACCGTGTATTACACACTTCGCGCTTCCTCTACATTTTCAATTTCATTTATTTCATTTACCGCGCGCATAGACCTTAACCGCCGCGCGCCATAGTAACGCATTATAAATGCGCTGTGGAAGGCGAGTTACCGAGTCGTCGTCGATCGCGTGCGAGACACGGAAGCCACGGGCACCCGCGGAAATTACATTTTCATAATGTATATGCGTGCAATAGGTGTCTATGCTACGAAGCGTAGTTACGCTACGGTCGCCTTCGGAATACCGATCGTTTAATAATTTAATCGAGCGATTAATTGACCTCTTGGAGAAATAAATTAAATGATGGAACGGAGCGATATTTTCACTGGAAGACCAACTGTTTCTTCTCTCAGTAAATTTTCTGTTTTTTTTTTTTTTCTCAGCGTTTCTCTCATTATAATATATCTCGATGTATCTTCTGCTCCTTTTCTTCTATTTTAGTGATTAAATTGAATATTAGAATTGAATTTTTTTCGAATTTGATAATTCGAGTGATTAAAAATTAATTATTTTCTCACTATTCTCCAAGTTTAATAGTCGATTTATGGCTCAGAGGCGTTCGATTTTTTTTTTATGTTGAGCAAAAGCCAAGCAGCAGAGTCGCATAAGGCGCTCATAGCTCTTGAACGCAAATGCCTCCACGCGACAGTACGTGCGCTCTATGTACCTCTTCCTCCGTGTGCGGGTTGTACACGAAGCCCGTGTAACTGTGGACCATAGAACGGCAAACAGCATATGCTGAACATCGTTCGCATAGCGGGTGGTTCGACGCAACTGGAGCACCGGGCGTTTGTCGAGAACATAGGAACGATACTCGAGAGTCTCTTGTATAGTTGAAGATATATATAACGAATAAATATAAAGAGAGCGAAGAAACGAGTCGCAGTCGCAACGGCGGGTTGTCTTACAACCCTTTTCTCTCTCCCGTTAAGGGCCGTGTTGCTCGTCGCTGAACAACGTATCCGCGAACTTTATTCGCGCCTTCGAGAAAATTTTGTTCTTTTAGAAAAATCGATGATTTCTCTCTTTCGAAGGAACAAGGATCGTTATTCGTTGTGAATCGTTAGCTTTGTTCGCGAATTTAAGGCAATTATCGTGAGTCTGGAAAGGCGCGTTGATTTTTTCGAGGGTACCGTCGATTGCCGATCGAGTCGGAGGCAACTTGGGACTTAGCAGGCCAGTAGGATTCGTTAGCAGCCACCACAGGTCCGCTAAGGCCCGAATCAACCCCGACATTTGACCCCTTTTCGCTTATTTTTTTTTATTTTTTTTCCCCTTCGATGGTCTCTCATCCAAACCGGTAGAACTGGATGACGATTATGAAGGGTTGTAGCGCTCGGGATCGTTTCTTCGCGGGGTGAAGCTGCGTAACCTTAGCTCTTGGCCTGTAACAGAGAAAACAGAAGCGTTTAACATTTTTTTTTCAATAGACTATTATTCTGTACAAAGCGCCAATCATAAAGAACCCGATTAAGTCTATTTACGATACGATTGACGCTAAAAAAAAGCCTCTCGTTGCCGATAGACAATGATATATATATTCGATTATTTTTCGAACGATGCGTCCAAGAAAAATCGATAAAAAACACGTAACAGTGGTGTTGAAGGCGCTAACTATGGTTCGGAAGGGAAAAAAAACCGATCGCGCGAGATCGTCGAATGAAGAAAGTAACTGCGGTTCTCCAAGGCAAGTCGGATGCCGCGGAGCAACATGCAAACATAGATAACGATTTTTCATTATGATTAAGCGATCTCACGGGTATTTATCGCCGAATAATCCACGATCGCGTCCCGCAGCGATCGCCACCCAACAAACACAAATAAATTTTCCTTATCGAAAACCAGTACTGCCGGTACTCGATTTCTATTTTTTTTTTTTTTTTTTTTTTTTTTTTTTTATTATTATATACTCCGCTGTGTACGCTGCACGAAGAAACCGAGACTCGTTCTCTCATTTTTCGTAGCACAGTTTATCCTGCGAAGTATACTCACCGCGAACACGAAGGGTACGCGCTCCGAGCTTAACGCGCCGAGAGACGAGGTGTTTATTAACTTATCTCAAAGCTTATACGGTCTCTCGGCGCGTTTCACGATTATTATCTCACAGCAGCATCCGCCATGCGATTTTCCTCATAGTTCTGCGGCATTATAGTGTCGAAGACAAAGTTCACAATCGCTGGAGGAGTATTAACGCGGAGGGAAGGAGAGATATAACGCTATATAAAATCGTTTCTCTAAAATTATTTGTGACAATTAGAGAGCTCTTCCTCGCAGGCACTCGCGAGGGTGAGTATACGCCGCGAGTATATCTCTCGGGATGAGGGAAAGGAACATAAAGCGACGAGAAAATGTTCCTCCCGGTTATATGGTACATATCGCTGTAATAACGCTCAACCGTTTACCAATCCGTTTAGTTGGCGTTCTCGTTACTCGCGTTTCTCCGTGGCCCCTACCGCTGCTTAACCCGTGCTATCCGCGAGCGTAACCGATGATTTACGATAAATACGTAGGAAGAATGTGGTCGGCTACTTGCGAGCACAGGCACCGGCACAAGCAGCAGCAGCGGCTAACGCGAGAGAACGCTTGACCCCTTCCTGCCTCATTCTACCCGCTCTATCTATCCTTATCCTCGGGATCAGTGGCGGTTACTCCTCGACGACTTTTGTGCGTTCGCGGTGGGTTAGGCAAATTATCGACTTTGTTCTATCATTAGTTCGAGCAACGAGCCTTGCCTCCCCTTATACTATGTCCGCTTGTAATCGCGAGTCGGTATAATACATCGCAGATATACTAAAAAAAAAAAAAAAAAAAAAAAACGTCGAGGACCGGTATCAATCGAAACCAACGTCTCTGCGGAAAGAAACTGTTTTTCACTTATCACAGGGTTTACGCGGCTTCGACACACTGTTCCCGTCATTATGGGCGTTCGGAATATTTAATTTTATGGTTGCAGCGGCTCGAGTATCGCTGATAATGGTGATTTACCGAAAAAAAAAAACGATGTTATTTTATAGCGTGGGATTTCGTATCGGGTATCCAGTTGGTGTTAAAACGAGCGAAAGATTTGTTAATCAACGAGAAAATTATTCGGGGATCTCGAAATGAAATGCAATTTTTTTGGTGGTGAAATTATTTGGGGAATTTTTTTATTGGGGGAATGGGGAGAGATTTTCGATTGAATATCGGAAAATCCGAGGCGCTTATCGTGTTCCGTAGGAAAAAATTTACACGATACCACCCTCGGGGAATTTATAAAATTATTTATTTCGGAGGTAATGTGGCAGCGGAAAACATTTAGAGGTAAAGAAGGGATTTTTTAGACAAACAAAAAAAATTTTAATCGGAACACAAAATTCGCTCCGTATATTCATGTTTTTTCGCGCTGAAGCCGAATCTGATAGGATTTTTTGTCTAAAATCAAAGAACGCGACAAATCGCGATGGCAAATTTTTATTTTTTTTTATCCCGCGAATTTCCCTATCGAAAATCTATCGTTCGATCTATCGGCGATTGGCTCATGCGAGAGATCGGACAGAGGGACGTGTAAGGATTGCACATTGCCGTGCGAGTCATCGGCCTCTTCTCGGACGGGCCAATCACTGTCTCAATAATCGTCAGCAAAACAACCGCTTGAGCTTCAGGATGATAAACCAGATAAAATAAATATCAAAGACGCGTATATATGTATATTTATATATACATAAGTTTCACGCGATGAGTCTGGAGGAGTTAAATTGAACCGGTCTAGTTATCTCTTCGGCAAATAGTATCGCCATTTCCACTTGCATAAACTTCTATTTCCAATACACTTTAGGTATAAATTCAAGCATCTCACGGTTATATGCCGAGAGAAAGAGAGCGAGACGAGCATCGAATAATCTCGTTTACCGATCACGCGAGTCCGGACTCAATAACGCTGTCGATAAGCTCTTTTTCAACCCCTTCTCTTCGCCGCCTCGTCTTTCTCTTTCGCCCGATTGAGATACCAGACCGGCTCTGTCTTTTCTTTTTTTTCTCTCTTCCTTTTCGTTTCATTCTTTCACATTTATTTTTATTAATATTATTACTCGGTCGCGCAAGAGCAGTCCGACAAGTTCGGCTCTCCGAAGGCAAAAATTTCTTTCGCACCGATGACGAGGATAAAGTCGATTCAAGGCAACAATCTTTTTTGTTTTTCTTTTATTCTCTCCATTCGCGGAGTAACCGAGAAGGTCCACTCTGCAATGATGCAAATTTCTCAATCTCGTTTCCCTCGTCGTACATCCGTTAGATATATAGTGGATGGCGTATGCATAATAAAATATGTCGCGAAACATGAGTCTTGGAGTATACGAAATGACCGACGCGACGTGTGGGTTCGTATCCTTTGCGGTTTTTCTTTTGTATCGTTGTTAATTTCCCGATGTGCATCTCAGGATAAATGATATTAATGAATTCAATCGAACGTCCCGAAAGATATATTTATGCTTCTTTTTTTTTTTTTACATTTTTTTTCAAGATTTTTTCTTTGGTATGCAATTTCATCGGAATCAGCAAAGGGACCCGATAGTTGTAAACATTTTAATTTTTCATATGCGCAGTTTTTCAGCAATCGAGCTGAAAATTTGCACGCGCGTTGAATAACCTCTAAGGGTGTTACGTTTTAAATTTTTCCAAAATTGGTAAAGCGATTCGAAAGTTATGGATATTTTTGTGTTCAATATTGATGACATTTTTATTTGAATTCCGATGAAACGTTGATAAATCAAAAAACCGACGCTTGCTGAGAAGTTCGTCTATTATTTTTAGTCTCTATAATTCAACAGATACAAAAAAAACCCCAAAAATAAAAATTTTCAGTTTCCGCATTCATTTTTTTTTAATTCGCAATGCTTCCTGTAGAAAGCAAAAAAAATGACAAGAGATGCTTCCGCATAGTAGAATCTTTACGAGGAAAAAAAAAAAAAAAATAGCTTCGATAGATTATATTTTTTTTGGCAAAAATCAACTTCACCAAAATCACGACCTTCGGCATGAAAAAGTAGGAATGTGTGTAAATCCATATCGCACAGGTGTTGGACGGTGTGACACACGGCGCGATATACCACATCGAGTCTGCAAGTTCACGCAAGCGCGAGCGCCGCGTTTCACAATTCGCGCACCACCTCGCTACCCGACGAAAAAAAAAAAAGGAAAAAAAAAAAAAGAAAAAAGTCAAAAGGTAAATCAAGAACGCACTCGCGGTTGGCTCTTTCGCAGCAACATTTTCACAGTGATTCCCGAAACGCGGTACATCGCGCACTCGCGTCTTTCACACTCGCGATAAACGAAAGAAAACAAAAAGCCAAAAAAAAATAAAAAATCAAATCAAAAGACCGGAATTGGTCAGACCCGTCGAACTAGGCACGCGAAAATTTTCGGCGTTTATAACCTGCTCCACATACCACGCGGCCATAGCTCCGTTCTATTTTTGAGGAGCAAACGAGCTCTCGAAAATTCTCGCACGCATCCTTTTACGCACTCTCCCGCGCGCACACTGTCGAAGTTCCGAGGAAAAAAAAAAAAAAAAAAAAAAAAAAAAAAAAAAATCCCCGAAACGCAACTTCCCTACACGTGTGCATCTTGCAACGGCGCACACCGACAAAAATTCGCACAGTTAAATGCAATCCATGGATAAATCCCAGACGACGTCGACGATACACGTAGCGTACGAAAGAGTTGGGAGAGGATGACTGCCCGCCGCCGCTCTCGTCCGCTCCCGCAAAAGCTCCGCGACTTTCTTTTTTTTTTTTTTTTTTTTCTCTCCTCTTTTTTTTTTCTCGTTTTTCCATTCTCCGTTCGTTCGCGTCAAGTGCGTATGTGTAGTATGTTAAATATACATGTTTCCCACGCGTCGAGTTTTACGCACGTTTCGCGTTTGTCGTGTGAGTGCCGGACTCGCTTGCGTTTGCCCTATCTATCGAAGGGTTCTCTACGCCGGGAGAGAATAATAATTGCTATAGCCGGTATATACCCCCGCGTGTTACGCGTGTATCGAGTCTCGTGTATATGTATATATATACATATATATATTTAGTTTAAAACGGTGTGCGCGCCGGTGTTTTTGTACAATCTCGTTTATAAGGGAGAGGAGAAAAATCGATGAAGCTGAGGGGGAAACAGCGTCGTTTCATGTGTGTTCCTATGCACCCAGTGTGGTACATATGTATAAAACTGCTATCCCATGGATGCTGCATGCAACCCTTCGTTCATCCCTCGGACGATTAGCATTTAATTCGGATTCACCCTCAGCGCGAACGTACGTTGGCCACACCCTCGTCTCTGTCTCACCCCTCAGTCGCTTTAGGGTTGGTTCGTTTTCTCCCCGAAAGCAAAAGGGACGAACGGTCGACTCGATTCGCGGCAATGGCCGACGCGCGCATTCTCACCACTCTCGGCTCTGTATAGCTGTCCGGTGCAGACGTAGACTCGTTCGTTTACAGCCGGAGAAAAGAGGCGGAGAAAGGTCCCCTATCCCTGAGGTTTCTCGACGGGGGGGCGGGAGAAAAAGGTCGAGGGAGAGAATATCGAGAATCAGACCGAAGAGAAGGTGAGGGACTTGGGACGGTTTTACGCACCCGTGGAGGGAGGAAGGGATTGTCCTGAGAGTAAAAAGGGTTCGGCACAACTTTCGCTTCAATTTTACTCCCCACCCCTACGAATCACTCTCCATTTCACCCCTTGTAGACGTGAGTTATGGCCGACGATCGCAAACGATTCGTCAAGAACCCCTCGCGATCGCGTTCCCTTGTTGTATGCATTTTCGATATCTCCCCCTCTCTTCTCGTACTACGAACGATGTATCTTTCAACCATTCAATATGGGTCTTTCGTCATATGGGTCCGGGGCTCTCGTTTCTTTCAGAGTTGGCGGAGGATTAGGATTATTCTTTTGTCCGGTTAGAAGCGCGACTACCGATCAGGTTCGCGGGGAACACGATGGAGAAAGGAACGCAAGGGATGCTGCAGCCCTCGCGAAATCTTTTGACTATTCCTCCTCTCTTACGATCTCGTAATAAATTAATGCGTGACGAAAGAAAAGCGGTTCGATGGCTCTTGAGAATCTGAGACTTGTCCGAGCGAAGGTGACGCGAAAGAGGTCAACCGGCAACCCTAACTAATACTATCCATCGAATTTACCATTTTTTTTTTAACAGTGAAAAATTTGTTTTTTATTATTTTTACTATCATTTTTTTATCTTTTGAACAATGATTGACATTTTAAACTTTTAACATTGCGGTATTCTCTTTTGCACCGCCTTTACTTTTGCCTCTGCTGCGCCCCCTGCGTCGTTGAAGGACGAGAGTCTCGACGACGAATAACCTTTATAATAACCGATACACATCTCAAGATCGGCGCTTTAATTAATTTTCATGTCATCGCAATAACAGCGATGGTAACAATAATAACCAATGATAATAATAATAATTATAATGATAATCGAGCAAAGCGTGAAAGTCACGAGTCACGAATTTCCTATTAGCGGCGATCTCGCGTTCTCAGCTTCCTGTATTTTTCTGTATCTATCCGCTTCGGTCTCTGGCAAATTAGAAGTACAAGCGAGTAAATGAAAAAAAAAAAAAAAAAAAAAAATTACCGATGGATTTTCCATCGCGTCGACGGGGAATGAATCAACGATGGAGGAACAGCCACTATGGCAGACGATAAAAATTCCATCGTGCGGAGCGAAATCTTTCGTACCGAGGAGAGTGGAGAGTTGCAAGAAGAAGAATAAAAAAATAAAAAAATAAAAATAAACGAAGTAAAGAAGAAGAATAGTAGACAAGGGGAAAGAGCTTAGTTGCTCGATCAGCCGCTTCCCTCGCTTCAATTTTTCCTTTCCTCTTCTTCTTCTTCACTTCTAACGATCGATCGTGAAAGACGATCCAGTTTCCGCGTAGTCATTCTTCGGCGTATGCTCTCAATTCCTTCGTCGTTCCTTTCTCTATATATAATAATAATAATAATAATAATAATAATAATAATAACATCTGTTGGTCTCTTTTCTCGAGTCTTGTAGAGAGACAAGGGAGCAAGAAGTGATTCAACAGGCGTGGCTCTCGCGGTGCACCGCTATATCCGTTTAGATTCGATACGGATGATTGTTCGATACACTCTACCCTCGATCTGCATTCGCGTTACAAAAAAAAAAAAAAAATAATAAAATAAAAAATATGAAAATTCTATTGCGATCGTTGAGAACGTCGATTGCTACTGTCATATAAGCATCCCGTGCAAAATACCTTTGAGAATTTTTTTTTTTTTTTTTTTTAATAAAAGACGAAAGTAAACTGAGTTCTTCCATCACATTAAAAGTGTCGTACCTCCGCCGTATATCAAAAGCAGCCCGCTTAGTCGCAGTGATTTAGCGATCCGCGACTCACGAATCGCAAGCATGTTGCGGGCAGCGAACGCCGCCCCCGCATTCGTAGAATTCACTTTGCCTTTGCGCGTCTCTACTCCGACTTGATTCCTCTCCGCCGGAGGACAAGAAAAGCCAACAGAATGTTCAATAAATGTCTCGTAGAATAGGCATTCTTACGATTCTCCTATAAAAAAAAAATAGCTGTTACCATACAGTGCGCACGTACGCGCGACTCTCGTGACGACGAGAGTCTACGTACAATATTTCTAATGTATAGAACGCATCAGATATCTTGTACACACGCGTTATTATACATTGTATCCTCGCCGCACGGTATCGCATGCAATTACGTGGGTCTCCCGACGTTGTTAACTTCTACTATGTTTCCTCGACTCGCGTATACCTTCGATTATCCTTGTCTCCCTCTCGCGACACTTCGGCTCTCGAGTTACGACCGAATTCGAAGTTACACGCGCGCGAATCTCAAACTCGTCCTCTCTTCGTTATTTCTCTCAATCGCGATTCGTTCGAAATGCCAAGTTCTCTGCCGTCTTCTATTTATTTCACCGTCGAGACGCTCGTGCGCTATCCGTACTAAACGGTCGATAAATTTTGCATCTTCGAGATGATAATTTCGCGGCTTTATATCTCGTATCGCGCGACAACAGTTTCGAACTTGTAGCGTCAATCGATCAAATCGTTCGATCGTTTCACTTGGCGTCGGCAATTTTGTCTGCGTATTTATTTTCTATTCGCATGGAATCTAAATACATCGAAAAATGTAATTTATTATATGATATTTTTTAAATAACATCGAATAGAAAAAATAATAATGTTAATAATAATAAATATTTATTATGTTTATTATTATTATTATTATTACAGATCAATAACTTTTCGGCGAAAATAAAATAATATATAAAAATAATAATAATCATATTAATAACAAATAACAATGTTTGTTATTATTATTATTGTTAAATTAATAATATCACCATAATACCGGTATATTTAGATGCGAAGCATTACGATACGGCTAAAATCCATGAGTGACACGCGAGCACCGTCGTGAACGGATTAGGGAAGGAAAGTCAATGCATAGCGTAGATAGAACGTGGGATCGTGTCGCCGTTCGGGTACGCGATACATACACTATGTATTCCGCGTGTAGTACGTATGTATAACGCGCCACGGAGTATATACCAAAAGGCGCCTTGAATGGAGACCATTAACTTCAAAGGTATATTATTCAAACCCATTCGGCGAGCGGCGCACGAGGAAATCGTCGCTGTTCTGCATAAGGTTCGGTCGGAGGAATCGAGGGAGATGCACTGTACAAGAGCCTAAGGAACAGCATAAGCATATTCCGCATAGGCGAGTCAAGAGGACAGTAAGCTTCGCTGGACTTTGGTGTTCAGCGGGCAAATAGTATGTAAAAGAGGGAGAGCGAGAGATCACTTGTCTCTTCTCTCCTCTCGTCTTTTCCCTTCTTTCTCGGTGCTTATTTTTCTTCGTTTGCCTCGCATGACACAACGACCGGAAGGTACGGCCGCGAAGAGACTATCCTCATGCCTGCGTCTTGCCTACTTATGAATCTAAACGACGTATACGTATCCCTCTTCCCATTACTGTCCTCCCCTGTCAAGTTAGCGTCGGATCTTCTGTACCTTACTGGTTTCCTTGCTGCCTTCTCTCATCGGCCTCTCGGCGTCTTTCCAGCAAAGATTGCACCCAATGTAAAGCAGAAAATCCGAAGGATATCCTCTGCTCTACTGTCGCTTCGCAATCAGACCTCAATTATTCATCATTTATTTTGTAAGATGGATAATATATCGCGAATGTCGGGGATTCCCGCACGAGAGATTTGTTACCTCAACGATCGCGGAGTCCCGGAGTGTATGTTGTATGACCGGAGGAACGAATCATCATGGTAATCACCGAAGGAACAGTAGCGCAGCTTCGTACAGAAGTCGAGAGGTCATTTCAGAAGAGATTTCACCAGATTACCGAGCTGCACAGCAGTTCGGACGATGCTGGAGTCGAAGCTATTACTGTATCGTAAATGGGAACAGGTTTTGCCCTAAACTTTTAGGGGGATTTACAACAAATTCTTCATTTTTTCATTCAATTCCTGGGCATTAGATTACCATTTTCACTATTGCGTATTCCTTATCGTGATTAACATTTTTTCCGACGCGGAATCCTAATTTTTAACTCCGTAAATAGCATTTTTTTCGAAATTTCAAAGTACACGTAGTCATAGCTCAATCCTTGACGTTGTCGCGGATATTGTCGATTTTTTTGCCATTTAGCGTCCAGACGATTGCTGCGATCGATTCGATTCCAATTGCGGAATAGTTGTTTCGCGAAACAACCGAACGGTTTATATATAAGGGGTTTTAGATACTTAGTTCCTATTTTCATTGGAGAACCACTGCGATTCTACGGACGTACCGAGAGATGCCCGAGTACATCGAGAGTGGAGGCTGCGCAATGCGCTCGCCAGGTACTCTTCAGGAAGATAAGAGAGTCGTGATCCTTACTGTACGTACCATTTATATAGGCGTATATATATATTGTATATAAAAGAAGTACACAGTGCAGAGGCAACGTGCACCACACGCAGATAAACATCTCGTATGCCCCGAATTAATAAATAATAATGCAATATCGTTGCTCTCCCGGTGGCTGCGCTCGGCTGTTGAAGGCACAACTCGACCCAACGGTCAACCGGCTGTTTGCCCGGACCTACCGAGCTGCTGCTGTTGCTGCTCCCGCTGTAGTTGCTCTTGTGTTTTCTTCGTGTTTCTCCATACCTAAGACTGCCTCGGTATTAGCTACCGGTATAGCTAAATGCGAAAGGCAAGAGATCTCTCTTTGCAGATACTTTGAGAAGTTGCACTTCATTTTTCGTACCGAAGACATTTTTTTTTTTTTTTTTTTTTATTTTTATTTTTCGAACTCTAAGAGCCATTTACCGTAGGACTTTGAAAATCGTTGCGAGGATATACAGGATAGTTTGTAGGAAATTGTAGGCACATCGAGTCGTAAACAACTTTGCGTGCGTTCAATACTCCCAATCATAAGATGAGCCAATAACTCTTATTTCGCGTGATGCGCAGCTTCCGCTCGATAATATATCCTTTCTCGATGTATCTTCGGAAGGGAGAAGGGGCGGGCGCGTCAGGAATGAACGACTGGAATTGTCAATCGAGCGTTTGAGAACTGTCCGGTTTTTCAGGACTTCTTTCTTCATTTTTTTTTTTTTTCTTTCGATAAGTTCCACGAGTCTCTGGCGATTTAACTTCGGCCCGATTTTCTTGTCTCTTTTACCGTCGATGAACCGATCCTCATTGTAACGACGGTGACAGTGTGTAATTTGATGAACGCTCTTGTCATTCATCTTCGCTTTCCTCACGATTATTAAAATAAATATTATACCGAAAGAAATTCGCAACGTCTACCGTCTGAAACTTCGGGAACACTGCCATTCAAATTTGCCTCATCCTATCAATTATTAATTAACATATCACCAAAGGAAATTCACAATATCAACAGTGCGTCACTTAAAATATACTCTTGTCATTCAACGTCGATTCCGTCTCAGTTATTAATTAATTATATAGCGAAGGAAGTTCCCAGCATCCGGAGAGTATAACTCATAGAACACTCGTGTCATTCAACTTCGCTTCTTATTTAATTATTAATTAATAATATACCAAAGGAAGTTCCCATCATCTACAGAGTATAACTTCAAGAATACGCCGGTCATTCGACTTTTCTGGTTCTTTATTATCAAAACCAGAAAATCGGACACAGATCCGTTGAATACGAGTTGTTTGAAAAAAATCGAGAATTCAAAAAAATCGATATTATCCGATGAACGTATTCCTTACATCCCGATTTTTCGATTTCGCTACAATTAGACTAAAAAATATGAATTTTTGATACCATTTCGCAAGGATCGAGATATCTGGTTTTCAAGATCCATACGTAGAAACGGTCCAAAAATGGCTGTTGGGTTCCATTTAATTATCAGATCCCAATGGTTTTTCTCGACAACGATGAAGAATCCTCCATCCACCAGTTAGTTTTTTCCGTATCGATCGACAGATTTCCCCGACTTTAATCCACAATATTTCATAATGTATTCGTCGTTACGCTATTACGCTTTGCCTGCCTCTCGGGTCTTTATTGCCTCATTGTTTACGAACCGCGGCTTGTGGTACCGATACGAAAGTATATACCTGAGAACAAGTATATAGTCGAATCAAGTACCACCAAGCAAATGAAAGTGGAGTCGCGGCGTTATTGCCCGATTATTATATCGTGTATAAGATGCTAGTTTGCTACGTAAGTGTCTATATGATCTCTCTGCCGTTCGAAGCACGAGACCGCAGTGGTGTTGGCCAGTTAAGCTTCTATATGCTGCTCTCCAACCGGCAGGAAATCGCAAGGTCGTTTCGCTCGGCTCTCTTTCGCACTCTTTCCTCTCTCCTTCGTGTAACGCGAGTTTATACTCTGTACGTACATAACCTCCGCCTGTACTCTGGTAGAATCTATAGCTTCTCACAAATCGCTAGTCTTGGCGAACTTACACTCTTCGACTATGCCGCGCGGCTGCTGCCAGGGCGCTCCTTCTCGTCAGAGGTGGAAAATTGCCGGAAGCCGTTTGAAAGAAAAAAAAAAAAAAAAAAAAAAAACAGAAAAAAAAAAAAAAAAACATAGTCGAAGGAGATAAGGAGAGAGATGGAGGAAAAATTACTCGGGCTAAATCACTGGGTTGATGCCAGAGAGCCCCGACGCAAGTAGTCCGCTCGTTTCTTTCGAACAAGAAAATTTCTACACCGTGTTTATAATGCTACTTGCAACCGCCGAGGTTCGCTCGATTATTACTTTTCCTATTTCAATATCCACAACAATGCGTGTCTATGTGTATTTCTTGCGGGAAAGAAAAAAAAAACAAAAATGCTTCGACAACCTTCCGAGCCGCGAGCGCCGTTATCGTCCTTTGGTTTCGAACGCTCTCGTCGAAGAGTATCAACGACTCCGACTCTCTCGACGGGACTTCCGAGTGAACAAGTGTCAAACGTACGAGAGTTGTACGGGGTCGTCGGTAGTGACGAGAGCGCAGAAGAGGTGCGGAAACTGCGACGAAGCCTCTCCAGTCCCTCGGTATATTCTCGGGAACGTAAGTGAACTTGTGACGGTGAAGAGAAGGGGATTGAGGAACGAGAAACGGCGAAGAAAACGATGAGGATGCACGAGCATGCGATACACACGGGGATGGAAAAGGGCCCCGGGAGTGAAGCTCGGAAGTATCGGGGAACGTGGAAGAGTTAGAGTAGTATAGAACGACGGGCGTCCAATTATCTCTTCTGCGTGTCGCATGTCGTCGTTAATTCTTGTCCCCGAAGAGAGTAACCATTGGATTTCTCTCTGGTAGTCCGAGATCACGCTCGTCTGCTCGCGCGAGATTGATTTCGTTCGGGGTACAGAAAGACAGGCGTACTTCCTTTCGACCGTACGGTACCTACTCTCTCTCTCCGCTATGCCCTCGTATAATCCTTACATACGACTTGTGTATATACACTTACACCGATCGCGGTAGTTACCGCGTCGTTAACCCGCGTGTGCAAGATCCGCGACGTAAAAAAAAAAAAAAAAAAAAAAAAAAAAAAAAAAAAAAAAAAAACAACAAGACTGACTCGATGTATTACTGTACGATGAATGCAGAAATTCCAACGGATTCCGAACATATTAATTCATACGTTCCGCAATTTTTTTATTTGCCAATTCGTCACGAATACGAGATTCGGTCGAGAAAACATGAGAGTACAGGATGGATATGTGGTGTATCAGGGTGGTTTCACATAACAGGCCGCACTTGCCGCGCGGTATTAGGTTGACCCGTGGAAGGAGAGTTCAACGCAACTCACGGAATCCGGAAACACTTTATGGACGTAGCTTCTTCATTATCTATCCCACGGTGTTTCTCTTATCCCATCACTTCCACCTATAGGCATATAAAGCGAGTGGGGACAACGCGATGCGCGAAAGAAGGGCTTCGGTATATCGCAAATTTGCGGAATGCCAACGATAAACGAGGTCTTCCACGGCTCGAACTTACTTGCCTACTCCGCTTCATCGTGCACCGGCAAGATAGCCGCGAGATCCAGAAGCAGAAGCCATTCGCGCAATAAATATTTTGAAATCCCTAATGGATCTCCGGCGGTAAGAAGGTTTCTCTTCGCTTGTCGTGCGGAAGCCTCTCTTCGCGGATAGATAGGCAACAATGCGCAGACTCTCTCGGCGCGAGCTTCTGTCGTTCCTACACGCGGAAGCTCAACGGGGTGTGTTTAGAAACTCTTGGGGAGATACGGTGGAGTGCGGGTTTTCAGCGATGCCGGTGAAAAAAAACAAACGGATAGGACAGAAAGGGAAGAGAGCTTACATAGTAGGAGAGCTAAACTATTTCTCCGTTATCTATCGGGAGGGGTAGGAGAGGAGGAGGGAAGGATGAGTAAGTACTGGAGGCAACGAGTCCCGCCAGACGAACCTATCGCATTCATTACTTTAGTGCTTATCTCGGACAACTCTTCGAACCTGCGGCTACTGCACCTTGGAGTCTATATAGGGAATACCGGGGCAAAACGGACCGCCCAAGGAATAACAGATCGTCGTCATGATTTCAGCTTAACGAATTAACTATTTACGAAATAAAATTCATTAAAAATATTTTTGAGGTTCCGAAGGCGTAAAAAAAAAATTGGGGGCAAAATGGACCACTTATTAATAAATAGAAAAACTTCACTACCGAAGGATTTTCGACCTATTGGTTGAGAATTTTTATTTTGCCGGAGTTCATTTTGCCCCAATCTACCGTAGACTTCGAGAACTCGACTTACCCTCCGGCGCCTTTACCCACTCTGCGCAACATTTATTTATTTTTTATTTTTTTTTTCCCTTCGATATACCGTTTTTCTTTTACTTATCGAGGTCTCCGCGGGGGCTTATGCTTCGATTCTTAATATCCGAGACAAATTGCAACGCGAAGGCGGATAGACAAATGTATGTATTTTTACGATCGGCGCCACGCATTCGCCCGGCTATGGGAATGCACGCAGTTTTTTCTTCAGCTTTTTTTTTTTTTTTTTTTTTTTTTCTTCTCATTGTAGAGTTTATACCCGGTAACATTCCAGACAGAGAGTACAAACAGCCGAGGGAGCAGAATAACTATATGGAAATTTGTTCGGCTTCGAATGCCGAGATATGCAGTTTACAGAGATAAAGGATAGCCGGAGAGAGAGGAGAGGAGAGAAAGGGTTGCTCAACAAGCAAATGAGTTGTAGGTACAGCTAATAAACGGGCGTTCGGTCGTAAAACATCGTGGCGAGGTGCAAAACGCGGTAGTCGATGGCGCACAGAGGGGGGCTTTCCATCTGCTAATAGCTATGCTATATGTATATTCCTCTCGTCTTCCCTCGTATTTGACGATATAGTTTATAGCGTCGAGTCTGTGGATTCTCAGCGATGTCGATCGATTTCGTTGAATAAACCAATGACGTCGCGCACATAATTGAATACCGTATAATACTGAGAAATCGGTACGTATATAGCAACGATTCCCTGCTGCGTGTCTCGCCAAGTTATAGTTCTCTACGGTATTCGAATCACAAAGACTTTTGCGATTACGGTCGGAGATCGCTGTCAGGAAGCTGGGAATTGGAGCGACTCGGGCGCAGAGACGAGAAACTCTTCTCGGTGTCGAGGCGCGAATAACAATTAGATACTCGCGCGGCTTATGTCCTTTCCCTGGAGCTCCTTCGGTATCTCTTGGCTCTTTCATTCGAATATTTTGAAGCGATCGAGGAAGAGAGAATATATCATTCGCCGTGCGCTCGAGAGGAGTCTCCGGAGTACCGCGTGCTCGGCGAACACGGGAGGCTATAAATAAAATATTGTAAGCGCATCTCAGGCGAATCGAGGCACGTATAGTCCAGCGGTGCGGCGAGGGGAACGAAAGATCGAGGCGCTGAATTTAAAGTTTCATTCAAGGAAGAGAGCCCACCGCGCCGCTGCCGTCAGGCGACAACGACGACGATGCCGCGAGATCGTCGTGACGGCGCGATCCTCTCTCGCGGACGAATAATACTCGCGTAAGATACCCACAGGTGCACTCTCTTGCACTACCGATCGATGCTCATTGCTCCCGGTGGGAAGCGAAACGTTGGCCCGAGGTAACGCGTGAGAAACGGCTCCGCCGATCGAACCCCGTGTGTTCTATCGCAGGCGTAATTGTGGATGTATACATACATAAATCGGCGGGTATATCGGCGATCGATCGCGCGGAGATGAGAGGAGAACGAGATGAGGGGCTTTGTGATCCGCTTCGTCGTATCTAAAACGCGCACAGTTACGAGAACTTGTGTTCCATTATATTTGATGGATTTATATATCGAGACCGAGAAATATCGGAATATAGTGGTGTAAAAAAAAACGCTTAATTTTTCAAATCAAGTAGCTTCTCGAGATTATTATACTGTTTCACGAAAAAACTTGAAAATCGAAATATTCCGAAATTTCATGAATTTTAGGGTATAAAAATCTGGAAAAAATTAAGCATATTGAAGGTACTGAAAATATTGATTTTGCATAATAATAATTCCGAAATGTTATTAACAAATTACTGAAATAAAAAAATGAGTAACAAATTCCGCGGCAACTCAACTTTTTTTTTTTTTTTTATTATTTGTTAATTTTTCCGAATACCTATGAATTTTTTCAGATTTTTAAATTCACTTTGAATTTTTTTTTTATATGGAAAAAAACGTGTGGAATGTTGTAAAATTCAAAGGAAATTCATATGGAAAAAATTACCTTAACCACCTCAGATCGTAATGAATAGTTTCTCGCATACAATGTTACAAGACACCTGACAATCATAATGGTAGAAATCGAAGCTACGAGAGTTGAATATCCGGCGGTTCACCGCCGCGGTCTTTGATCCGCGTCACTGTGGATTTTGCGGTCGATCAAAGTCCCTAGTGTGTGTGTGTATCTATATATATAAATTGAAAAAAAAAAAAAAAAAAATTGAGAAAATAAAAGATTTGAGGGATCGATCGACGTGCGGTCAAACATCGGCTGCGCCAAGAACATCCGGTATTTAATTACAGAGTACAAAACGCCGGCGGCTTTTCGCACGCAAGCATCCCAACGGGTAGAACGACAGAGTTACGCGTTAGCTGCATAATCCCGACCACACGAGAGAGAGAGAGAGAGAGAGAGAGAACTTAAATCAAAGTTACTTCTGTGCTTCAAACTTGTGATTCTTCAATCGCTTTTTCATTTAAAATTTTTCTTTCAATCATTCTTTCGTTGCTCTATTTCTATTTTTTTTTCTCCTGTACTCAGGAGAGTACCGAGGAACGATCTTCCCAAGAGGATAGCTCACGTTCCGTATTGATCCTCGTTTGTAGAATTTAATTGCCCCCTTCCTGCTTCTGTGCCGTGTACAAGCATCGATTGCCTTATACACAACGGGCGCAAGCCTTCCGATCGATTCCCGATCGCCTTCTCTGCGTGATCGTCTCGGTCCCGCGCCCGATCTCGTCATATCTCTTCCTTTTATCTTCTTTTTACCCCCCTTTCTCGTTTTGGAAAGTCGTGGCAACGTCAGGTTACTCGTTAGCTCGATAATTAGAGATAGCTAATTTTCCAGACTCTCGTATCGGAGAGTCCTACGGTGTTTCGTATCCTTTTTCCGTGCGTCTCCGCGTGTTTTTTTTTTTTTTTTTTTAATCCTTCGATTAGACCGCAATTCTGTTCCATCGTTCTGAAAGGCGTTATTTACCGACAATTGTGAGAAAGCTACCCCTTCTCGCTGCTTCTCTATCTGGTCTACGAATTCTCCGAGTGTCGAAAGTCAAACAATGCGGTGTCGAGAGATATAGAAGGCCTCGGAACGACGCCTCGAACATTTTCACGGCAGACCACGCGATGCTTTATCGAAGAGTATTTGTATTCGATATTAGCATCGACGTGGGCGCGTAGCGAGGACAATGGTGTCGTCGGTTCTCGTGTCACCTCGCTTTTCTTTCTCCTCAAGAAAGACTTAACAGTGAATAAAGAAGAGAGAGAATCGCAGGAGAGAATCTCGACTTTGGCTCATCGCCTCGCTCTTCGAACGCTTATAAAAATTGATTAAAAAATCGAAGAAGACGAAAAAAAAAAAAGTAAAATCGCAGCGAGCCGCGACAGGAAGAAAGATATCGCGGAGAAATAACGTGAGTGCGATCGCGTAAAGCTCTCTGAACTCTCGCTATGGTTATGGAGCGCGAGAATTCCGGCGAAAATTATCGTCAGCGGAAGTGACCTTCCTGCTTCACGCTGCTGTTTCGCTGACTCTCATATCCGCGTACAATATACATGTATCGAGAACGACGAGATTCTAGTTTACAGGGGAAATTGGGGTAAAATGGGTCAACAGAAAAAATGAGAGTCGTGCAATTCGAATTTTGGAGCGAAATGGTCAAAATCTAACATTGTAAAACTCATGAAATTTTTATAAAATACGATTTCCAAGTTTCATGGTCATTATTAATGCTGCAGATTGCTGCTTACCTAGAAAAAAACGAGACCGACGGTTAATGAAATTCTACGAAACATTTACTGTCTTTGACCCGTTTTCACCCATTTTACTTTTTATCTCGATACTCCAAGGGGCTGTTAAATTTTTTTTTTTTTTATTCGAAAGTAGTGCAAAAGTGTTGCGTATGTCGACATAATTCCCAGAATCGTTAAAGCGCTTCCCCTACCTTAACGAATACCGTACGCAACGTTGTGTACATACGGGGCTTTGAGTCGAATGGGGTTTGAACTCTGCGCGATCACCGGGAAAAGATATCGGGCGTTTCGAATACGGTACACCGGTGCTATAGGTTGTTACGTACCGCGTAACTTGGCGCAAATGTCCCGAGGCTACCCGCTCTCGGAATCCGCATAAAAAAACAAATACTGTGTAAGAAACGAACAAAATTAGCAAAAAGGATACAATAATCGTTACGTCTCTTTCTCGTGTGTCGACTATCTCTTCGACTTCGAAAGGATATAAAGAAATTGGAGGGAATCTCGTAGCACGCGTCACGTAGCTACTTAATGGAAACCACAGGGAGAGAGAGAGGGAAGAAAGAGAGAGATTTCTCTCGAACGCGCGATGTTTTTCGACTTCTCTCTTTTTTGCTGCGATCGGCAATGCTCTCGCTCTCGGCACTTTGCCGCGGTATTCGCGCGCGAATCCCGAGTGTAGAAGCTTCGCGGGCCGCGGCCTCTCGCGAAGATCGTCTGTTTTCACCTTTTGCAACGGGATAGAGGGACGCGAATACTGTTGCGAGAGCGCAGGGCGCGTCGAAAGAAGATCAACCGAAATAACACCGTTTTTGTCTAATAAGTTTTCTCCAAAATTTTTACCCCATTAAGAAAATAAATTAAGAGCCAAATTTTACATTGAATAATATAAAAAAAAAAAATTTATTTTATTTTTTATTTATTATAAATAAATAAAAAATTATATTATAAATTAATTCTCACTGTGCGTGGAATCTTCAAGAACCTTTTTAAACTAAAAGAAGAACGGTGTTTACGTAATTTATTTCGTCGTCCGATAATCCATAATCTTTCGGCTATTCAATCGACGTATACACCATTTTATCGAACCCCACGGAACCCATGGAACCCACGGAATCGTTGGTTGTTCAGACAGCATATTAGAAAAAAAACGAAAAAAAATGTATCAATCAAGTCCGTTAAATGCCATTTGAAACTGTCACGACTTGTGACGTTCAAAGAAACGCTTTGGAAGACTAAGCTGAAGACTCCTCCGTGTATGACATGAGTCAGACGTTGTCGCGCGTTTAAAAGAAAAAACTTGAAAGACGATGATGCATTAGTAGTTCAACGAAGAAAGTTTCCCCGGCTATCATTCGTGCGACACTGAAAGATCCGATGGAAGGATGATCCCGATTTGATAAACGTCGGTAGAGTCCTGTCGGTCACCGTGGGCGCCCGGGGTTCCGGTGGATTAGATGACGAGTGAGTCTCACGAAGACTCGTCATTCCCCTCCCGCGTTTTCTCCTCGCGACCGATTGTCACTGAGGGATCACGTTGGGAAAAAAACAGAAAAAAATGTTTGAACGACGATAATTCATTCGCTCGTATCGCCGGGCTTCGCGCGCGTCTCCGTCGCTGCTATATGTATGACACTATTTCTTTTTCTTGTCTTCCTTCTCCCGTATCTTCCGGCGCTCTTATTCCTCCGCTTGTGTTTATATATCGACGAGACGGACGTCGATGTCCGGTTAATCTCGTTCCTCGTCTCGGGGTTCGTATGCGTTCCGTTATATATACGAACCGACGGATCTCTCGGGCGACCGGGACACAGAAGTTTGCGTGAGAAATCGACTTTTTCTCAGAGAATCTCATCTCGTCTATCGAGAGAGTCTCTCGGCTCCTTACATACATATATATCCCCCCCGCCGCTGCAAACTCCCGTCCCGAAGACTCGGGAGTATATCTCGCGATGTCGGACAGCGGACGTTCGCCCGATCTCCACGGTCTTTTCTACTTCCCAGATGCGCGCGAGGTGGATATATCGAACGGAGAGAGGAGGAAATATGCTGTTTGAGAGATCCATGGGCAATGCAATGCTGTTACCCAGCTTGTGGATCACTCGAGAATCTATCGGTTCGATCCATCGATCTATCCGTTACTCCTTGATAGCCGCGTGTCACCGCCGGTAGTAATTACACCTCGGATACTTGACTGTACTCTTCGACTCTCATTCATCATTATGAGAGCTATCTATCTCGTGTTTTTCTACAGTCAGATATTCGACGTGTATATACTTTCTGTCTCATTCCCTTTCCTGTTCGATGTGTCAGTCAACAGTGTAGTACGGGAAAGTGGGGTAAAATGGACCGCCTCGGTCCCTTTCAGCAGATAATAAATATCTCGTAGAATTTCATTAAACATCGTTTTCGATCTTTTTTTTTTAAATAAGCAGCGATCTGTAGCATAAATAATGATCATGAAATTTTAAAATTGTATTGTTTTTCAATGAATTTTAGGATTCGTCCATTTTGCCCCAAAATTCAAATTCCGCGACTGTCCCATTTTGCCCCACTTTCCCCCTCTGTATTGGTTACTTATTATCGTCGCGTTGCACTAAAAAAAAAACAAAAAAAATTACCTACCACTCAATCGAAGTAATTGTATGCACTTTCATTTCAATAACGACGATCGATCGACGTTGATTCAATATTGAGTTTCAATATCTCGGCGTATTAATGAAATATTCTATTCCGTTACGTCGAAAGAATCCGACAGGATTTGCAGCGAATATCGAATAGGACAGATAACGACCTCATGGTCGCCGTCGGGCAACGCTGTCACACCGGACTCAATTAAAAGACCATTCATATCTACGCGCTGCGTGCCAATCCCAGTGAAGAAAACTATCCCGCTTTCGATCAGTGCGCGTCTAGTCTATGAGTCATCCTAATCGTTTGGTTCGCGCGCGGGCGAAGTTACGTAACCGGGAAAACGTGAAACTCTATGGAGTCTCGCGAGAAAATACTCGATAAACCGGTGAATATCGATCAGCCGTCTTGTCTCGAGACTCGCCGATATATACTGCGCAATGCATCATCGTAGTCCAGTGATAATTAGCTAAAGCCACTTATCCCACAGCTTTTTAGCTCTATCTACTCGGCGTACATAGACACACCCACGCATACACGCACAGGGGATGTTGTTAGGTATCTGTAATTTGAGGGTCGAGTCTTCGGCATGAGAGAGAAAAGCCCTCTTAAAAATTAACTATCGGGCAATTAATAAAGACGCGATCGTCGAGGCATGAAACGCGTGTATAATGGAAAATAAGAGGCGCGCGTCTCCTCGCTTCTCGTTGGTCACGAGTATTGAGGAATAACGGAGGAAAGAGAGGAGAAGGGACGAGAAAGATCGGGTCGTAAAGCGAGCGAAGGGCGGCTTCCTCTTCTTCGGAAGACGCGAGCGCGCGCGAGCGAACCTATCGGCAGACTGGATCGGGATTCCTTCAGTCTTTGACTCTTCTCTTACCCTTCTCTCTTCCTCGCCTCGTTATTCTCCTTAACCCGATCCTCTTTCGCTCGTAACTCTTCTTCCTACCTCCCCACTCCGGCCAACTGTTTCTACCTTCTCTTCGCTTCAATGTATTTTTTTTTATATGATTTTTTTTTATTTTTCTAACGTATACACGGCGTACTTTATGTGTGTACCGTACTACAGCATTGATGCTCTGTCTGCTCGAACCCACGTAAATATTCCGCTTCGTTAAGTCCGCATTTGTTTGCGCTACACCTGGTATAACTGTTGTAATACGGAACGTACGTTCGGGAGTGCGCAGCGAGATATAATTGACAGGAAATTTCTCACACAGAATTATTTTTATTCCCGCGATAGTCTTACTGCCTGACGAGTTACGAGAGCCGAGCAAACGGTGCGTAGCGATATTCGACGTATCTACCGGTTAATTATACTGACAGATAGACGCCAATGGAGAACATTATTATCGGGTTAACTATCGTTGATTATTTTGTTATATCGATGCTCTCTCGTTGTCGCACATCGGAAAGATCGGTATCGCAAGGTATTCATTAGAGGGTTATTACTCATTACGTAGGAGTTACGATTTTTTTGCTAAAGCGTAGTTAAGATTTGCTGGGATCTCCTGTGAAACGCGATCCAGACAATCGTTGTTCTTCCACTGCCTTGAAATTCACTCATTCATAGCCATTTATCAGAGTCTTGATCGGTAGGCTTCTGCCATTCGCGATCTCTGGGTATCAATTCTTTTTTTATGAATTTAGTCAAAATATTTATTTTCTCTCATTTAATTTGTTTTGGAAGTAATTAATTAACCCCTCTTAATGATATATCTAATTATTTTTTTTTAATTAATAAATACTCATTAAATATTAATCATATTTTTTAAATATTTCATTTATTTAATGATTTATTTGTTAATTGGTAATTCATCAAAGTTCTCGGCAATTCTCAGCAATTTTCTCGTGTCTTTCGGATTTTATTCTTCGGTTTCGCGATATTCTTTAATACCAGAAAAAAATATTTTATTACAATACGATCGAAGGCCGAAATCATTATTTTCTTAATTGGACCGGAAACTTTGCGCTTTTCCCATCGCTTTCCATCCGATCAAACAAATTCACGTCGCGAATACGAAATCGTTTTTCTCGCGATCGGAATTCTAATTTCAAATATCCTCGAGTCGATACGCATAATATATCGATAGAGACGAAATAAAGTAGCAAAATCTCGGTGAATTTCACTCTGAAGATCCGTTACATATGCAATTCACCATCTCCGTGACCATCGAATGCTCGAATTGCTCTGTATTCTCCTTTTTCTTCGCTTCCCTCGACAACACGCTGAGCGGATGAACAGTAGGCAGAGTGAGCATCGTGTAAGCAGCAGGAGAGATCACAGAAAATAAATAAGAAAAAAAAAAAAAAAAAAAAAAAAAAAATCAGTAGAGGTACTCTCTTTTCTTCAACTCGAAGTTTCGCCTGTTGAGCTGTCGCGCGTTACGTCCAATCACGTACGGTATAAACCGCGACTGCATATAGCCTATCAGCTGCACGGATACACGTACTCTCTACCTAACATCAGCCAGCAGCAGCAAGTATCATCGAAGCACAGAGTAACAGAGATGAATCCTCGCCGTCGGGGGTCCCAGCATCTTCTCCCTTACTCTGCTTATTCTCTTGATCCTTGGTTGCTGCCGATGGCCGATGCTGCTGCTGCCTTTGCCCCGAGAGATAAGCATCGAACGTATAATCCTATTCCGCGTGCCATTAGGCTTGAGACTGATCGTAAAATTCGATGCGCTGGATAGAGGAAGAGCTGAGGAGTCTTCGGAGACGTCGAAGGATAGGCTCGGCGAAGGAAGGGGGTGGGGGGAGGGAGGTCGGTCAGAATATCGAAGGCTTAACCGGGCGCGACATACTATAACATGCGCGATGTGTGCTCTCGGCGCAATAACGCTGCAACGAAGCTGAGAAGACTGTATAGAAATTCGTGTACAACACATTCTGTTACTACTGCAATACACACGAGACGATAGTTGACGGCGACGTGAAATCGATTGAAGGAGAGGACGAGAATAAGTGCGAAGGCGGACGAGGGAGGCGAGGAATGAGGGACGAGAGAGATCGGCCGTGAGCGAGAAGAGCTGATCGGCAACGAGAGTTGTCCGCCCATGAGCGGCGGGCGCGCGCGCGCGTCCGAGCGTCTTCTCTCGTCTACCGAGGAAGCTATATGACCGAGAGAAGTATTTCCTACCTGTATATTTATCTCGCTCCTTCTTCGAAGGGAAGAACGCAGCGGAGCTGAGGCCACGCCACCCTGCGTGAGTTATCGCGGCAACGGGTGAATTATAACATGTATAACGCGTACCGAAGAGTTTCTTACCCACGCGCTTTATTCAATGCGCGCCGCTCTCTCGCGGTTTCGACCGGCAGCTCTTCGGACTCCTCTACGCGCCGCGAACGCGTAGATTGTTTCTTTCTCTCTTCGATTTTCTGTACGCAGACCTCCTCATTCTCGACGCGTGGAGAGTTGTCTTGGATTTTTTTTTTTTTTTTTTTAAGGTACAGACAGTTATACGCGGAGCTTGGATGCTCTTGGAAGAGTACAAGGCGCGCGTACATCGAGGTACAGGGGTAGGTAGAGATCGTACGCGGTTTACAACTCGAGACAAGTGTAGGTGGGTTCGACGGTACGGGTGGTAGAGAATAAAATACTGTATGGTTAGGTAGACACGTTGATGTATATAAAAGCGAGAAGGGAATGAGACGGTGATCTTCTTCTCTGCCCGTCAAGTATCGCTCTCTTTGCGTTGTAAATCGATTCCAATGACCGTTTGCCGAGAGTCCAGATGGTTCCTGTCAGAAGGCTTGTACTCCAGGTATATATAGCCTCGGGGTACGTTAGAAAATGCTCTTTAGATCTCGAGGATCATCAAATGTCGTTGGCATTCGAGAGACAACCGAAGCACTTCCGGCTCACGACTTCAGCGCATCAGTAGTCATAAGATATATATTTTTTTCTCATTCCTCCGCCTGTCTTGAAATGAATCATAGAGATATAGGAGAAAATGGGGCAAAATGGAACAGTCGCGTGACTCGAAATTTGGGGCAAAATGGACCAATCCGAAAAATTACGATTTTCAAATTTTATGGACATTATTTATGCCTCAGATTTTTGCTTATCTAAAAAAAAGATCGGATACGACGTTTAATGTCATTCTACAGAAAATTTATCTTGCAGTCCCATTTACGCGAAAGTATCAAAGTACCATTTCCCGAAAGAATTCAGCATTGATATAGCTGGAGCGGGAATCGAAACCGCGCGAGATTCATATTTTTCGACGAGAATAGTTCACATATCGCTTATAGGTAGTAAATTATTACAAATTGAAATTTTTCATTTTTGTAATGCAATTGAATAACGGTCCATTTTGGCCCATTTTTTTTCTCATCTAAATACTTAATAGTGGGTGTAAAGAATACATTCTTCGGTTCACAATAGTGGGAAAAATGTTGGGTATATCGAGAAAATTCGCTGAATGGCTAAACCGGTCCATTTTGCCCCATCTTCCTCCTATAGTCCGTAGAACGGCAATCATATTGGTCAGGGATATCCGAGAGGAGCGTCTCACGAGACTACCTCAATGATCGAATGGCAGCTCGAGACATCGAGTTCTTATTGCCGGCGTTTGATAAAGTGCGGTCCCCCTATTGGCTGTGTGCAATTTCTATGTAGTTCGACGGTTCGTTTCTCTCCCGTCGTCGTGTACCGCGCACCTTTGGAGACTCAGGGCTCCCGCAATCGACAAGAGAGACAAGTGGCACCGCGCGAAAGAACGCGCGCGGCTGGCCTTTCCGCGCGGGGATTCCCCTCTTCCTGTGTTAGTCCTTCTCGGCAAGCCGCGTGCTATCTAGAAGAGGATCATGTCGGAGAAGCGACTATGAAGCTTCGGGAGAAGCTGAACGAAGGCAAGAGTCCGTTTGCCTCTCTAGCGGAGCTGTTCCTCGATCTCCAACGATCCGGAGCGATGATCGATGACCGAGATGGCGTATCGATGACATGGAATAATCATAGGCGCGTATGCTTCGAGAGACTGTGCTCTCGGCGGACCTTCGGGTAAAAGTACATAACGTATATAACGAAGTTGGAATGTAAACCGCGTTATGGATGTGCGCCACAGTAGATCAGCAGCAACGGAGAGTTGTGTATCGAATGACCACCATAGAATTCCTGCTACGCGGTATATCGGACGCGGCTTCAATCTTCGACGAGAGAAACGAGGCAAAGGGCGATCGAAACTATACGTATAAAATACTGAAGATATACCAAGAGACGCCAAGCCAAGAGGACGAGAAGAATTCTTCGCTGGCGCGGTTGTCAAGAAAAAAAAAAAAAAAAAAAGACGTCTATCGCCAACGCCGGTCCGTCGGGACTTGTGCATCAGAATTCATAATTTCATATATATGTCGAGGAGATAGATATCGAGAATCTGATACGGAATCTCGAGCCGACTCAGCCCTGTGTTTCTCTTATTATTCCGTACGATATTTATCTTCGATACTCGCGTATACCGTTCCGGCAATGTCGGTGAATCGCAACGATTGAATCGATCAACTTCCTCGGTTTGTCGCGGAATAACAGACGAGTGAGAAATGAAAATTCCATTTTTATAACTATGAGAAATACGGTGTCTCGCGGCGGAATTGTAACGCAAGGAGGTTCGAGAATCGCGAAGAAAAGGCGATCGATCGCAGCGAGTTGTGCAAATAAAGAAAATTTCTTGAGTTATACAGTCACGAGCCGTAAGCGGATATATATTTGCCAAAGAAATTGAATTCCTTGCGGGAGGTCCGCCGGGACTCTGAGCGATATACTCGCGTACTTGTGGACTGAGATCGATCTCAATCGTCTCGATCGTAAATACTTTTTAATCATTTTTTAAACGGAATTAATCAAATATTTAAAATTCGATGAAACTTTATAGCGTTAATTTACAGGGTAATAAGAAAATCCTATTTCCGGAGACCTATAAATGGTTATCGTTAATTTAGAATTTTTTTTTTGTACTTCGATCCTCTATGATTCTCGATCAACGTACACGACTTCGAAAAAAAAAAAAAAAAAAAAAATAGCCAATAAACGTTTTCTTGCTTCCGGATACTACCAGCAAAGACTTTCCCCAACCAAACTACGGATACTTCGATTCTTCGAACCCCATACAGTAAGGCTATAAGAGAATGAACAACGAAACTAAAAAAAAAAAAAAACAGAAGAAAATACGAGTTGGTCCAATATTTAAGAGAGCAACGAACAATGCCTTGGGCCCGCGGGTAAATTCACGGCTACCTTCCCGAACCTCCCGTATATTTCTCTCGCATATCGTTACTCTGTGTGCGCTCTCTATAGCGCGCCTGCGCCTGTGTATTATCATCTCGCTTGTTCCATGCGTGTGTTTAAACTTCGGACCGTGTCAGCGTAATGAACACGCCGCTCGGCCACCCGCGCAATACCAAAGGAAAATATAATCTCTTGGCCCCCGGTGTATCCGTTGGTTGGTAGAGTTACCGATGCTGTTGGAAAAGAGAGTCCGAGTCCCTCCTATTGTCTACTCGCGCGTGGCTTACCGTTCCGTATGTACGCTCTCGAGATGCTACATAAAATTTTTTTAAATTTATTTTCAACCTCCTACCGGCGTTCAACCCCCGCTTCTCCTCTTGTACTCGAGTTCGAGAGTCTCCTACCGATCGAGGGAGTATTACAACGGTCGCGAGCCACAGAATAAAGAGGATCCTCGAGAGGAGGATTTCACCGAGAGCCCTGTAGCACACGGCAGTTCGCGTACCGGTATACAAGCATCGATGTGCCTATTGTTTGGGTCCTGATGTATCGAGCGATATGATTTAGGACTCGCCGGCAGCCAGGAAGCTGCAGATCTACACGTATACCAATCCCTCCCTTCACGGTTCCTCTTCTCTTAACGCTCCGTGCAGCTTCTTGCCTTTGGCTCTCTTGTAATACACAGTGTTTCTCAACTCGCGGATGTGCCAAATTAACCACATCCAATGGTCCCTCCGATCGACACATGCGAGTTCTCGATCGGCAAGGAATTTCTTCGCCAGGACTAGGCGAGGCTCGGGATGCGCTCGTTTGCTAGGAATCGCGGAATGCGCCCGCATCGGAGAAAATTCAGTTTATTCCTATTTGGAAGGTTACAGTGCCGCGGCTCTCTCGTCATATAATCCGAGAAACGGGTAAACCGAACGGAGAGCCGAGGCACGCGCGGATCGCGTGGATCGATACGTGAACGTGGTGCATGAGTCGATCTTCGGTTGTTAAGCTCACGACGACGACGAGAGAGCTCTTCTCCTCTGTGATACTCCCCGTCTCTGCTCTGCTTTGCGGAATCGCAGATGTGTTTCGCCGCAGAGAAGCCGCGATGGGCGAAGATCGGTAAGATCGGTAAGAGGGAAGATCCCAAGAGCGAACTACCTGGTTAGATTCAAGCTTCTGCAGTGGGGCAACGGACACGCGACTCGCATACGAATACACCCGCAGCGTGAGACTCGTACAGTCCACGTCCCACTTGCCCTCACATCGGATTCCTTCTAATTGGGCGCTTACGCCGCGCAACTATCTCGTAATACCGCTTCGGCCGTTTGACCATCGCACGTACAAACGCCCCGATCGACTAGACGCCATTTCATTCGATCGCTTCTTGCCTCCAATCCTCTTTACTCCACTTTCCGGTTCAGATCTACTCTATTGATGATGAATCTTTTTTGAAGAAAAATTGTTGATCGCCCTCCTTCTCTGATGGATGGCCAACGGTATCCGAGATATCTACGAGCCGTTAATGCATTGTGACTGCTTGCGCGGTACCAGTTATGCTCTATATACCATGTATGACCATATTTCAACGACGTCTTTTGAAGAATCAACTCGTCGCATCTTATAGATCGCTCCCACGTTTCTTACGACTGTTTTTTTTTCTGTTTTTTGTTTTGTTTACTGTCGTCGCTTGGAACTCTATTCCGAATCTTATGAATCTTACAATGTTGGCTTGAGTTACCGATCTCGAACGGCCAGTTTCCAAGTTGGAGATAAGTCGACGGTCAGGTTAGCTTTGAAGCTGTAATAACTGTACGAGTTTTTTTTGCGGCGATACGCGCCGATCTTCGAAGAGTTTTGTTACTCCTTTTTCATCTTGTGGGTTTACGGCGGTCTGGCATCACAGATATCTAACGTATGAGAGGGGATTTGTGAAGAAGGTGAACAGTAAACGCGCTCCGCTAGGACGTGGTCGCTTTGCCCTGTAATTCAAGGCACCACGATACATGTCGATCGGTAACTCCCCCGTCTTTCTCTCGCGTCATTTTCCTCGTACATATTCTCTTCAGCAGTCGACGAGAGAGAAAACGAGGAAGGGCAACGTGTAATTTTGATAAACTACACCAGTTCCAAGGGATTGATTCCTGACATCGAAGCTTCATAAATTTTACGTCTTTACCTTCGTTCGATGCTTTCGTCGTGTTTGCGTCTTTTATGGCGATCAGCGCGCATGTCCGGAAAGCCGACATTTTTTTTTTCGCCGTCGGCACGGTTTTTCGAAACTTTGCGATTTTTTGAAGGAGTATCTAGTTTTTTGAAGAAATTACGAAAAAATTTGGGTATTTATCGCATTCTGCAATAAAAGGCGTGTAAACAGGATAATTAAAGAGCCATTAGCGTTAAAGACCATTTCGGTATCTGTTTTGGTTTAAAGGCAACGGCGAGATTGTTAATTACCAGAAACAATTTTTTTTTCTTATTCAATTAAATCAAATTTCGTTTGTTATTGACGCGTAAGCGCGAACTTCAAACACGTTTCGCGTTCGTTCTTCCGCATGTTGAATATCCACCCACGTGTCGTGAGAGTCTCATCCAAGTGCGGATAGTAACTACGCGTCGAGATTGCGAAAGGAGATGCAAATCAAGGCGCTCTCCCATGGTACTGAATCGCGCTGCGCGTTCCGTCACACGAGGAAGGAAAAGTAAACGTCAAATTTTTTCCACTCGACGTTACACGCAGCGCCTCGCACCGTCGGCGAGTCGTCGAGGTCGCAAAATTCGCCACGCACCAGTGGCGGACGTCTCTCCCGGTGTGCACCGAGAGAGTGCCCACGGTCGTGCGTCTCCTCTGACATCGTCGTCCTTACTGTAGTATCGCGATTCACAGTTTACCGTACGGTTAAAACCGAACGCATTATATCTATAGTGGTACGTGCGAGCCAAGGCTTTTGCGCCAATAATTATGACAAACTCCGTTTCGCCTGTCGGCGAGAAACCTCGGGCCACGCTTAAGAGGATTAAGGAGACAGAGTCGCGCGAACGATTCCGCTTCTCTCGGATACATTCTCCGTTGAGGAATATCGCATTAGAGAGCTTTCCCCCAGCGATATCCCGACGAACTTGCGAGTTTCATTCGCTTGCCTCAAAAGCGCATGCATCACACTTGCCTCCTCTAGTACCCTCTATAACCATTCGCGAATGGTACATATATCCTTAAAATTATCACAACCAACAGGCAAACGATCTTACATTCCTGCCGTTACCTCCTTCCATGATTTATCCTCATTCACATTATCCCGGAAAAAGTGTACTTTTATCGTTGATTTACAGCGTCACCTCTTCAGCTTCTCGTAATTCACGAACTCGTTATACTCCAACTTCGTCTTTTCGCCTTTATTTATTTATTTATTTATTTTTCTTCGATTTTTTTCGCATTTGACGTTTCTCAACCGTGGCGTCTCTTCGCACGAAGGACCCCGGCGATAAAAGAGAACGCGACGATCATCTTCCGTGATCCGTAGAGGATGCCAAGCGATGCTCCCGATGGTGTGTTATGGCTGTGAACTCCATGGCACTCTCGCGAAGCCTTGAGCCCTTTATACCGGTATACGTATACGCGCCCGCGCTCACCGATCGGAAGCACGATCTGTCCACTGTCCAATTAAGCGGAGAAAACCGATGCATTATGGATGGCCGCGAAGAGCGCGGTCTCGCGCTCTCGGTTCAAGACTCCCAAGAACGTACCTCCGTACTCCGTACACGAGGTCAAAATCCAACCGAGAGATATTCTCCTCTCGTAATCTGTTGTAGAAGCCGAACGAGCACTGTGCCGTCTCACTTTTGTCTCCTCTCTCGAACCCACAAGCGCAAGTGCGCTCTCTGTTATCCACGACAGTTTTATACCCGCATGAAGTCTATACGTAGAGATTTGACGCTGTATGCAGGCATCACATCTGTTACACATATACGTATGTATACATTTTCTCTGCTCTACCGGCAATGCGATCGACATTAAATTTTATTGCGTCGTTATTGCCGGCTAATCGAAGCTACGCGCGGAATGAGAATCGTTTCGCTACGGCTCATCTCTCGCTCTCTATCCGCTGTAATACTGCACACCGGCGTATCTACTCGTGTATATATCTTTCCTAACATCCATTACCGCCATCTCCGTTACACATTTATCTTTAGTATCACTTATGATAGATACTACGAGTCTTAACGAATTTGTAGTTCTATGTATTACTTATTATCTGTAACGCGAAGTATTATATGCCACATTTGCTCCGACTTTTATTAATTATGGTACATTGGACGCTGTGTGGAGAATGTTTTTTTTTTTTTTCTTTTTTTAAGTAATCCACTGTAGATATTAATTAATAAGAGAAAGGAAAACGATTTCGAAGGAAATTAAGTGAGTTTCCGACACGGCGGGGAATCGAGTAGAAATAAACGTCTACGTTCCGACGGCTGGCGGAGGAGAGCAGAGTAGGCAAATACCGGTTCGGCCGATTTTTGAAGAATGGACCGACGATATCGCGATAAATTTTGAATTATCGTGTTACTTACGCAAAAAACAAACATTTGGGACGAATTTTATCCTGTTAGCTTGGCTGGGATTTTTTTTAGCGCCATTGATATATTTTGCCGATGTTGCCGATTTTTTTCGGAAGTAATAATGTTGAAACATCGAATTTCCTGTCCGGTAAAAGTGAAAGAAACAGAGTTTGGGGAAACGAAGTATTCGAATACAGTAGAGTCGTTGAGGCTGATTTCGAAAAGCTGAAGCTTTGCCCCCAGCGTGTCTGGAGATTAGTAGAAACAGCCGAGAGTGTCCGGCATCAGTGGAAAAAATCCCTGCGAGTCGGACGAACGGTACAGAGGGAGATAAAAAAATACAGTGGTTCAGGGGGCGCGTCAGCGTGCACCAATGCGAGTTTACAGGCTATTAGAGTAGTCGCGTCTATGGATGTTCAGACGAATGGGATCGTCGCTGATGTCGTTCCCTTCCTCGTCCGGATGGGTGTCTCGAATGCCGATTATAAATCCCGCTGGATCCCCGGGCTCACGCACATAAAGGGCCGACGGTGAATTTATCGTGCCGTAAAACGCAAAGCGGACCCGCGCGATATTTTACTCATAGCGGGTGTGTCGTGAGACCCGTGGAATAACCGAGTGAAATACCGATTCGTGTATCTCGTCGGGTCGTATAAAATTCGCGATGCACTCGAGCCGATGAATGAAGTCGAATACGCGAGCGCGAAAGTTGAAGAAAGGACGTAGGCATCGAAGGAACTTAACCTCAATATCTTCTACTTTTCGATGCAACTGAAAGAAACACCCGATAGATGAATATCGGACGCCCCCGCGCGCACGGAGACCCCAGGGCCGTCCTACATCACTCGGCTTTATGGGTTCCCAGTTCTCTCGATCGTCGAGATACCTGGCCCCGCTATACGCTCCTTTTTCCAGTGAGATACAGAGCGAGATATACGAATAATAGAGGGTGTTTCGATATAAGCTTCTCAAGATACTCCGACGTTCTTTGAATCTTCGATTCAACGCCTCGATCCATTCGCGCCTTCTGATCTCTCGTTACTCCGCGCCGCTTTCAATGTGTGCCTCCGTCCGACAAAATTTTATCAAATATTTTCTCCGTCAAAAACTTCAAAATTCATCGATTTTTTTTTTTTTTATGTGAAAATATATTTAGCAATTCTGAAGCTAGAAAAATACGGTAAAAAATATTTTTCATATTTTAGCGATATTCCGCGATATTAGTCTCATTTTGATCGAACGAACCTTTCGTCCCCGCAAACCAGAATATGCGATTCCCACAATTGATTAACGAGATCTATCGGGAGTCGAAAAACATTTTTTTAATGCAAGAAAACATCGATCGGTTGCCTATATTTCCGACTTATGGGGGTTGTAACTACACAGAACGGAAAGACACAACGTGTTCACAAAGTTCCCGGTTTTGAACGCCACCGAGTGGAAAACGGATCGAAGTAATTGGGGACTATAGATTAAAATCGTAATTGTCAATATCTCGGATGTATACCGACGGGGGTATAGAAACGAAACGCAATAGAGGGGAGACGAGGCAATATGAGAATGAGAAAGAGTCCGGGTAAACGGTAATAGGTGAGATAGGCGGCTTTAATGATAGCTACCTTAATAAGGCGGAGCCTTATAAGAGTGTAACGATCTTCGTGGTCTCTCAGCTACTTCTGCTCCCTGCTTGGCGAATGCCAGTTGGCTCGGGAACGGAGCATAGCTACCTATGCGCCTCAGGACCCGTGGCTATCCCGCTTTATCCTCGTATTCCCTTCGGTATCTTCTTTTCCGTCTCCGCGGACGAGTTGTACACGCCTCGAGATAATTATTATGAAACGTTGCCTCGCCCGTCATCCCACAATCGGAAAGACGTGCCTCTCCTTATACCTTCTCTCGTCCTTTTCATTCACCGTCCTTTTCGCCCACACGTGTCATTCTTTCTCGTCTATTTATTATTAATCATTTCACCCGAGAACCACGAAATCGTAGCTCTGTCTTATCATTTCACGATCATTGGAACATTTCCCAGTGTTGCAAAAAAATACAAAGTCGAAGTCGAGACACGAATAGGATGCTCGAGTGAAGACGGTAGGAAAAAAAAAGCCGCCGAAGAGAGAATGCTCTCTAGTTGGCGCCCAGCGGTTATGCCAACTGCCCGATAGTATTTTACGAGCGTTCTTCGGTACCCGAAGAGCATCGCCATCGGCTTTACTTCGGCTCGTTGCATCTACTTAATATTTCTACGAGTTTTACGCGAAGGCTACTACCAGCCTGAGCTAAGGATGCAAACAGGAGTGAAACCGAGGAATAAGAAACTTGAAAAAGTCGTATTCCAGAGATGTTGTGCTCCGGCGAACATTCTCTACCTTCCTCTCCCCCCCCCCCCCCCCCAACGATACCGATGCAAACTCGTAACGCAGAAACACACCTACAACTCGGCTTTCTACCAGTTACTTCTGTAACTCTTCGCGTCCACTTGCAAGTTGTACAAACTGACAATGAAAGTACTGCGAATGCGAGACACGAAGAAGGAAGCTACTCCGGTCCGGGTCGGTGCAGCCTCTCAGCCTCCGGCTGTGCGCCCGGTGTGCGCAACGGACGATGCGATCCGTTGAGTTGAACACTACAGTGGCAGCCTTCTAACTTCTCGTTTCTCCTTCTTATCTCTACTTATGATCTCACCGAGAGCTTTTTTCCTCCCCCGTAATTTTCCTCCGAGGCTATCGGGTGAAACGGCCTTCTCTCTCGGCAATATATATTACACAGCTTTTTTTTTTCTTCTTTTTTTTTTTTCGTCGAGACGGAGTACCGAGGGAGAAGAAATTCTAATAATCGGTCTTCCGCATTTCTAGAATCGTATTTCCCCCAACGATTTTCGCTTGAGGGTTATTTGAAAACGGTCGGTCAACGGAGTACCCGTTATTTATCTTATTTTTTTATTTAATATATATATTCTTTACTCTATCGATCGCAGTCATGCGAAGCTATATACAAATTAAATATCATTTAATAACTCATCGTCGTTGAAATCATTAATAACTCGTCGCCTTCGAAAAAGTTGATACTTCATAATAAAAAAATTAAAATAAATAAATCACATAAATTATCATAATAAATTTACTTTACAGTATATATACGATAGATTTTTAATCGCATATTGCCACAAGTATGAGAAAAATCGCGAAATTACCGAATATTAATTATGACACAAGTAGAGATATTCGCCATTTTTATCTGTGTACACGATGAGTGATTAATTTTATTCATCATTTATAACTCATTATAGATCATTATTATCATTGCTTTGTTTACTTTTCGTTATTAAATTTTTTTTTCCCGATATCCGTTTTTTCTCTTCGTCTCTGCGTGACGAAAACACGAAGAGCAAACACAGTGGCGATTGGTAAACGGTAGACTATCACAGAAAAAGATGGTCTCACAAAAACCATGAACGATCCTCGACGAGAGATAGAAGGAAATCTTTATTGTCGATTCTTATCGAAAATGCTGTATGCTCGAGGGACTGAAATAAGCGATAGCCAATTAGTCGATTATAAATGCCGCGAGCTCTCTGCCCGTTCGCGTTAATCGATGTTGATGGTGTTTTTGTGAGCGGACGCACACGTTGTTCTTGTTTAATCTTTACACTGTGGGTGGGTATTCGGTGTGTTATATACTTAGTATGTTCACATATGTATAATGATATATATGTATATACATAGAAAGTAATCGTACACGTGCTCCCCGTAAACTGTTGTGTATGTACGCGTGTACCTCGGCACCGCGAGAAGCTTCGTGCCGACTAACGTGAAAGAGAGAAAGATATTCGTAAAGGAATGTGTATACGTCCGCCTCGAGTGTGCTTCGCGGCACGCCGAATCAGCTGTGTATTATGCCTCGGCGAGCAAAGTCAGCTGTGGCTTATCGTTCAAGGTGATCATCGTTATCTGCAAAAGGGGTCCACCACACAGGCTTACGAACGCAAACACACAAACAGCAGAGACGAAGAGAAAGAGCTATTTAAATAGCCGTCTTTCTTTCTATTTCATGCTTAACCCTTTTTTTTTTCTTTAAATTCTTTCTCCGTGTTGTTCTCTGTCTCGAGTCCATAATTTGAAGTCTCTTAAGCAGGAGATATCAAGTGCAACTATGGCATTGCACGTGCTCGCTACCGAGTACTCTCTCTCTCTCTCGCAGTATCTTTTCTTCGGTGGTAGAGAGAGCCACGAAAGGAGAGTCCACGTATTCGGGCTTTGCTCGTAACTGCATCCCGTACAACCACTCGGGGATTATAAATTAATGAGTCGAGGGAACAAATCTCTCTCTTCTTTCTCTGTATCTCTTCTCTTTCTCGGTGGACTCAACCGGTAGCTCCGCTATCTCCGAGTACTGGATACTCTCCTCTATACGCGCATATAAATACCCGATCCTTACATACGTTGCCAACGATGCTTTATTCTAGATTACTTTTCGCTCTTTAAAAAAATCGTTGAAATATGTGTGTGTACCGGTCTCTCGGGGGGCATATGCAGCCGGAGACACTGCAAGGCAGCGTCTTGAATCAGTTCGTGAAATCAGCGATGATAAATAACATTCATTTCGCATATAGTCGCTGTATTCACATCGGTAGAGAAGTAAAAATCACTCGGTGTAGTTATATAGATACAGTTGGGTGATTAGTTTTTGAGTGTTAAAAATTTGTTAAATGTTATTTGACAGCGAGTTTTATCTTCGCACGAGGCTCCAGGCGGATATGCATATGATATAAGGGAAAGTGGGGCAAAATGGACCGCTGTAGCGATTCAGGGATTTTTGTCGAAATACACAATTGATCCAATGATTTTGAAGTGAAATACATATTTCTCACACTTTCTTGGAGTATTGAGACGAAAAAAGCGATGGGGCAAGATGGACCGTTATTCAATAATCTACGACCTATAAGCGTTTTGTAAACTATTCTCATTGAAAAATATACATTTTACTATTATTAAAGAGAGTGGATAATTTAAAAAAAGTAAATAATCGGATTATATTTTTTTTTATCAGCATTTCTATTTGTTGTATCGGCCCATTTTAGTAAAGACAATAAATGTTCCGTAGAATTTTATTGAACGTCGATTCTGATCTTTTTTTCCCGTGAAACTTAAAAATAGTATCTCCTTAAAAATTCATGAATTTTAGAGTTGATCCATTTTGCCCCAAAATTTGAGTTCGTGGCTGTTTCATTTTGCCCCACCATTCCCCTACACGTGTCTCTCATTGTTTCTTTGGTACTATGTTATACGAAAGTGTAGTTCATGACAAACAGAAGGATTCTCGCTTGTAAATAGCCTGTTTCTCGTACGTGGCATGGACTGCAAAGGCGGTGAATTAAGTAGCGAGTGTTAAATAGTCACGACTCTGTCGCGACTGCAATTTTCTCGGCAAATAACGACTCCGTTCGCCGGTAGACCGGAGAATCCACCCTATTCGACTTTACTGTTGTCCAGTGCGTGCGCAGGTCATTCGGTTTTATGAATCTCTAACCTTGAAACCGCGTCGCGTCTAACGAGAACGTCGTATCGGAGCTCAAGAAATCCGTAGATGCGTTGGATCTTTTTCAAGATTTTAGGCCCCACTTTCCACGAGACAGTAACATCACTAAAGCAACGCTGTATACAGCCGCACCGGGGTAAAACTTAATTACACGAGTCACATTACTTTGTGTACACCGCGCGTTGGAAATATAATAGGTCCGCATTGGTACGCAACGCGACATCGTAAAGAGGACCAATTAACTTCTGGTGTCCGATATACTTCGTGCGCGAATGGCGTGTACACGCGATTGTTGAGATAGATACAGATAACAGAAGTACTCGAATTTCCAGATCGTGTCGAGACCGTTTCACCGCGAATCCCGCGAACGATAGAAAAATAAATTAAAACACTTAGGAATTCATCTTCAATAAATTAGAGCAGTACGCGCCCCCCGATGAGACGTCCCTTCATACATATTTCCCAATGAAATAAAAATCTGAAAAAAATTAGCCATATAGAATGTGTTGAGAACATTCATTTTGCATAATGATGAATTTCAAAAATTATCAACAAGTTAAGTGAAAAAATTTGTTTAAAAAATCATCTCGCAACCGAAATTTTTCTTTAGCAGAAGTTCATTGGTTAATTTTTTCAAAGAATAAGAACTTTTTTTCAGTCTTTTCGCGAAGTCGTAGCCGAAGTTCGCGACTTTTTATCCATAAAAAAAAATATTAAAAAATTTCGAAAATTATTTAAAAAATCGAAAAAAATTTATATACATTCAGAAAAACTAACGGATCAATTTCGGTGGAAACAAAGTTAGGTTACCGGATGATTGGTTAAACAATTTTTTAAACTAATTTGTTAATATTTTTTTACAATTATTATGGTGCAAAATCACTGTTCTCAGTACCTTCTATATAACAGATTTTTTTCAGATTTCTATCCCATCGTCAAGTAATTGAATTTCTGTCTTCGAAAGTCTCAATGAAACACTTTCCGTTCCGTTTATTTGTCAGCACCTCGTAAACTCCCGCAGCTTTACTCAAACGATTAAGTAGTTTTCGCGTAGTGTTATTCGCGGAGATAAATTGTACACTCTGGGAATGTTTTTAAATGTTTTTCCGTCCCTCGCTCGATTTTTCGTAGTGCTTGCTGAATTTAATTGAACCGATAGGGCTTAATGCTTTCGGTCATTGCTCAAGATACATCGTATGCTCACGCGCGCGCGCGCGAACCCGATTGCAAGTTTAAACGTTTGCCCGATTATATGCTCACGTCTTGCCGCGGCCGTGACTATATGTTTATGTGTACCAGACGCACGTGTTTCTCTCGAGCTCCGTTGAGCGTGCGTCTCTTTCTCCTCGTCGAAAGACGAGACTCTCCTGCGCCTCGAGTAAGGATACTGTACAAACGACGAGATATAGCGTTACAGCACTTGTGCGTATATATCGGCTCAGGGCACGCAGCCAGCATCTTCCGAGAAAAAAAAAAAAAAAAAAAAAAAAAACAATAAAATAAGGATTGCTCGTAACTCGCGGAGAGACTCAATTAAACTTGAATCCCCGCCACACCGCGTTCCGTGCCTCTTTACACGACTCGTAGACTAAGTACGACTTTATGGTTCTCACGTGCTCTCGAGGAATCTCCAACTCGCCTCTTCTACTCGTCTCGCCGAGATAAGTAGTAGCAGTTTGAATTCATAGCGTGAATATATTGAAACGTCGGGTGAAAGAGCGTTAAGAGGCGTATATAGAAAAGTAGCTCTCCTCCAGTCCGACTAGTTGATGGGTAATCCAGGATTTCACATCAACATATTTTTCTCTTTTTTTTTTTCCGTTTGTTTCGTTGCTTCAACTTTATCTTATTCTCTTTCATTCCTTTTTTTTACCGACGATGAGAAGAGCGTCTCGCGAGGGCAGACCAGCGACAAAGACCGGTCGTGGTCGTCGCGGCGACTGGTCGGTCGAGTTTCGAGTATCGACACTGGTCGATCTTGGAAAAATTGCGCGCACGCCACTCGCTCGATCTCCTCTTTCTCTCCCTCCCTCCTTCCCTTGGTCTCTCCTCGTACCCGATGGTGCGGACCGCTGATGGTAATAATCAAGTACGTGGAAGCGAGAAGGTAAAACTATCGTCCCCTATCGCTCTCGTACTCGTCGGGTTTATACCCGTCGAAACTCAATTAAATAAACGGCCCTTGGATATCACGTAGGAATCGCAACACGATTACCCCGTGGAAGAGAGTATATAGAAAATAAGTCGAAGTGTTGGAGCCCCGAGAACACAGAAGCAGAAGTTGCGCTCTCGTTGCTACTATGCTGGGCGGAGCGAAAGAGAGCCGGTAGCATAAGCCGATACGGGGTTATACATCACGAACTCGAGACAGAGTGAGAGCGATCACGATGAAAGATCTCGCTGGAAAGCGTAATTTACTCATAATCCAACGAGCAATTACGAGAGAGCGAGGCGAGGCGAGGCGAGCATCGGCAACGAGAGTCTCGGCGCGATGGTTACACGAAGAAATGAGCCGCAGCTCTTGGAGAACATAGCAGAGTGTTGGGAAGGTCGTATTTCCACGAATGTAGGAACAAAAAGCTTTAACTCCCGGTCGCGAGATTTCCTAGGACCCCCCTTCGTTTTCTTAGCTTCGTGGAGAGAGCCGTGGATAGAGGAGACCATTAACGTTGGAAAACCAAATGAAATATCCAATGCGAGACGCGAAGCTTATGCCGAGACGTTGAAAGAGAGATGATAGGAGTAAAAACGATCTTAAACAAAAAATTGAACATAAAGTCGACGGAGAAGAGTCTTCGCGAGTCTCGGTACTGGAAGATCGTTGGCTCACTGATTTTCTTACTCTACGGAAATTATACTTGTGCTCTGAATATTTTATTTTCTCTCATTTCCATTTCTCGGGCCTCGTGTGCCTAATACGCGTCGCGAAGTCCTTTCGACTCCATTGCCGTGCCCTCCTCTCTATGATATCGAAGTAACGCGAGAAGCAAAACTCGTAGGTACGTAAGAAGACGTTCGCGTGTCCGGGAGCGCGCGCGAGCATTGTAACTCCGAGAATTCGTTGGGCGCGAGAGAAGAACTCGAACTCGCGAAGAATGAAGTGGAAGAAGAAGAGCGACAAGGGGAGAAAACGCGCTGAGCGAAAGAGGGTATCGTGTTGCGTCGAGTGTATCCACCTCGCGCCTCTTATGTGTTCCCTTCTCTCCTCTTCGTAGGGAGATGGGAGAACGACGGAGACAGAGAACAGCGGAGTGGTAAACGCCGAGACCGACGAAAGAGGCTGCGAAGAGGAGATCCTGGTAATTAGGTGGTAATTAATTGAATAATTAACGATGGGAGGTATCCTCTACCCTCGATGAGAAGAGAGACGAACCTAAGAGGCGCGACAGTTGTCGGTGTACATTGGAAGTTCGCGAAAGAAGAGTGTCTCTCGGCTATTCCGTACCCGAGGACTTGTAAGTGTCGAGTATAGGTATCAAGTATCGTTTACCCATCGAACATCTTGAGGTCCTCGACTCTCGTGAACAACCTTCGTTCCTCTCCATAGAAATAAATTACGGGATGTTGGGGCTAAATGGACCATCGGTCAAAAATGGAACAGTCGCGCAACTCAAATTTTATGCCGAAATAGACGAACTTCAAAATTCAGGAAATGTGTAAAAAAATTCAATTTTCACGAAATTTATTTTTTTTATTCGAAAGTAGTGGAAAATCGTCGTGTATATCGACAAAAATCCCTTAATTGCTAAAGCGGTCCATTTTGCCCCACCGTTTTCGATATAAATTACACGTAATCTACAACAAATTTTTCCGGTTGTCTGTATCTCAGTATATACTTCATTTTCATGGAGATTGCATCGGCTTCACCGAGCGACGAGGCAATTGTACTCGAAATACCGCTCATTCCTACTGTTCGGAACGAAGTGAAGACTAAAGACCGCGCGATAATAATAATTCATTTCTCTGGCATAAGTGGATTGATACACGCTACCTGCTACGCGGATAGATCTTCTAATGAGCAAATGATGAGATACCCGCGCGATCATCGAGATCGCCTCTCGATCGAAGGAACGTCGACTCCCTATTTTTTCTTTTTTTTTTTCTATTTTTTTTTTTTTTTTTACGGAATCATCTTCCTACTTAAGAGCCTTTGCCGTGTACTCTCTTGTATCGTGTTTCTTTGCTGCCATCCGCGGCGGTCTACCCGGTGCACAACGGAAACACGTATGTTTTATCACCGACCATTCGTTCAGCTTCGCTCGACTAGTCGCCGCTGGTGACTGCTCCGCTTTGCCACGAGTAGAACCGGCAGCAGCAGCTGGCCAGCTGTTGGACATACGGCCCTATCTCGCGACGTATTTATGCCCGATCTCGGAGGTACCGTCTCCGCGGTGGCTTCTTTCTCTCCGGCTCTCTCGTTCACTCCCACCATTTCGCTTTTCTATACGTTACTCTTCCTTTTTTTATTCTTCGTAATGTAAGATGTACGCGGTATCGTCGGCGAACGCGGGACGAGATTGACTGTGTACCACAGGGAGGGACCGATGCCGTTCGCATTATCAAAGCCCCCGGTGCACAGAGCCCGTGTCTCGCATGTACACGCGGGGCGAAGAGAAACGTGCCGCGGTGACGGCCGCGGCATCACCAGAGGACTATAACTCGGTCGCGACAGCGCGCGACGACGATAAATATAAATTCGCTTTACCGCTATATTATCTTCGATATGGTACTCGTAAACTTCCGGCTAACGAGATGAAGCCGCGCGGTAGTCTCTCCGTCCGCCCCGAGATCCATAAACGGTGAGAAACGTAAAGTTCTCTCGATTCTCTTACGAGCATTGCTTGGTCTATCCGCGCCATGGCTCTCGCACTTGCAACGCTCGATCCCTCGTTTTCCTTCTAATATAAGTTGAGATATTCTTTACGAACTGGAAACTTCGCGAAGACTCTGTCATCGACGAGACTTTATATCATTTTTTTTATTCCGAAGTTTCAGTTCAGTTCTACACGTTCCTATTTTATTGAATTTCTTCTTCCGTCAATGTGTTTTATGCGTACGAAAGAGTTTTTGTTTGTGTACTTGAAACGCGTTCGCCTAACGAGACAACGTCTTCGAGAGCTTCCGGTGTCACGAGTTTTCCTCGGCCGCGAAGAGCGGTACCGGGAGGTCTCGGAGACCGCGTCGTCTATCGTTGAAACATCGTGAGAGAGGAGTTCCGATGCGTAAGGTGGTTGAGGCGAAGAGAGAGTCTTCGTGCGCGATGAAGAACGGTACACACACGACGGGGAGAAAGACGTTCGAGAGCACTAATGATGATCGATGATCTTCTCACTGAAACACAACTGCGCGAAGAGTGAGCCGTACGTACCCCGGGATATCTCGTTCCCGGACATGTACCACGCGCCTCTCTCTCCCCCGAACGAGACACCGGGCACTCTGTTGCTTCGACTTGAACGTTTGTCTTGCAGACTTTATTCATTCGTCAGGATTGATCTCCGAATTAAGCTATCGAGATGCGTATAGAATCTCTGTCAGCACCGACAGCCGACAATTCACAAAAAAAAAAAAATTGCATCGAAGTACTGCCAAAAAAATTTACTCGAAATTTAATGCACTGGTACTGCAAGTTTTCATACATAATTTTTTTATTTTAATAATAATAATTATTAATAATTATCATTTATAATAATTATTAAAAATTTATTATTATTATTATTGGCGCGAAATGATTCCAGTGCCTCATTCGATAATCAAGAAAGTAAAAAAAAAAACAAAATTCGGCAAACAGAGAACCTCTGCGCTTTAAAAAAAATCGAAATTTTAATTTCCATAAGATCTGTTCGGGTAATGAATTCGAAGAGACGTATAAAACGAGATCGTCATTTCTCGACCTGCGTACGCACCATGAATACACGTAAATAAATTAAACGCCAACCCCACCATTCGCTTCTCATTAAATATCACGGATGTTCAATCTTTCTCGTGGCTACGAACTCTCTTTCTCTATTTGCACGCCGGAAGTACACGTGTGCGTAAAGCAAATACTGCGTATACACGGAGTACTCGACTCGGGCTATTAATCTCCTGTAATCGAGGGGAGAAAGAGAGCCGATGTGGAGAAAAGAGGAATGAAAGAACGGGAAGCGAAGGAGTCAGATAAGCGTCTCGAACGTTTCGATGCTGCTGTCTGGCGGTGGTGGTGGTGGTGGTGGTGGTGTTTCACGCGTCGAGGCAACGCACCAGAGAAGAGAGCGACAGATTAATCATATGATCTTTGAATCACCGAGTAAGAGAAAGGCTCGTGCGAGCGAACGAGTGGTTAAGTAGAAACGAACGTGAATGACAGACGAGCAGAGATGTCTTGTTTTCCTGAGACGCGATGCGATACTCTCCGAGTGTACGGCGTTTAATCGCCTTTAACTTTATATAGGTTATTCTTCCTTCACCCCCCCCCCCCCCCCCCCCCCCGCCCCCTGCCCCACGCTATCCCCCTATAGTTTTCAGCTTTATCTGCTCCTCTTCTCGATTTTTAAAAAATCTCTATTCACTGAATTCGGTTTAGTACTTTCGTAAATCCCTGAGAAAGGTGCCGGGTTACATCGCGTAGGTGCATCCCGAGAGCACCGCAAGATAACTCGGGGGCGTCTCTCTGTAGCAGCGCGCATGACTCCTTCTCGTTCTCGGCAAAGCCAGACAGTGCCGGGAGAGAGAATCGACCGGGTCGGCCAGGTGTCTCGATCGTTCCTCCGCGAGGGCCCTCGCGGAACGCGCGCGCCCGCACTCCTCGGCCCCCATAAAACTAATCTCCGATCGGGGAATATAAATTTCGCATAGTCCTTCTTCCCGCTGTCGGGTATCAGAATCGATCCGACGAGAAAACTTCAGATATTGTAAGGTTTATCGGGTTTATTTCGTATTTTTTTTTAATATACGATTTGTCGGCGTGTCGAAGAAGAAGATTTAAGATACATGAGTTATGTATATATATATATATTTATATACTAAAAAAAATTGATAATATTAATAATAATAATATAATATAATTACGTATAATTCTCATCGATTTTTGGAGTTCCGGAATCCGGAAATATGAAATTTTTGTAAATTAATGATAATAATAATTATATATAAAGGGCAAAGGAGACAAATAAAACGTTATTTCTCTCATTTATTTCGGACAATAATCGCCGAGTCTCGGCGATGCATCCGAGATGAAGTTTTTGAGAATAGAGAGCGATCGTTGTGGAAAAGGTGAAAGGAAGGGTAGAGACGAAATGGAACGTGACACCTGCTGTCGAGAATCTTCTCCCTCGTCTCGTGATCCTCTCCCGTTCTCCGCTCCCGTCTTCGTTCTCGCATTCCCCTTATTCTTCTAAATCGTCTCAGCTCCGCAGGGCGCTCTTATCCCCTTCGCGTCATTCTTTTTCCCATTCAAATTTATTTTCTTCTCCCCCTCTGCGCGCGTAAGAGGCGCACGCGCATCATGCTTCGCTGCAACTCTGCAATCGGCGTCGGGTAGACTCTCGCGAGACCACTTCCGTTTTTACACGTTCTCTCATCGGCGTGCCAAATACAGATGGAAGATATCGCGCCCTGGAATTCATCGTTTCTTGCCCGTTGCGAGATCTCGCGCGCGAGCCTCGCGGAGGCACCCGCGGAGCGGCACTTCTTTCACTTTAATTCCTTCTCGTGATCGTTCTACCGGTCGTTTCGCTTTCTTGTCTCATTTCTCACCCGAGAGAGATGAGACCTTTTAAGCTAAAGAGACCCCGATGATACTTGTACTCTGAGCTTTCGATAAAAATTACGAATAAAAAAAAAAAAAAATAAAAAAAAAAATGTATTTAACCGATCGATCGATCGTCGCGAGTTTGCCGTAGAAGCACCTTCGTGAATTATAATCAAGCTACTTAGCCGCGTACTCTCTATGCTACCTATATCCCTCACTCTCCTTGCCGCATTATATTCTGACGGAGGCTTTCGCAATTAAATCCTTCAACTATCGGTGAGGTAGCCGCGGCGAAGTAGCTGCGCTCGATAAACGATTCCAGTCGCTGTCCCATTGTGTATCTCGTAACGTCGTTCTCTATACTCGTACTATGCAGATATGTGAGACTCGCGAATAGAGCACACGAGAGAAAATCCAGGATACTCGGTGAGATTCGCGACTTGCAGCAGGAAACGAGGAGAGAATAAAAAGTCCATAAAAAAAAATGTACAGATCCTTCCGTTCCCTTTGCGGGGACTCGAGTATTGGCTTCTGTTCCTTACTCCGTAGCGGCGGTTCGCGCCCAGCGGGAAGTCGTTCCCCCAGCGGGAAGCCACACTGTTTTAATTTGTCAACCCGCCGTTGGTCTCTTCGAGAGTTGTTTCATTTTTTTTGTATTTTTTTTATTTTTATTTTTTTCACCCGACTTCCCGAGAGCTTCCGCGGGGTGATAGTCCCGACTCGCTTCTCGAGTCTCTCGAACCTCGTCGAGAAACTTACAGGCGGAATAATGTCGACGTCGAGAAGACGAGATCCAGCAACCCTGATGCACGCACGAAGACGTGGTCCTGCCAGCACCCGAGAAGATCGTTACTCGATAAAGACGTTTTGCTCGGCTCGACTCGCCGCGCGCCTTAAACGACCCTCCATTACCGCCTTAACCGTGCGCAATTTATTTTTATCCGTCGCGCCCCGGTTCCTCGTTTCTTTTCTCTTTTATCCCATCCCCCGCCTCATCGTCGAGAGACACCAGACTTTGTAAGCCGCTCCTTAGCAAGATAAAAACATTTTTCCTCGGCGCGTTGAAAAATCGAGACGAGGTTCTGTCGAGTGTATTTTCTATATCCCTTAGTGAGAAAACCACGCGATCGGATCGATCGACAGTGTGTTCTCCGCGATCTCTTGGGATCTCTTATAGCAATTCTCTACCCTAACGAAACGAGAAGACACCAGTGGTCCAGATTTGGATTTATGAAGGGATAAGCAGCTCTCTCGCTTCCTTACTTATTAATATTAATTAATATTAATAATTAATAAAAATTTAGGGGAAGGTGGGGCAAAATGGACCGTGATTTTCTCGAAATTACAGTACGATAACACTGTAATCTATTATTGCGTTGCACGTAACTACAAGGTGCACCCCCGGGGGCCTCCACCGTGTCAGTTGCGTGTGTGTGTGCGCCGCGCGAGATCTCATCGCACTCGGGTTCTCCGAGCTTAGATTCACTCTTGATAAAGACGTCTCGCGATCCCGTTGTTGCATTAAACGATGGCCTTTATGGGGGTTAAGGACGCGGTATTAATCACGCTGACTGCCGGACATTATAGGCCGCGGTGAAACGAGAACCGTGAGGGGCGCCCGCGGTTTGTTTCGCTTCTCTTCGCGAATCGAGCGAATATAACCCGCCGCGTAGAGGAAGTTGCCTGACTTAACTCCACTACACTCGGAAGCCTATACAAGCCAAGAGTGCAATCTGTGGCCGAAGCAACAGCTGCTGTTGCTGCGTACCGCTAACGAGTTTCTCCGTCTACCTATGCCTCTTCGTTCTTTCTCTCTCCTTCGCAATGCCTGCCGGAGAGTTATCTCGAGATACGTGATCCAACCTCAGCAAAGTGACCGGCGCGCGATAGATTCATCTTTTTTTTATCGATATGAGACAAAGAAGTACTCCGTCATTTTTCTTGCTGCATTCGAGACTTCTGTAAAGTGGTTCTCTCGAGGCGAAAGCCGGCCTGGTGAACGCGGCTCGTTCTATAGTTGAAAAAGCGCGTTCACATAAGTTCGTTATCGAAAAAGGTAATACCGAGAGAAGAAAAGTCGAAGAGCCAGATATTTTTCATTGCTATCGGGGGCTTCTGCACCTGTAATTCCGTAGTCCGCGGATGGCGTCAATATACCAGTGACGAGTTTGTTAGCTCGGTGAACTTTTTTTTTTTTTTTTTTTTTTTTTTTTTTTCTTTCTTTTTTTACGTGAGTTTCTCGCTCTTCTGGATATATCACGCGCGGATCTTCTCCTGGAAGAGCTATACGCCAGTCGGTGGTTGAGTTTCTTCGAGAGACTCGAGTCGCGCGACTGCCAGTCATCTTCAAACGCCGACGATCCGAGGACTCTGCCTCTCGGCTTTATAAACCGCGACTTCCACCGTCTGTACTCGCGAACCCTTTACGCGAGAACGTGCCTCCGTGTATACGTATGAATCCTCGCAACGGCAACTGCCCGAGACGTCGACGAGAGGAGTCAAACGGAAAAAACTTGCAACGCAGTAATTAGCGCGGTTCGTAAATGGACCGGTTTGTTACTCTCGATGGTGGGGGACAGAGTTTCACGACGGGCGTGTGTTTATCCAGGTAACAGAAAACAATTCTCTTTTAATTAACCATCGCGAGTTCTTGTTGGCTATCGAATACATTTTTCCACGCCCCGGTGTGTGTGTGTCCCGGCGAAGCGCTAATTAAGACCGAACTCCCGGGTCGACATTTATAACGATGCGACGTGTCGTCTCTGTGTATAATCGATAGAAATATACCTATAGGCGCGTGTGAGTAATACCAGACAAGCTGATTCTTAAGAATTAAGCGATGATATCAAGATAAATCACGAATTATCTTGTTCCTTACGCCATTAATGAGTTGCCAATCATTTTATAGCTTCTAACGCTAGTAGTTGCGAATCGACATCCCGAAGTCTAAACCCATTGAAGATTTTTATGGAATCTTCACATTATAAGTAAAATTAATAAATTAATGAATAAATAATAATAATGAACAAAAAAAAATAATAAAAATTTTCCTTCGACGAAACAATATATCGCGGTAAAAGAATCGAATAAACTGCTCGGTATCGAATTCCAGTCTTCCGAGTTATAAATTCTAGTTGCCGAGGATAAATTCGCTCTGAATATCGTCCGGTGACCGTGAATATTGCAGAAAATATATTCTATGACGTGTATATAAGCGGCGGGGAAAAAGGCGGCCTGTATTAAGTGATTTTTCGTGGCTGAAGGATGGAGAGGAACTCTCGAGTGCTCTTGAGCGGCGAATGGAGCGCGAGGGACGAAAGGTATTTGCAATGCATCCAGACGGGAGGAAGGGAAGCGCGGGAGAGTAAGAATGAAAGAGACGAAAATACGATGGGGAAGAAGAAGTCCGAGAGATCTCGGGAGAGAAAAGAGAGCCAAGTGAAGACGCGGAGGAGAGGGGCTATCGTCTGCGTGTCTTATATGCACGACGGGCCACCCAGCTGGTGCAGGGAACTTGTCCTACAATATCTTCCGTCACGGCGGTCTCCTTTATGAAATCACCTTCGATTGCCGGGACAAACACCATACCGGCAACTGCACGACCACCTCAACTCGCTTCGCATAGTACGCGACCCGTCTAACCGACGTCCCGACTCTCGTCGTCGTTCGCTCGTAGACCTGACCTTTTTCTCTGCAAGTGCACGCAGGACGATGTAAAAATCATTTTATTTTCTGCATATTCTACTCGAATATAGTGCAGTAAAAAAAAAAAAAAAAAAAAGATCGTTTCATGTATACATCTCGGTATATACGTTATTTCCATTCGGATAGCTCGCTATTCGATTAAAAAAGAAATTCATTTCCAAAGTAAAAAAAAAAAAAAAATTCCCCATTACGTTCTTTATACACAAGGTGTGGTATCGTTTAATAAAACAATTGCCACCGACAAACTTCGACCTTATAAATATATCACGAACATTGACATCTTTACGCGCGAGTTATTTCGAAGAATGAAAAACCCCCGCGAGCCACCAACGGTGGCAGAAACAGGATAAGCGCAATTAAAGTTTGCCGAGAGAAGGTGACGAAGGTCTGCATAGGCGATACCCGACGATTCTCTCTCCACGGTAGAATATACTTCTGACGGGGAGGGGGTAAGGGTGAGGGGTATGTTGACGGTGTTGTGCCCGATAATTTCTCGAACAAACAACGCGCAATCGTTAACGTCACTGAGTCTCGTTTTATGCGTTACGACTCTATGAGATAAAGTCTCTCCTCGTTTCTCCTTCTCTCTGTTTTTCTCGTTCGTTACAAGCGGCGTACACGTTACGCCGAAGTCCCGCAGTCGGTTGGGCCGTCATGTATGGTTTTACGTTGTACAACGTCTCTTCTCGTTCAGACACGCGCGTTACCGTATCCTCGTTCAAGAAGAGCTATCCGAGAGGCCATAAACGTCGAAGGCTTCGATTTAGGGCTGAACGCCGGCTAATTTTACGCATAAGCATTTAAACGCGATGACTGTTAAAGCACTGTTGCTGCTCTCGCGCAAATGCGCTCTTTTCTATCCTATTATCATCGTTCCACAAGCAGCGAGAGACACGAAAAGCTCGATAAAGATATAAAAGACCATCAGAATGATGCATTGATGCGCATATTTGCGAAGCTATCCTCTCGGTGACGCGAGATCCCTAAGAATAAGTCGAAGAAGAATAAGAGAAGACACGCGCGTTCTCGGTGAAAGCCATTTCTTCCCGCGGGATGGCAGCTCGCGAAATGGGAACGGGTATCCTGCTATTCGCAGTGTACACACATCAAGAATACATAGGTACCGTCCGAGCGAAATACGAGTATGGAAGCCAAAGAAACGAATAATTGCGGCGTGTCGGTGAGTCGGGGAGTGAAGCGGATCGCGTAGCCCCCGGGTGCAAAACGGAACCTATAGGTTCTCCCTGAGTTGCCCCAAAATTGCTCTCCTCTCGACGGCAAAGACTGGATATTGCATGAACTAAAACCCGCTGGGCTCCGGAATGGAACGAGTTATTATCCACGCACGGACGGAAAGCTTTCAGTGGAAGAGACGAGGAGCTGCTGAATGACCGCCGGACCGGTAGAGAAAGCATCGTTCGAAATTACTAGGCAGACGTGGACGGGACTCCCAGGACCCAAGAGAGTTTTAATGTTTGCCACTTATTTTGCGTATATATGACCACCAATGGTATATACGCACTCTGAAAGGCTCTTTCAAACGTTTTCGCTAATGTAAGGTGTATACAGAGAGAATGGAGAACATTTCGGCATCTCTGCTTGAAACATCGAATGACCCGCGAGAGGTCGAATTATTGGTCGTAAGAATAATTTTTTCGTATACCTACACGAGTGGAGCGCAAAAGGCGAACGTGGGGCAAAATGAAACTATTGAATAATTCAAGAATTTTTATCGATATAGACAACTCTTTTTCTCTACTTTTGAACTTAAAAATAGATTTCTCACACCCCATTAGAGTATTGAAAAAAAAAAAAAAAAAAAAAAATTGGGGTAAAATGGACCGTAATTCGATTGCATTAAAAAAATGAAAAATTTGCATTTTTAATGATTTACTATTTATAAGCAATATAAACGAATATAAATTCAGAAAATATACATATTCTCGTTGAAAAATAATGCGGGGAAAAATGGACCATCATTCGATTTTAGTGTTTTTTAAATCCTCCGATTATTATTGTGGATGCGAACGTCGTAGCAGTGGTTTATCTGGGGTACTATCGTTCGGCGACTAATCGTACCTGTCGACGGGAGCCGCTTCGATTTCTCGTGTATCTTAAGGGGGGGATGAGTATTAGCCGGCTTTCCGCCAGCGCGCTTTTGGAATTCTTTGGCATATATAACCCACAAGCTCCGCGATATCAGCGTGTTCGCTGTTGCGTATACGATATATATATATATAGCTGCAATCGCGAACGTTTGAGAAACAAGCGAGACGGAGATGAAAAGTTTCGAATAAGGGAAGGAAGAGTGCAAAGTCTCTCGAGGGAACTCAGCCGTGCATTCCTACATCGATATACCGGTATAGTGTTTCTCGAGCGATTCCGGGCGTTGCGCACACTCGACCCGAACGCGCAACCTCTCTGAGAGGATAAGAGATGCGGCACAGCATCCAATGTTGCGGTACGAAGGAGAGAAGAAAAAATTAAAAATAAATAAAGATTAAAAGAGATTTCTCGTTCGCTCTCGTGCTTTTAATCGACTCGATTAGTAATTTCAACGTGGAACAGGCGCGAACCGCTAATGGGTGTCACGGTTCGTCGGCATCGAAAGGCTCGGGCTTTCGTATTGCATCGCTTGTACCTTATTTTTATTTTTTCCGTAACCTTTACCTTTTGACACTGTCTATTCGCGTGCATAAATATTGGCCCGATTGCCTATTAGCGTTGATACAAGAAAAAAATAAAAATTACATTCATCAGTCGGTCGACGACACGCGAAGCCGCTAAATTTTTTTCCCCTTTTTTTTTTCTAACGCGAATACATTAGCGGAAAGTTGATCTTTGATCGGTCCGCGATCGATAATAACTGATTGGAAAAAAACATTTCATCGTTTACTATTAGTACCTTCTCTGCCCACGCGTATCATGAGAGAGTAATATTCCTTGTACCGCGGCATATCGACAAATAAAAGTGAACGCGAAGCGTGCAATTACGAGTGCAACGAAGTGCGCTCGCACTCGGAGATCGCGAGACTCTCCGTACAGCCCCGCGCCGCGCGGTCTTTCCTCGTCGCGGGAGCATAAATCGTCGGTAAATCAATCGTTCGGAGACCCCGGCGCCTTGTCTCCGCTCACTTCTTCACGATAGAGAAACATTCGAACAGAATCGCGAACGTGAAGAGCAAACGTTATGGGCGCACGAGAGCGTTGGGAATAATGCTCGTCGAATGGCTTAGCGATATACGGTCTTACGATGTCTCGAAGATCTTATAGGTGGCCTCACGGCCCGACCTCTCCCACACGGGGGGAAACAAAAAACGCGATTCATTCAATGAAATCGGCGGGGTGAATGGTGTCAATGGCATTTTTTAAAATTTAATTTTGAGACAATCGCATCCCCCATAGAAATAAAATACGTCACAAAGAAAAAAAAGGGATGAAATAATTTTTATGGGGGATGAAACGTTGCAAATGCGGTGTTCTCGGTTCGATCTCATATAAAATCGTAAAAATCAGATATGAAATCGAAATAAAAAAATTTTCCGTCGGCACCAATCACCCGGCCGTTTTATTCGATAAATCATTTTTTTTTAATACATTTTAAAAATATTTTTTCACCTATATTCGATTTGGCGCGAAACCACGACGATTTTCTCGATTATATTTAAATGTGTTTCGAGACTCGAATACCGCGGAATTTCCGGTGCATACAGCACACATTGGCTTCGTTTGTCGAGTTTGCAGGAACAATTAGACTTACATGCTCGCCGAGAGCTGAGCGCCGATAGATCGATTGGCCGAGAGCAAGGAAAGGTGCAGCGTGTGTGTTTATTGTTCGCAATACATTTATATTATATACGGAGCAAAGAGATCCCCGCGAGATCTCGTAAATCTCGCGGATCACGAACTTGTCTCTCGTGTGTGTGTGTGTGTGTCTGTGGGGTATCGAGTAAATAAATAATGTTGGACCGGTCATAAGTCAGAGGCTGGTGCAGCCGGGGAGTTGGCGAGTTCTCGCCTCAACGAATGAATGTGCCTCTGACGATGCAGGACGTTAGGCGCGCACACCAATACTCCCGTAGCAACCTCTCTACGAAAGCTCTTTCGCGTACAATTGCCGTCGGCGGATATGTTGAACCCAACAGTGGCGTGAGAGAGCGTGTGCCGAACGTAGAGGAAAGACAAGGCGAGACGCCCGATGACTTGGCGTAAGATCAATTAGCAATTAAGGGTGACATGATCATTAGTCTAACCGCTGAGAGAGGTGAAGTTGAATGCTAATCGCGAGACACTGCCACTCTTATTCAGTGTGTATTTCCAACTCGGCAAGGAGAACATTTATAGTCGATCGACTCCCAAGGCACACGAGTTTTAGTGTCCGAGTGAGCAGCATTAAGGGGAAATGCTCCTTCGTTAAACGGGAGTCGAAGGATTAACGTCAACATTCGCGAATATATAATAACGAGTCATCGCAACGAGAGATGGGAGTGCGCGAGTTCTGGAGAGAGAATTTAAAGAGAGGATTTAAAATTTTACGGTATATATACTATCGCGATGCTGTCTTTACCCACCTGCGACCCCGTTGCGAAAAGGTCGATTCTCCTGTCGGCCAACGCCCGCCATTATCCTTCCTACATGCTACACTCTTCGGAGGTCGCATCGGTTTGCATATTCACCATGCGGAAACTCCTCATTTTCTTAGCCCCTGTGAGTTACGATGTTGCGGGCTTCTGGTATGCGTCTCTATAGGCAATAAGGCTTCGACGTGGAGACCAGGTAGCCGCTTAGCCGTGTCACATAAACAGATAAACGCTCAGGCAAAACTAGCGAACCATACCCTCCGCCTTGTGCAGCTCATTTATGCGTGGCGAATAAGGCACCTTCTACGCTTTATTTCCCCTCGAATTCTTTTTTTTTTTTTTACCTGCCAATTAGCAGCAGGTAGTCTTTCGGACCGCCTGTCTTTTCACACTTTTTTTTTCACCCTCTCGCCAGTCATCCGGACACATAGATTTACTTTAGTCGCATTTATGATCGCGAAACTGGGATCAGTAGACGCCGCGATGTATTTAGCTCGACGATAAAATTGATCGAAGTGTAATTTGAAAGAACGGTGGAAAAAAATCAAAGATTCCATAGAGATGAGAGAGAAAAATGGCACTCTACGAAATTAAAATGCACGCTTTGGTAAATACAATTATAATTTAAATAATAAATTAGTTAATTAAAAAAATGATTACTATTTATCAATTTAATTAATTTTGAAATTTTTTTTTTTTTTTAATTTTTTATATTATTTCTTCCCTTAAGCACTGAGTGATATTTCTAATTTTTAAAAACACGCGTGATAACTAACCCCGGTTTCCCGTATCCGCTCTCTCGATACTTCGGGACTGAAAAAAAACGACGTAAAGTGATTTTTTTTTTTTTTTTCATCCAACGTGATATCGCATTATATTTCGCTTTCGTTCGCGGAATGCGACCGCGCGTCCGGATCGCTTTCATTCGTATATTTCGTCGTGCAGCTTGTGTCTCACTGACTATCAATTAATCACGATACACCACGCGCTTTGATTCACTCGACAATTAATCATCGCTTTAATGCGAATTAATGTTGCGCTAACGATACGACGTTAGCGCAACCGCATCATCAGGTGCGCAGACATGAAGTTTTTCACTTCAGCAAACCAGTCGAACGTCGCAGCAAAGTACATCGAAGTGTGTGTGGATGCATTTGTAGATCTAACGATCGATTTATCGCGTTGCTTAAAGTGAACGAGTTTCATTTTGTCTGATCGCGCAAACACGCGGACACTGACGAAGCCAGAGAGATGCTTCTCCCCGAGTAAATGATATTCAAGCCGCACAGCTACCGAGATACGATGAGTTATCTTTCGATCGTAGCATACATAGTACCTTGTGCCTCGCATCGGTAATGCGAAACTATTTACTCTCCATGCAGATGACCGGTAGCCGCTTCGCTCCTCTTTCCAGTTTAGTTTTAGTTTCTTTTATTATTGTTATTATTATTATTATTATTATTATCATGCATTCAGTACGCGCGAAAGGCCGTATAACCGCCTCTTGAATATTCTTCTCTCAGCAAACGCGGGACCCCGCGGGTTTCATTACCCCAATAAATTATAAACCCGAGAAGCGAGGGAGCGAATGCGGAGAACCTTCCGAGATTCCCCTCCCCTCTCTCGCGTGTATAAACCGAAGAAGGAAGAGAAAATCGGATTAGTCACTCAACGACTAATTATAATGCAGCGTCGTTTATTTATCAAATGCACGAGATCGCGGAATGAGAAGGACGCACGCGATAAAGATACCCCAACCGTCCGTTTCGTGTTGGTCGCTGGGCGATTATTCGCAATTAGATAAACTAAACAAAGCAGGGATCGCGAAAAAAATATATATATAAATATAAAAAATATATCTGGGTGTTGGCGTGCATTGGCTATTAATTAATCTTAATATGTGGAACTGATTATGCGCCGAGAGAGCCGGTTTGCGAAGTCCGAGAGTGCGCGAGCGCGAGCGGCGAGGCAGTTTCAATCTCGTTGAGTTGTAGTTCTCTTCGACCCTTCACTCAAATTCCAACAGACATAAAAAGTTAGATACACTATCCGTCGTAATAAATTTTCCGGCAATTTCAGAATGCACGCAAACTCCATTACTCGAGAGCGAGTCTCGCGGAGCAATAATTTTTCTTTTTCTGACCGGAGGCTTTTTTTTTCTTTCCGTTCTTTTCCTTTTCGCGGTCTAACGCGGCATGGCGTGGCGCGCGGACACTTTGAATTCTTCGCGTTTATTATCGCGTTTGCCGAGACTCTACGATAGTAGATAATACAGTTGAGAAGTACGGAAAGAGGCAAAACAACTATAAACAAGAATAGCACGGAACGAGCGCACGCGCGCGGCTCTCTCGTTGAGAGACTCTGTGTGACGGCCGATTCAATTTGTCGAATCGATCGCTCGATTAGTTCCGATAACAATCGAAAAAAAAAAAAAAAAAAAAAAAAAAAAAAAAACAATCAAATGCCTGTCGTGACGATTGAGGACATAGAGGCGAGAATGAGGTTAATTCTCGCGCCGATTGAACACTGAACCTTGGGATTTATTGTCTCCCAATGGCTGGCAATATGCGCGTCGAGTAGAGCTCAGCAAAACACTGTGTTTGCGGAGAATACGAGACTGGATTTTGCTTGCTAAGAGGATTCAAATGCACGGGAGAACGATGTCTCCGCCCGAAAAGTGTGTTACTATCTTTGCGTATACGTAATAGGAGCCCATAGTCCAGAGAATTCTCGTCCGTTTCGCGGGGGATTATCCTTCCTTTTTGGTAGTATGCATTGAAAGCCGAGAGAGCGTTGCATTTTTTGTTTTTGCTTTACCGTTTAATAGGTATCGGATATCACGACTGTGTTCGAGAATATTAAAGACAATGGTAATTCGACAATAAATAAATGAAATAATATCGGTAATACCTATAATAGTTAGTTTATTTAATTTCTCAATTTTTAAAAACTAATAATAATAATAATAATAATGTTTAATAATTATTATTATTTATTATTATTATTGTTATTAGTAATTATCCATTTTTTATTCTTATCGAAGAGAACAATTACTGAATCGAATATAGTCGTCGCTTGTACTCGAAAAGAGGCAACGAAGAAAATATAGAAGTGAGACCAGCCCTCGGGGAAGCGCGTGATGCGGTTCGCTCGTCGAGAGTTGCTTCTCGAGCCAAACGCATCGCCAGGCCGAGTGCACCAGTCTCGATTCAACCGGAGCGCGCAAAAGAAAAGAGCGGGCAAGAAGGAGACGTGGAAGAAACAGCGAGGATGAGAAAAAAGTTGAGGCAGAAAAAGGCATGAGAGCATAAGAAGCGAGCGCGGGATATATGAAAAGAAAAAAATGTAAAAAAAAAAAAAAATTGAAAAAAAAAAAAAAAAAAAATCCCGAAGAGTCTGCGGTTTACGAAGTACAGAGAGACAGAGCAGGTGGCATGCCAAGCCTCTGCAAGCCACAGGGTGGCGGGTGCGACCGTACAAGGCCGCCGTGGAAAAGGTACACATATAAAAGAGAAATGAGAAGAAATCCGAAGGAATCAAAGATCGGAAAGCTCTCGCGGCGGCGATCACGCGACGATCCCATAAGAGGATCGGTTGCCCGATCAAAATCGTCGATCGATCGTCGTTGCTCTCGCAATTCCGCATCTCGTATCTGTCCCTCGGTATTTCTGGGCGGCCGAGAGTAGCCGGTATACCTAATAGTACGAGTCCTATACGGTAAAACGTACCGATCGTCGTCATTACCCAAAAATTTATCGTATCGATCTTTCTCCCGTAAACGTCACGTGTTCCGTCACTCCGCGGTTTCCGATCTTTCATTGGGGACATACGCGATACTTTGAAATTAAGTTGTTGCGGAGATATGCCCGGAGAATAGCTGAGTATCTCGCGAGAGAACTGCGGGTATACGACGAATGACACTCGTTACAGAAGGAACGCGGAAGTGAGAAAAATAAAACTCGAGTGGATCTTGTGGCGGACGAGATGCATCACTTGCAGAATCTGGCAGTGACTCTCACGCAACGCAGTCTGACGATAGGTAACTTCAGTTTTGAATGATTTGGGAAAAAAGTAATTAAAAATACACGCTAATTTATTGTAACGAATACACGCCATTTTGTCTATCCGATTTATGCTACGAAAAGAAAAAGATCGGTTAAGACCGGTAGAAATTCCGTGGCGGAAAAGGTCTATTCTAGAATATAAATTACGTATATTCCATGTATAACTTTTCCGCATCGTTTTTCGTTGACTTATTTGCATACCGATTTTTTGCCGATTTTTCATCGCTGATTACGAATTCCTCGTTTATTCCACTCCCGACTCAATATATCTTGTGCACTGACGCGCCCCCGAGGCAAGACTCGATAATTTTCAAATCGCGAATTAGTACCGATGAGAGTGTCTCGAGGAACGTGAGATCTTTTCGATTTTCTGCCGGTGTGTCTTTTCTGCGGTGGTTGGTGGAACAAGCGATGCGTGCACCGGTCTCCTGTGCGTGCGTGCGAGAAGATCGTCGAGCGATCTGGTAACGAGTGGAAGAGTTCCACCACAGGCGCGGCGCGGCGAGCGCTCGGCAAAGCAAACACGATCTGATCTGCGATCTCGGATCTCTCCGTTGAATCTTTGCTTGGCTTTGAACGGCGTACGGTCAAACGGCGCGTTGGTTCGCTGCCTCCTGGCGGTCCTCGTGCTTTAAAAACCGCCGATCTCTGTGTTCATCCTCACGAGCAAAAGCTGCAGAAGGCAAGACACCACCGTCCGGCAGCCGCGTACAGGCCGAAGTTAGAGGTTGAAGCTCTTTGATACAGAAACGAGGCGGCAGCAGCGGCAGCCGGGACGTTACTCACCGAGGACGAGATATTCAGCGGTCCGTGACCGCATACTTTCCGACTTTGCGATCTTTAACTCCTCTCGTCGTTGATGGCACTTGGCAAAATTCTATAGCGTACTTCGCTATACGCAATTCGCGCTCCGAATGGCTCACCGACGGTAAAATTAAGAATGTCGCAATGGATCATTGCACGGTGTAAGAGAAATATGTAAAAGCGCGATATATGTCGTAGCGGAAAAAAATATCGGTAACTCCAGTATCGGAGGTTATACTCGAGACCGCGGTACAGTGTATCTCGGCTGTAACGTATAGGCCACAAAGAAAACGAGACAAGGACTGGGCGATGTACCGGACTCTTTCACGATCCTTTTCCTCGGCAGTTCTCGCATAGCAATTATCGTGAACGCGGAACAGTCCGGTACGTGCGTAAGGGAGTAATGAGGCCGAGTGTGGTGTAAAAGGATAAATAGTATAAGAAGAAGAATAAGAGCATCGGGAAGGTGGAAGAGCGAGCCGTAGGAACGAGCAACGACTATGCTACTCCTCGCTTCTTCTTCATCTTCTTCTTCCACTTCTGTCTCGCCTCTCGTGGTTGTCCACGTCTTCGTCTCGCTATCGAGACGATCCGGCGGTTGAGCCGCAGGGCGCGAGAGGCTAAGGTGTTCTTCCGAGAGTGTCGCACTACGTGGCGTCTCTTCGCCGTTCACTGAACGACGACGAGGATGAGATAGCGAGAAAGAGAGACTCGAAGCTGAGGCGCCTGGCGATCCCTCTACTGCTGCTGCTGCTGCTGGATGCTACAGTACATTTCTACTCTTGTGGCTGCTGCAGCTGCAGGAAGGAGACATCGATCCTTCGAAGCAAACGGGGGAGAGTCACAGAGCCAACGACTACGACGACTCCGAGTAGGAGGATAGAAGGTATCGGACAATCACTACTGGAACCTGCCTTCTCGCTCACCGAGGAGGAACGAGATTGCTCCCTGCCGATCACACTCCACCTCTGGTATTTTCCTTCCTTCTTCTACGTATCTTCTTTCACTCAACCGTACTTATCCTCCCTTTATCTGGCTACGACTCGATACCTTTTTTTCTTTAACGATCATCTGGTTCGACACCTCGACACTGGTTAACCTCGAGAATACATATTCTTTTAAAACCAGTGTCACATTTGCCGTGTTATCTCGAGGTACAGAAAGCTCCAACTGCCATGTCGACAGATTCATCACCAAAGTAAAGTGTATAACCAGAAACCAATATTCGTATGATTTGCTCGATAAAATCGCGCAAAGTGCCGATCGCTTGCCGATTTCTTCCCCGTATCATGGATCCCGCAAGCAGGTAGAAGGGTTGTCATGTTGTAGTAAAGAGGGACGTGGTGCCGGGAAGAGAATCGCTACAGAAGTGTCAATGCGTTAGTTTGACATCATGAGATAGAGAAGCCCAGCGACGATGTACCTATAACTGAGTGTGTTAAACTCGCGTGCAGCTTCAGAAGCTAAGGACAGCGCGCGGCAACGATCTCCGGCATGAGGCCACAAGGAATCGAGTTTTCGCAGCGTTGCTAGCAAAGAGCTGCAAGCTGCAAAGCGACAAAGCCGCGCCTGCCTACAGCGACAGAAATCGCAGAGTCGTACATCGTGTTAGCTTTTTGCCGTCATCCGCGATAGCCCGTTGTCGTTCATCACCGTCGTGCGAGGGGATTTCCCCCCTTTGCCACGGGGGCATGCAACCAGAGAGGAGTAACTTCTGCTGTCGTCCAACGAACGCGCGGAGGATAGCGGCCGACAGGCGAGAGGTTGAACGAGACTAGAAACGCGTAAACCATTCCGCACCTGCTGAAATGATAGAAACAACCGCTTTTCCGCGCACCGAGCAAAGCGACTACGAATAGCGATGGGGCTTCGACGTTGTTTATTTTCTTTTTTTTCCCCTATTTTCTTTTTTTTTTTTAACATCGAAGCATGTAATCCCTGGCAAACGCCTGTCCAAGCCACGAGCTAACTTAATTCCCGCCTTGGGGCTCCTCAGGAGCTATCGCGGAGACTCGGCCAATCGTTGCGGGCCGCGCAGCCATAAGTCTTCGTGTATTATGGGGAGCGGTAGAGTAGAATCGATGAGACAGCGGCGAGAGAACCTCCTCGGGCCAATCGAACGGTCCGGAGCTCTCGTATCGTTCAACATCGCGGAATCGAGGATAGGGTCGCGAGAAAAGATGGGACATCTCGACGGAGAAGTAGAAAAGAGTCATCGCTCGTCGATAGCTACTGCCTCTCTACCAAACATATATATATAGATAGATACATATCCCGGGCTATATCCCAAGAAATGAGACACGGTGAGAATAAGCATGAGGACTGGAAGGGAGAAAAATCTTTATGTCTTCGCTAAGGAAGATATCGATTCCGTCCGACGTTTGCGATCGTTTCATCGGTAGAGCCTTCTTTACTTGCCGATTTCTTTTTTTTTTTTTAATCTCTCCATGGGACTCTCTCGTATACGTATGTATGAATTCTCTCTTTCTATATATATATATATATATCGTCTATTCGTTCTCCATGCGCGCGCGTCTCTGTTTCTCTTTCCTTCCCGGTGTCTGTCCCATACGTTTATATTCTACTGCAGCTGCTGGCTTCGCCGTGAGCTTCGTCGTTCGATTTGACGTATAGCCAAGAGTAATACGTATCCGCGGCTCCACTATCTTCTGTACTGTATATGCGTATACATTAGGTACGTGTATGTATCTCGCGTTTCTCGAGCTTCGCGCATGGCATCTATCCGCGGGATCGCTTGCGGTCCCCGCGCCACAAGTCCGCGGTACTCGGAAGCACCACGCATTCGCGTTGCGGCCGCCGTAGCGTAGAAGCTGGTTCACCGCGTTGTTCACCACTCGCGTGGACGTCGTTCGTGTGCACACACGTTCGATGTGAGAGCAGACCGCGCGGTACTTCGCTGGGGTTGCGTACCCGGCCGATATCCAAGACCCGAGAAGCGAGTACGACATAGTCGCGGTAGACGTTTCAATTTAAAACCGCCCGATTGAATAAACATCCGATCTAATGGCCCCGCCGGATCTATAAATCGGCCTCCGCGCGTTCTACCGTGCGTTCGGTAAAAGGAAGAGAGATTCAACCGATTTTATATAGATTCAAACGGCCGGCCTCAAGCCTTTCCTCTCGTCTCGCTTTTATTATGTTCGTCGTCGTCGTCGTCGTCGTCGTGTACCCGAACCACATTGCCTTTCCACCCCGTGCGTTTCTCAATCTTCTGCGGTGTGTATACCCGCTTCTGGAACTTGTATGCGATACCGAAGAATCTTTCTCTCTCTCTCTCTCTCTCTCTCTCTCTCTTTCTCTCTCTCCTCTCTCCGGTGTTCTTCGGTTGCATCGAGACCGCGCGTCTTGTACGATAATTTGTTAACGTATTCCTTTGGATAATTTATATTGAATTATTCATATTTAATACCCGCGAAGGAGGTACGGCATCGGGTAACTCTCCCTACCGATCGTCTCGTTTCCTTCGTATACTCATTTCAGTGTTAGAATGTGTTTTGCTTTTCGTGTGTATAAGTGCGCGCGCGGAGGAGAGGACGGAGAGGGGTCCCGGCCGCTCGATATCGCAACGCGTCGATCGCCCGTGCTGACCAAGAGTTTCTCTCTGGTGGGTTCTATCTCGCTTTCGCTCGATAGGAAATCGCGCCCGACTCTCCGGGTTCCTCGACTGGACGAAGTAGAAACAGCAGCGCGCCAGCGGCCGATACAACTGCAGGAGCACCAGATGAGTGCACAGCCTCACTCGCTGGAGCTCTATTGCGAAACCGGATGGGCGGAAAGCCGCAATGTATAGCATATATATTTATATACGTGTATATATATACACCTTAGACACATAGACACAGAGTTTGTTCCAAGTATATAACAGAACGGCACATAGCCGCAGCCACCCGGCGAGAGACTATCACGAAACCCGAGGGCACGAATAATTCGATTCCTAAGCTGAGCGTTTCGTCCGGTGGCGTGTGTACTGTAAAACCGAGGGAAGCAGACCGCACACGTATCCCTCGAGTGTTCTCTCGATGCAGCAGCCGCTAAACGCAAGGAGGCGCACCGGGAGAACCGCATAGCGCACCACCGCGCGCTCCTTCGACTAACGTGGAGTGCCGTTTCCTTCGGCATCCTCGATACCCTCCCGTTACAATCGACCGATCTTATTGCAACTCCGTGTCTAATGCCAACACAGACAAACGCTGTTATGCGGTAGACAAAAGTTTGCTGTTTCAACATATTGCATTGGCAGATCGACGATCGCACTGACTTTCGGCTGAAGGTGTTTTCCTTTTTTTTTTTTTAGTCGCGAAAATTGGGGCAAAATAGGACAGTTGCGCATCTCAAATTTCAGGACAAAATGCGACTATCCTAAAATTCATGATATTTCCAAAAAGTTCGATTTTCAAGTTTAACGGCCATTATTTATGTTGCGGTTCGCTGCTTACTTAAAAAAAAAAAAATCGCAAACGACGTTTCGTGAAATTCTACGGAAAATTTATTGTCGGGGATAAAATGAACCGATACGAAAAATAGGAATGATGGTTAATTGAACTATATAATTTAAAAAGGTCTTCCATTTTTCATTTTTTCAAAATTTTTTTTTTCATCTTAATATTTCGAAGGGTTGTGAAAAATTGATTTTTTGGTTGAAAAGTAGTGAAAACGTGTTGCGTATATCGCCAAAACACCCGAAATTGCTAAAGCGGTTCATCTCGCCCCACCTTTCTCTACGTGCATTTTAATTTCCATTCCTCACACGAAATTTTTTGGGGTAAAATTCTTTATAATTACGACTCCTTCATAGCGGGGATGAGTGTTCACTCTCTATATATATTCTTCGTCTCGATGTTACTCTTTTATGGCGCTTGGACGCGCGCGCGCTCACGTACGCTCTCCCTCCTCTCACGGACAATTTAGTGCGGCTTAACGACCGTCAGTAATTAGCACTTTGTCCCGACGGTAATGAAGCCGTTTCAGCATCAGCACGAGGCCTGTCCTCTCTTAAGGCTTACGTACCGCGTTCGCTCTTTCTCTCGTTTCTGTTGTAGCTACCGGAGGATTCATGAAACTCATATGGTATATCAAACTAACGTACAGCGATAGTTACGGATCACGACTGCGAAGTCTGTGATCGTATATAGTTAAAACATAAAATTTCAATCGATGATACACGATATGATAAACATCATCGATTCGATAGTTATTTAACCGATATACCAACTATGTAATGGTAAAATGTAGAGATGGAGAGGCCATCACTCGCAATTAACCCGATTGCTTTCATCGTGTATCCCAATCAATAGTTTCTGTACCATCGCCGCTGAAATCGATTCTTCGCGTATCCATCCGTGAGAGTCGTGATTGATTCCACGTGGGGTTAGACAGCCGATTATTTCCAATAAGCTTCGGCATTGTGTACACCCCGCATCTATCGTGTCGGCATCGACGAACTACGGTAATTGCTCTCTTGCCAATGAGGCGTATCTTCGAATATCAACCTGTAGACACCGCGGCTAAGGTGGTACTCGGTTTGCAAAAAATATCAAAAATAATTTCGCATCGGTAATCATCAAAAATAGTAACTTTAATGATTATCGAGAAAAAAATATAAAAATATTTTTTATAATTTTTTTTTTTTTTTTTTTTTCGTATTCAATTCCGCGAAAAATGATGAGATCTTCGGTATTTGGCGATTTTTAGAAATTTTTTTTTGTCTCGATACAAGATAATGAAAGACGTTAAAAAATGTTGTATAGTATTGAGGAGTGTTACCGATAGCGGCTTATATAATTGTATAAGGAGACGTTGTTTAATACGATGGAGCACGACGGGGTTATTAACTCCGCAACGCCCACGCGCAACGAGCTGAATATACGACTTTCCGTGCGTGCGAGACTCCTCGCGCCTTCGTCTATGTATCAATCGCAGTAGAAAAAAAAATGCCTTTACTTCAATGCGTTACGGTGTCTCGCGATCTTTCGACACAACGCACGCGTTTCTCATCGTCTCTAATAAACGCATTATACCGAACTATTCCTCCGCCATGTGTTTAACATCCGTGAGCCTCGCGTGGCTTTGTATTGAATGATAAAAAAAATGGGGAATCGTTCAATTAAAAGCGCGAATCCTCTCCGGGCGAAGGTAAAGACCGCGGAGTCTCTCGAGAGCCACTTAATTCTCCATGAAGTTTCGTGAGAATACGAACTTTGGTGTACCTTCAGAATTCGTAGACCGGTAAGAGCGCCGCGCGCTGAGCGCGTGTAATACTTAATACGACTTGGAGCTCTCGATTTTGTTCTATGTTACGGCGTATGTACACAGTATTCGGAGTCGGTGTACACGTGAGAACGTGGGCGAAGAAAGTGTGCTGCATCGAGGCTGAGCGCGCGAGAGGAGATCGCCCGTAGATCCCCTCTGGATCTCGCCTGAGACCGGCGTTCTCGTGTCGATAAATTAAAGTTCCGCGGGGGCCGAGGAAGGCAGCTAAGCTCTTTCTCGTTGCCTCGCGTCTCGTTGCCACGGGAGAGAGAGTTAATAATAATTGTCGCGAAGGCTTAATGGCAATTGAATTCCTCAGACACCTTTTTCTCTGCCTTTTGTAGGCAAAATCGGCGTATTCCGCATAGAAAAAGTATCGCGAATGCACCTGTATAGAAAAGTAAACTTGGGACATTGTATGAGATTAGAAAAGGGGTCTCGATGTTTTTTTTTTTTTTTTAATGAAACGTGTAATCGTATAATCGATATTAAAGGTTAAATCGTCGAGTTAATCGATTACCGATACCGATCGAATGGATTCTCGCGGCTCTTCCTAATCGGATAGTGCCGATCGCGATGAGTTACCGATCCCAGTCGATTCTTTCGATAAAGTTTCGTTAGAAGCTACCAATCTAATGAGACTCTTACTTAACGATCTCTGACGATCTTTTAACGATCTCTGTAAGAGCGAAGTGCATCGATAAGATCTCTAGGAAGATAACCATTAAATACCGATTCTTCCGAGATCCGGACGATTTTTTTTTATTGTTATTAATATAATATACTGTTATGTTTTTACACTTGACGGTGCTATATGCATATATCCATAGATCGGTCGGTGAGAACGTGGCTTGGCTACGTGGTAATAGCCGGTTAATCCCATTAGAATACGTTACGGTGTCTGGCGCGGACCGAGAGAGGCGAGGCCCTCGCGCGCTTCGGTATTCGAGAGCGCGATATCCGCGAGCCAGGAGCCCGTCTAAGATTGCGAGAAGAGACCGAGAGACTTCTGGGCCTCGCGATGAGAGCGTATTTTCGCTGTACATAAGGCTTTTACCTTACCTTACCAACAGTATAACCGATTTCATACACAGTAGGGTATGATCCGCGAGAGGCGGAGTGAGAAAACGATGGAGAAAGAAAGACGGGGAAGAGAAAGAGTTGCTGCTGCACCCCCTGGGGAGCCGGGAAGCCACCCAAGAAGCAAACTCTCCGATAACTTGTAGGACACATACAGACGGTTTTGCGCCTGAGCTCTATTCGCAAAGAGCTACGCGGATCCGTTCCTACGAGGAAAGATTCTCGACGAGTGCGATGCCATAAATCCCATGAGCGCAAATCTTCCGAGATTCTCCTCATATAATTTCGCGCGCACCCTCTCCCTACCTATTTGTTTTTTTTTTGTTTTTTTTTGTTTTTTTTTTCGCGTCTGGATATCTATCGCTTAAGGGGGCAACGAGCCTAATAATGCTTAAACGGTTTCCGTGAGTTTATTTTTGACTCGAAGAGATGGCGATTAAACGAGAATCAGGAAGCGAGAGAATTCTTAGAGAGAAATATTTATAGTTCAGTCGTTATCATAGACGATCGATCGAAGGATTTCGCGGACAGGATCTCCGATCGAAGATCCTGGTCGATCGATTATTATATGACGCTGTTGTAAGTGTCACCGAGGAACGTCATTCGAAAATGTATATTTAGATACGTTAACCCGCGTTACCTAACGCAAAGCTATTGTGAAGACATAGTAATAGTTTTAACGGCGTTATATGTGTCTCGAGGCGTGCAACTCGCGTTGGTGTCTATGACTACGCTGCGATTTACGAGGTATATAAATCCGAGACGATTTTCCCCCTCGTGGACGCGATAATTACACGTGCCTTCTATATCAACTCCGACGCCAGTTGTATCTCTCGGTTATCAACTATTTAATGTTTCGAGTCGTATAATGCGTAACTGGTCCAAGGATCACGGATACTTGGAGGCACGCGAGCGCGTCCAGAAAATTAATAACCCGACCTTCGCGGATCGGGATACATACATTAATATATATATATATATATGCAAAAGTCAGCGCAAGCTGCACGTCAATTTCGACGGTATAGAAAAATAATAAAATACTAAAATACGAGTATAATGAGACGTCGGACAGGTGAAACAAAATGACGATGAAAATTCCTCGATAGCAATAGTATTTCACGTTTTACAGCGATACATAGTATTTTTATTGCATCGTTTTTTTTTTTTTTTTTTTTTTTTTTTTTTTTCTTGCCTCGGAGGGCTCTACGTGCAATGTATGTGCAATATATATATCGTAGCAATAAACAAAAGGAACAGCTCAGCGGAAAGAAAAGAATGAAGTTTCGAAGGAACGTCGACGCCAGAGAGCTCGAGAGGTTTGTTGTAACGTATAACGAGCAGGGAACTCCCGCGGCGCTGAGCAGAAACGATAAGGCCACAGAAGCGAGTCGGAGCTTATAGGCTCGACTGGCCAGTAGGCAGTTATACACCAGATAGATACAAGATTCAGCAACGGCAGCCGCCGCGCCGGAGAGCGAAATGATTCACGAACAATCCGTCGGTTCTATCGCAATCGTTATTGAAGTCGCCGGGTTAGGAATCTTCCTATCTCCGCTCTTGCGATTAGGCAACTCGCCATCGCCAACTCGTGGCAATTATCGATTCTCATTTTCGCTCTCTATTTTCTTTGTGGCATAGAAGATTCGGGAATTGCAGGGCTATAGCTTCACGATTGAAGATCGGTAGATAAAATAAATAAATTATAAAAAAAAAAATGAGTTACAGAATAGAGTTATTTCGATAGGCTATTTATATTTTCCTCGCGGCGCGTTAAGGTTCCTTCTCTTCAAGTAGATAAGGTCGCTACTCCTCAGACTCTTTTTTTTTTTGGTGTAGAAATTATTTCAACAACGCGGGGCAAAGTTATCTTGACGAGTAACCGGGGCGCCTTGGGAGCTATAAAATTTTTTTTTTTTTTTTTTTTTTTTTTTTTTTTTTTTTCGTTAAGACGCTCGAAGGAGTCGCTTTCGCAAAAAAAGAGCTGAGATTCTTTAACGATGTAGCAGAAAATTTAAGAGTCCAATAATCGAGGAATTCTCTTACTCGCACCTTTTCGCACCGCCAATTTTATCACGCGAATGTCTCCTTCCCCTTAACTTCTTATGTAGCTATATACCGCTACCGTCACGAACTTGTCAGTGTCGAGAGAAATTTTGTATGTACGCGAGAGCAGAGGTATTCTCGCGTGAAATGACCGGAATCCCGATGAGCGCGCAGCTGCTCCCGTTTCTCCTGTGGTGAGAGCACGAAATATATATACGTCGCGGACACGTGGGTGTTGCGGCACCTTGGGAACGACAGGTCCTGAAAAATATGTGGGCCGTGCTCTGGGCTTTGATATTCTCCTTACACAGATCGTGGGTGTCAACGCCTGATTCCAGTCAGACTTCTCTCCCTTTTTCATTCCGGATTGACGACCCAATAGAAATGCGGGTCACTTTAACGCGAATTCGTAAACTTTGTATCTATATCTAGACTAATATTCTGGTGCTTTTATCCCGTAATTTATAAGATCCAGATGTTTGCTTTACGTTTTCGATATCGATCTTTTTTTTTTTTTTTTTTTTTTGCGAGAAGATAACTCGGCACTCGGTGTCTTTTTTTTTTTTTTTTTTTTTTTTTTCGCGTTAGAAAATATGCATTCGCTCGTTTACGCTTTGCGCACTCGCAACTGACCGATGAGAGGAGCAAGCAAGCGAGAAGGTATTTCTTTCGACGATTTCAAATGGGGAGGGAGGCGAATAGCTATTGGCATGAACGCGGAGAGGCAACTCAGAGAACTTGCGGAATTGCCTCGGTTCGATCCTCTCAACTTCTCGCTACGGGGAAAAGTACAGCGAATTACAGAGTAGTCCACGTATATCCTATAACTCTTGGAATGTTGATGGCTCAATAACATCGAGAGCGTAACGGAGTTTACTGGTAGTGCCGCTGACGATCGTGCACCTGGTGGATCGTCGCTGTCTACCCGCGGAACGAGAAACGAAAAGTTTCCTTACAGAGAAGAAACGCGTACGCGAATTTTATCGTCTCGTTTGCTACATTCGTAGGAATGTTTCGTAGTTTCTTCAATCTCCACTTAGTTAAAAAAAAAAAAAAATCTAATGTATCTTCATAATTTCGTTGCGTTTCGATATTAATCATATCGAGGGCCAAATTTTTACATTTTATCTCGAACGAATAATACGAAAATATAGCGATTTTTAGCCACAACTTAGCCATAAGTAACCCTCAATTTAGCTACAATTTAGCTACAAATTTTCTATAATTTAGCCATTCGCTACAAATTACCCTTAAATTAGGGATTCAGCCATTTAGCTATACTTTAGTAATTGAGCATAAATTCAGCTGTAATTTCGGTATATTTCACCAATTTAAGAATAATTTAGCCATTTAGACGTTCAGCCATATTTTCGTCATGCAAAACATATTTTCCCTTAAATTTTTATTTTTTTTCTCACCTATTGAAAAATTATTCCGATTAGTCGAAACTTACCTATGAGTGTTCGCGTGTTTCCTCGACGGATTGGAATGCGCGGGCGTTCGTGTCGCCGCGATCAGCGAATAGTCGAGATTCGTCTTCTCGCCACGCATCGAAGTCACCGGCGGCAACGCCTAGCGGTACAGCTGCACAGCCCGTGATACCGCGGTACCTCTGCACCTCAGTGAATCGAGAAAACAACGAAGTTTAGATGAAAAAAAAAAAAAAATTGTTTTCGGTATCGAGTAAAATACCACGTTGGCACACACTTATCGTTCCATACTTTTTTTTTTTTTTTTTTTTTATTATTTTCGTTTTTGATCGTATTGTTTAAAATCACCACGCGATTATATTCTTCAAAGCAAAGTATCGCAATATGACTCAAGTCGGTCGGCTGTCGTGGGTCGGTGATAGTTTGACAAACGGTCCGGACACCGCGGGAGCAACGACCCCCGACCGGTTTAGTTTATGCAACAATCTGTTGTATGTATACATGTAATGGAAACTAAACGTTCTCGCGCCACGGCGATTGCCAATCGGTGGCGATCGAGAAACCGCACACCTTTTGACATTAAAAACGGCGCGTCTCTGTTAACCCCCACGCGCGCACTTGTCTCTAACTTCAATAGTCACGTACACCCGGGAATCGATAACGACTACCGGTCAGACGTTTTTCACGATAATATATTATCATTAATTATAATAATTCCCGGATAATTGAATCCAAAGCCGGGTTAGTTTGTATCAGCTGCAAATGTCCTCGCAGCAAGTTTGTACGAAGGCCTTATCGATTTCGACGATCGATCGGTTGTACTCGTGGCAAATTATCCGATCGTTTGTCCTGTCTGTATGTATGACTGTGTCAATGTGTCCCGCGTCTGTACGTGTCTGTGTGCCCGCGTGTTCAGGATGCTTTAACACCGATAATCATGATCGATTAATTATCAACCGATCTTATTTCGCGCACAATCAATCACTTTGGTATATTAATCAATCCATTCAATTTAATATATAGTAATAGTTGATAGAGTCCTGACGGCTCTCGTCTCTTCCCCTTCCACACCGTTTAGATTATATATCTATATATATAGATTTCTCCGCCGAAGAAATAATCGTCGAAGCAGATAAGAGTTTTCGGTTTTCTCGCGGATGACCTTGTCTCCTGGACGCGACCTCCTGCCCGTAGGGACAGCGGCGAACGACTGAAGCAACCACCGTACGAGATCGGCGAGCGATGCTGCGCTGTGAGGCCGAAGCCCGGAACGAGGCTCGACTCGGTTCTCGCGAGGGGCCTCACAGAGCCGATGAAGCCCTCTCCTCCTGTGCTCTGCCCGCGCGCTGCAACGAGAGCCAACGGGGCGAACGCGCGATCACGCTCTCGCCTTGGCATCCACCGGGGCTTTTCTCTCCTGCATCATGCACCGCAATAACCCATCCGCCGCGGGATCGAGTCCGAGATCTCCTTCTTCGTCGACCGATCCTCGAAGATCCAGTCAACTTCACTGTATCGTTTTTATTTTTTTTCCATTTTTTTTTTTTTTTTTTTACACAACGATTTACCCGATCGATCAATTCAACTTGACTAAAAAAAAGCACCTTAGCTTTTTTTTTTTTTTTTATAGCATTCGTTTTTTATTTCAACCGAGTATCACGAGAGTTCCAAGAAAGTCGCGGAAGAGATATCGCGTTTCTTGGCTTTACAAAGTATAACGTTGCAATTTTCGCCCCGCTTCGACAACCAGTTGCGGTAAGCTCCGCAATTTTTTCACTCGAAGATTCGATACTCGAGTCTTAATCTTTTCCACTTCACTAACGTCTATACTCGCGATAATCGATGATCCGAAGGCGTAATACTATGTAGTCGGTATAACTATACGACGCGTAATATCCTATAGTACCCAGAATATCACCTTTGACCGCGTGAGCATCGGCGTGCCGCTGCGAGAAACCCGGGCCTCGTGCAGGGTGAACGAGACTTGGTAGTCTCGAGGACGACTACGACCTTCCACTGGAAGGACCGGCGGCTGACTACCGGTAGGGTCACGATCCTTGCTCGAGCGATCGAGTAGCCGCTCCAAGCAGCCAGCAGCCGCAGCATCCAGCGGCAGTAAAGAGGCCCACTCTCGATCCGTCTCGCTCTCTTTCACCCCTTTTTCTCGTCGTCGTTTTCTCCTTCTATCCGTTCTTCTCTTCCCTTCTCCCTCCCCCCCTCCCCCCGTCTCACTTCGACGCATCCGAAGAACGCATCGGGGTCCCGCGCGCGCGAGAGGTACCAGTTTGGCGCCCGAGGGCCCCGCAGGACGACGGGTCCCGCACGCTGACGAATAATAAGGCGCGTGTGGTTGCCGGGACTCCGTGCTCCTTCTCCTTGTTTCTTTCCGACGCAGCCACGGCATCGGCCGGAGTTGCATCGGTGCATAATGCCCCCTAACGCAGGATGTCTCGTGGCGGATAAAAATGCGAAAAAGATCGGTACGAGAACGATGCCTCATCCGCGCCCTCTCAGCTGAGCAGGTTGCGAGCATTTATGGATTCGCGGCGATGCAAACTCCCCCTTTTCGTGTTTTTTGGGTCCTCGGAATGCCTCGACCTGTCCCTGATCTTTCCTTTCTCGATTCCCTTTCTGCCGATTTTTGCCGATTTTTCATCTTGATGCACTCTTCACGAGACAGTGGATTCAGCGCAACATACTGGGGGGACCCCCCGGAGCAAAAGGCAGCAACGGTGAATCGACACGTTCGCGGTGCGCGCGAGGACGCCAGTCCCCCGCGAATCGGATGGGGCAACGGGGCCCAACCTCTGTCTACCGAGTGTAGCCAATCACCGTCTCTCTAACGTACGATCTAACGCCGTGCACGAGGAGAGAGCGTCAAAGGGGGGCGTTTTATAATCTCTTCAGTGTGCTCACCGTGTACCCGCTTACCGGTCTCCGCGAAGTTTGTACAATTTACGCGTGCAAACCGATCTCATGTAGACTGGGAGTGTTGTGTGCGCAGGTTGGATCGTAAATCCTAACCAATGGATCGATGCATTGTCCGCCATTGCATATGTTTCTATGACTAATTGAATAACAATAATCGTTTTCCCAATACGAGAAATCAATTCTCGACGTATATGCAAATATGCCGATTTTTTAAAAATCGCGAAAAAAAAAAAAAAAACTTTTCTTGGAGTTAATATGCGTTAACTTAGTAGACTCTTATCGCAATCGCGTATATTATAACCTGTCGGTTTTCTACTTCTGCAAACGACGTTGAAGAATTTTAATAAACCAGTCTTGTCAGCGCTACAACCAACGGCGAACATGACGAGTACGAGATGTTAATATATTCTTGAACGAAAAACAGATAGACGCCGCGTTCGGTATATTGAAATAATACATAGTACCAATTAATTAGATCGGCGGTATGGCCTTTTCGCAGAGATATTAACACACACCGGAGTATAATTTGTAGCATATAATTGTAATCTACACGATCGCCGCGCGCCAGATAAATTCATTAGGCATAACGCACGCACTACGAGAGGCCCGCTGAGCCCCGTGATCTCGACAGACTATTTCATCGGAGGTTTTCCCGTATCGCCGATTATATCAAATTTACATCGAGACATTGATTTTCTTTTTTTTTTTTCTCGATATGATACAGTCGGGATATTTAATTATTTTTTTTCGCCGTTCACCAACGTTGGACGATTTCCGAGTCATCGTTACGATTATATTCTTACCGCTGCGTAGAACGAGTTGCTGCACGAGAGTCGAAAGTAACGAGAAAACTGCGGGTGCCTTTTGATATCGAGATTGACGCAAGTCGAACGTATCCGATCCGAGTTATTGTCGGTCCATCGATGCCTATCTCTAATTTCCCGATAGATAAAAGACCCGATGAGAGAGCTCGATGTTTCGATCCGTCTCCGGGTTCATTCCACACGGAATATAGATTATCTCGAATCGTGACGTGACTCTGTAACGCCGGTACCTTAATGCGTCGAGTACCGATTGTGCACCACGGGACTCGCGTCAAGAGAGATCGAGAGAAAATATCAGAAAAAAAAAAAAAAGATCGAGTCGCATAGCTCTCGCTGTTGGAGGGCTGCCATGTCCAGGAATCGTATTTCTCCATCGATTCCCGTTGCCGATCATAAACGAAAGAGACTACAGATAAGAGACGACTAAAAAAATCGGTTACCTATCTCGCATTGACAGATAACCGAGTTAAGCATCAATCGTGTTGCTTTTTATGCATATCGCTTTTATTTTTATCTACGAATCGATAGCCGATTGATCGGAGATCGGTATGTACGCGCCGATCGGCGGGGATAGAAAATTCCGATGGCGTTTTATATGACTTTCTTTCACTCGACAAAAGAGAGAGGTCGATGCACAAGATTTTCTTAGGTCGCAGGTGCAAGAGGCAGGTAGTCAAAGACCGATCTATGCTATAACATTCGTATACCGATCGTCTAGTGTAGGCTTTTCTTTCTTCAGGTGCAGCGCGCGCACATACCGCGTGTGGAACACCCGCCTCACAGAATTTCTACTGAGCGCGAAGTGCGCTGTGTCTGTTCGGTTTATACCCGATCGCCCACGGGAATACTCGGGCTCTCGCTTATATATACCTCTCGTTCGATGCTCTCGCATATGCCGCACGTCGGACTACGTGTATCTATACCATCGAGAGAGCTCTCCGTTGCACCTAACAAACCCGCTTCTCTCTCCATCGTGTGTCCGTCGCGTCCGCCGCGATCGCTCGCGATTTATTGTTCCATGTCCCCCCCCTCCCCTCCCTTCTTACCGATCTCTACGTCGTATACGCACGGTGTCTGCTCTCGTCGTGTTACGTATTTACACATATTCGTACAACACATAGATATATACATAAATGCATATATGTAAACACTGCAACGCCGTGGTCATCGAAGCGATTCACTTAAAAATGTAGCTACACGCCAAATACAACCTTAATTAATAATCCTTGCATCGATGCTCGTATCTTCGAAAGATTTTACTTGCATATAATTAATTCAGTGTGTGTTGTAACTCGTTTGCCACCAATCATCGGTACGAGAAATGGAAAACTTACATCGAAACTCGAAGAGATTTAAAAAATCGGATAACCCTTTCAGTGGCGGAATATAAGCTTTTGATATATTCGCGGTTTCGGTTTATTTCTTCCCTCTCAATATACCATCCCCGGTGCTGGGTGTCATTCGCCCGCTGTTGGACCAGTTCGCTACTGGGACAATCCTACGCAGCAGATCTACGCGAACCGTGGGAAGGACTCGCGAGAGTACTCGCTGCTGATCGTTCCGTGCACAGAGATACCCGAGAATGAATGGATAAAAAAACGATGGGAGGACGCGCCGACTATTAGGGGAAGGTGGGGCAAAAAGAGATAGCCGCGCAACTCGAATATTGGGGCAAAATGGACCAATCTTAAAATTCGTAAAATTTTAAGGAACTACGATTTTCCAGTTTCATAGTCATTATTCATCCTGTGGAACGTTAATTATCTGCAAAAATCGATCAAACACGACGTTTATTGAAATTCTACGAAACATTCAATGTTTTTGCTTAGTTGGATCGATACGAAAAATAGGAAATACAGTTTTGCGATTTTTTTGTCTTATTACTTTAAAGGAGTGTGAGAATAATATTTTTTATTCGAAAGTAGTGAAAAAGTGTTGTGCATATCGACAAAACTGCCTGAATCGCTAAAGCGGTCCATTTTACCCCACCTTTTCCTACATTTTTTTTTCATCACGCTCCGAACAAATTCAACCCCTTCGGCACCTTGCGCACCCTCCAAGAATCGAGGATGAGTCGCGGCAGTGCCTGTAATACTGTATACTAGCAGCTATGACGGCGCCGTAAAAATAATAGTTGAATACCGGTCCAGCGATGCGGGTCTTGGGATCTCCCTTTCTCCCCCCTCCCAGATAGTTTCATCTTTGCTGGGGGTCTCATTCTGTATTTTCGTACGGTGTAGTGGACCTCTCGCTCGCCGGAGAGTAAGGAACACCTATGGGAAAGTCTTTGACGGATTTTTCAAGCGTGATATATAATGTGTTGTCGCTTGGCTGCTGATCGCACCTGGTTCTGCACCGTACTTCGTCGTTCTTACTCGTACCAATCTCTTTCTTCAAAATCTCTTCTTAGCTCTATGCAAATCGCGACTACGTGTGGTCGTGGTCCCCCACTACTAACCTTCTGCTTTTGCGAAGGCCCACTCGATTTATTGGCTTTGCCACGCAAAGATGCCTCGTGCCAACGGTCGAGAGATCGACCGGTATTTCTATTTTTTTTTTATCATCTAAATTTTATCCTACGTGCACTGTGACCCTGCGGAGTACCCAAGTCTCGACATTTCTCGGTGGGAATTCATGATTTTTTAAAATATGAAAAATAAAATAATTAGAAAATTATTATTATTCTTTTTTTTTCGTTTTTTTTTAATTTTTTTTTTTAATATTATAATTTTTTTTTCTATTATAAAATTTAGAAATTTTTTTACCAAGAATTCTATTGAGAATATAAAATATTAAAATATAATATGTCGCGAATATTGTCTTCGAATAGAGATATCATCAAGCGAGTTGGTGTCGCAAAAGATTTTTCAATGAAACCTCCGAGTCTCTCGGGGATGCGGAGTTCTTCGCAAAGTCCTCTCGGATATCCCGCGGCGTTGGGCGCGCGATATGTCCTGTGACACTGACTCTCGAGCGACGTCGTCGACGCTTTAGGTGGGCACACACAGGACAGAAATGTAACCGGTAGCAGAAGAGGAGACAGAGGCGGGAGCGCCTAGGATGGCAGCTTCGCCTCTTCTCTTCTTCTTCGTTCCTCGTCGCTGCTGGTCACGGCCGCGACGACGAGTCGCTGTACTGTCGGTCTGACTCTGTGTTACTTTAACATTAAATGTAGGCGCGGGTAATTTATGGGGTGCGAGGCTACGAGAGAAAGAGGCCCTCGGAGTAGAGAATCGTCTCTTCTCTTCGTATCGTCGCTTTCGTTTTCTATTTCGCTATTTAAAAGGAGTTCCTATCGCGTTTAACTGAATTTGCATAAAGGAGGCTCTCCTTTATGCTTTATCCTTAAAAAAAAAAAATCATTAATGTAAAACTGGAGAGAAGAACGACATCTGAACTCTGAACACTGAGGTTGAAAGCTGCCAAAGGGGATGAAAAACAAACACGCACCCCTGCGCGCTCTCGTTCCTCCATACACGCGTATCAGAACGTACATATAAGCTCCGCAGCGGAGAACCAGTTCTTGGGTGGTGCTCTCTCGCGATTCAGAGATCTCCCCGGTCTCCTCGATAGACCCACGGGGCCCTCTTCTGCTCACCACGTCGGGGGCTCTATCCATCATCGCACGCACCTCTGAGTCTAGCGTGAACCTCGCCCGACCAGATGTTCGTTGCTGGAGGTCCAAGGGGCTGATTCGGCGGTGGTAAATATTGCCCACCCTTCGTACAAGTGAGAGAACGAAAGAGAAAGGAAAAAATGTATATATAAGCGTATGTTGAATACGCGAGTCGTTCTATCCACCGGACGCGCATAATGCGCGACGGTACAGCGAAAATATCTCGCAGGGAAGCAATCCCCCCTCTGCCGTTCGTCACCCCTCGCCATTCTGCTGATCGTCGCCTTATACCATTCATTTATCCCGTTTCTTCTCCTGTGTATTACCGATAAAAGTTTCGATTTTACGTCTCCCTCGATTTTCTTTATCTTTTCTTCTCAGACATTTGCACACCTGGTGGGCCGCTTTTACTTTTCTGCAGGAGTTTGCAACGGGCGATATTATCATTATTATTATTATTCCTATTTTTTTAAGATCTCGTTTTACCCATTTTCGATGAAATTTTTAATTTAAGGCCCAAATACCGGTCTACGCGTTACCATCGAACAAACCTGCGGCGGGATCGTTGTCGATCTCGCGCAACAGAATCCGCGAAATGAGACCCGATGATTGGCTGCCCCGATTCCAGCCGCGACAGGCTTGCCTCGACAGATTCATACCTCAGAGACGCTGCCAGAACTTCGGCGCATCGAATTATCTTCTCACGAGAGTACCGCCGCGTTCGGAAGCCTCCAATGAACTCGATGTCTTCGATCAGGTATTTTCGTTTTTAATGCTTCTCTTTTTTTTTATGTGCCCTCGATAAACGAGTTTTTCATACAAAATATACTTAATCTCTTCAAGAAAAACCTCATTACTTGCTATTTTTAACACCTGACGAAAAAGGAGTTTTATTGATTCGGCATTGCCGCGATCTTATATCCTTTTCGCGTCGATGCCATCGTTTACAGTCCGCAACGTTGTAAGCCTCGCATTAAATTATTTTGCTCGCGTTATTCATCTACGTCAGAATTTTTTTTTTTTTTTTTTTTTTTTCTAGTTTGCGAAATTATTACGAGCTTTTTGCAGATTAACCATTATTGAGCAGAGAATTTTTTTATTTTGTAAAATTAACATTTTTTTTTTTTGGAGTTCGAAGTAATTGACATACACTCGCGACTTAGAAGAAACGTTGCGCGTCATATCGGGTTTTGTATGCAACATGAAAGAACGTGACGGGGCAATCGAATTACTTATTAGCATAGTTTATCGCTATTAATTATTATGAACGCCGATGAGAACTCGACCCCGTCGTCGTTACGCATTCGTGGTAAAACACCCGAACGATCCTTGATGCTTTTCCCGTCGTTTAAGTAGCGGGTCAGTATTGCGTACCAGTAATTCTTGGTTGTCGGTACCGTCGGGGCAAATCGAGCGCAAAACCAGCGCTACGGACGACGATCCGCTTCGGGATCCGGTCTGCGTTCCTCTCTCTCTTATATCTCGACGACGATCCTGTCGCTAGGTGCACAGGGGACCGGTATATATTTTCTTTTATCTACTACCCGAGAGCTTCGTATACGCGGCAGCGCACCCAAGTCTCCTCCCTCCCCATTCGTCTCGTTTCTCTATCGTGTTTTTTTTTTTTTTCTTTTTTTTTTTTTTTTAGTATTATTTATTCTTATTTTCATATAAATATCGAACGCAAGCGCGCTATGCGAATAGCCCTCATTGATGCGCCAATACGATGTCACCGTAACGATTTATGACTATAATCGCGTAATACGTTATAGTCTCGCCATCCCTTCCTGTCTGCCCTATGACGGTCTCTTACCTACTGCCGAGCAACCGGCGTGTTCAGGGTACACCGAGTTGGCGCACTTTTGTAGACGCGAAAACCGCACGAGTATCGTTAAGCTACGGACCCGATGTCGCTTAAGAATTCTCCACTGTCGACGTACCCGACACGCTACGCGCTTACTGCGTCTGCCCACGCGGTACTCTGCCGGTGGCTGCGAATTCCTCGATCGAATCGATGCTCGCGTTTGCCGGGAAAACATTATTCAAGCAATTTTGATAGATTTTTTTATTGAAAGAATTTATAATGTACGATAATGTGTCGGGAAAAATAGATTTTTTTAAATTTGCATGATATGGAAAATCATTTGTTCGATTTGTCGCGAAGATCGTCAAACTCGATACCACATGGCGTAAGAAACTGATGAAACGCGCAATGGAGAAGTGCGACTTGATACCCGGAGCAAAAAAGCAACGAATTCTCAATATCGGAGATCCTGGGAATTGCGATCATGGGAGCCGCGAGGGAGAAGAGAAAACTGTCGACGGTGTCAGTGATGGAGTGTGGAGAACGAAGGCACGGAAGAAACCTCTGATCGGTCTCACCGACATTATTGCTGACGTTCCTACGATGAGATACAATTGGAGTAAGCGATCGATTGGATACATTTTTTTTTTAAGTTTTACTCTGTTTTTTTAAGAATTATTTCAAAGTTGACCCGCGCATTGCTCGGTTTAGAAATCTGTGAAATCTTAATTCGCTTTACCCACCCGAAGCGAAACGATTTATACTGAAATTTAGCGAAATTCACGTGAAATATGGACGAAACATCGATAAATGATATCGGAGAGTCCAAATGGCATTTTAAAAGTTGATAAATATTCTGAATTTTTATTTTTCATTTTTTTTTTTAATATTTTTTTATCACTATCACGTCGATATCAAGTATTTCAAAAATCGATTTTTCCTGTCGCGATAATAAGATCGATCTTTAAGCGATCTGCATACCTTTCATTGAGATTTTTGGGATCGTAATACCGGAACAATGATTATTGTCTAACGTATGAAAATATACGAAAACAGGACGCGGATTGCTCGACTGGGGAGCGACAAATTTTATCGCAGCGATGGTCGGCGATTCGATATTAATATTCGACTCAACATCGGAGTTTCGTTTTGCCAGACCGGAACGCATGTTGGACGGATTCAATACGAGAGTTCGCGCTATCAAATGGAATTACGCAGGTAAAGCGTATCGCGCGATAGCTACCGCACAGCGATAAACTGCGGATAAAAAAAATATATAAATAATAAAAATAATAATAATGAATCATAGGTACGAAGATCGCAATCACCACCCTGAATTCGGACATAATAATGATTCTGTTAGAATCGCGTAAAGTAATTTGGCGTCAAAAGTGTCGTTGTACGATTGAAAAGCCCGCAGTTGCTTGCGAAGTTCTTTGCGTCGCGTGGACGCACACGGATAAGGAGATCGTCGTGTGCGTTTTATACTCTATTGTGTTGCGTCTCTGTTTTGTTTTCGACACCGTATTAACGTCGGCTGCAAAGTCGTGTGTTATACATATGAGTTAAATTTGCAGAGGCTGCACCGAGGGAAGAATATCATCCTATAACGCGTCCCTCAGCACTGTCATTGACACGGTCTTCGCTCACACCGACATGATTCTCGATGTTGCATTCTCGCCGAACGATCGTTACCTCGTGAGTACGGGTCTCGACAAGGCCGTTCGCGTTCTCACCTGGCCGTCCCTCACGCCTTATCTGGCCATTGGCTACTACGAACCCGTCCAGGTTTGTATCTTTTCTCTATACTTCTCTATATTATAATCGCTACAGGGTTACGGTGGCATCGATAATTATCTTTTTTTTTTTTTTTTTTTTTTTTTTTTTTAATATTAAACTCAACTAAACGATAATGCTTCGGTTTATCGCCATAAAGGACACTTTATCGCTATCATTTCCTATGCTAATTCAAAATAAATTCATTTTAACACTGAAATTCGTATTAAATACGAAAAATATACAAAATAAATGATATTAATATGAATATCAAATATTTTACGGAAACCCCAATGTTTCATCGAAAAACTCGTAAATTCGGAAGAAAAATAAAGAAATTTAGTAATTTTCACCCATAAATGACTTTTTAAGCGCCGATCCTTCGTAGTTATAGTCTTAACCCGTCTGAATTCCAATGAATCGCGTAGGCGCTTGTGTGGCATCCGTGGGAAGTCGGTACAATGTGCGTCGGCGGTGGTTTCAATGATGGCTCTCTATCTCTTTGGGACATTCATCGTCAGACATCCCTCGGCTACAGAAAAATACCCTTTCTCGGTGTCGTCAAGAACATGGCGTGGAACAAGTTGAGCGGCGAATTGGTCGTACAGTGGAACTATCAGAATGAAGAGTCGGTTCGCGCGCTCGCTACTGTCCTCGCGAGTCTCGATCGAATCGTCGATATCGTAGCCGTAGAGCACCGGATAATGGACATCGTTTGGAATCCCGACGGAACGCAATTAGGTAAATTGTTGACATTATTATTATTATTATTATTATTATTATTTATATTTAAATAATAATAACATTTTTACCATCCGATCGTTCGTAGCTTTGCGAATAAAAAATTCCGTCAAAGTCTGGAATTTCTTTGGGAACGAAAAGTCGAATTGGTGCGATGAAAAAAATAAAAAAAATATTTCATCGAAAAGCAAGAGACTAGTATCCGCTGGACGGCACTTCGATGAGTATATCATACGCTAAGTCGAAAGATATTAGTAGTATCTTTTTTAATACGTCACACATCGTCACGAAATATCGAGGAAACTATTATATTTTTTTTATTAATTTTTTTTATCGCGAACGCAAATCATATTTATTTTTATTAAGAATTGATTTTTGTTTATTTATTATTGTGTTTATCGTCGGTGAATTATTATTAAATACCAGTCGACTGTTTCGTCGAAACTTTGGTTAATATATATATATATATATATTTATTAATCTACACGTCGTATACGGCGAGTATTCTCTGCGGCAGATCGGTAGCGTGCAACGAGAGCCCCGTGTACGCGGGATACTTTACCATTGGCCATCGCACGGAGTCGGACCTCCGCTGCGCTCCGTCATTAAGGATCATTGCGTCGGAATTGAACGCAATATAAGTTGCCGCAGGTGCAGATGTAACTCTTCGACGGGTTAAAGACAAGAAGACGGCAGAAGGGTCCACAGTCGCGACAGATTTACCGATTCTACGTTTCGATAAAGTTAACACCGCGACTTGTCCGGCAACGAGAGTCAACGGTCTAACGACCGATGGTCCACAATACGACTCAACCGGTCGGACACTGGAATCGCGAGGTAAACGAGAAACTTTTACCAGAAGCATATGCACTTCGCGATAAGGGAATAATCGGCCAAAATGGACCAATGGAACAAAATGAAACAGTCGCGCAATTCGAATTTTGGGGCAAAATGGACCAATTGCGAAATTCTTGAAAATTTTTAAAAAGTACGATTTTCACGTTTTATGACCATTTTTTATGGTACGGATCGCTTATCTACGGATAGCTTAACTGAAAAAAATATCGGAAACGACGTTTTGGACCGAAATGGCCGACGAAAATGGACCGATAGGAAAAATAGGAAATGCAAATAAAAAAATCTATTCGACAAATAAATTTTAAAAGAGTTATCCATTATTTTTTATATGAGACAATTTATATTTTCCAACGAGAATAGTTTACACAACATTTGTAGGTAATAAATTATTCAAAATTCAAATTTTTCATTTTATTAATGCAATTGGCAGTCCATTTTGCCCCCTTTTTTTTCGTCAAAGAAAATGTCAAAAATTCATTTTTTTTTATTCAAAAGTAGTAAAAAAGTGTTGCATGTGTCGACAAAACTCCCTGAATCGCTGAAGCGGTCCATTTTGCCTCATCTTTCCTTACTTCGTAAAACATATATATGTAATTTCGAGTCTTAAAATTGTTTTTTCGATAGATCGTTTATTAGAATCTCCACCAGATAATCACTTTTAATTATCCCCATTTATATGATTGCGCGAGTTATCCTTTCCGTGGATATATGCCGCGTGTATCTTTTCCCTTTGCCGAGACTTCGCGTTTCTCGCGTGCGTCGCGCGCGAGGATTCTCCGTTGTGTGGCGCACACCTCGCGAAGGCGAGCGAAAGAGAGAGATCTCGGAAGAGCACGCGTCCGACTCAGTCGCAGAACGTTAATTGGCCCAACCGGATGCTGTGTTTATGGCGCCTTGGTGATCGTAAAACCGTTGCTGATTATTATTAGATATGATCGCGCGTAGATCTCCGGCAACGATATGACCCTTGAAACGATATATTTCTCGCTACGTTCTTTCACAACGTTGTTTAATATATGTGAATGGGAAAGAATAAGAATAAGAAGAAGAAGAAGAAGAAGAAGTTTCCACGATATTTATCGATATCCTACGGTGCGTACCGTCGATTCATTGCGATACGCGAGCACTCTAAGCTTTAATTATCATCCTTCTTGCCCCGGTACTTCCTCTTTGACTTCGCATGCGTTATGAACTTCGTCCCTCCAGCTACCGTCTTTATCAGTGTCGAGCGCCGCGTAGGGATCAATAGCCATTCATATTTTCAAAGGGTGACGCTAACTCGCGATCATTATAAGCCGATTTTTTTTTTTTTTTTTTTGCGACTCGAAATGCATGCGAAATGCGTTTCAAAGACGAAACATCGCCGAGTGACCGGAAACTTCGTGTCGAAAAGTCAAATTGGTCATTTTCATAGCTAAAATAATGATGGCCCCTCCTAATAATAATAATAATAATTAAAAAAAAAAAAAAAATTTTAATTACATATCTGATTTTTTTTTTTTTTTACGAAGATTTTTGTGTTTATCCCTAATAAATTTTCATTGAATCAAAAAAATATTTTTCACTCGTAAGAATTCTATGACTTTTGCGGTATTTTGCATCGATCGATGACTCAATTTATTCAGTAAGACAAGATTCGAGTTCTCTGAATAAAATAGTTCGTCTCGGAGGTAAACTATTTATTGCGCGAATCTCTCAAGAATACTGCTGAATTGACGTTTTTGCTCGGCGTGTCATTATCTTCTCGTTCGGACGTTATTGATGCTCGAGACGGCGGTATCGGAGACTCGGCTCTCGCGCCGGGGATCGGAGGTCTTTAAAACGAAAGAGATATCATGTCGATACATCATAACCCGCGGAGTATTAAACGGCGCACTCTTGGTGGTCAAAGCAGACGTAAATCCGATAAAACGCGGGGGGAAAGCGTGAACGATTACTCTACGTGTGAATGAGAGGCTCTTACTTCACGCGGAAACGGTAAAAAATTGCCAGACGCTCTCGGTAGTCGAGAGTACATACTTGCGGCTCAATAAATATTGCATACATCGTTGCTGTGCAAAACTTTGCAGCCTATTCGCGGCGCAACACGCGCTAAAATTACTCATCGCGACTTGCTGCAATTTTTTTTATTTTTTATTTACTCCGTTCGTTAAAATTTGAATTCTGCGCGTTTCAGTGGTGAGTTTTTTCAGTAAACGAGCGATTGGAGGCTTCTAGAGGAGCTTTGGTTCTAAAATCCTCGTTATCCGAGACCGAGTAATAGATAACAAGTTTCGATATCAGTGTATTCGCGCCTCGTGCTCCAGCGGGGAATCCCCCCCTCTATCGCGATCGTAAGCACTATTTAAACAGCGAAGGAAGTACATTCTTCGGAGCGGTAAAGAGACAAGAGTAAGACGCATAGTCCGACGTTCTCTCGGTAGCACCATCGCCTCGCTATCTCTCGACATTCATCATGAGGACAGCTACACCGTACGACTCGAACGAAACTCGCTTTGGCTCTCGGGGACTCCCACAGCATCCCTTCTCTCCGTATCCCACTGATGCGGAAGAAAGATATTTCATACTCGCGAAAGACAAGTGGCTTTTGTTTTTAACGATTTTAACTGATTTTCATGAGGAAAGAAAGGGCGCGCGGGGGATGTAAGACCTGTAGAACTCGAACGAAACTCCCTTTTTTTATAGCAAATTTAATTGATTCTTGCGGCAAAGGGATTTAAAATTGAAGAACAGTCTCTCGTATGCGTGCGCACGAGTTTGCAATCGATCGATTCCGCTGGAACGCAAGCTATTTTTTTCTCATTCTCTCAGTGCAAACGAACAGTTCTTTGTTGCTCTCGTAACGGAGCTTTCTATTCGGGAGGGGCATCGAAGCTGAAACAATCCGACTTGAGATGCAGCATCGTCAATAGTGCATAAAAAAAAAAAATTCAATGGTTTGAATTGAATTTATTTCGTCAACAATCGATAAGTGTATCATTGTACACGTATTATTGTAACAGAACGTAGCTGGCGTAACTGCAGCTTTAGAATTGTTCCGCAGGACGCTCGCCATCGTGAGCATTTGTATGACAATGCTTTGGTCAGTGTCTCTAAATATGTCTCGCTGCCGATCGGTTTATCGCGCCGCCTTCTACACTATTATTCCCTTCTCCTCTTCTCTCGTATACCATTAAAATTTCAACATTATCGTAGTAGGGGAAGATGGGGCAAAATGGACCGCTTTAGAAATTCCGCTAATTTTGTCGCTATACGCAAATAGTTAAACTTTGGAACTTTTCTTCCATTTAAAAAAAAAAAAAAAAAAATTCACATCCCCTCAGACTATTGAATCGAAAAAATGGGACTAAATTCGAAAATATAAATTTCCCCGTATTAAAAATAATGGAAGACTTTTTTAAAAGTGAATTATCGAATTGGAATTTCATTTATCTGCATTTCCGTTTTTTCGTTCCGATTCATTTTAGCAAAAACATTTAGCAACCAATGGACATGAAATTAAAAAATCGTATTTCTGGTAAATTTCAAGAATATTTTAAGATTGGTCCATTTTGCCCCAAAGTTCGAGTTGCGCGACTGGACCATTTTGACTCGTTGGCCCATACTGCCCCACCTTCCCCTATACATAAGATATTGGTAGCGAGTACGACGATCGGTTTCATAGAACAATACAAGAAGGAACGATACCGCTTAGAAAGGTTGCGAAGCTGAGTAAATTTGCGATAATTCAGTCGAAAGCTGCACTCTAAGCCTCTGCTCCGTTCTCTTTGAGACACACAAGCGACTATCTTGAGTGTTTCCTCGATAACTCGAAACTCGAGAATCCTCCGTCGTCGCCGAGTTCTCACGTTAATCCAGTTTCGTTCGAGTAACTACCCCGAGCTATCGTTAATTAGAGAACTAAAAGAAAAAAAAAAAAAAAAAAAAAAAAAGAACGAAAAAATTGTTGCTTTCTTCTTCCGCGCGCCTTCTAAGGAGACACTCGACTCTATCCGCGCTAAGTATATCCAGAGCCGAAGATACACGGGGCATTCGAGAATCTTCAGCCGCTTCGGGAACGCGCACACGGGGAAGGGTTGGGAGGGGAACGTTGTTACAAAAGATGCATTCTGCTGTTCGCGGTGTGAAATAGAAGGGACACGGAACGGAGCGGCAGTTGCGGAGCTCGCCGGCACCCTGTGCACCATCGCGTCTCGGCTCTCACCCACACTCTCGCATCTTCGTATATTATTTTTTCCGCTCTTCCCCTATTTTCAATACTATTATAGGGAATAAGAGCTCTTTCGCGGGTTGCCTTTTACGTGCCCATCCTGCGGCTTCATTATCTCACCGACCGCAACACGAGTATTTTTCCCCGTATCGATTTATCTGTGAAACATTCATCTTAAACCCGATCTACCTGTCGAGGAAGCTATTCGATCAAAATCGAAAGAAAACGAAACGAATATTCAATTTATAGAGAAAAAAAAAAGAAAAATGCAAATTCGAACGTTGCACATTGCTTCTTCGTGATTTTCCACCTTTTACGAAGTTCTCTTTTGACGAACCATTTTTCTCGATCCTGTAGACGATTTTGTGTTTTCCGAAATAATAATCTCGAAAACAATTTAATTCACGTCATGAAAGTTGAAAAACGTTATTTTTTTGCCCCAAATTTTGAGTGGTCGCGATTGTTCCATTTTGCCCCACTTTTCCATAATTTTTTTTGTTTAAACGATTTCTTCGATGATTTCGACGATTTTCAATCTCCTGACGCAAAAACTCGGAAACAAACAAAAAATCGATATCTGGAGCGGGTGAATCGCAGGCGATTAAATACGGAATACATAGGCGCCTTGAAAGTAAGTCGTATGGAAACAAAAAGAAAAGAAGATTCTATCCGCGCTTCGCCATTGCCAATGCTCTCGATTAGATTCCGAGGCAGAGATACACAAGTTCGCGAATCGGTAAGGAGGGCATCGAGCCAAACCGAGTAAGCAACCTACGCACTCGGTATAACTCCTGTATAAAGAAACATCGTTTGGTTACCCTCCATTCTGCTGTTCGGTGTGAAATACAAGCCGCGACATTACCGCGGCTGGAACGCAATGCGACGGCATGTTTATGAGAATCTAACTGGGATAGTTACATAGAACCGGCAGTAGGCGCAGACTCTCGAGAAAATCTATGTATCGGTATGCTCGGCGTACTGTCATCCGCAGAGTTTCCGTATGTTTCTTCGCCCCATCTGTATGTAGGTAATTCACGCGATTCCCGTGCGGCGCACACCAGCAAAATATACATTTGTATTATATTTTGCGAAAGGTATTCGACCCCCGTCGCTGTTATCCATAAGCGGAAAATCCTGAATCGCGAAAAAAAAAAAAAAAAATTAAAAAATCGGCTCGCAGACTCCGTAAGGTTCTCGTGGAAGATGCGCGGGTGAAACCAGGTGCAAGAGTAGAACGCGGTGAAGATGGAAGCTGATGCACAATGTAGTCGCTACATCGGTGTACACACAACGAGGCCACGAAGGGTGACCGTTCTCTGGAGGATTTTATGCATAGAGTTTCCATGTACCTCCAGCGCGGTGTCTTCCTTCCCCGCGCGTTACAAATAAGTAACAACGGACCACCTGGCTTAAGACAATAATTACTTGCTGGCCATTAACGGCGTGCGCCAGAAACGAAAGAGCCCCGCGGAGCGGCATATCTCCTCTGTGTGTACCGCTGCTGGTTGTTGTTCGCAAACGGGGAGGCGACCTGCGCCCCGCAGTCGTTATACACAAGTTCATACACGGTATAGTTGAAGGCGGTACAATCTAGTTATGGAATTACTTGCGCCATACCGACGATTTATCATGTTTATTCGCATGGAATACGTGGCCAATCGATGGTTAAAAACATCGAAACATTTCGCTGATCGCTTTCCAGATGAAAAAGTGTTACACAGACTATATAAAAATTGTTTATATAATCTGTATATATTAATAATAATATAATGGATAATTAGTAGTATTTTTATTACTAATTATATATATTTTTATTATTATTTTCATTTTTAGCGGTGTTAATGAAGTATACATCAGTTATACATGTAGTATCGTCTATATACAACTTTCTCGCCTGAGCTATCGACGTAAATCATTTATCAGTCACGAAAAAAAAATTTGTTTCGGAAAAACTAATAGTTACTTTTTAATAAAAAAAAGTTTGTACCAACTAACTGCAAGTGCTCTCAATTAATTGTTACTTCTCCCAACTAATACTTTTTCCGGTGTTTTCTCAGAATGTTACATTCAGTAAGTTTTTTTTTTTTTTCTTTCCATTCTTCGAGTCTCGGACTCGGGGACCAGGGGAGGGGGATTCTCGTGGGTCCAAAACTTGGATTCTGTTACTTCGTTTTCTCTTGTGCTGTACTCTCGTGGCGCGAGAGAGGAGAAGAGAGAAGCAGAGGAGTTACACTCGGCTTGGAAACAAGTAGCGGAGCGCCGGCTAACTGGTCCGCGAATCACCTAACAAGGGCTTCGAGGGGAATCCTGTAGCCTCGTTCGTGCGGAGGAGCAAATCCAAAGCTGCTTTAGTCGGCGGATAGCAAAATTACGGAAGAACGCGTTAAAAGCTCTCTTTGGAATTTGCCGCGAAGTAATGCAACGATTGCCGTTATTTTCTGACGTTCCAGCAAGCATGCGGAATATACTGTCATAGGGGGTATAGGTGAAGTCAATTTCATTCGCAAGCAAAGCGTTCGAGTAAATCACGGAAGGGATTGCAGGGAGGAAGACGAAAGGAAAATAGGCTAACGAGGGACTCATCGGTAAAAGATCGGTAAAAGATCGGTAAAAGATCGGTACGAGATCGGTAAAAGATCGGTACGAGATCGGTAAGAGAGTTTCGCAAGGACGAGACAGAGAAGATGAAATAAACTACGAAAATACAGTAGAAGAAAAGTAAAAAATGTAAAAAAAAGTTAAAAAGAAGCTTCAAACCAGATGTGTTGTTGCGCTCCGCCTAGATGAAGGAGGCAGTGGCTAAGGGAGCATCCTTCGCACGGTTATTAAGACGTTCGAACTGAAATATTGCGTCCAAAGGAAATAATTGCCGGTGCATCATCAGCGCGGCGCGGTGGCGTTATGTTATGCCCTCCGCTCGTTCGTCGGGCCCTCATCTCGCTTGGGTATCATCCTCTTCGAGGGGGTTTCACGCTCGTTAATTTATTACACGGTTATTTCGAATTGCAGAACCGGGCGAGACGAGAATTGACTCGATCTCGCGAAAGCCGAAGCCAACGGAACCGAAAGGATTCCCTCGATCAGGTCAGGTCGATGACACTTATATGTTTTTTTTTTTTTTTTTTTTTTTCTTCCTTTCATCCTTTCCGCGGAATTGAGAACGAAACAGGAAACCAGTAAACCGTTGTATACAATAATTAAATAAACGTTACATTTCTCGCAACAAAGTCCAAACAGAAGCGGGAATTTCAACTGGCAATTGATATACCGGTCTATTATTAGCAAATCAATGTCTCACCTCATTATACTTATAATGAGTGACATCCACCGTGAAGTATACACCCCTTTTTTTCTCAATAACTACCACGTGTAACGATTTGCAACGATGTGTTCTCGTTATCTTGCCGTCACAGGGTAAAATTAAATCGAAACATTTGCAAATGACATAGACGCATTCAACTGTCGAGATCGGTATATTAATAAAACAAATTAATATTAATATATACCAGAACGGCAACGAGTAATTGGTTGGAACGTGATGTTCACGTGATCCGGGAGACGTATATTTATCCCGCATCAGTCATGCGTCTCCAGTTACAGAAATGCCGATAGAGAAGTGTCACTTCAGTGAAAACATTATTATTTGCGTTATAAAGCGAAGATTTCATAACGTTTTTTAATCGGCAGAAGCTTTGGGATGTTAAGTGCCAACTAATGGCGTTTGACGCTATAAAATTATTGGCAATTTATTATCACTGACATTTGATAAAAAAAAGTTGATTTGTCAGCTTTTACCCGAACGATCGGGTAATACCGATCGCCTATTGTTTTTAATATCAAACAATAATATCGAACCGTTTACCCAACTATTGCGAAGTATTTATCCAATGCCTCTAGAAATTGATAATTATTGAATGATTTTTCTAGATATATTAAAAAATATGTGATCGATAAAATAATCGCCATTCGCGAAACTCATTTAATTGCACAGCGACCGGTAATGTCCATCAGCACCTCATAGACTTGTTTTCGCTATAAAAATGATATTTTTCAACATTTTGACTTCCACCGGTGCTGAAATCATAGGTAAGAGAACAACGAACCCATGCATTACCATTACTTATATGCCATTACGTTCACTGAAAAAATATCCCTCCGAAACCTGTAGCAATTTTTACATTGAAAACCGACAAAATCTATCAATCGCTCCGAACACTTTTCCAGACAATCTGAACAGATAAAATTAGTGACGATCTTTTATTTTTGATCGGAACAACAAGGTAATTCACGTTTTATCTTGATATCATCGCTCAATTGCTTAAAATCAACTTCACGAGTATTTTTCCCTCCGCCCGAGACGAAGTAACACTATCCAACGGTACGAACAGTTCTCACACCTGCTTTCAACAATCTCCGAAGAACACACGGAACATACCCGTCGACGCGCGAGTTATACTGTATGGTAACGCAACGAGAAATACCGTACGTATTGGATATACCGCACTATGACTTGTTCTGCATTCCAAAGTGCCGCAGCCGCGTTGGTCCCGCAGCAGAAGCCCGAGACTATTCCGGCTGGGAATCCTCGCTACGGATCACTAGATCGCCGATAGAAATCGATTCTACTCTCGAGAGCATTGCAAGAATCTATACTCCATTATACGGTGGATAGTATTTCTACAGATTCGAAGAAGGCATATGTCTTCCTATAGGTCGAGTTGTTCTCGTGTTATATTGTTCGAAGCGCAGCGTATTATCGTGTTTGTTCATCTATCCGCGGGTGAATTGTCGGCCTAATACGAAGTACCTTCGATAGAAAAAAAAAAAAAAAAAACAAACGAGTCTATTACTCTGACCTCGCGGCGATGGCAGAAATACTGCGTTCCAATTTAACTTTTGATACCGTTTTTTTTTTTTTTTCTTTTTTTTTTTTTCGTCTCATCCGGAATCTCGATTTCCGGATACGGAATGAGTTGTATCCGGGAGCTCTTTCCCATGGAGTCATCACAGAGAATCGCGGAAGTTCGAATGGGGAAGGAAGGACGCGATAGGGACTTAGCCCCAGAAGATGAGTGGGTTGCGTCTCTCGCAGAATCTCTCTCTTGGAGAAGACACACGCGCCAACTCTATCTCAGTTGGACCACTGCCTGGCGAATGCTTGGGGCCCGCGAACGGCGGAGCGAGTAAATCATTGATCGGATCTAGCGAACGCGAGCGCGTAACCCTCCACGACTTATTTTCCTTATTTCGTCTTCTTCCTTGTTGTTGTTATTTTTTTTTTATTTTTTTTTTTTCTTTGGTTTCTTTGGCCCTTTTATTTCTCCTTCGAAGTTCTTTAAGCCGCTATAGGTGCTATTGAGACGCCCGCGGTAACGGATCGTTCCATACACGCGACGCAATCGCCTCGAGGACTCTCTCTCGGCGGGGTTCGCGCCGTGTGCAACGTGCGGCAAAACCAATGTACGGAACAACCATATATACCTCTGTAATACCTTTCGCCGTGGACTGTATGTTCCTCCGCGTGGACGGACGCCTACGCGTGAGATAAAAACGAGTCGGGGGCTCGGAAATTTATTTATATCAATGGCAGAGTCCATATTGGAGCCGTTGATCTGTTAGCAGACTGCCGAATGTATAACAATGACTTCGTGTATTCTTACGCCTGTCATACAGAGTTCCATATTTGATTATTTCAATCAAAACAACTGTAAAAAAATTTACAGAAATTCCCAAAGATATTTTGTTAAAAAAAATGAGTGAAATAACCAATTATTACTCACATATCATAGTCAAGCCAATAATAATAACAATAATAATAATAATTCATTAATAAAAATTGTTTATTATACTCCTTTTTCAACGGAGAGTTTTCGAAATTTTTGTAAAATTTTTATTTTTGTTTGTCATCCGATAGGCGCTGAAAAGAGCGCGTAAAACGCACGTAATGTATCGCCAGCGGCGGGAATTTTCCACAATCACTCATACCGGCAACTAGTAAGCCACCGTATTAATTTAATAATTCCGTGACGACTTTAATGAAGCCGCACTATGTATGAAACTCCTCGGGTTACCACCTTTCATCGAAACGGACTACAGACATCTCAACGGATGGACGTTCGCTCGAAGGGCCCACAGCTTCGCCGTTGAATATCACCGAAGAAGCGAATTCGATCGGAGGAGAAATAAGAGACGAAGAGCGTCGAAGCATCGAAGAGGCGATGACCGACTTCTCTCCCGTGTATATACGCGTATATATACGTATATTCATATTACTATATCGTTACCGGGTGAGTCGATTAATTTTTGTTTCGTCTGCAGCTCGACGGATGCAGAGATTCGTCGGGGTGTGCGTGCGCTCGGCCAATTAGATATTTATCTACCTTACATTCAGTATATCCACTCCTCCTTCTCCTCTTCCTTCATCCTATACTCTCCTTCGCGTCTCTCGTTACTTCTTTACAAGTGCGTAGGATATACTACGATATATATGTATATATGTTTATATATATTCGCGAAGCAAGGCGTGCATATGCACGGCGGAAAACGTGTTTCCGCATTTAAATAATTATGCATATTAGCTATTCCCTGTCGCTCCTTCGCTTACACCGTTGCTCGGTAGACGCCGGAGCGCCTCCTGCTGATCTCTTACCGCGGATTCTTACCGCTGAGGAGAGTAACTCTCCTAATAACGAGTGAGCAAACCGAGAACACTAATCACGATTTTTCCGAAAAATCATATGTTTTTTCATCAAAAACTACGAAGAGAAAAAAAAAATCGGCAAAATCGACAAAATCGGCGTTTGCAGTCCGCGAAACATATATTCCGTTAATTAAACGAAATAATTTTCATATTATGGAAAAAAAAGTCTATTAATAGAGCGTACGATCAACTGGATCGCCTTCAATTAGCACTTTTCTTTCTCAATGCACTCCGAAACCGATCGATGCCGGTATCGAATTTAGCGGAGCAGATTTACGATGTCGCGCAGAGAGAACTACTACCTACGCAAGTGTTAATTATCAATGGTTATATAAATTAATGCGTGCCATCCTGCTTAACCGGAGGCACCAGCACCGTCGGACGAAGAAGCTCGGTGAGATTCCTTGGCTGATGGTTATCCATACGTGGGACAAAGGCGCAGAAGTAGCTGTGCCGCATCTTCGTCGGCTTTGCAACTGTGTTCCACAGTCCGCCTTACATGCAACAAGTATGCTATATATGAAGTATAACTTGTTCGTGGACATAAAAGCACATACTGGACACCGGGGAGATATCTTTGCAGGGTATACGAAAAAGCGAGAGAGGCGAGAGACTCCACTTGGCAGATTACTGCAGATCCCGAAGAAGATTCAGTGCACCAACGAGAGATTTCCCACTGGATAGAGAATGGAGCTCTTCTCTCTTCGGTCCAACTTCGCGGTCCATGTAATGTCTCTCTCTCTCTCTCTCTCTCTCTCGCGTCTCTCGTTGCGGTTCTGCATCTCCGAACAGTGCGTAATGCTATGCGACGGGTTCTGCAACTTCTCGTTTCGTTCCTTCTTTAAACACGGCACGATCTCTCTCGCGCGCGCGCGCGCGCGCGCGCGTTAGGATTGCGAATTTCTAACCGAGGCGAAGAGTCGCGCGAGTTCCAGTGTCGAGAAAGAAACAAATGAAGAAAAAAAAAAAAAAAGGAGAAGAGGGCAACTTATTCTTCGTTGTCCACTGACCAAGAGTGGACCATAGCGCTGGACTCGCACTTCTTTGCTTCTTCCTCTCGTGACTACTTTTGCGAACGGAGCTCACCGGAGAGTCATGATTTACAGAGATCTCCAGGTGACTCAAAGCGGCCGCCGTTGGGCACGCTGCCCTCTTCGAGTCTATATGAAACACACGCCATTTGCATTTCACATTGTTATTTTTCCCGAACAGCACGCTTATGCCTCGTCGAAGTGCGCTGGATAATATAGCGTAATATATGTTTATACTTTTGTTGTCGAATGCACTTTAGAGTTGTATTTCGCTTGCTTCGGATACTGTGGTCAGGGCAACGGGGCTACGAGAACGAGAAATGGGAACGAAGATTTTTTTTTTTTTTTTTTTTTCGCAAATTTACCTATTTGCATCCACGCGTTTAGAGAAGTTATTGCGTGTCTATTGCGGGCAAGAAAATGAATCGAGATGAGATTACCGAGTGAGACGATGAGTGTCTGGAGCTTCTACCCGATAATCGAATACCGCAAAAGTCATCGACACGTGCCTCTGGGTTGTGCCTGGTGTGCACTCTATCCCAGAGTCCGTAGGAACGGACGAGAGAGAACCGCACGGTTGCTCCTTGCGCGGCAACCGGTCTCATTCCAAGTATCTCCGCTCGTTCGCATCGAGACCGGGGGGCAGGGCCCGGGCAGAGGCAACCACTTACTCGCAGCTCGCGTAGGGTCAAGACAGCGGGAGTAATGCCGCCGTTGATTTGCGACACCATCGCGACGACGAGATCCCGGAATGATCCCAACAGCCAGCTACTCTTATTAACCGTTTGAATTTGAAATGATAACGGATCTCCTACATAGAAGAAGCCTTTTGCGATAAAGTTACTGATTGCCAACGACGAGACCGAAGCTGAAAACTGATACCCGTAAGGGAGCTAAAGCTCGATGAAAAAAATATATATATATTTTCCCCTATTACCAGCGAAAAAAAAAATACGCAAACTGCGATCGAAAATATTTTTTAGAAGTTTTACATGTTGCCTAAAAAAAATTATGAGGAAAAAAGAGAAAAGTTCTTGTTGCTATTGCGGTTTTCCAAATGGAAAAAAGGTATGCAAAAAAAAATGAATATTTTTAATAAATTATTATATTGTTATTAATTATTTATTTATTTACTTTTATTTAGTACTGAATAAAAAATTCTGTGTTTCTCAATTATAACAATAATGACATTATTGTGCCGAAAATTATTTTGATTTCTATTGTTTCTGCTTGAAATTCCATATCTGATACGAAAAAACGCTCCGGAATTTTAAAAAAAAACAGTTTATGACTATATACATCGATAAAAAACGGTGCAAACTGCGCCGACGCTAATGTTCGAAGACAGTATTCCTTATATCGGGAAGACGTTTCGCATATATCGCGTGCCTGCCGTCAAACTCCGCTAGAGAGCAGTCTCGTTCGATTAATTTCCTTCACTTTCCGGCACCGTTTTTTCACCGTCATTCACCCCGAGTTCTTTATCCCAGTAACTCGTACACACAAAGGCAAAGGTTTTGCGCGAGCGCTCAACGAACGTAACTCCATCGCCCGCGGGGCCCACGGAACCTGGGTAATCTTTATAATTTGCCTATCCTTCGATGACTCGCGTAATGCATGGCTGTCCAGCATCCAACCACGAAGAGAGCCCCGGGCCATCGGGAGAGGGCAACAGAAAACACACCGAAGATACACGAGGGCCCCATGACGACGACGTTCATACGCGAGACATCGAGGCGAACGAGGAGCGGACAAAGTACTAAGGACGTAAAATCGTCGTATCGATTGCCATTAGATCGCGAAAAGACTTTTCGGTGACGATCGTCGAAGTACTTAGCAGCTTAATGATTAAAAATAAAAAAAAATCGGTTACACACCGCGGACACTTGTCGCATGAATATTAATCGATGTAAATGTCAATATATTTTTATCGAATCTCGTCCTCGACGATTCCAAAAGGGGATGAGTTACCGATCGCGGTAAATCGGTAGCGGCACGGGACAGTAAACGTAAACGATTCTGATAAGTTAATTGCGAACGATCGACGACTGTGGCGGTTAAGGGAGCGGGTTTCGATTCTCGATCGAGATTTCGCGTGCGACGGTGCATATCTCGGTTACCGTGAATAACGATCACACACGCATAGGATCGATCGTCGCGTATCGAGTTGGGGGTCCCCACAGCGGTTTACAACGCGAATGACCTGTAAATAGCGGGAATTACCGTAATTACCGGATAGAAGATAAAGCAATCGATGTTAACGTCCGCCACGATCGACGATCGCCCGTTGTGAAATCTTCGATCGTCGGATGGTGCCTTCAATCGACGCATATCTAACGTCTATACCCTGCATGTTTCTCCATCGACCGGTAAGACGTTTGAGTACGTGACTGAAATAGAAGTGCATGCAAATGAAGATTCCGACACATAGGCCGGCGAGGGCAGAGCACGAGCGACAAAGGCGGCACGATTTCTTGACGATCTCAACGTGCGAAAGTCAACGAGATTTCTTAAATCGGCGACGTGTAGAAGAACGGAAGCATTAAACGATTAGAGAATATAAAGTCTCGTCGGCAAAGATCATTTTCATTGACGCAAGATTCATCATTTATATCTCGTTTTTGCGTAAATTTTATTCATTTTTTTTTTTTTTTTTTTATAAAAAAAAGTTAATAATTTTTTTACCGATATATTCTGTATTTCGGATATATATATCCCGTATATGCGAGACATAGAATTTTTTGCCGTTTTATATAAAAATATAGCTTTTGCATGCACCGACATAACCTTTACTTCTTCGAGTCCAAAGAGTTAGATACGCATATTTCTTGCCAATTCGATCGCATGGTAAACGAACCCCAACCATTCGTACGAAAGGTACAGCCGTGTACTTGCAATTTATTCATTAATAATATTACACGGACAATTAAACTTCACAGTGCATGGCTGTTGCTTCACACGATTAGCAATAATATTATACGCGCCCCGACTTTCCGCAATGTTACGGAAAACAATTTTCTGTTTAGAAGATAATAATTTCGCTATTCGTTCGAGCGCGCGAAATTATTCTTTATGATATATTAAAGATTGAGCAGCGAAGGCGCGCCTCTCGCATCCGGTGGATACTAACGAGGCACGACGAAGTGAAAAAAAAAATGATAATGAGACTCCGGTACAAGGGAGACACGCGGTCATTCGCTCACAAAATAATTTAGACTTTCTATTTCGTATACAAATTCAGCGAAAGAATCCGACATATACTTATATCCGTTTTGAAATGAATGCACGCGTTCGGTGCATAACGTTTCGCGAGAGTCGAGTGGTTGCACTCGAAGAAATCGAGACAACGACCTATGATAAAACCGTAAACGAAAGACCCGGAGATCGAGGGAAGCGAGGAGGGCGAGAGAGCCTCGAGAGCGCTTAATAGAATGCAAATCTTGACGAATGGACCACAGCATTTTGCACGGACGTTAAAACGCGCTCACGCGCTCTCGAACGGGAGAGTAACGTACATAATTGCGTGGCGCACGTTCGCATTAACGGGCAACGAAAAAAATTAAAGAAACCATAAAAAAAAAAAAAAAAATGATTATTTAACGCGTGCGACCGGGAGCAGCGGACGAGTGCTTACAATACCAGTTCGCGCTATAATGCTCTACGCCTACCTATTAATACTACCGCTGCTATGATTGTCTATGTAATACCTGGTTTAACGCTATCTATCGCGGGGAACTCTCGGTAAACCCTTCTGTCTCGCGTGAGTAAAATGATCCCAATGATTTTTCATATTACTGCAATCGTCGCGGTGCAAATACTTTTATTGATCGATTGCCTCGATTTTGGCGTTATATATAAAAATATGATATATTATGTTAAATATATAAAATATATTTTATTTTTATATTTATTATAAAAAATTATTCATTGCAAAAAAAAAAATAATAATAATAATAATAATTAACTAATCTTTTTTTTTACTTGTTATTATTTTTTTAATAAATTGTGATGTATACTTAATTTCTATGGAGGTGGTAATCAGAATTATGAAATCTTTGCTGCTTTCCTCGTTCAATTTTTTTTTCATCTCGTTCATATCTACTCGAGGCTCATCTGGCTATTAGACGCATTCTACACGACAGTCATTACCGGTCTTTTCTTCACCCCCGAGAAGCTCTGCGCACGAAAGTCCCAGCGGCAAGGAGTTAAAGAGAAAAAGTAAAGTGTCCCGCGGGCGAGGTTCGAGATAAAGAAGGGTATACCGACGGGGACACGCATTAATTAGCCAGACACGAGTTAACTCGGCGAGATCGATAAATTAGAGGGGAGGCTGCGCTTGATCCGCGACGCCGATATCATTGACCGCAGATGCTTGCCCCGCGACTCGTCGATTTTGCTACGCGGGAATATCCTTTTTTTCGTATATACCATATAATATTAACTCCGGTATATCTGTATACATCGAAGTTCCACAGTTTCTTGTCTCCGTGACTGCATATCTCCCTCTCCCGCTCTCCCTTTTGCTCACGGGGCCCGGATGATTGCAGACTGTGCTCTTGCCGATCGCGATTTCAATTAATCGTCGAACCGCTCAGGGCATCACCGGTGGATCCGCCACCCGCCGAGCTCGCCTGGTAAACTCGCCGGAACCATCCCGGCACAGTGGTGATAAATCCGTTGTTTAATTAGCGAGATAATTATTTATTCAACCGTCGGCCTTCCGTTCAACCGAATCGAAAAAAAAAAATTAAAAATCAAATCGGCACCCCCGGCGATATCCTCGTTTACCGATCTCTCGAGTAATTCCGAACGGGAGCCGGAGACCTCACGGACGGAATAACAATTATAGATTTTTACGATTATACTTGCCGATCGGTGAGATCGAAGCCGAGAAGTTTAAAGCATTAACGAATCTATCACCGTTCCAGAGAAGAACACCGTTGGGAAAAGACTTCGCGATTAACCACGAAGATATTAGAGACGAGAGTGAAGAATAGTGAGCGATAAACCGCGAATGCGCGAGGGCTTCGTTAGAAATAATCAGGACTCCTCTCTCGGGAGGTTAAGTTAACACACAGAGAGGAGAGCAATGTATTCTTGTCCAATCTCTCCGTGCGCTCTATTCATTAAGAACGCTCCCTCATCCGATCAGGCGTTAGATACACACATAGGGAACGGTGGGGTAAAAGAGACCAACGGGACAAAATGAGATAATTGCGCGCCTCGAGTTTTGGGGTAAAATGGACCAATTTTAAAATTCATGAAATTTTAAAAAAGTTCGATTTTCAAGTTTGATGACCATTATTATTTATGTTGCAGATCGCTGCTTAAATTTTTTAAAAATTGGAAACGACTTTTAATGAAATTCTTGAGAACATCGATTATATGGGCAAAAATGGAACGATACGAACATACGAATGCAGGCTGATGAAACTATAATTCGATAATTTACTTTTAAAAGATTCTTCCATAATTTTTATTCCGGGAAAATGTATATTTTCGTGACAGTAGTTTGCACAATGCTTACAGGTAGTAAATTATTAAAAACTCAAATTTTCCATTTCTTTATTGAATTTGTATTATGGTCCATTTTGGCGCATTTCTTTCGTTCGTCTTGGTACCACAAGGGGATATGAAAAATCGATTTTTTTTGTGCAAAAGTACGGTAGTAGAAAAGTATTTTATTTATCGACAAAAATCCGTGAATTGCTAAAGTGGTTCATTTTACCCCACTTTCTCCTACAGTTACGGATACATAGTATTCACGCGGCCTTCTGAGACTCGAGGATAATAATAAACTAAACCGATAGTATTAAAAAAAAAAAAAAAATTCTCTACTAGTGTAAAATAATTTCACGTAGCAGGTTTATACCATATTTCGCGTTCTTCCCCGTGTGTTCCACACTCGACCTTCGTGCACACAAGCCCCCGGGAATATTTATATACAGTATTACATGCCGTAACTATACGTCGCGCCACGCCTGGCGAGACTAAAAAATCTGCGAGAGCACCTTATAGATATCTATGCTCCTGGCAAACGTTCGAGATATTCACCGCCGCGGCCCGTAACGTCCGCGTAGAGTTGCAACTGCGCCGAGAAATGGACTTTTGCTCGAGTGAAAGAGAGACCGTCTACGCGCGATAATAATATTCAGCGTTCGCACGTGAGTAAAGCCGGCAGCACGCGAGTACCCTATGAAGCGGTTATAATACCTATGATGCTCCCGCGAGCACCGAGCTTAGGTATGTATGTGGAGTAACGGAGGTACATATACAACAAACGCGCCAGCGGTGCGGTCCGTCGTTGGGATACCGCAAGATGAGAAGTGTACTTTTCATCTGAGAGCCAAAGAGACAGACACGCCAGCAGCGCGCGGCGCATCATCTACACCGCCACAGTGCAACTGTCCGCTCGACGTCGCGGAACGCGAATATATATCCGCTTGGATTAACCACGCGCGTACTTAACGTATTTTCATGGTACATTATACATTCATAATTGGACATTTTGAATCGCCGTGAATTTGCTCGGTTGCGACTCTTGCAAGGATAATACTTACGTATAAAGGGGAGAACGGGGTAAAACGGAACGGCTAAGAAATATAAAGCATCGTTATTATTTCAAAGACATAAATCGACTTTTTTTTAATCAGAGAATCAAATTTATAAAAAAAAAAAAATATTCTGTTACCTGATCCTCAATCGACACGTATCACCTAATTCTATTCTCCAAGACGTGATAATTCACTTGTTTCTCTTTGTAATTCACGCGAATTAATTTTTTAGACCGAAAAACAAGTCAACAAATAATTTAAATTAAAAAAATAACAATTTTTATTGATTACGAAAATATTAAAAAATTATTATTATGATTATTATTAATTTTTAAATATGTCCACTTTAGTTTTCATAGAAATGATTTTTTATCGGAATTGATAAAAAAAAATAGGTTCGATATTTATTGTGAATCACCCTGTATATATATAGAATATATACTATATATATAAGTATATAAGAAAGTTGTAACGACAGAACTGTATTATTTAATGCTCGAGTAAACGCGCGCGGGTTTTGATATTCGAGTTGTCATGTGATATCGCGAGCGATAAAACTCCAAACTGTCTCCTCTCGTGTACACCGGTATTATAACTATAACTATCTATCTATGTGTGTATATGTATTTATGAACGCTCCGGAGCTGTTCCAGTGCACACGTTGTATAATCCTCCGATAGCTACTGGCGTTACGTGAGCTTATAGTACACCTCGCGGACTTAACCACCCGTCTACAGTGTAACCAAAGTACACGCTACATGCACCCCGGTATGGGCCGCTATACAATGACGGAGAAGAGAGGAAGGTACGTCGTTGTAACAGAGCCGCATAATCGAGCAGAAAGAAGCGCTCGGATGTTTCTTGATCTGCTTTTCAAATAGAAACATTTCAAGGTGCGTATAACTACGGAACTATCGGAACCATAGAACAGCGGCATCTTCGATTATGTCGGAAGGCTTATCCGGTATTATAAGTACCGGCATTAGATTATATATACGCCGAAGCTCGGCGCCGTGATGGAAGAAGGCAAAGGGAACTTGAAAACGATTGGAGCAAAAGAGAACGCAAGACGAAATGACGTCGTATATCGGTATACTTGCATGTATATATACATATATCGGAATATAAAGAGGACCCCAAGGATGATGAGAGGACTCTGCAGTACATAGACTCGAAGAGATAGAACGAGAAAGCGAAAGAGATAGTTCTCTCGATTCTCTCATCTTCTGTATATGCAATCTGGGAAGAGGCGCGCGCGCGCGCTCGCGCGCGAGTGCAAGCGGCGTGCATGGAGCATTAGGGTTTACAGGCAATCCTCTTTGGTTTATGGTGTATTTAGTACTCCGACTATGGCCGTTTCATAGGCCCATACGTTGGTCGCTTCGACGAGAGAGCCATAAACTGCCGAGTCGAGCTGAGCTCTCTCCTCGTTCGCGAGCGAATCGTACCAATACCCCGATGCACTCAGCGTTGGTTCTGCTCTCTGTACTCTCGTCGATGCACCGGAGACCAGCAGACCCGTTGATGCTGTTGGCTTCTGCCGTTGCTGCTGTTGCATCGACAGAACGTACCAACAGCTTTTTTTTCCAACGCGATCTTTTCTCCCCCACCCCCCTCTCGTACATTGTCGGTCCCAACCAGATAATTGCATCCTCCGGAGGCTCGCGCCCGGCTCCACCTCTTTTTCTATGAACCCAGTCGTGCACGAGATCGGCTAGCAACGGCGAAGGGGAACAACGGGTAGGACGTGTGCGCATCTCGACGAGGCGCATTCATACCGCGAGGAATCCTTGGATTTTCTTCGATGAATTTTCCGAACGCTAGCGGATCTCGAGATCCTTTTCCCACACGTTTTCATTTTTTTTTTTTTTTTTTTTTTTTTTTTTTTTTAGCGCAGTTATGCATCGTAAGGGTCGAAAACATCTCAGGACAATTGAGAATGATAAGAATTTAATATTTTATAAGAAATATGAAAAATATCGTAAATACGTGAGAAAATTGTGATAAAATAAAAGATTTACGGCCTCCGAGATTAATGGTAATGGAAACCGGGGCTACTTGAAACAGTCGCAGTAAATAAATCGGAAATTTCATACACATCGTATAGAACTCGAAGGAATTTTTTTTTTCCTGTGAATTCTATATTATTTATAAGTGTAATCGTACTCTATAATATTTAATTATATTAAATAAATTCCAATTCATTTAAAATTAATTAAATTTTTTAATTAATTTTAATTTTTTTATTTTCTCAATTTTATTTCGAGTTAATTTTTTTTTTTCGATTATGGATGCGTAATTGTATAGATAAATTACGTGCAGTCGATACATCATTTTTTCATCTGAACTCTAATTTCATAGACCGCAATACTCGTTACCTTAAACGATCAATTTTTTTATCGCCTGCCTCCCGACTTACCTCGCGATTCAACTAACCCCGGTCTCCCCTATTATCCGGAAATTAACGTATGTACGAAAATTACAGGGAAAAACCTATCTATTTTTTATCACCGCTTCGACGCTCTCGACGCTTTGGTCGACTGTTTCAAGAGAGAGCAAAGGTTTACGCAGATTCCCGATGATTTGTTCGTTAACGCGTTCATAAACGGCGGATCTTGCGGTGTATACTATACGGTAGTAACGCACCTCCGTGTACACTATATTATCGATATTACCTTACGTACCGACTGTCTCGATCCGAACTCTTCTTCTTCCTCTCTTTATTCTCTACTTCACCAGACGCGTTTCTTATTGCCCCGAAGGTATATTCTCGCGAGATCCCCTCGCGGCATTGGCAGCCTCTATGCAACAACCTCTTCCTCTATTTCTCTCGACCGCGTATACGTACAAACTGGTATACATCAATGTATACCTACTACAGGCCGCTGCATATATCCCGGTAAATTCATCCCCGGGAATTTTACCCCTCTCGCTAGTCAGGGCCCCGCGCGCGACAACCAACGACAAGTTACGGGCTTCGAACACGCAAAGCTTACTTCCACGCGATACTACTATAGGTCGGGGGTACCTGCAAGCGCACTCTCGCGAACTCACCGATAACACAGCAGCCTCCGGAACGCACGGGATCCAAGAGCGAAGAACCACTCGGAGCGCGAGAGATCTGTATGGGTCTCATAAGCATAGGCTGCACTTGCTTCGTTTTTTCGCTTTTTTCGCTTTTTTTTTCCTTTTTCTTTTTATCTTTCCTTTACACATATTTTCCTCGGATGTTTTTCTTCGCGGCTTGGCAGAGGCGCCAGAGGCTCGTTTAAGGATTATAGACGAGTCTACTAACAGCAACCGCGGCATGGATTTTCAATTTTTCGCAATACATCGTCGAACTATGTCGAGATATATAGCCGGCAAAAGCTCCGGGGAGGCTTCGTATTCAAAAGGCAGCAGAGAGAAGAACCGGGAGAGCCTATCGTCGTCTATTCTGGCGACGCCATCGGCTCTCTGCTGTCCTCCTCGTTATTCTCGGGAGAAATGTACTCATATCATATGTATGTATGTGGCTACTCGATCCCTCGGCCATCTCGTTCCCTCTACGAGACTGATTTAATCTACGGACTCGCGTTATTGAGTGTAGCCGCCGTGAAGCCAAGTAGAGAGCTACCGCGGGAGGTGCAAACGAGGGTTACCCCGCGCACTGAATTTATTCCAGAAGTCGTAGGCGCGTCTTTTCCACCAACGGCGTTCTGAATCACGTGTAGAAGGACAAGCATTTTTTTTTTTTTTTTTTTTTTTTTTTTTTTTTTTCGTACATAGATCGCGCATATTCGTTACACGCTCGAGAAATGTATATATTCGCAATAACGAGATTAGTAAATCTTTTACCTGTGTACTACGCGATATTAACAGAATATTAATATTTAAAAAAAAAAAAAGAAATGTTGCTACGAGTATCGCGAGAAATTCGATACTTTAAGGGAACTCATTAAAAATCAGTCGACGAATAGGATGTGGAGACAAGTACAAGCGTGGATACGGAGTCATTATACCAAAAGGTATATCAGCCTCGATCGCCGAGAATCAACTTCTCTGCGAGCTGCGAGTATAAGCGCTCGAAGGTTATGCGCAGTCGCGATCGAGATTAGTCACCAAGTGTGTGTTAATTTCTCTTCTCTCGAGCACCGGACACGAAGTATGCGGATAGGTGCGTATGCGCGCGCGCACGCGCGTGGGTATGCAATGAAAAAAAAAAAAAAAAAAAAAAAAAAAACAAATAAATAAGAAACTGCATCAATGCTCAGCCACTTGCTTTTGCTCTCCTTCGAGGATTAGTCCGACAGTCAATTAATACCGGAATTAATTATACGAATGGTCTTGTAAGCTGAGGAAATTAATAATTATAATGCGAACGGTAATAATCCCGGTGTGTACGTTTGTGAGTAACTCGGGCGTTCGGATAATGTAAACCATTATGCGATGCAGTGTATCCGCTTGTAATGCATGTAGAGCACCTGCCGGTAAATCGCCTACGAGTCGCGGTTAATACAGTGAAAATTTATAGCCAACTTAATGTATCGCGTAAAAAAAATTTCGTCTTCATCATCGTTCGAGGAACTCGATTTTCCCGTGTTTTGCGCCGCGTGAGTCATAGACAATTGCGGGGATTCCCGGAGATCGGTGGAATATCGGTATTGCGGTTGATGCCATTGTTAGGTCCGGACACGAGTCTCTATTGTTGCCGACTACCGTCTTTCTCGTAAGGCTACTCTTACCGATCTTTGATTCGATAAAACATCTATGACTCTGTCCACCGCGACATGCATATGATTCTTCTTCTCGATATGCTCCACAGAGCCCCCGGTAATACACGGTAGATAAATAGACCCGGGAGCCTCCCGATCTCCGTTCCATTAATCTTTCGCATTGTCGAACGCGAAGCAGGGGGGTGGGGGAAGGTCTCCGCTCCTTCCCTCGTCAAGCGAATAGTCATGAACTATGTTTTCTGCCCTTAAGAAGGGTATATCGTTACATTCCCAGTCAAAAGTAAGATTCAGAAAGAATTTCGAATACTTTACGATGGAATACAAATTTTTTAAAATCAACCATATGGAAGTTGCTAAGAACCTTAATTTCGCGTAAATAATAATTCCAAGAAGTTATTAACAAAATAATTTAAAAAAATAATTGTTCAACCAATCAGCCGATAAACGAACTTTCTTTTTGACCGAAGTTGATTTGTTGAACAATTTTTTTTTATATTTTGTTTATAACTTTCTGCAATTATTTTTATGCAAAATTAACGTTCTTAGCACCTTCTGCATGGTTGATTTTTTTCAGATTTTTATCTCTTTCGGAAGTACTTAAAATTCTCTTTGAAACTTACTTTTGGTTGGGAATGTAACGATACACCCACTTTAACGATCATACGAGTCCAGAAGCTGCGATAGTAAGCATTGCGAGCAGCGCGAAAGTGGTAGTAAGTATTCACAACAATATGCGACGAGAGAAGAGAAGCATAAGCTTTTATCCTCGGTTTCTTGTTCGTCCGTCGTCGATCTCGCGGTCATTCTTCCTGCGTCCTTAGAGTCGAGAGAATCATAGGCTGTATTCTCACGGAGCTTCCGGTATTCTCGAGTCGTAAATGCGGCAGATATCTCTCGATATCTCGCTTTCTCCGTATCACTGTCTTTTGGTTTTTTTCTCACAATCCCCGAGCGCAAAGCCTTCTACCGTACCTACATCGCGGGATATTATGATTTATAACGAATCCAATCGCGTAGCAAGATTTACGAGGACATCGATTCGTGCGCTCGATATCTCTTCCTATCGGCGGTTATTGCGCATCCTTCTTGCGCAGCGACGGCGCGTTCTTGTCTGTCATTGCATGATTATTCGCTATCTACTCACGCATGCCGATCGCGATTTCTTCGCGTGTTCGCGTTGATGCATTTATTAATAATGTAAATAATAGCAGCGAACCTATTCCGCTAAGTGGAACTTCTCGCAAAGTTTGCCTCCCCATGAACAGGTCAATACACGGATAGATCTGAGATTCCCGGGCGTGCGAACATAGAAAATATCTAGTAGACACACGCCAAGGTTATCTCGCGAATTCCCGGCGGGACGTCCGCCCCGACGAGTGCATGCAACGAGACGAGAAACCCGCCCGCGACCTAACGCCGCGCGGCCCGATTCAACGCTCGTGTCCGCCCGCTGGCAATGTTGCATTCATATTTCTCATTAAAGTTTCACTCTATTTTTCATTCCTATGTGATCACTACTCGTACAGGACGATTCGGAACTCGGCGCATTAATCGAGAAAACTCTCGACTGCGAGACGTGTGCGAGACGTGTGCAGCGAGATGAGGAAATTGTTTGGATGAACTAAATAGGCGTTATATCGACGTGGAAATCACAAATAGGCAAATATATACTAATAATAATAATAATGAAATCTATATATATTAAATTCGATGATTTTCCATAATTAATATATTCTCTTTTAAAAATGACACCAAAAATTATAAAAATGATAAAAACGGTAATAAAATAAATTCGTTTGAACGAAGATTACCGCCGATTTAATCAGTCCAAATATTTTTTATTATCATTATTGTATTCACAGTTTATTTTGAATCATCCTGTACCGGAGGAGATATCTCAGCGGCACGCACTCTCATATTTTACGATATAATTATACGCAACACACCGAGTATATATACGAGGCGTCGGAGCTAATTTTCTTATCCTTTCCCGGTTTTCTTGTTTGATTTCTTCTTCGATTTCTTACCCTCGACTTTGTCAGCGTTCGCAAACTCGCCGTCTGATACTTTTTCGAGAATCTCGAGATGTTGGCGAACTCGTTTCTCCTCAAGTCGCCCCGACAAATCGCGAGCAACCAAAGAAATACCGACGATTTCTCGAATTAAATTTTTCGACGCTAATTCCGCGGAACATCGATTGTTCCTCGTGATGGCAGAATTATTCATATAGTCGCAATTTTTCGTTTTGATACATTTGTATTCAGCTCCGTCGTGCCGATTTTTCAGAAGAAAAGCATCGCGATCGAGTGTATAGAGGGTGGTAACGTGTCTGAAAAATTGCGACGACTCGATGATTATTCTATAAATTGAATTTAATAGCAACGCAGGCAAATCGTACCGTCCGAGATCCGTCAGAACGAGTTTCAGAATCACATGTCCCGCCGGATTGTCGCCGGGATCGGTAAGATCGAAGGTTCCATCGAATTCAAAGGGATACGATTTCTCGATCGACTCCGTTATCTAATCATAAACTCAATTTGAATTCATTACGATAAATTCGCAAGAATCACAACTTTACCATATCGCATACGCATCCGGTAAGTGGTGCAACACTGTTGCAAACTGGAAATCGTTCGCCCACTCGATAAATGCCGATTATCAAAGGTTTACGTTTAATCGCGTTAACGAGATTCGTTCCTTTCGCGACAAAGTGGGAAACACAACCAGCGTTGAAATTGAGATTTACCCACCGATTGTCGCATTCCACGATCTCTTGTGCCGATTTATTTCGACGAACGATCAGTCGCGGAAGATTAATCAGATCGATCGATACTAAAAAATCGGTATCGCCCTCGGCGTCCCGTACGATTCTTTCATTCACGCAAAGATCGAATACCGTAACATCCAAAAAATATATATGATACATTTCACGTATAAATTTGCAGACCCTTCGGAGCCGAAGGGTCCCCGTTAGGTTAGAGAGCCTCCGAGTCGAACGAAGTTGCGAGACATTTCGTCTCGGATCGTCATTTGTTTAAAAAAAAAAAAAAAAAAATGTTCCCAACACCTAATTATAATAATGACTTCGCCCCGGAGCTCGTCGAACGTCGTGCGTTCCCTGATTCGCTGTGCCTCCGCGCCTTATCGCTACAACCCCGATAAGCCGTAATGGCGGAGAGATCGTTTCTCGATATCTTTACCCAAGGTGATCAAATATCTCCTCGGTCTCCGTAGTTGATTTCATCGCCCCGATATTTTACTCCGGGAATAAAGTAAATTAGAAAATAAACAAGTACGAGGGGAGGGAAGCGAAGGCACATAGTGAAATAACGAATAAGAATTAAAAAAAATAAATAAATAAAAAGTAGGAACGCGTTCACAATTTTATCCGGTTCGGTTCGACGGATAACGAGAGTCAAGAATTAACCGATTTAAATGAGATCGGGGCAAGATCGCGAGCGGGTTTGAATTAATTTTTTGTTATCTCATTCGTATCGCAGCGGCAGCCGAGAGGGTTATTGCGAACGCGCTTACCGTTCACCCCGGTACCGTACAGTATGCGTAGTTATAAAAATCATCGATAATCGAGGCTCCCCTCTCCTTCGTCCCGCTCGGTGTGGCTAGGGCAACAAACGGCCGTCCCGAAGTAGCTAGAAACATTATCCATAGCACGTAGGCGATGGCTATGCCGGTTGGCGAGGTGAGAGAGCCCCGTAGCGTATATAAGTTGGACGCTGGATGCTGCGCCGCGAACTATGTTCTGGTATAATAACCGTCCGCGCCTCTCTCCGCTCCTTCCTCCTCCTCATTGCCTTCGTATCTATCGAGTATCGCTCTAAATGGTATTTTATAATCGGACGGGAACTCGTAGCAACGGCGAGCATTCCGTACTGTTTTCATCGGGTGAAGGTATGCGCGCAGGCAACGAGAAAGAGTTCTCAAGTGCAGAGCCAAAGAGGGCGAGAGGTGCAAAAGGTTCGTCGACGACTAAAAGAGACTTGGCGCGGGGGATCCGTCCATAGATCGAGATCGGGCAACGCTAAGACTCGAGGTGTAGAGAGGTCCACAATAAAAAAAAAAAATATGCACGGAGAGAAAAATATGGGAATTATCTCTATACTTGTGTTGGTATTTAACTATATTTCGTAATTTAGCCGATTTTTCTCATACCTGTCGCAATACGCGATAAAAAATCGTATATAACCACAAGTATCGAAAAAATTGCCAAAATGCCGAAATATACTTAAAGTCCCATACAATTATAGAGATTATTCCAATATTTTTCTCTCCGTGTGATGCTAGAGAAAAAAAAAACAAAAAAAAAAACAAAAATCGATAGAGCGAGGGCACTGGCACAAGTGCCCAGCAACACCGCGCGGCATTGCCTCCCCCCTTCGATTCACAGGGGCAACAGGCGCACCACGACGATTAGATATTCTTAATCGAGCCGACTTAACCGACGATAACGATTTCCGATAAACTACCGGCGAACGCACTATAATTTCTGCATTCTGCAATCAAGGGAGCGCGCGCGCGCGCGCGCGAGAGATCTCTCCTATCTCGCTCGCTCGGTCTCGCACACGCGATAGGGATCATCGGGCCTCCGCGACTACACAGGATTGCAGCAGCAGCAACAGCAGCAGCAACATTCGCCTGCTCGCGAATCGCGAAACGATCTTAATGCTCGATCCGCGTACGATCAATTAGTATGTATGTATTATACTCCACTACACACGATAGTTGGTATAGTTGTGTATATATATACCGATACAGAGGTACGGATATATGTATATCGGTAGAACCGATTTCCTCGAATAGCTATCGCGTTAATTTCACCGCTCTGTTTCTTACTCTATCTCTCATTCGATCGTCTCTTAACCTGCGCTCTTTCCTACCGATACCCCCTGCAGGGAGGAAAAACTCCGATACCGCGATTGCCTCTCGATTTGATCGATCGAATCTAATATAGATCTCGCCTCGATATCCAACAAGCGTAGTAAGACTTTTTTTTTTTTGTTTCTTTTTCATTCGAATCTTTACCGACAATCCAACACATATACTTATTTTCTTATTAATTGTTTCGTGGCTTTCGCAAGAGATACCAGAAATCGGCAATCGATCGTTACCGATCACAGGTTCTTTTGTATCTATCGGACTTCTGGAGCTCTTCTTCCTCCATTCTCGTGCACAAGCCTCCCCTTCCCTCTCCCTTTTACTCTCTCTCTCTCTCGTTCGTTTCTCGACGAGTTGATTTATAGAATGGCCCAAGGCGCCTTCGTGGTCGCGCTGGTGCTCTCGCTGCTGCTGCTGCTGCTGCTGTTGCTGCCGCCGCTTCTGCCTGCCTTGTTATCAGGGACGCGCGTCTTCGCAACTTTATTAACCGGACCCCGTGGCACGGATGAGAGTGTGAGGGAAGAAGGGAAAGACTCCACAATCCCCCGCGGAGTTTGATACAACATTTTCTACCGGGATCATCCTTTTTCCTCCTGCTTAACCGGCTTTTTCTTCGCCGATTCGCAACGTGCTTTCCTTAGGACGTCTCTCGGAAGAGTCGTGATAGTTAAGGGACTCCTTCCTACACGAGAAAAGCCCTAACGGATTGTGAATATATGACTCCGCGCACGTGAGGGCCCAAGTGAAGTTGGAAGCGAGAGTAAGCCAATTGGAATGGGAATCCTTTGTAACGAGAAGAAGCGAGAAAACGGAAAGGCGCGGAGAGAACGAGGGGGAGGGAAAAATAGCGAGAGGCAACATTAGCGTGCTAAGCAGATGCAGATGAAACAAATGGATTCGCTCGGTGACCGCCGTAAATTTACTCTATCGTTGACACGATCCGAACACCTTCGCACGAACCCGTTGCAAACCCCTCTTCACCTTCCTCACTCGCAGATCTCTGCCTTCTTCTTAGCTTCATTCTTTCGAGGTGTACACTCTCCTGGTAACTCTAGCGAAAGGTCTTAATTTTTTCTCTCCTTTTTATTGATTCTTTTTTTAATTCTTTCAACAACGACATTGCCAACTTTTGGCCTCTATCGCTGTCGGTTTGAATTCCGAGAGGGAACTGTACGAAGTACTCTTCCGGTAAGCATCCCTCGTTGCCGAGTTACCGGGCTTCACAACGCGAATATGTTGGCGAACGTTCTCTCGCCTCGTTTACCTCGATTCTTCTCATCGTCTTCCCGCACGCTCCCTTCTTTTTTAACTCCCGGGATATTTTACACCGTGGACGAGTTTCTTCTCGTACAATAACGGGGCTCGGGAGAGGAGAACGCGGACGCCGCCCGCCCTCGGTTATACACCCGAGACATGCCAACACGCCACCTACTACGCGAGGAAGCTGCTTCTGGCTCCTCCTTGCCGCATCTCACGTTAAGAGTGCGCGCACACCTTGCTATCTTCTCGGTTATAATTAAACTGGGTACAGTTGACTCAGCAAGTAGCCGATATACGTAGGGATTCAAGGAAAAATTATACAAAACACGATCAATGAATATCAAGTGACGCGACAGCGTCTCGACGCCAATTACTTAAAAAAGAAAAAAAAAAAAATTTCAAGTCTTTAAATCGACTAAAAATTATAATTTATCATTTTTTTAATAAGAAAATATCATTAAAATTGATTAGACTATTATTATTATTATATTTCTTTTTTATTTTTTTCTTGTATTACACTTCGCGCTATGATTTCATTTGTTTTTAAAATAATGTTTGTCACTTGAATTTTTAAGCTCATGACGTGAATTTTGTTTGTTTTTTTTATGTTTGCGAATTATACTGTTATTGAATGGTAAATCGCCGGAGGGAATCGGTATATATAATGGCGCCGTTTGAATACTGAATTGATATCGGAATTACGACTATTCAAGTTTGGTAACTATCGTTGCGATGTTATACATCCAAAATGTATTCAGGATCGAGTTAAATATAATAAGACTGTACCGAGAGAGTGATTTGTGCGATGCCGATCCGGTTCTCACGTGAGGAGGACGCGCGTCTCAAGATTCCACGTTGGTTTAAATACACCGTGCGTCACGCAAGATCGAGGATCCACGCGCTGGATTTTGCCCTCTCTTGTCCCAGGATCCGCGGCGCTGGGCCCCGCTATTGCAAACGATGAATATACGTCCTACGTATACATTATACAACCCAATAGCACAGTACGCGTATGTATCGCTCTTCTCGTACGGACTGTATGTTACGTGGTAGCAATTAATAGCACGTCTGTAATGTCCGGTTGGCATGCGAGGCAAGAGGACTTGAACTATATATAGGTACTCGCGTACACCAGGTAGGGGAAGGTGGGGCAAGATGGGCCAACGGGGCATAATGGGGCATCCAGTGGTGCAATTCGAACCTTCGGCCAAAAATGGACCTAAATGGCTAAAATTCATAAATTTTTTTAAAAAACTTACCATTTTCAAATTTCACGGCCATTATTTATCCTGTGGAACATTGTTTGCGTGAAAATGAAATCGGGACGCCGTTTGATAAAATTCTACGAAACATTTATTGTTTTTCCTAAAATGGACCAATAAGACGGGAAAATGCTAAAGCGGTCCGTTTTGCCCCATTTTTCCGATAATTTGCACACTGTCCGAGATACGGTAGGGACCTTTATTCAGGATCAGGAATTCGGAGATATTAGATTTCCGTTTTGGGATCATCTCACTTTTTTCTCTGATTCCGCGAGTTCTCTTCGTCTCCGTGCCTTTCGCGGCGAAAAATCTTAATAACAGTCTATCCAAAGACACCCGAGACCCATAAGAAGAAGAAGAAGAAGAAGATGTTGCGCCTGCCGCGCCTTCCGACTCGCTGCCAGAGTTGCGCAGGTCCAGGTCTCTCCTTGGAGGTAACATTGCCTCTCATCTTCTCTTTATCTTTCTCATACACTTTTTCTTCATATATACCCTTCCTTCCAGCAGCCGCTCTCGCTTCCTCTTCTGAAGCGCGGGCGATACCATCTGTGATATCATACGCATTGTGCACAGTGAATGTGTAATCCGAAGCGTCTCTCGCAGAAGCGATTCTTTTTATACTGAGTCTTCTCCCGCTAATGCCCCAGCAGGAGGATACATTGCCCGAGCATCGAGGGGCCCCAAGTCCGCGATGTTCCTGCCGCTGTGCGCTGCTCGGGTACCTATGGTGGGCGGTATCGCGCTCCGGGGCTCAGGAAGCCCGTTTCTTGCCGCTCTCCTGGAGAGTCTGACTGATGCGTACGGCATCACGACGTACTCGGCAAATCTACGCGACTCCGTTTCCTACTACCGTCGAAAAGTTACCTCTCCGATAAAAGAGCAAAAAGCATTTTCTCCGCAATTTTATCGATGTCAACGTTGTTTTTTTAAATCGAATAGCGCACTGTATCTCTGACAACAAATATCGTTCACTTGTTTCGCCTTTGTTTAGCTTTGTGTTAAATTGATTATAAAAATGGTAGAAGGAAATAAAAGTTAAACGGAATCCCCGGACGGACAGTATATTACATCTGAGTGGTTACACTTCCAGGATACTGTTTGCTTTACCGCGGAAGGCTGAATCGCCGGTGGAGTTCTCTCGCGCAGGTGGCCGACTTGTCTGCCTCATTGTGACGTAAATCTCTCCCGCATTAATCCACATGGGGTCTATCGCTCGAGTGGCCTACGCTCTTGAAGTATACACTACCGGTATCAGATTTTTTTCTGTTTTTTTTTTTTTTTTTTTTTTCCTTTCCCCTCGATGTACGAGTGTAATGTACGGTGTACAGCTCTTTCTCTCAGCATCGAAGTTGCACCCGCTGATACGGTTCACCATGTCTGCTTATACGCGTCTTTAATTGTGAAATAATTCTATTTATCTGTAACGCGAAAGGCGAAAGGCGAAAATGTATCGTTAACGAAACAATTTCAATTTTCCTGCTGTGCCTCGTGACGAGAATTACTAAGGACAGCGTAAAGAAGAACGGATTGAGACTTTTGAAGAGAACCAAAGGAATTCGACGACGATGGTGGAGGTGGTTAGCCGATGCGGACCCGGACTCGCGATCGTTTTGCCGCTGTCGTCCCAACGGCTGGACCTGCCGTCCCGTAGACCAGGTGGCCGTCGGTTGCGAAACGTTAGGTGCCGCTACCGCTCGCGGAATTAATTAAATGGCAGCTTTATGGCGTTGCTACGGTGGATTGGAATAGACCTCAGTTACCGCCCACGGTATACCTCCGCTTGTATTATAAACACCGAGAGAACACGGCATTCAGAGAGATCCGAGTATCTCGCGCGCTTCTCGACGAGTTTCTCGATACTCAGAATTTCTCACTCGCTATCGCGATAACTCATATTATTATATTGACCGTTTAATACCGATAAATCGTGGAAAATATTTCTTTTTATAAGTCTATCAGTGTATTTTACGGTCGTGAAAACAATGGAACACGATAACGAGAACGATTGTCAGGGTGACAAAAAGACGAATGCTGAAGAAAATAATATTTCTTCAAGAGTGGGCAATGGTGGGCGAGCGAGAGATCGAATTGAAAAAGAAACCGGTGAAAGAAACTCGTGACGGTAGTGGATCAGGGAGAACTCATTACGCCAAGTGACAAGGCGCATTCCGGATAATCGGGACGGTCACCGTGATGCGGTATTACCGTATGCAACCGACGTAAGAATCGTAGCAAGACTCACAGCTAAAACATCCGTGACGATAAGCGAGAGAGCGCAGCCGCTCCGGTACACAGAGAAGAAAGGTCCGAGAAGAATCAACGAAGGAGAATAAGAAAAGACAACGCCTGCGGATCCACTTCCGCGTGATAGTCGAACAGATCTCGCGGACTTTGTAGTTCGTTAATCGGATACTCGAGAGAAATTTTTTTCTCATTGTAAAAAAAAAAGAAAAAAATTGACGGAAAAACTTGGAAAATAATTGTAACATTATTATAATAATAGGATAAAAATTGTTTGCCTTGCGGCCAGCAGAGGGAGACATTGATCGCTTACGGATTGTCGAATCCGACGATTGTCCGAACATTCCGTTGATCGGTTATTCCGGATCGGACCTTTCGAAGTCTCGTTTCTCGCGTCGCGGCTGTCCATCTCTTCCGAACCCTTGTCGCGCGCCCTTTCATTCCCTCGATTGAGGTGTTTTAATCCGAGACGTTCGATCGACTGTGACGAGTGGACGCGGAAGAAACAGAGACGAAGAAGGAAACGATAACGACTGTCCTTCGCATCAAACCGAATAAGCGGGTAGTAAGTTAATCGCGAAACACTTTGTAAGACTTGTCGTAAATACGTTGGGTTTCGCGCCAAGAGAAGCAAAACAAAATCGGCAAAACAGTAGTTAGGTGTTACCGCATCTCAACTGAATCGCTTGGTAAAAGACGGATTTCCACAGTCGTCGAGGCAATTCCCTTTCGTACCGTGTATTTTACATACGTTATGTCGGATTTACGCGCCGTTGGCATTCGTATCGCGAACGATACTTTGTTAAATCGGAGGGTAAAATAGAACTCCGAGTCAAGCCGGTTACGTCGAGGTAAACGCGAACGATAATCCTTCTTCCAGTGGATTCGCGGAGTCTATTAATTGTCTCAGTCGGAAGTCGACACGGAGAGAAGAAGCGTCCCGGCTGCCTGGACAACTCCTCGAGAACCCTCGCTGGGATTATCTTTCTCTCCGAGGGGAGATGAAAAAAACGAAGAGAAACAAGGAGTCGAGTAAGAAGAAGGAGAGTCCTTCGCGCAAATGAAGAAGATAAAAATGGCGAAGAGATGAAGAAGAGAAGGGAGAGGCAAAGGGGGTTGACGGGGAGAAAGTAGGAGGCCAATAGACACGGGCAAAGCCCGCACGCGCGAAACAACCCGGAGGAGTTGGAAGTCCGCAACACACACGGAGAAGAGGACCAAAGATGAAAGAGAAGTAGAAGTAGAAGCAGAAGCAGCCCGGGACTCTTCGAGTCCGGCGTGGCTAACGAACAGAGTCGCTGATACGGGATCTCAACTCCGCTGGAATGTTTCGTTTGGCATCGGGCATCGCATCTCCCATTAGCATTCGAGTATTACCCGGAGAAAGAGCGAAAGAGACACGGAGTAGCCGCTCTACGAGGGAGAGAACGAGTCAAAGAGAGCCGGAGAGCGCACAGCTGGCCGGGGCACTGTGGGCTGTGAGGCGAACAGGGCGAGAGGTTGCAATAGGAAAAGAAGGCGAACGGAGAAAGACGAGCGCGAGAGAACTGTACTAGCGGATAGTCAACTTGGATAACGGAAGGGAAGAGAACTCTTCGCGCTCTCCTCGCTCCAAGCTATTTCGCTGCTGGATTTCAACCCGTTTGCAAGATATATTTTACAGTCGAAAAGTTTTCAACTACCGATTCTGTTCGCTGGGAAAAATACGCGAATTATCTATATCACCGGAGACATGTAACTACGCGAACTGTATATATTTTCTCGATTTCATTACAATTTCTGAGTCGATAGAGACAAAAGCTTGTAAAATAATAATAATAATAATTATTATTATTATTTTAATCCTTTTCGTTGATCCAATTTAGTGATTTAACTCTTTTTCAGTCGAGAATCAATTTTTTTTTTAATTTTATCGAAAGCCATCTTCCGCTTGTAGCTCGAGGCGTCTTCTGGAGATACCCGACTCACGGACGATGTACTCGAAAGGTATTACTATGTAGTCGGATTTACGCGAATATAGTTATAATAATTATTCGATCCTCGTAATTATTAATCACTGAAAAGTTGACTCGATATTCCACTATAAACGAGACGAAGCGAAAAAAGGTCACGAGACTGAGGAAAAGAAGAAAAAAGAAACGGAGTAGAGAGAAGAAGACCCTAAGACTCGACGCAAACTCCGAGCGCAGGTTGTGTATATCCTCGTCGTCGTTGCACATCCCATGCAACCGAGATGTACCCGAAGGGCGTGGCAGTTGCATTATGGATAGCCTGCCTCGAGTATTTACGAAGCTTATAGTTATACATATATAGTATATATACGATGTACAAGTGGCGGGCTGCAATGAAACGTGGACGCGCGACGGACCTCTGTAACATATTATGTTTTACGCTTCTTCTTTCTCCCGACTTTCCTCTCTCGCGTTCTTCTTTTTATCGGGCTGTCTGTCGTATATACAACTGGCGCGCGGAAGGGTTCTTACCCGTGCAGGTAGCGCGTAATCGTTTGCGGGAGAAAACGAGTTGCAAGACGAGAAACAACCAACTCGTGTGTTCCTCGTTCAATTTTCAACCGTTGGAAACCGACAGGAACATCAGCGCCAAAGTTCCAATAACAATAACTGTTGAAAATGATGAATTATCCCCTATTGCGGAGGCGAAAAGGAAGATATAAATCGCACGAACAAATCGACGCATTCAATCGTTCGAGGAAAGGCGCGTTAACGATCTATCGAAAATCGGCGAGTCGCTCACGCGCCTCGGTGAATTAATGCGATGGAATGAAAGGATCGACGTTGGCGGGGATCGATGAGTCGACAAGGGTTACCGATCATCATCCGAATGTTTTGATTACTTTACCGATCTTCTCGACAGCTTCGTTACGAAGAAAGGGAGGAGTTAACGGAAAACGGGTTGTGTATAGAAAAATGTGGATTTAGTGTCAATTGGATCAATTGGTTCGAAGAGTTACCGATATTAATACGATTCATCGATAATTTATACGATTTGCAGCTCTACTAGATCTACCGGTTTGTTGATTACCCGAACTCTTTCCCGATACGTTTCGATTTCTGTCGCGAATCCTTACGACTTCGTATTTCTCAGCCATGGAGAGCAGCCAAATCGAAGAGTAAAGCATCGGATCGACTTGATCGGCAGCGTCTTTGAGACTCTCTTCGAACTCCAGCTGCACCTCGCCGTCGTTCTTTATCTCCGTTCTCACACCGTTGAGAGCCTTTACCACGAGGCTAGTTGTCAATTTGTCTCTCATGAGGGCGATACCGAAACTCGAGAGAATAACTTCGATTATCCCGAGATCCAGATTAATCTGCAAGAATACATCCGATCGGTAAGTGTTTATTCATTTGATTTTGTTGTGTAGACAATATCGTCGATTACCGACCTTGTAGCTGACGGAATCATTGAAGCGATTGAGCCTCTTGTGCATCTTGAGGGCAACAAGCATCTTGGAATACGCTTGGATTCTCGAAAAATCGCCGCTAACGGTTACGAAGTAATTGTCGTAATCGAATTCCGATACTAGGGGACCATCGCTCGTTTCAAACTTAAACCATATCTGTGGCTCGCGTTTCCTCTTGCGATCGAGATCGTTTCTTATCACTTTTAGACCGGGAAACATCCCCGGTGTGTTGTAAATCATGAGACGAAGGGTGTTCTTGAAACGCTTGTGAATCGAACCGATTTTCGTATCGGTTTCGAACGGATTGAAACCGAATTGGCACAGTCGCTGACGAATGTTACGTACCTATGCGGAATCATTGATTCTTTAGGATTTTGATAACGATTTTCTACCGATTTTATACCGATTTTTTTCGAAAAATCGGTTTTACCAACTATTCACTGACCTGATAGTAAGTCTTCTTTGGTCTAACAGCGTCGAGGCCATTATCGTCTAAGAATTTAATCATTTCAAGATTAGGCTGAAGTGTGTCGTTCTTGTTTGGCGACTGAACCGAGCAGTGATAAGCCTTCGTAACCGGATCCTCGTACTCGTTTATCTCCCACTGATCGAAGTCCTCGGCCATGTCGATCTGAAGAGTGGCAGCGGTTACAGACACGTCCGTGTAGTCCTCCGTGTCGCTCTCGCCTCGGGTATCTACACGTTAGAGAGGACAGAAAAGATTTTAAGGAAAAAATTACTCTCGTGAGCACAGATTTTCATCTGGTGTGACGCGGCCTCGCCGTGTAGCGATAAATCATCTTCAGTAATCGCACTCGTGGGTACGCCGTGGGTGGAATAAATTGAACGAACGTACAACCGATAGCTGCCGATTTCTCTGACTCTTTTATTCGTTACAGGATAAATCTCAATAAAACTCGTCGAATAGTCATAGGAATCGTTTCGCACGCATGGTGTTGCGCTGTAAGTAAAAGACTTCTCGCCGATCTTCAGCAATCCCCGGTAAAGGTAATCGCAAAGCCGTGAACCGAGTCTCGCGCGGATACGGCTTGTGACTCCTCAGCGATCACGATCGCGATCTGACCCCTCGCAGTAACGCGACCCCTAATGGCGCGCAAGGCCGTCAGCGCGTGAATACTCGCGCAGTACTCCGTCAGATATTTGATCGTGCGATCGCGAGAATTCTCTTGGGGTAAAGAAGATCGTCGAAAACACTTTACCGGTATTGCGTCGCGCCACTTCGATGGGTTGTCTTGCAAATGAATATTCATAATCAGTTTTTTTTTGTTATTTAACTGGTACTTTTCAAACAATCATCGATTACCGATCTTTACCGATATTCACGAAAGTGAATCAATTTCGGGAGGAATTCAGAAACGAGTAGAAATAATTGTTTGTCAGTTTGACATCGAGAACTCGACGAATTACCGATCATAAACGAGGAGAGGATAAGAACAACAAGATCCGCCTTTCGTATGTTGCGTCGATCGAATTGTACAAAATGTTATCTTTCCTTTTGGCGCATCCATTTTATTTAATAAATCCTTTTTTGCGACAATAATTTGACAATCGATAAATTATCTACGTCCCTGAGATATCGTTCTACAATAGGCTGCTAATCGATCCTTTGGCGAAAAACTCGGCGGTTCCTGCGACGAAACGATCGACGGTTTCCTGTGCCATGTGCGCCAATACACCGACCCAACGATCCTTGAAGAAATGTTTGACATAATTCTCCGCAAGAATACCACAGGATCTGCCGAGGGGACTTTCTGCCACAACGTTTATTTTTCCGTTTTCGTGTCGATTCATATTTTTCGCGATGTTCGCTATTCCCTTGTCGATTTGCTTCGCTGTTATATCGATTACCAACAGCGCATGCTTACCGAGTATACCGAGATAATTCTTTTTTACTTCTTTGGTTTTTTTCGGTGAGGTGCCTGCAATCGCATAGAATTACGCTGCAAATTACGAAGAGAGGGATAATTGAATTAAGAGAGTCCATCGATGTAGCGATTTGAAAAACGAGTCAATTTTTTTTTTTTTTCTAAAAAACTATTCGAGGTAATATAATAAATTTCAATTTTATCGAAAAATACATGTATTGAGAGTCGTGCAAAAAAATAGATCGCAAAGTATCGAAAAAAAAAATGTATGGCTGTTTTTTTTTTTTTTTTACGGTGGAGACTGACAATGAAAACATAATTAATTAACTGATCAAGAAATTAATATCAATTTTAAAATAAAAAAAATCGTCAACGACTCGTCATTGTTATAAATTTGAATAACCAGTTGCGTTTTTTTTTTTTATTAAATGCAATTTAATGAAAAAAAAAAAAAATCACGTCACTCTTCCGGCGGCCATATATATATTTCTTTTCACCATATTTTGCCATTTTTTTTGTAAGACACTCGACATCTGTTTCTTTCATTGAAAACAAAAAAAAATCATTTAATTTCCTCCGATAGATTACGAGAAAAAAAAAAATTGATTCGGTCTTTGAAGCGCTCGATAGATTTACCCTCTTAATATTTAAATTATGGTACCCGGTCGATTGAGAGCCCGGGATCCAATGCCCATTTGACCATTCGACGGTCCGTCGTAGTTAGAAGGTGCACTGGATCTTCTGACGAAGCCGAGTGAGCTCAGGGGTGGCGGTGTCGATTCACGTTGTCGTACCCCTGTCCTTAAATAGTTCGAGTCTTCGCGACGAGCGTTCGCGTCTGTAACGAAAGAATTTGGCTATCCGCACTAATAAGGATACGTTTGTGATTCACGGGCTGTTACTATCCAATCGCTCCATAAACATTTCTGTATACGCTCCCCGACGTTATAGGTATACGTGTGCGTGTATATGTATCTGTGTGTATCTTCACTTTTTCCTTTCCCCCGGTTAATGGAACTCTTACAATAATCGTCCGGGCTGCTTGCGGTGATCGAGGCAATGCAACAAGAAGCAAGAAGAAGAGTTGCCGCACCGAGGCAAGCTATTATCGGTGAGGCCATTGTCTTGTCTCCGGGATCGAACGACGATCGAAGGAACTGTCGCAAAGCGAGTCTCGCCATCACGCTTATAACGCGCCGTTAACAAGCGTAGAGGCTATTAAAGCCCTCGTAAAGTCTATCTGCGCTCGCGGTGTTCTCTCCCCTCCGCCTCTTCTTCTTCCGAGGAACCCCGCGCGAGACGCTGCGAATTCGACGCGGATAATCGCGGATAGAAGAGAGGATCTCTTCACTCTTGGAGGAAGCGACGATAGAAAAAAAGGATAGAATCTACGAAGAGTATAGAAAGAATACATGTTTCACTATACTTCCCCGAGCGCGTATAGAACTTGGAGCGATGTACTCCAACCTTCTATGATCGAACCTATCGATCTTTTTTTTTTTGAGTTCCAATCGCAGTCTCGTCAAATTGACGAACTTTGGATGCGTATCTTCGGAGAGCAGTGAGTTTTATCTCGCGAGTGACGAATAATTTTATTCGATGAAGCGTGTAGATAAGAGAAAAGCGAGTGATCAATGCGCGAATCGATTCGATCGATTTTCGCGGTAGGATAAGCGTGCAGTCGACAAATTGATTCTCGTTGCAGAGGTCATGAAGGAACGAAACGATAACAAGTATGTATATGTTTATGCATTTTCTTATGCAACGTTTGTTTAACATTTGAGAGACGAGATTCTTCGACGTTTCAATTGGTTTCCAAACCCCGGGATCCCTGGCGCCAAGTCCAGGAGAGTAATCTTAGAAAGAATGAACCGTTGAAGCTTCAGGTGTCGATGCTTTCGGCGTGAAAATTTTTCTGCACTCTCATCACAGCCGCACACGCGATCTCGCTTATTGGCGTAAAATTGATGTATACCATCTCCCGTGTGCTCGCGGTGGCAAATAATGGACAACCCACGAGCCGATATATCAATATTAGTATCTGCGAGCTCTCCGATTCTGATCAATATAATTACAAGCGTAGAATCATAGGGTTTGCGAGGAAAATCTAATAATGTAAGAAGAAAGACACGCCAGTATAGAAAGGTCTTGGATTCAATCCGTTCTCGGAGTCCAGAGAAACAGCGTTGCAATGGCTACGAGACTCCGTTGCTCCGGACGAACTGCCACGTTAGTCAAGCTCCGCTGTTCCGCGCTTCGTGCCGGAATGTTACTTTGTGCTGGTAAGAGATTCATCCCATTGCCAAGGTATACACGCGGATGAAAACGGAACGCGAGAGGCGCGTGTATGCACACCATCCGGGAATTTAGCATTAGGATCGGGCTATTCAATCGCGCGCGCGAGAAGTGTTAGAGGCCGTGTGTGTTGGCGAACATTACCCGCTCGGCTTACGGCTACTTCCTCTCTTCACGCGAGCCGCCTCTGGGTGCGCAGACTCCTTCCCTCTCAAATGGAACGAACGACGAGAAGAAACTTCAGCTAGCGTACATTAGTGGAAAATTATACGTCGCAGGGATGTGCATACGATGTGCAAGGAACCCGAGGCATAATATACCGAAACTATCGCCGGAGAGTTCCTTTATTATACCTTCAAACATAAACCGATAACAATATATGTTTTTAAGCTGATGATGAGGGAGTTGTCGTTCGAGTATTCCTGACGGAAAACTCGAAATCGCTTTTACACTTCGACTTCCGGTATTTATTTTTTTTTCTTTGGTGTCGTCGATTCGAATACCGATCTGATCAAAATCTGCAGCAAAAGATTCTGCGTACTCATCTGTACATCGCTTTGCTTCGGTTAAAAAAATTCAGTCATATTATCTGAAAATCCGGCTCAGGATTAATGGCCAATTGTCCGAAGCGCGATGGGTAAGGACCAGAGGAAGATACCGCGGTAGAATTGTTACGGTAATCATCTAGTGCAGTTTCGAAGCAGCTGGCGAGCGCTGGCTTCTGGATCGCGAACGCCATTATGTAAGCTTTCCTGAAGTCGTAATCTTCGGCTCCTCCTACACCATCCCATGCTTCGCGACCCAGCGCGACCTCCTCGCTATTCAACTCGAAACGCAAACCCTATGAGCAATTCTCTGGGGTTCTTTTGATGTCGACAATCCGCGTTTGATGGCCTCCCGCCGCTTTTAGTCGTCAGATTTTGATTCGTCAACAGGAAGTCCTCGTTTTCTGTTGGATTTATCGCTAGGATAACATCCTAAAGGTATCCTAAGGGTATCTTACCCTTATCATAGCAATCTTGGAGGCTTCCGACCAATTCCAACAAATCTTACAGATATGCTGCCATCTCTTCAAAATCAACCGGATCTGGATGACCATTTCCAGGTCGATAGTCAAAGAAATATTGTGTTTCAGGGAGACATTCCTGAAAGGACTCGATCTCCCACCGCGTTCAAATTTTCCAGTCATGAGTAAAACAATCAAACAAACAGTTGCTGCGACCATGACGAGAAATACGTCCGATATAACAACGATTCGTAGCCTCGAGCGGGCAATATCTTTATAAAGCGAGACGGCAACTAACGCGTCGAGTGTCGAGAGAGATTCAATCTTCTGGTTTCCCGGGGTTACGACGTGGAACGAAACGGTACGATAATTCCGATATAATAAATGGAATTGACATCACAGTTGCGCGGTGAGGTGATAAATTAATCTACGTATTGTTCACTGTCTTACCGTCAGCTATTAGCAGCAATCCAAGCAACAAGGCCGCCAATTGCATCGCGTTCTCGATTCTGAAACAGTACCAAATGAGCGGTCATCAATTACCGAGATACTGGTGTATCATTTTATTGATTAGCACTACTCGCAAGCTTATTCTCGATAGCAAGTATCAATATTCTCCACATATATATAAGCGTTCAATGATTACCAATAGAATTCCATTCGTCGATTAAATGGTTGCACGATATTCTATACCTTGGAAACATTCTGTGGCGTAATCGCGATAAATTCTACAGTCGAATGGGGTGCAAATTTTGCGCAGACGACCGGACGATCGATACATCGAGTCCGGGAACTCGAGGGTCTCAGAGTCGCTTTTCGAGACGTACCAATTCAAGCGGTCGACACGTCGAGTATCGAACGCCAAGGGGAACATGCTGTTGTAGGAGGTATTTTTTGGGGGATCTGATACCAAAGTATCGAAGAGTCAGACTCTCAGAATCTGCTTTATCATACTTCTGACACCGGACGATCGCTCACCGCGAGGGGGTGCTGATGCTAGGAAAAACTAACACCAGAGGAACGATCGCCAGAAGTTATTAAGCAAACTGAGCTTTTGCACCTAATATTCTGGGGCTTTTGAACATTTTTAACAAATTGCGATTTATCACGACGCTTCTATTTCTCATAAGCGACCTCTTGTGGTAAAGCGAACGGTCGGTAACAGGCGTATGGTAAGCCATGTTTTCTGAATCTCCGTGGAGAATCGAGAGTTTGCCTTCGGACGGCGCCAGCTGCCGATCCATTCGCTTCAAAAACTCTGAACAGAATTCTCCACGACCGACTCCTGGTCGATATTCCGCTCTTTCATCGAGATCGCTGTGTTTTTTTTTTGCCCAACATTCGCGCGCCGTTCTATTCTTCTTTACAGTGAATAGAATAATGCGCAATAATGAAAAAAAACCGGTTGTCGGCCACTCGAATCCAACAGGTCTGTTTTACTTATGACCTCAAACTCTCCTTCGCGTAAATTCCCGCAATAATTTATAGGAACAAAATGAGAAACCATTTAGTTGATAAAGTACGGATTCAATGAAAAGAATGATCGGAATGAGTGACCGGAATTTAGATGTCTCGATCTACTTTGCTCCAACGCAAGCTGTGACAACGGCAACGAGAGAAACACTTCCTTTAACGGATTCTCACCCGAAGAGAGAACGTGTTTCTCGTCCCTGATTCCCTCGGGACGAACGAGGAGACTGCGCTGCTCCGGTGCACCACGCAGAGAGCTTACCCGGCATAATTAGTACCTAATTAACCGTATCTCATTCCACGTTCCATATGACGTCGGAGAAAAACATAACGATTCTGCGACATTCCTGGTCTCTCGCGCCAACACACATTTCCATCATACCTATCGCGTCGGAGTTCGGAATCTGCGAAACACTGAAAATTCCAATCTTTCCAACATCGATAAATGACCAAACGATCGTTCCAACCGATTCCCTAACTTTTCCAAGATCCACTCGATGATCTTTCCATCTAAATTCTTAAAACACCAATCATTTTGCTACGCTTCATATCTACAGTCATCAAAAGCTCAGAGATTGATCCCTGCAACACTCCGCAAGTACATAATGCGCCGCATACTATTTAGTTATACAGTATACCCGTGAATACGGCATATCTGTACTCAACGCCAATTACGTACGTGACGAGCATGCACCGTGTGTTTCACGCTAATTATAATAGAATCGCTTAATCACTCGCTCCGTGTATAGCGGTGTGCGGTGGCCGCAACTCGGTCCGCCTTGGGTTCGAAAGTAGCCATGCGATAGAACGAGAAAGAGGCAAAAGCGAGAGGGAGATTGACGAGATGTTGCTAGGCCGTTCAACGGCCCCAAAGGACGGGCCCATACTAAACGGGAATTTCTCGCAACCTTCTATCCGCCATGCATCACGAGCCTCAACCGTTCTCTCGCGCGCTCCGCGAGATAGAAGGGTACACTTTAACAGTGTAATACATTACAAGTGTAATGAACGACGAGTTGATGGTGGAAAAAGGAGATTGCGATAGTGAACGGACCACTGCGGGTGAAGGGCTAACTGGATTCTTCAATAACAAAAATCTATCGAACCGCCAGAGATGCGCGCGTGACTTTGAAGTTTCTTTATGAGATCTTTCGTTCATTCCTTCTTATCCTATCCTTTATAGACACTCGCCGACAATGGAACGGAAGTTCTCCCAATGAGCCGATGCCGAGGAGTATATAACGGTAACAAGAGAACGACCTGCGTCGTTCCTCAAGTATACCTGCATACATACATACATACATACATAAACATAACAATCTCTTGTTCATCGGCACTTTTACAATCTCTTTGATTGAGAAAACACACGAAGTGGGAGACCCCGATCGTTCGTTTAAATTTGCTGAAATAGATCGCGGAGAAAGTGATTCTTCGATTTGCTCGAATCACCGATACGCGCGCATGCGATTGTGTATGTGGGGATACATTGAATGTACAGAAAACACGAACGAGGACCATTATCCGTGACCGGACGTAAGCGAGCCTCCAAGATGCATTTATCGGTGTGCGACTTTTGCCTTCGAGAACGAGAAAACGTGAGAATCCGACGGTTCGCTGGCAACGAGCGAGGAGAAGGAACGCAGTAAGGTGTTGGTTTCGGATTTTTTCGCAAATAAGTCGAGACTCGATTTTACTCTTTATCTCAGTTTCACCTTTATAACAGGGTATACCGACGTTTCGTTTATGTACGCGCGGCTCACAGGTTCATCTTTCATTTTGTTCCTATCTCCCTCCTGCCGTTTACCGTTAATTTTTTCTTTTTTTTTTTTTTAATGCACTCGCGGCAACTCTCTCGCCCTTCGTGGTAATCAGAGACGCGGGTCGTGAAAATGCAACGAAGAACCCGAGAGCACCTGACGTTCGGTATAATACCTCGATGAAGACCACACCGAAACCCAGACATACGCGACTCTCGAAGACTTATTGCGAGGACACGCTATCCTTTTGAACGCGAAATAAAAAATACGGTGATCTTTTCATGAAAACGCATTCGCAATATTCCGAAACCAGAAATCGAAAGAAAAAAAAAAAAATGTATATATAATTTCAAAAATTCAGAAAAAATGTCTGAATGTCGATAATGTAAGAACTTTTTTACAAGAAATTTACGAGGCATCTTTGTGAGGACTCATGCAATATCTGTTCGAACGCAAACTCTTGCGATTCGACGCGAATGCGAACACAAGGAAGATATATACGCAAGAGAATTCGCTGTGAAAGCTATATGGCGTTTACGTATTATGAAATATCTACCGAGAAAATAGTTCACTTGTGATATACATCGGCGGGGGCTTGCATATGGTATCGGTTGAATGTATAATGTGCCATATCATAGGCACACATTAAATCGTGTTCTTTGTTCTCTACGACCGTCTCCTCCTCCCTCTCGTTCCTCTTCGATCGTCGCTCCTCCGCGGCCCGATGCAGGAGTTCGCCCGGTGTAAAGAAGCGGCCTCGGGACGACGGACAGAGGAGCACTCGGTTACTTTCTCAATCCGATATGAATAATAGACCCGAGCGCCACCGCGCACCGCGATACCGATATATACATATATCGCGCGACAGAACAGTAGAATTGCAACGCACCGCAAACAGGGCGGATGTAGAATTTATTTTCACGACAATCGTGGAACGTTGGGAGTCCTATCGGCGCGGGGGATCGAACGAGGAGAGGAATATTAATCGACACGAAGTGAACGAAGTACGAGACTCGCAGGAAGAGAGCTGCCCATTAAAATTTACTCAACGCCGTGCCGGAAAGCCGCGCAATGACGGGAGAGCGTGAAGAAACTATACGGGCTCTTCTGGCGACAGCTTCAGGGATTATACCGATACGAAAAGTGTCGTCTCGTCGGACATCCTTGCGATGTAATCCCCGCGCCACGAGAAAGTTTCGATCGACGTCTCGACAACGCCACGAGACGACGAGGAACGACACTTTGCTGTTATCGTCCTTCTCGAGGGAGCTGCTCTCTCTCTCGGAACAGCTCCGAGAAGCAATTATACCGATCGAAAAATATATGAATATGCAAAGAAGCGATGTAGAAGGGTGTCCTTGTCCCCGTGTCCTCGTCGTATTCTCTGATCGCGTTGTACACTCCAGTTGGCTGCACATCGAAAAAGCAGCGCGCATAACCCGCGAGTCTAGCATACCGATCGCCGTACCGTTATCTCGCTCCTACTTTTACAACCATCCGCCGACTAGCGTACTATACAATGTCGCATCTGACATCAAGAATCGCCGAAGAAATCAAAGAACATGACTCCCAATACAAAAAGAAGATTACGAATGATTAGCCGCGGTCCCCTCGATTACAGATCGATCGTCAGATTCGATTGTAGAATTCGTAAAGCTCTACGATCGATAACTCGTTTGCGATCTATTGATCTCGAAATTTCTTTAAACGTGAGCAATTCTTCGCCGAAATTGGTGAAAGCTTTTCAACTAATACCGTTTCCTAGAGGAACGAACGCTATTCGCAGCTGATATATATATAGGGCAACAGTTATTTTTGCGGTATGCAGTGAATCGGGTGCTACGGCAATGCCTAACAGCGTCTGTCTCCTCTCATTCTGAGTACGCGAAACTGTGAAAATTCTCTCCGAACCGAGAGTACAAAGTAGCGGTGATGTTTAAAGTGCCTCGAGACCGTCGCGAGCGCGCGCGCGCGTGTCGATTATTAAATTCCTGTGGTATTCTCTCCGAAGAACTATCCGTGCACTTTCTAAGCGTTGGTACGCCAAGAGCCCAGAGCTACGAGATTTAGCGCACTCGGGTACAGCCTCCTCTCTCGCTTGCATTCTATCTACGACGGGGATCGCAACAGCGATGCCGATGAGTCTCTTATAACCGTTATATTTATCTCTCTCTGTCTTTAAAGTCCCAATGAAACCGAAAGTTCTGTCGTCCTCCGGTCCAGAAGACACGACGAAGGCGAAAGAAGGCGCGGTCTCTCGACGATTGCAAAATCGATACCTTTCGCGCGGACAGTCCGCAGCTACTGCGGTCGTATATAGTATATACACACATATATATATATATAGTATTTTTTTTATAGTCCTGGAATCGCGAAAGATCGCAAAACCCGTCACCTCGATGATTCGTCGAGGACGTTCGGCAATAACGAGATTATAACCGCGAAACAACGTCATCGCGTCCACTGGCTCTGAATTAATTTCTTCGGACATAAAATATAATACCGAATTTCCCCGGGAATAACTTCCAGTTTCAGCCTCGTGAAACGACCAATCATCGGACGTTTGGGACGATAACTATATCCTTGAATATTCTCACATATTTAACGTCGTTGCGGAATTTTTCGCGCCCTTCGGAATGTTTCAAAGATATATTTTCATTTTTTTTCTTCGAGAAAGTAATTTTTTTTCGTAAAAATGTTTTAAAAAAATGTTACGACAGAAACATTTTCGACGAGATATTTTCATGTATTTTTTTCGGAAAATCGTTCGCGACATTCATAATTACCGAAAATAAAAAATTATTATTATTATTATTTTCGATACCGGCGCGACTGCACCGAGAATTATTAGTTGGTTTATCGGGAGAAATACTATTTCAGAAAAAATTGATAATTGGCTATTGTTATTGTCAACTACTCGTTAGTTCTCCCAACTAATAAATTTCATCAGTGCGAAGTTCCTCGTGAATCGCTTTGACACCCGCGACAATCTACGACTCTCGATCGACTCCTTTACCGAAAGAAAAGTGCACCAGTTGTTCTACATTCGGTTAACTAACATGTATCGCATTTGCCGTTATTTATATTCGCCTCAACTTAGCAGTGGCCGGCATACCGAACGAATTGAACGCGCGCGGGGGCAGAGCCGGATATTCTCGCGCTCAAGGATACTATCGCGAGCCGTGTGTAGTGTACTTCGGTACACTACCATCCGAGGTTGCGCCCGTATCGTAGAGTTCATGGGTGATAGTTATTACAGACTCGTAAATCGTACGTGTTGGGTTCGCTCGGGCCGCGCGCCGTATAGCGCGGGACTCTCATAGCTCATACACTACGCTCGATATTGTATATCCACTAACTATCGTGTGGGACTTGCACGAGAGATGAACTTTGTTTAAATCGGTATTTCCCAATGGGAGGCTCGACCAACACGTGAGCCTTTTACGGATGTGTGGCACGTCGTTTTCTCTAACACTCGCTTGGTTTTCTCTATAGTTATTTACGTGAATAGCTCACGAGGATCGGTGCATCGAAGGCACCGATGCCGTCCGGGGCGATGCGATTTCGCTAAGCAGTGTGCTATCCAACGGAGTTATATACGTATATAGATAGTAAATATTGTAGATCGAGGTGTGTAAACTCACGCGGAGCTGCAGAGAGACCCGCGGGCTTGTGAATGCCGCGTGTGTTAACGCGTAGTCATGCACGAGCAGTGCTGCTAGACTTATCGGTAATAAGTCGGAAAGATTGGGGCAAAATGGACCGACTGAGAAATACGAACTATTTTCGTCATTTGAAAGGGATAAATCAAATGCTCGTTACAGAATTAAATTCATAACAAAGATTTCGAGATTTCGAGAAAAAAAAATACAATTTGGGGCGAAATGGAACACCTCTTAAAACAGAGAAATTTCATTATCGCGTCTTTTTCCGATAAGAATAAAATTGATATCGGAAGTTATAAAATATTAATTTTTACATAGAACCGAAAAAAGCTCTGTATCTCATATAGAGAAAGTTGAGGCAAAATGGACCACTTTAGCAAGCTGCAGCCTAAATAATTGCCACGAAGCTTGAAAAACTTTTATTTTTTTTAAATTAATTTTAGGGTTGATCCGTTTTGACCCTAAATTCGTATTCGCGGCTGTTCCATTTTGCCCCGTATCGACGTTATTTTTGCCTGTTTCATTTTGCCCCGGTTTTCACTACAGTGGGAGGGGCGTGAAACAGGCATGCGAGTCTCGCACTCGCGATGTGTTTTTTTTTTTTTTTTTTTCATCGACATTAATCAGGATTTATGCACTGCCTATGTAAATCGCTTTTGCTCACCCGAGTCTCCGTACATAATAAGCTGTACGCGGGTACATATGAACCTATAAGATCAATGACTCCACCAGTGGCAACGAATCAAATCAAAGCTGGTAAAGTGCAATTTAGAAGAAAAAATAAAAATAAAAATAATCTCTGCGAAGCAACGAGATACAAACAATTCTCTCGAACAAAGAAATTTTCAGAAATCGTGAATGCAAAATATTTGCATCTCTCGTACAGCCCGTATATCTTACCGCTGCTCCGTTAATAAATGTATTATGCAGATTATATTCATCGAGAGTGATATCGTTGTTGCGCCTCCGCGACATTAGGAAATACGTATATATTTTTGCGTAATTCGCAACACAAGAATCGCCACCCTAAGAAAAAAAATTTCGCCCCATCGCACCCTCTCTAATGGATCAATTTTTCTCTCAACCAGAAGCCGTTTCATTGGCGCACCTTTTCCAGGGATAAACGATCGCGAAGGAACGCGTTTGTTGTTTCGTCAGAATCGGTCGCTCGTATGCACATCGAATGCAGATGCAATTCGATGCACGCGCATGTGAACGCAGCCAACTCCGCATCAGTATCGGCGTTACTGTGGCTATTCGCTACAGTAAGCGAAAAAAAAAATTAAAAACTCGGCATAAAGTTACTCGATACAGTTTGCACAATCGAATTGTACGCCCGACCTCGATTTTTTCGTGGTGCCGACGAGGGCGTAACTTTCGGTATTTTTTTCGTATTGTATTTGTCGTTCTTATCGATCCCCGCGAAATTCCATTTCGAATACTACATCGCACTGTTATTTTTCTTCTTCGAGATCTCTAAGTACAGAGTCCGGTTATTTCGACAGCGGTGTCTAAGAGAAGAAGGAAAGTTGCCGCAGTCAAGAGGAAAGTGATCGGTTTTTTGTGTGTTTTTTTTCGTTTGTTTCGAATCGAAGAAAAGTGACGAAAAAACGTCCGAATAAATACGATAATAATAGTAACAACAGCAGTATTGTATTTTTTGTTTTTTTTTTTATGTATCTGTATTATTATTATTATTATTATATTTTGTTCGGAGGTTTTGGGCGAAATGTTAATTTTGTTTATGTTTAATACAAAGACCTTAAGATTGTTGATCTATAATTGACAAAACATGCAATCGGGAGAGGTGTTTAACATCGGGTCTTCCAAAGCTCGTTTGTTGGCGTAAAGCGAAGAGCAATAAATCCATCCAGCGGTAAAATCCCCCTTTCGAAAGTGTCGAGAGTTGCAACGAATTGTCTCGGTAAAGCGATACGAGAGGCTTCGCACCTGTTGCGTTATCGTAGCCTCTATTGCTCGCCAAGAATAACAGATGTGGGAGTAGCACGCGCGCGAGCGATTCTCTACCTGCTGCTCGCGAGTGCGCGGATTAGTATGTCGAGTATCGAATTGGCTAGTAGTGTTGATATACACAAGAAATATGTTCGGAGGACGGAGTGGTAGAAAATCACAATGAGGAAAAGATTAAGAATAGCGATAATGATGACAAAGGCGACGAACGAAGGAGAAGCCAACCGCGAGTTAATCGGGTAAAGTCGGGGAATCCGGAGCCGCGACGCGTTCATCGAGAATCCGCGAGAGTCGCAACGATCGACGTAGCGGCGACGACGACGACGACAACGCGTACGACACCGACGCAACGTGTTCTTTTTCATAACTCCGCGGACGCGCAACAAACGCGTACAGAACGGAAGATAGTGCGGTAAACGCAAAAACGTTGGTAATCCAATCAACAGAGAGAAGAAGGGGGGGAGACGAAGAAGATAATCGTTCGATAGGAACCAAACGCGCGACCGAAAAGTATTGAGCAAAACAGAGAAGAAATTATTATCTGTGGTTATTCGCGTTAAAGACGCGGTGACTCGCGTTACTATCTCATTTATTGCTATTATTATCCTACTTTTAAAAGAAAACACACACGCACATTATTTCACGTGACTCGGAGGAGTTGTTTCATCGATAAGGAGATCATAATACGAGACTCGTTCGTTCGAAAAGAAACAAACAAATATACGGAGTTTTGGAATCGTGGGAGGTGGCGGAGAACTTCTCTCGTGTTCTCCCTCCCACTCTTCGTATACGTGGCTCTACCTCCTCGTCGTTTCTGGTCTCTTTTTCTCGACTTCCTACAAGAACGACACTACAAAAAAAAACGATTCCATTGAAGCAATTTTTTTTTTTTTTTTTTTTTTTTTCGATGTTAAAAAAGTGAGTGCTACGAATGCGATTTTAATTTTTTTTTAATTAAATATCGATTTATCGGAAGTGCCTTTGGTTAATTGCAAAACGAAGTTGGAAAAATCCAAAGAGCCTGCGGTTCGAATCTACGAATCTCTAATCGATTTCCTTGAAGAAATCGACAGAACTACCGGCTATAATACATCAAAAGATCGACCGTAGTTGCGCGTGTGTGGTGCGAGTGTCTCGTCAAACGTCTTCGATCACAATTATCCATGCAATTGAGGAAAACTTCGACGAGGTAGAAGATTATTCTTGCCGCTGAAGCTGCCGCCTTTTATACACCAACGGTGAGCGTCAATCTCTTGTCAGTAATTCCTCTCCAATATCCTTTTAATGATTTTATATAGCATCGGATTGACCACAGGATTTTGGTACTTATTATTACGAGAGTTCGTTGCTTATGCAATTAAAAAAAAATGTATTACCAGCGGTAATTTGAAAAAAATGCATTAAAAAGCATTAAAATTAAAAGAATTGCATTAAAAAATTGAAAAAAAAATACTAACAACAATCTTTTCAACAAGGAGTCGCATTGCAGTTACGTAAGATGACTGCACGGTCACGAGAACGCTATCACACTCGTCACGATACTTAGATACATAGAAAAATATGTCTAAAAAATATAAGAATCGCTCGCGCCGCCGAGCGCACGAGGAAACTCGCCCGGCGCGTTTATTTCACGCTCGGCGAGTTTTCACGGGGACAGTAGAGAGAAGGCGAGTTTATCGCGCGAGCCATTTGTGTCTCCGTGACAGAGATACACGTGCAAACGGTTCGTGTCGATCCACCTGTAGGCAAACAGCTACGCGGATCAGACTGTGCGAATTCTTCACCTTTCTCTCATACATTTACGTTTCTATGCGTTCCAAAAACACTGTGAGACACATGCACTGGCCGCTGGACCGGTAGGCGGAGCGCAGCGGCGGTGATAAGACACGAAAAAAGTATTCGCGTCGCAATGAAAATTCGACAAGACTATAATAAATCATTTACGACCTCGCCGCGCGGTCGACTGCAGTTTGCATATTTAATACGCGCATAGAAAATTAATTTACCGTGATTATTATCAGTTTGTATAAACGCCGAGGATAATTGACAATCTATCCGCGAAGTTTCGCGATTGCGCGTTTCGAGGGATTGTCGGAAAGAAAGAAAAAAACAAAAAAATAAAAAAAATGGAACGACGAAGAGAACGTTGAACCCACATACGGTATAGAGGCCGAGGGGAACGCCTCTCACGAAAAACACCTGCGCACCACGATTAACGACTGCTATCTATGTATCTGGAATACTTTTTTTTTTCGGACATCCGGACGAGCGAACAGAGTTTGCTTAATTATCATCGCCGTAATTTCATCCTGCTACTTGTTTTTTTTTTTTTTTTTTTTTCGTAAATTACTGAGAGATATGCAAGGCGCTGACCGTGTGAAGTTCGGCCGAAAAAAAAAGAGCATCGCGAGGCCACTAAGCGCATCGGCTTTTCGAATTTCCTGTCGTTTATTTATTGAGTTATTATACGGGAGAAACGTTTTTTAAAAAACCGCGTTAGTGGATTTCCAGAAGAATAGTTAATACATTAAGTTGAAGAAAAATTGGAGTCGACAGTGAGTACGACGTTTATACGCAATGCTCTATATCGATAATTCAGCGCCGAGAACGAGACGAAACGACAACAACGACGACGACTAAAATATAACTATCTCCAGCGAGTGGCTTTGCGAGATACATTCACCGGCGTATATTATGCTTTCACCGTTTATCCAGGTCGTTATGTATTATAGGCGCGGTCGAGGGGGCGCGCGGGCGACTCGATGATAAATATCGATGGACCGATGATATCTATAACGGTGAGGATCGTTGGCAGTTAACCGGGCGGCGCCGCCTCTGTTCTCCTCGAGAGGAGGAAAGACCGGAGGCTCTTTCGAGGGCGCGGATGACATAATGATTTAAGGCTTCGCGATCGCCGTGAGGCCAATAGACCAGTTTTGTATACTTTATTATCATTTTGTATATCGGCTTCTCCCTGTTGCGTTTACCGTTGCATTTCACGAGCATTTCTAAGCCCTGCTATGCAACGGGGTCTCGAGATTCGAACTTCTCGGCTATTTTCCTCGGGACGTCGAATCCGACAGTGTATTTCCCCGGTGGCTATGGCACAGAGGCCGCAGGGAAGACCGCGAGGATAAATTCGATCACAGCGTGTCACAGGTCAACGGGAAAGGATCGCATTTCACTCGTGACGAAAAAAAAAAAGAACAATTTATCTCTCCGAGGTATTGTATGGAATCTCGACGCGTGTATCGCTCGTTGAGCGAAATGCAGCGCGTCAAATGAGACGAGCAAATGATCGAATTTGTTCGCAGTCGATGGAGGACTGTGTTGCATGCTTAACTCGATGATGATGATGATAATGATGATGATGATGATGGGACACCCGGTTGCCGCGCGGAAGATTTAACGACTAACGCATAGACGACTTACCCATCAAACTCTGTTCTCCTCGGTGCGAATACTGCAGAGTACTTCCACTGATGCGGTAGCGTAATGGATATACGGGCAGTGCGCCCACCTACTCTCGCTACAGGATTTGTTGCACAAGTTTTGTGGTGCGAACTGACACGAGCGCGTAAACGATGATACTTTGCGACGGCGACAGAAATTCTGATGTACAGTGGATTTTTTATGGATGCTATGGAGTCTCGAAAATTCGTCGTTACTTTTGCGGTATTCGGATAGTAAAAAAGGCGTTTTATTTTTTTTTGTCATTCTATCGTAACATAACATAAGATAACAATATATCGATCATGTGAAAAAATCTTCGGATCCAAATATAAAAAATTGGAGAAAAGATATAATTTTTTTTTTTTAATTATTTTTTTTTTTTTGTTTTTCATAATCAGAACGTCGATGCAAACAATCAATTGCAGAGGATTTTTTTTAAGATTTTTTTTTTTTTATTGACGAAAAAATGATAGACGCTTTTTGACCAGAAAACGCGAATGCTAATGTCTGAAAGTTTCCCTCTCTGTGAAGCGCGACAAGGAAATTATTAGGCATGAAACGCGAGCCAATCGTTGCTCAATGCAACGCCGGGAGGAATATAGGGACGGAGAAACTGGAATGAAGTAGAAACTGTCGGAGCGGAAAGGGCTCGCGATGCAATGGCATGCGAGAGATCGGGTCAACACGCAACTCAGAAAGCGCGAGTGTTGCTCTCCGTGAGCCGCCTTCGCGCAGTGGCATTTAGGAAATGCAAATTCCTAAACGTTCGTTCGTTGGCATGACATTTCGAGACGAGCGAAGAAAGAATGGAGGCTACGAAGAGAACTTGACTCCGTCGCCTATCCGTCTGTCTGTCGTGCTGTCTACGATTGTGATTCGTTGCGTTAATGCAAAGGAAAACAAAGCGTTGTCTGTACGTTCCACGTTCGCACAGCTGCGCATAACGCAATGCGGATAATGAATATAAGTTATACATTTCAGGCTGATAGCTGAAAGTGTTCTCAAATTATACATTTTTTAATTTCCGTCAGTTAATCCGATTTTTATATATTTTCTATTTTAATCCGCAATTTTTAAAATAGGAACACGTTCCTATTTTCCTAACCGTTCCGTTGCGTTTTTCGTTTACGAATTTCTTTTTTATCAATTACAATTATTAATTAATTTTTATTTACTGAAATTTATCAATTCATCAATAAAAAATTTCAATTTTTATTAATAATTTAATAAATTTCACAAAAAAAAAAAAATTAATTTACGCGATCTATTCAATCGATTTTTCGAAGTTTCGAAACATTTTGAATATATTAAAATGATGATTTTTTTTTTTTCACCGAAATAAAGCTTTTTTAATGAGGAAGCAAAAGGTAAAAACGAATTGCAAGAGCCAACAAATGTGTAATCACTATTAGTGTTCAACTGTATCGATACCAAACCCGCCTCGTAAATACAGTATTTAACGGGAGTAACGAGTCGTACGAGTCACATCCGTACATAAACGTGTACCTCAACTGTACATTGAAACCACCCATAGCCGGTCATCGCGAAATTTAATTTATTATAATTGAATGAACGTATTTTGTAACCCGTAGATTATCGAAGGCTACGATACCGGGGACGTTCGATTAATTGTAAACGCGCGCAACGAATGCACTCGCATACATTCATACATACGCGTTTGTTCGGCGTATAAAAAGTGCCGATACCGATAAACGCGCCTACGCGATGGGGGGCCGTAAATTTCGTTCAAGAACGCGTACGGGAAAAAAATCAGGTCGGATATCGGTCCGCGTCGAGCGAAGCTTTGCTAATCGAAGAAGTCGGCGCGTTCGTCAGGATAGTGCAACGAAACGCCGAGTTGAATTAGTAATTCGATTTCGACGAATGTACGAGTTGAACGTTAATTATGTATCTCATTGCGGTGTTTCGCTACAACGACTACATGCTAATACATATAATAATGATTGTGCATAATGTGAAAACATATTGTCCATTGTAGCTTATCGTACGGTACGTAACCAGAGAAACACAACGTGTGTATGTATATACATCGTATGAAAATTAGTTTTCTCGCTGCCGCGGTTTGTCGCTCATATACATACACTAACCGATAACTTATCGCGCGGTTTGTCGTCCGAGCGCATTATTCGTGCGGCAGAGACATTGATAATCTTCCAAGGCTAATAGCCGCGAGTGACGGCCCACTTGGAAGATGATGCCTCAAACGTTTGGACTCTGACGGACTCGATGAAACATTTCCACTCCTCCCATTCCCCTCGCGCAACAGTCGCATGACCTATGTCAACCGCACATTCAATAACAACGCTTTTTTTTTTTCATAACGCAAATCGCAGTCGACGACGAGACGAGATGTTTCCTTTAAATACATTTCTTCGGAATTCCCAATGTGCTTTTTCAAAGAAGAGACTTTATTTTAAGGGAAAAAAAAAAAATTTCATTAAAAAAAATCACTAATATCTTTTCACTTTTTTTTTTTTTCTTAAGAAATCTTTGAGATTTCGAGAATTTTTCAGAAAATTATCGTGTAATTGCCCTTAAAAAAAAAAGAGGAGCGACGGGCATGTAATTCCGATTTTTTAAAAATTTAATTCAAATTTTATTATTTTTTTATTGGACCTTATGTAACGTGAAACTTTAGCGTCTACCGTTCTTATAATAGACCATAATAATGTTCTCCTACAAACTGTATACAATGTTCTCCGTGCCGACCTTCCCGAGTCGCTACAACGAGTGGGCTGCGAGAACCTCTACACGATACGTGCAATTTACCACAGATCCATTATAGAAAATGTATTTGCAATAGACTAAAAAAAAAAAAAAGGTCAGTTACCCGCGCTGAGAGAACTTGTCGATCGTCGGGCGGCACGACATTAGCGCAAGGTATATAATACGGTATAGGAAAAGAGCGTGGCGAATGCGGACGCGGCGCTGCGCGACATAGAATGGCCGATATGCATACCGATAGCGGACCAGTGAGAACTCTCCGAGCGTTCGGCGTACGATTTACATACACGTTTGCCCACGCGAGAAATCAACGACGACTAAAAGAGACGAAGAGACGTTCCTCTCCTTCCGTCCACTCTGTGCATCTATAGCTCTACCGTCGCTGTAGCGATCGGTAAGAAATCTGTTGCTTTTTTTTTTTTTTTTTTTCAATTTTTATTTATGAAAATTCTCTACGCCTCCGCTAATGACGGGATGATGCTCAGCGTTACATAGACTGGAATAGCATATTCTGCAGCGAAGAATGCGCGGGGATGCGACGTCGAATGGATTGTCAATTATCCATAGAAATTTCACTTTATTATATACATTGAATATATCATCGACCGCGGTTTGTCGTATTCATATTCTCCGTATTACGCATTAAAGTCTCGAGTCATCGAGACTGAAGTCCCCAGTAATATTAATATCGAAGCGCCTCAGGAACGCGGCGTGTGCGGATCGCGTGGGCGGATAATAATTTTTTTGATTATTATTATTAATTCTCGTCTATTGAATAAACCCGTCGAGTGTCGAGGTGTGACTCATTCTTGAGAAGTGTTCGCTCTTACATTATATCTGTCATTATCCCAAAGAATCGGTCTTTGCCTCTCTTCATTCTTCCGTATCTGTTGCCGTTGCGATCGAAGATCGGTATGAAATAGCGTAGAAACGGCTCTCGTCGAGAACACTTAACCCATAATGTATGAGTCTAGATAGTATATACTATGTAGAGTCAGCTTGGTACGCTTTCGTTTCACTTTCCCTCAAGAGAGCTGCAGAGGCATCGAGCAAACGGAATCGATTGGTTCCGATGGCGATCGGTTCTTAGCGCGATAAGCTTCGATTTCTTTCTACGACTTGCCCCGCGGTTACTATCCGGTGTATTACCTACTCAATTCATCGATCGACGAAAGTGATCGATCTCGAATAATTCTCCGTGACACTAACTCCCCCCGCGAACAAGCGAAACGATCGGTTCACCCGATTCATTATCATCCCGGCTATTCTTTTGTTCTACTCTGCTCCAGTAGTCAAACTCTCTCGTGTATCGATCGACAGATCTCTCAACCGCATCGGGTTAGCGGTCGAGCTGAACCGGAGACGAGATTGAAAACTGGGTGAAAGTATACTGTGCAATGTGTATATAGTGCGACTACTACTGTGCGAAACTCTCCCGGGGATAGTTCGACGTGTATACGCGCCGATCGGGAGGATCTCGATCTCCGTTTAATCGTTTGCCACGCTATTTTTCTCACGCGACTGGAATCCTCGATCGGCGAGCCACTTATTCCGACGAGTAAGCGCCGATCTCAGAGAGATCGGTAATCAAAGTCGCTTTCAGCTTTTCTGTTTATCCAAAGTAACCGAAATTTCGTATTAAATTCGAAGCTAACGAAGGTCCTTAATGATTTTTATATCGCACGGTACTCGGGCTACAAATATATTATGTATGGGAGTGCGATATATGTAGTATGGACCGATAACTGCAGTAACTTTTGCGAGCTCTCGGGCATAAAAGCGATTCGTATCGGACGGCCGGAAAGTCTCGGTCGGGACCATGCGCGCACGTATATGCACCTAGTCGGTGTTCAGCGATTATACTTTTCGCCGCAGATCCCCCCTCCTCCCCCCGTCCCTCTCTCGTAACGAGGCCCTCGCATATCGTTGTTGCTCTTTCTCTGCTGCGCCTCGAAAGCTTCAAACTACCGATCTAAGAGCGAAAAAATCGGGCTTGTAACTCTTACCGGGCAGCACTGTAATTATAAAGTTACGAGAGTACTCCGAAACTCTACGGGGGGAAAAATCGGTATTGCAAGATATCCCGACACTATGGTAGCCAGCGCGCGATAGACTCCGTACCAGAGATCGGTGAATCGATCGTTTCGCTGTGGCAGCGTCAGGTCGAATCGATTATCCACTCCGATATACACTACATCTTCTTCGCCGCGTTTATGCAGGCCGATCGGCGTGTATGGGTCTCTCGAACAGTCGAATAGAGGGGAGATCGTTTATTGGATCTCGATCGAGCGCTGATAGCGTGACGATAGCGAGGATAACGAGTCCCTCGAGTTCCCGAGCGACTCTCGAAACCGGGAACCCCACTTTCTTCTCGTGTATCCCTTCCATGCGTGTGCGATTAAATAGACCCCTACCAACGAGATACATTATTATCCCGTACAGGAATTTAAATGTCGCTTTGCGCAAACCGGTAGACAAGGCGTATAATACCGATCCGGGGCAAAAGCGTTTGTCCGCAACGTTTTAATAGAGTGTCCGATGGAAAATGTCAGTGAAAAATCGAGAGGGGCTGCGATATCGCGCGCGAAAGCGAGCATTAATCGTCATACTCGATATATATAACACCGGTTACACTGTGTTCGAGACTCCCTTGCACCACGATACCGATTTCCATAACGCAGCGATCGAGGGAGTACTGAACATGCCCTGTGCCTGTATACCTACGAATCGAGAAACTCCCTGCTGCTTGGACAGCTTTAAAATAGGGGTTATGCCACTTTAGTTTTACCTACACTACCGATCTTTCTATCGACGCTTACTTCACGATTAATTCATTTACGCAATTCCTTTACACAGGCGATAAACGCCGGCTTGCGTATGATCGGTAAGCCATGTGTTTGTGAGTTAATACATCGCGTTGTACTATCGACGTACGAGCAAATATTTCTTCCGTCTACGCGCGGCGTGTTAAACGTTTATTATGTATACTCACGGCTATGGCAACATAAGCTTTCCTGTTTTGAGATATCGTTTTTTTTTCTTTTATAAACGATCACATATTTTTTCGTTTTTTTTTTTTTTTCGTCCTATTTACCTTTTTTGTTTTTCGTTATTCTTAAATCGAATATCGAATAGATCGCGATATAGTGTAAACAAGAGATAAATATTAATAATTCGAAATCACATTCGATTTTAGTAGCGTACATTTTTTTCATTCGCGAAAGTGCGAAATCGTTCTCGCTGAATTTTTTTCGAACGTTTATTGGGTATCTATCTTTGATAGGTAATCCGTATCCAGGGCCAAAGGGGCATCAGCGCATCGTCCAAGAGGAGCCAATGTGTTTCGCAACGCCGCGGCACTGGCCTTGGTAACGAGAGCGTTCAAAAAAATCGCACAACAAGAACACTTTTTCTTTTACTTCGCCGTTCGCTCATTCACTGTCGTTTCTTTATCGGGTTTTACTCGATTTTTTAATGTCGTTGGCGGGCTATCGTAATCTACGAGGCGTTGTCGATTCCGGTTAATGGAATCTCATTAACAACGCAATCGTCGCTCGGATCCACCTTAATTAGGAATGTTCCCTCGATAAACAATCGCACAATCGCAACGAGCAAATTCGACTCTCCTATCGCCTCATAAACACATTTTACAATCGCCGCCAGCGAGATGACTCTTCGGCAGATTGGTATGCAAAATGTATTTCAAACTTATTATTTTTTACATTTTTTATCGCCTGCGTGTCAACTGATCCCGGTTTTCCCTACTGTTGCTCGATAGTTTCCGTAATTACTCGCAATTGCCGCGATCGATTGTATCATCATTCCGTCTATATACGATACGCGATGCTGACGAGTGTTGTGCGAGGATTTCGCAGTTTCGATTCGCTTCATCGACTTGATATCGTTCAATAGCGGCGCAACACTCGCAATCGTACTCCTCAATCTATCTATACTCGATACACTGTATCACTATTATAATGATGGAACCGTACGCTTCGGGGAGTAAGAATAAGAGTTTCGCACAGACGAAGACGGAGAAAAAGTCTGTGTATCTACGCTTCGATGCGCTTTGAGAGCTTCAATCTCCCGTGCTGTGATTAGCGAGCCACTGATTAGTTCGATTCATTCCATAGCTCTCGTGTTCCAACTCTGGCGGAGCCAAATAGTCTCTCATAGTCGCGAAACCCCGGACTCTATCGATGTGTAATATAACGCACACGGCAACACGGCACTTAACCCCACGATGCTGAATCGAGACCGGGGATCACGAGAAACCGGATAACGATCTATGCTTCTTCGGATAAATCGTTCGCTCGATCGGTGCGCGCGAACGTTTTGCTTCAATGATTTGTCCTCTCTGTTTTATTCCCTGACTTTTGCCTTATAAAATCTTAACTCCGTTCGTCGATGCAAAATCGATTTCATAACCGATATTAATTCACAACAACTAATTTTCCATATTTTTTTCATCGTTTAACTTTCTTCAATGATAATAACTAACTACGTTCACCGACGTATTTCATCGCGATAGATCGCTATTGAATTATTAGATAAACGATCGATAGAAACTGACTGTGTGTTTATCATTCCGTAATATATGCTTTGAACATTACGCGACTATACATTTTCGAGAAAAAAAAAAAAAAGAAAAAAACACGGGCAATGCGACAGATGAGGAGGAACGTTGCCGTTAGTACACTTGTGTCGACATACACGCTACCTGCGCAAACTTCGATCTATGTTTGCGCATGTGGAAACCTTCTCGTTTGGAAGATAGGCTTAGATACTGCAAACTCGATAAAAAAAATAGCTCTCCTCGCATCCGAGTGTCACGGGCAACGATACAGGATTATTTTCGGTAATCCAAGCGATTTAGTATCATGTGAAATGCTTTATAATCGCTTGGCAAAGAAGAATATTAAGTAGCGCGGGGAGAAGGTCGATGGGTTTCGAGGTTACCGATTGCGAGCTGTAATACTATGTGCGCACGCGTGTTACGTAGTAAATAGTGTAGATGTCGGATTATCGTCAATTTTGACGAGCTGCCGTGTCGTTCAATGTTTTTTTTATCGATGTATCAATCGCAAAAATAAAGCAATTGTCCCGAAATCAAGTTGTAAGAATAATGCAAATTATATTTAAATCTCTCGTTTCCTCGTTTTATTTTTTATTTTAATCGAAGATCTACGGTACATTAATGATAATACGAGTTGCGGAAACTCGATCTCGTGAATAGCGAGCGAAAATCGTACGTTACACCGATGCAATGTATTCAGCAGCACGGTGCCGAACGTGCAGTCGCAGTCGTGAGTTTTACACGAGTATTGCTTCCAGAGAACATGAAAAAACACACCTGCCGTTTGCGTCGAGATCGGTTTATTAGCTAATCGCCTTAATTTTTATTGCGCGACACGCGTTTAACTCGCTACCATAAAGTTAATCTTTGATTTATGAAAATTCCTTAGTTTTAAAGCGCGCGATACGAGAGGAGATCGATTATTTATCTGTCTGTACGTTTTTACTATAGGCATCTATTGTTCGTTGCATTATTAAAAAAAAAAAAAAAAAAATGAATCGAAAAATGATTCATCCTGATATTAATCGTGTCGACTTCCGGATATACATGTTTGCGAAACTTTGTAAGCCTCAGCACTCGTCATGTAATATCCGCCAGGATAAAATTAGATTTTCTCGTGTTTTCACAGAGCTTAATGTCGCATCGTAAATGTGAAATGTATCCAGGTGGCCACGCGATGCAATTATCACAGAGACCGGTATTTTTTAGTATGCGAGAGATGCTTGATAAGAAAAGAAAAAAAAAGAAAAACGATTAAAAGAAATATTTGGTTACGAAATACGATCGATGAATTGACGCGCGAGGTTTGAATAAATAATCTCGCAGAAAAAAAAAAATGTTTAATACGAATACGCAGAGAGAACGAAAGAGGCCCGATTCCGCCTGCGGCAACGACGAGCATCGTGCAGAAAGCCATGAATGTCGTAGTATTTTTTTTTAACCGCTCACGCAAAATACACGACGAGGCAATTGTTCAAACAGTGAAGCAAACCGATCTCATACGTCACTTGGACTTGTTGTGTTGGTTCCGGAGCGAAATAAAAAATAAAAAAAAAACGTATTTAAAAAAAAAAAAAAAAGAAAAATGAATTACATCGAGTATTTCAAAACACATAGCTCGCTTACGCTTCTTCTCTCATTGGGGTACGTATACCGAAGTCGTATAGCCGGAGACTTATCGAGGTCTCGATATCCTCCCCGAACGCAATTACGAAATATTTTTCAGCGTATATAGAAGAACCGACACTAATGTCGTAACACGGAGGCTCGTGTTCTCCCTCTTTCGACGAACTCCGGTATACAGACAACTTTTTCCCACAGTCATTAATTGGAGCGAAGAAGAATCTCGAGGATCTCGGTTAACCACCGATACATATACCGATCGGTATACTCTATCGAAGCAAAGTAGTTATTTCTACTTTCTAAAGCTCATCGGAATTAAATAATTTTCGAAAAATTTCGAAACTCCCGATTGGAAAAAGAGTTAAAAAAAAACAGAACGGTCGAGAATTCGGCGTGAACTTTATTTCAGTCTTTTGAAAACTCCGTATTTGCGGTCGACCTGTAAATTGCTGTACACGTATAGTTGGGCCATCGTCGCTAAGCCCCGAGAGCCGGACGCCGATCCGTATAACGCGCGCGCACAGCCTGTAATCGTTCACTTTGCTCGAACTGTCCGTCGAGAGTTTCACCGTTAATGACGCGATGTTCCCTCCCCCCCTTTCCGCAAGTGGAACGGCGAAGCGCCAAAGGAATACGATCGCACAACCCAGACGCCAGATGCAGACCAGGCAATTCATCCTCCCCAGGGGCAGGGATGCAAGGGAACGGAGTATATTTCTTCTGCAAAGCGAAGGACGCGGAAGAACCCGCGCGAGTGTGAGCAGCGAGCGCCTCGAGCGATACGTCGCTTATGAAGTATCCATCATGTACGCGAGAGTTACTTGGAATAAACTAGTTAGATGGACTAACTACCAAGAGAGCGCAGAGCTAACCGTAACCCGGTACCTTACCGATGCTCATTTCCTTAATCTCGATCTACGGCAATCGTTTCATTGCCTCTCGACAGCTCTCACTGACCTTACGATGCTAATGTGTCCGATGAGTTTGAGCGGAGATTTTAGTAGGAGTTAAAGATAATCGTAAATTTAACAAAAACTTGTCGTTTAAGTAAATTTACTATGGAATATATATCTAAGTTACGAAAAAATGTGGTTTAACGTTTTTACGGCAATATCTTTCAATGTGCATAACGACGAATGTGATTCAAGATTTGACTGAATTGGCGATAAGACGTCTTATTTTTGCCAACTTTGGTGGCCTTTTTGTAGCGTTCGACATTCCCGATGACCATAGAATAGGATTGGTTTTTTTTTTTTTTTTTTTTTGGATCTTTACGGAAAATAGACTTTCTACCGTCTCACGTCGACGGTGCGCGAGACAAGGTCGGCGAGGCCAGTTTTTCGATCGCGCGCGGTGCGTTTCCTCTTACGGTGAAAACGCGTTCAGATGTACGACTTCTTTTCGACGCGTCGATCCAATTGGAAGATTCACCGGTCATTGTTTCGAATAACTGGGGATTACAGTGGATCACGTTGGAGGGTCGCATAATTATTGGGTAAAAGCTGGTATTGGATGATACAAATTTCAATCATTTTGTCGCGTTGGGTAGACATTTATTACAGGCATCAGCCCTGGGATACTGATAGCAGATTATTAGAATCGCAAATTTATGGTGAATGGCGTGAGTTATACTGGATAACTACTATGTAACTGTATGCTATCAGTCTCGGTATAATAACCTATTTTAGAAACGATCAAATGTGCTTCTCAAGTTTCTCGCACACGCACGACGAAGCTGCGGTCGATCGAATTTCAGAGTCATTTCGCAATTTACCTAAAATTTAATTAAGGAACGATACGACGATTTGGTGCTTCGAAAAACGGGTCAACCGTTTGATTTTTTTTTTTGTAAAAAAGTATGTATAGGAGGTAACAAAGAAAAATTTTTTTTACCGAAAGATCCACATATTAAAGGTACAAAAAAATTGTAAACAGATTATGAAAAAAAAAAAAAATTTGGCCGCTGTAACAGTATCGTGTTTTTAATTTATTTATTGACGGTGAATTTTTCAATATTTTTTCACAATAATTTTTTTTTTGTCTCCGAATACATGTAGCATTCCGTAAAAAAAAAATCATTTAATTATCTCTTATAGTTTTGAAGGAAAAAAAATAAATCATTTTTTCAAGATATCCGCTTTTTACGTAAAAATGTATTGTTGGATTCAAGTATCAATCTTTCCCCCGTCTCTCTAGCGTCCGGCACGATCACTGCTCGAGTTTCTCGATTAGCTGTTTTTTTTTTTTTTTTCGTTCCATACCCCGCAGGATTCTCTCGTCGAGTCTGCGCGCGCTGTACATCGATCCGGAATGTTCGACGCTAGATATCCCAAGAGAAGTCGACGAGACTGCGTCGTTGGTTTCTGGTCGCTCACTGAGATCGAATTGAGGTACAGTCGATTGAGTTGCCGGTCACACGCGAAGGCGAATGGAACACCTGCGATCGGTAGCAAAGGCGCACCATAGGCGACGGGCGACGTAACTGCGCGGCGATACAGATATAGCAATAGGAAAAGCCTTGCAGTAGATAGGAGGCACGGATACCCCATGGGACATCGGCCGAGAGACAGGAAATCTTTTCTCATTATCTCGCAGTGTCCGCTTCTCAAGGGGCTCTTAATAACTTGTCCTTTTCGTAACAATTATATACCAGAGCTCCTTTCACCGGTAGACACGAAAAATATTGTACAAATCGGAGAGGAGATACCAAAGTCTCTTCTCTAATCATCGTGATACTCAATTAGTTCATTGCGCGTGTAATTTTTTCTTTGCCGCTCTCAATTACTTACTATCTTTTTTTTTCCTTTTTTTTAACTTAGAATTTAGATACTCGTAACTCTGTCTCGTCAAGAATTCCGATGCACATGTATACTACATCAGAATGCCGCTGTCGTTGCTCGCATCGTGGAACTAGCAGCAACAGCAACATTCTGAGACCCGCAGGACTTTGGTATGCGGGACCTCGTTCGTGTTACCGTCGTGGAATAAAATTTCGTTCGTTCTATAGCTCTCGTCGTCGAATTTTTCGGCGGGCGGTCAATGTACCGCATCGTATTCCCGTCGACTCGGGACGAAGAAAGTGTGATTCGCGGACAACAGAAGTCAGACGGCGACGAGTAGAGTTTCGAAGCTTCGAGCGATACTAACGTTAAATTTGATTGTGTTAAGGTACTTCCGCAGCATTGTTGTATTTTTTTTTTTGAGAAAATTTTGAAACATCGAAACATTACACACCACTTAATATGTACTATTGAAACATCTGTAAAATTTGAATTATTTTTATTGCCGCGCTGCCGAAATATTAACCCCAAATTTGGGACAATCTATAGACCAAACGTGAAAGGATTGTATGTTTTAATTCGTCAGTAGGAGTCAAAATTAGATGCTTTATAAATTTTTGTATATATCAACCCGATAAAATTATCGATCTTTGAGAGAACTGCGCACGCGTATACGTTTGGTTGAGATTATTGCGATAGCTTACCTACCTATTTACCGTAATCGCGGCGTGTTTAGGTTAATGGTGATTGGTTATTCGTTAATTGGGTCGTCCGGTCGCGAATTAGCGTCGTATAATAATTAAAGTTTATGATATACACACTTCGCGATCTCTTCGCGTTATAGTTACTTATTGCCCCGCAGAGTTTCGACGCTCCAATTTTTATTCAAATAACTGTACACACGAATCCATTATGTGCGTCGGCGTCGAGTGCGGTCGCCATGGCGATATTTAAATTACTCAATTAACCGGGGCGCGCGCTCTCGTTGACGACGGTATCGACGGATGCGGGCCTCTCGATTTCGGAATCTCTGCACAGTAGCCGAGACGAGAGCGAGCATCTCGCAGAACAGTCATTAAAAGTTCCTTATAGTAGCCAACGCTGTCTACAGATGCGTCTGTGAACTGACTGCGTCAGCAACGAGACGAAATCGCGAGGGCCATCGCGGGGACTGTCGAAAAACCGGTGCGCGATATACTTTGCCTCGGGGCAGTTACCTCGCCGAATTCGAGAACTTTTCGACATTGACGAGCGACCGCCGCTCCGTGATCGAAATAATGACTCCTCGATTACTCGAATTAATAATGGAACCCGATCAATGCCAGAAAGAAAAAAAATAAATAAAAAAAAATGGAGGATGCATTTCTCTTTCACTTCGGTGTGTCTGCGTTATAATAATTAATGTCGACGCTCCCGCGCGGCCTTGAAATACTAATTACATCCCATTAAATTAACGATCGAAGTCGACGAGGATTCCGGAAACGCGATGCACTTTCGCCGGTGCTCGCGAGTACAGACAGTGGTATATATAATATATTATACGGGTATATAAACGTGAGAGAAGGGAAAGCAGCAGCAGCCTTGGATGATTATAAAAAAACAAAAAAATAAGCCGTTCGCAGCTCGAAATCCTCTCAACGCTTAACGAGCTCGCAAATATCTGTACTCGAGGAGAAAAAAAAAAGTGTTCACTCGAGTGTTACAATTAAAAGAAAAAAAAAAAATTCCTAAAAATCGCCGAGAATGCCGAGAGAACAACGAGTATATATACGCAAAGTTCATTGCATCGCGTAGCAAGATGATTCGTTTATTATAATTGTTCACTTTAATTGAATACCGCAGAAAGATAGTGAAGCGAATTCGACGATTTGACTAACGAACTTTTCTAGTTTATTATTCATCGTTCTATCGTACAATAATTGCAATTAAGAGTCACAAATGCGCGTAACCAATGTATAGTAAAACAGAGTGTGTTATTGCAGCGGTTGTTACAAGATATATAAAGTACGCGGACTCGAGTCGAGTGCGTTGGCACGAAGGTGAAAACGTAAATACATCCGCATTGAATACTCGAAGCTCGAAGCGTGAAAAAAAAAAAGAAAAGAAAAACTCATCTCTTTCCTTCGCACTCTCATTTGACCCTCATTCCGTCCCTCTTTCCCCGATGAATCTCTCGCAGATCTCCTCGACATACGCGAGCACCAACAAGCGTATCGAGCAACTTTCTCCCTGTCTCCCTCTGTCCGCTGGACGGTTGGCACGTTTCTCCTTTTTCCAGGGTCACGTATACCGAGTTTGCATCGTCGAGATCGCGTATTCATACTATCCAACTACGATTGACGTCAAGAAAGATCGAACGACAAAACAATAGAAGTGATCACGAGTAACAGAGTTTCAATCGAAAAAAAATAACTAAATAATTAAATGATCATGAAAATGTGTGAAATTAAAAAAAAAATATATAAATTTGATAAATTTCCAAAATAAAATAATAATAAAAAAAAATCATCAGCTAATGAAGTTTTGAACGCTACAGGGGCCGTTTTAAAAAAAAGTCCTTTAAATTCGGCTGTTTTGGAGTTTTATTGAAAAAAACAGTGTGGAAGAATAAATATAAGAATAATAATTTGGTATTTCAACTTTTTTTGTTAATAGAATTTGATTATTATACTCCTTTTTCAGGAAAAAGTATTTTTTTCTGATTATCGTATTGATGGACCTAAAATTCTCGCTGCACGCCTTCGAAGGCGTGCAGAAATTAAACGGCTCACATTAATAAAGATTTCACTGTAGTTTTGATTCAAAAGACACGTGAAAACTAGCTTTGCAAAACTGAAGCGGGAGAAGAGCATAGAGGTGCAGCGAGCGCGTGACGCAAGGCCGCGCGATCACCTTGGAACGATCCAACGTCCTCTCTTTCTCCCGCCGTTGGCAAGGAGTTGCAGCGACCTCCGTTCGCCCTGCCGGAATAGCGGAACACGGACTTTTACAGTTAGTCCAGACAGCGGTAGAGCAGTAAAGCAATCTCGATTTACTGTAGCCCTCTCGCGCCGAAGCGCGAGTGCAGCGCGGCCGCGCGAATACCCTTCCCGTATATACAAACCGCCGCTGGAATCTCTTATAGATCAACCGATCCGCAGACTCGCTCCGTTCGCCCGGGAGAAACAGTGCAAGAATCCATTCGAGCATCGAGCGTCTCTGGGCTGCTCCCGATTTCTAATCATTCGCGCCGCCGTTACCGCTCTCGTTTGCTACACTGGCCGATTTCCAGGTTACACAGCCGCGCGAAACGAGTTGCCATTGCAGTTATTGGCATCTTCGGTAAGGTATACGTATCGATTTTGGTCACTTTTGGTCCACTTTTGGTCACTTTTGGTCCACTTTTGGTCTCCTTTTGGCCATTTTTGGTCCACTTTTGGCCACTTTTGGCCCCCTTTTGGCCATTTTTGGTCCACTTTTGGCCATTTTTGGTCCATTTTTGTCCACTTTTGGTCACCATGTTCGAAATGACAAAACGATGAATAAAATTGACTTGAAAGGACGATAGCTTGATGATTCTTTACATTTATATGAATGGGTAAACTACGATTCGAAAGCCATTTGCAATGAAAATGGCCGCAATTGGGGCACCTACCCTGCAGCTTAGATTTAAACGATAGAGCATCGAACAAGATGAATAATGTACCGAAAGCCCACGAAAGATCATCTTATCTATTCGCCTCGAACTCGTATCACTTGAAAAAATATTAGCTCGCAGATTCTCGCGCAGCGACATCTTGATTATTCCGATGTGCTGCATACTTCGCCGGGTTTTGCGATAAAGATTTATTTGCAACGGTGTCGTCGTCGTGCGAGAGCCGTCGAGACTTTCACTCGATACTTCGCGTGTGCTCTCAAAGAAGAACCGGATACGCTACGATCGATAGATACAATTTTCTTTTTTTTTTTCTCTCCTCCATTGCAATTGCCCAAGCGCATGGAGCGCATGATAGCGCAATTAGCCGTTAGGATTGGAGAGCACAAATTTTCTTTATCTCAACGTAAGTCAGGTTACGGTAAAATTGCGCATTTATTAAGAGCCAAAGAGTTATATGCCGGGTAGAAGCGGAGAACACGGACGCGTAGAGAGTGGGGGGGGAGGGGGGGTTAGGCGTGTCGAATCGATTATCGATATTTTCTCTATTATATCCCGCATATTACCGTCACTTCGCTTCCAATCTCGAGCGTAGAGTTTCTCGCAAACACGCGAAAAGATCCGTTACTTTGGATAACTCGTTAATTAAAAACGTCTTGATGATGTAGTGTGTTACATACATGTTAATACAAACATAACTATAACACTGAAACAACGATATTAAAAAAAGAAAAAGAAAAACACTTTCGACCGGTACAGCGATCTTATCGCGATTGCCACGTGTGTCTCGACAATTCGCGATTTAATATTACAGCTCGTGGATTATAGATGCGTCGACCGGGCATATGTGTTTGCATTGAACGGAGGTTAATGTTTGTTTGATGTCGAATACAAGAGGAATAATATTTCCGGACTGCGGGGACTCCGCCTTGTTTAGCGATAAAGTATTTTCTCTGCTTTATCGTTCGACCGCGGATCGTTTGTCCTTTCGACTCGGCAATGCCGCAATACCGAACGAGAAAGGGATAAACAAAACCAGAGGCGGGGGAAAAGGAAAAAAAAAAGTAAAATCGCAGCCGGTAGGATTCGAACCTACGCTCCCAGAGGGAATCTGATTTCGAGTCAGACGCCTTAACCACTCGGCCACGGCTGCTCGCTCGATTCTCACCCCTTTGGAATTCTAGGGGTGGAAACTACCCTCCGAACCCGTCATTTGTCGATCATAATTCATCTGATCATCGTACACAGAAACTCACGGCGCCGCGTCTCTCTCTCTCTCTCTCTCTTGATGATATAACGATGGCGAGCACCGTGACACGATAAAATTCATACGTAATCCGTCTCGTCGTTCCGCGGCAGCGAGGCTATTGTTTTCTTTTTTTTTTTTTTTTACTCTCGTGACCAGAATCCGGATGTCGGTCGAGTTAAATGGCGTTCGAGTTAGTGACAGAGCAAACGAGCTTACCGGAACGAACAGACAAATGAACACTGTGGCGCGATCAACAATCTGCTAGTAGTAAAGCGCGTATGTGTTCAGACCAACTTGCCGCTTGAGATTATTCGACAAATTGGAAATCGTAAACAGTTAACCCTTTAAAGTGTTGTTGATCGCGTTTGATAAATAAAAAAAAAATTATTTATCGACCGAATCGTCGATAATTTTTTACTCAGTTTCGTGGAAATAAAAAAGTGTCTTAAAAAAATGTTCACGAGCATTTAATGTTGAATTACCAACATTTTTTAAATTTTTTTTTAGGAAATGTGTATCGCTCTTTAAACAAATTATGATTTATTTACAAATAATATATTTTTTTTAAAATAAATTATATTAATATGAGGAGATTTTCACACTAAATTATGAATAAATCTCTCACGTGTAATACGCAAATAATGATTTATCGTTTAACGCATCTCGGTAAAACAATGTATTTATTATACTCCTTTTTCCATTGGGACGATTTCTTGTATTCTTATTAAATTATTTTTCCCGTAATTACATAATCAATACGATATCGTATGGACACACGCGTCCGAATGAAACACTCGAATTTCACCGGAGGGGTTATTTCGTCGTTCGATTTTTTATCGTTCCCTTTATAGTTCTCGACCCGAATCGTTCAGAAGTGAAATTGCGCCCCAGGCGAGGGCGGGGTCCATCGTTTGCCTGCGTGAGTTCATCCACGTGTTTCATTTTGAGGCATACATTCGCTTACTTTTCTCTCCTCTGGCAGTTTCGCTGTTAGGGACGGACGATTCGTGAAGAGAAGCAGTCGCGTGTTTTTTATAGTATATATATTTCATGTACAGGAGTCGACCACCGAACCGCTAGATAATATACTGACCCGGTGACTCACGGGAAAAGGAGCAAACGTTCAACTAAAACACGTGTATGGTATACACGCGGCTCGACAATCATGGCGAATGAAAAGAAAAAAAAAAACAAAAAAAAAAATAACCGGTTTGAATCGCGGATTCATTAATCGCGCGATGCTGGGAGCCAATATTTTATATAGTATACAACTCGGTAGATAGAATCTGTCTCTCTTGTATACGAATAAAACGCGTGCGTCAGAGATGTATACAACTCTGGAACGAGGTCGTGCGGGAACAACGCAATCTCACCTTTTGATTCAGAGAAGTCCGTTGTGATTAAAGTTAAGACTGTTAATGAGGTCAACGAGAATTCAATCCCCTCTGCGTTCCCAATATAATCAAAGATGCAATATTCCTAATAGTTTAATAATATCAACAAGTCGTAAGTCGCCTTTCCTCGAGTGCAATCAGCGTAAAAATGAATAAGTAACATTTTTGCAATCCGGGAACAGTTATCGGCAGATTTGGTGGCAAATTTAATCTTCGACATTCGAATGATTCATGGTGACTTTATAATTTTAATAGATCGAATTGGATTCTTCAATTACCTATTAAACTGTAGTTTCTCTATTAAATTTGATTCTATCGCGTGTACGTACATCGCGGCGCTGCGATACAGGAAAACATGAGAAGGGAACGAACAAAGGAACGGCGTTGCGTAACGAAATTTTCGATCGCGAGAAAGCTGGAGCCCTTGCGGGATTGATTCATCGCTGAACAATAGTTATAGAATGGGCCGTGGAGGTCGGGGCACTTAGTCAGTATATGTATATGTCGGAGAGCAATAGGCCCGGTCCACGATGTAAGAGATCGATTGCAACGGCACCGGTTCATCATCAGCAAAAATCTATTACCTACACTGTATTTTCGTTGCCACAATTGCTACTTTGCTGAATTCAATAGCAGTTGTATCGTATCGTAAGTATAGCGTAGATTCGGATTCATATTGGAGGGTTGCCAAGATTTGTGACCTATCGTTTCTCTCTGATGCGACGGTTTCAAGAACAGTAGAACCCCAATTAACGGAGAACGGTTGAATCGTGTCTAAACTTCTTCGGTCTTTTCAAAACATAGAGTAAAAGCACCGGCAGTAGTTACGGTACCTGTTGTGGCCATTTTCACGACAACTTCCTGGCAAATCGTTTTTTGCTCATATTTCGATATTAATACTTCAAAATTATTGAAATAAATATGAATTATCAACCGCTCGTCATTTTGATACGATTTTATACCGGGTATTGTCCTTTCAAACATAATAGCCAAAAGTGGTCGAAAAATGACCAAAATCGGTACTGCTAGCCAAGTGAACTAATGACTGATAAAAATGTTACGTCCGACAAATGATAATCCGAAAAGATCGAGAATTGATTTGAATCACGAACCGTGACGTAAAAATGAGATATGCATGATTTTGATGCTCCGTTTCGATATGGAGACATTAGCTGTTGTGCAGAATTTTCTTATCTTTATGATTTATTACTTAATCTTCATTATTTTTAGAAAAAGAGATTCGCCATCGATCAGTGCATCGATGTGCCGAATTCCATTAATTTTTTTGCCATTTTAGATAAGTTAATCGTAATAAAACACAGAATCGTATCATTTTTGCTCTTTTTCTTTCCAAAACAAATTATGGAGCAAAATATCATATTACAAACAATTTTTGCGAAAAATTGTATTGTAAATCGGCAACATTCTTTACCCCTCGCAAAATTTCCGAAAAGTCCCAGAAATACGTTTGAAAAACTATGATAAAAAGGGGGGATTAGCGTTTTCATATAATTTACATTTCTCTTGTTTTTTATATTAAAAAATAATTTAAAATAATATTCGTTATCGCATAGTTGCCAATAACATTTACAGTTCAAAGTCACCCGACGGACATTGGGTAATTGCCAAAAAGAATTTTTTTTACGCGCACTTGGCGTTGGAAATGAGATATGGATTATTGCACTACTCGGTACGCTTTTCCCTGCTAATGTAATAGGATATCGTTTGGCTGGGAATGGAGGTGCACCGCGAGTAATACAAGACACACGATCGCCGAGACGATGTGGAGAATTACGTGGCGTTCACTATGATTTTTTTTTTTTTACATTATACACGTTATGTTTAATGAGTTGAGCAATTGACCGGGTTTGACTGTAACATGATTATAATCTTGCGCTTCTCGAATCATATTTATAGTTTATTATATATATATTTTTCTTCTCTTCGACGATTGTTGCCGCCCCCCTCCCGCCCCCTCCGCCCTCCATTCCCGTTCCGAATAAATGGAAGATCGTTCGCACGTGACTGGCAGCACACAGCGGCGATTTTAATCGCGAAATCTCGCATTCTCGAGGCACAAAAACTCCGGAGAACGAAGAGAGAGAAAGAGTTATCCGCGGGAAGATTCTTCGATTACACAAAATTAGCCTCGTAAATATTTGATCGCGAGAGTACGAGATAGAAAGAGATCTCAACAACGACGAAACGTCGACGTGCACGCGGCGGAGATCTCGCTGCACGATCGAGAAACCATCTGGATGTGTCTTTTCCAACTGTGGGCTCCGATTACCGTGACAGCGACGTGAAACTTCAGCGTGGCACTCGCACAGAAACACCGCCAATTTGTTTCTGGAGCGCTCGGCGTTCTTTTGCCTCGCGGACGATCTTAACGCAAAGATCTTAAACCGTTTCTCGGGTCGGTGAGACTATGGTAACGTATATCGACTTGTCTGCATGCCACTCGGTAAATAGTTATGGACACGGAAGTCGTGACTTGTGGAAAACAAAGGTACGAGAACGAGAAAGCGAGAGCAGCGTCGCCTTGTAAAATAAAAAAAATATATACCGATGTGGAGAAGCGGCGTCTGTCGGTCGAGTGTATGGAATATAATATCAACTCGAATGCGAAAGTAAATTATTCACATACGCATGTAACGGTGGATCGTAACTATTAATTACGACCCGGTGAGCGTACGGTCTCATGTGGGAGGATTAATGGCCCGTTTAACGTGTAAACAGATTCCTCTTTTGCACACATCGGCGTCCAGTAGAGACGACCGGGGTAAATCGCAACGAATGCGGTAAAATCTCGAAGACTCTTTGCAACAAGTATTCCACTATATCGAATTAAAGTGCATAAGATGATAAATCATTTCTTCGAGTGCCATACGCCATTTTTTTACCGTGTGTTTCAATTAGCCCCGATCTCCCTTATCTGCAGGCCTAACGCGCTTGTCCTATCGATTTACCGATTGAGAATAACGAACCATATACGGCGTCTTGGATTCTTCGGTACCTTTCTCCGCTGGAGATTAATAAAATCATTTTACCCCCTATAGTTCGTGGATCTTCGATCTATCGATTCGGTTCGCTCGCCAGACATTGCCGGACCTTCGGACTGTCTATATCGTCTATACACCTAATCAATTTTTTATCGTTTCCGGTTGAACGGCTGGGTGACAACTATCCCATTCGGTGCCTCTATTTCTACAGCGCAAGTGCAACGTGTAATTAGCGTACGAGTTTTTAATTACCAAAACAAGTTGGTCTCTCCGCCATATACGGGGACAACCTGTGCAAGTAATACCGGAATATGCGAAGAAAAATATACATTGTAGAAAGACAAGTCCGGGGCTCTCTAATATTAATACCTGGAATTATTTAATCACCGGAGCGCGATAATTTTCAAGGAAATGTCGCTGCCAGTAGGAAACGACTGTTTCAACTCTCCCCACCCGTGGCTCTCGGTCAATTTACATATCTCCGGTGCGGCCGTAAGGGGGAGAGTGAGAACTTTAGTCCCGGAGACAAAACCTGCGTTGTAATTCAACGGTGCGCCGAGGCCGCGCGTGTTTAGAGATAAAGAATAAGAGGGAAAAGAGATTTTTTTAAAAATGAAACAAACTCGACTCTCGTAGCATAATATGGCGTATATATATATGGGGAATAAGAAAAATCGCGGTGCGGGCGCCGCCCTCGTGCACCTCGAATAAAATCGTTGCACACGCAATAACACCAACCAATCTGGACACCTTTCCTTTCGCGGTGAGTGCAACGACAGCCGCAGGTCAGCATGAATCAACAGAGTTTTCGCTGAGCGAATTATATACCCCGATTCGAATGTATACACACTGTAAACGTTTCGCGGATATCGACGAATTCTTAAATCGTATCTATTCCCATTGAGCCGGCGATACGGAAATAATGATTTTTTTTTCGATATATATGCGACTGAAGCGATAAGTATAATATTTTATTTGCTTTCCTAGATTGTCTGGCAGACGAGGATATAACCGAGATTTCATTATTCCCAGTAATTTCTGCTATACATTGTGTGCTATAGAGGTAATTGGGGCAAAATGGACACCAGAGTAAAATAGGCGTACAATAATGAGAATAATTGAAGAAATTTTAAATATCATTTGAAAAAAATTTTTAAATCAATAATAATTGTTAATAAAAAAAAATTAATTTTATTAATTAAATTATTATTATTGTTTTGTAATTGAAAAATTTAATTAAAATAAAAAAGAAAAATTGAGCAAAAATAAAAAAGAAAGTGTTAATTAAACTTGCAATGTAGAAATTCAATTTGCTATTTTTCGAATGCGTTTACAAATTTTTATAAATTTTTACGTCAAATGAAAGAAAAATTGTATCATATGCCCATTTTGCCCCACTCTCCACTACCCGATAATAATCGCGGGCTAATATCCGTCGTTTGCGTCAAACCCGAAGCGAATGCGAAAAAAATAAATAATAATCCACCTTGTTGCGCCACAAGTGTACATATATTAACTTTCGAGAGTTATCTATAGACTCGTTTTATCGGTGGTGACCGCGGACACCGTTCACGACGACAAATTGCAAACTGGTGATCGAGCGCTGAACCTGCGCCCCGAGTTTCGCGCTCGTGGACACTCTCCGCAACGAAAGCGGGTGCAATAATTTTCGCGACGATGAAAAAAAAAAAAAAAAAAAAATGTCTTATATAAAAATCGTTAACCACTCGAAGTCGCTTTAACAAGTTGAAAAACACGTAATCAAGGGAAGGGTGTAAACCGATCTTTCTCTTTCGAACCGCAAGTTTTTTACAGAAGCATTGAACAAAAAAAAAACATGAGATCTACGTGTTTCAGAGTCTCGGCTCTCGCTATAAACGGACACCTAAATAAATTGATCAATTAACGCCCCGATCGTATCTCTATATCTCGGCGTACAGTGCAACTATTTACCATTGCCATTTCGAACTGATGTGGATATTACAACTGAGAGTTAGAAGTCATACAAAACGAGTCCCTATGCCCCTTGTTAATAATACTAAATCCCGCGTATCGGCTTACCCCGGTTGAGTATCGGCAATTCGTATCGATAATTACCTTTCGATCGGTCTTTGTGCGTTCGAATAGCCGCGCTGGCAGAGGACTATGAAATCTTTTTCACGATTTATTATCACTCGATAGCCGCGGGGGTGAGAATGGGGGGAGAGCAAGAGACACCTACAGCTCATTATGGGCACACTGCGCCTTTTATGAACTTTGCGTATGTTTCTTGCCGATCTTTTGCGAATCGTGTATAATCCCGCGCGCAAAAGCCGCGGTCACTCGGCAATGCATTGCTAAGCCGGAACACGAACGGCCTTGCAGAAGAGAGTTGTCGAAGTTGACCGGCTCTAGGCACCGGTTCACCACGCCCTGCTCCGGCATTCCCCGCTCTCGCTGTCCTGTTCTATATTTCTTTTCGATCGTTCCGTCTGTCTCGTTCCGTCCAACTCTCCGGTGCCTCTCTATATCTCGACTATCAACTGTCTACGATCTATCCAGTAGGTTTACGCGCTCCTAACCGTCTACGTGCGATGTGTAGGTACTTGGAGCGTTGAGCACGAAACACGCACCTTTGGAGCACCGATACTCCGCGCGTATCGGTACGCTGAGAGTGACTAATCTTATTTTGTAATAATGTTTGAAAACCATTTTAAATACAAATGAAAAGACGGCTGTTTCTTATTTTCTTTTATTTTTCGTAAATTAGCCTCTGGGTCTCTATCGTTTTTTTTTTTTTTTTTTTTTTTTTTTTTCGCCAGCGATCTTTTCTTCGTAGATCGAGGATGTTATACGCGTTGCGCCACTATTGGATGCATATATGTATACTGTTCAGTCCAACGAAGCAACTCTGGCGAAAGAGCGTTACGCGTATAAATCATCGCTCGGCTTTGCTCTCAGCTGGTATACTATATACGAGTTTTGCCGCCCGACAACGTATACTTCACTACTCTTTTAGTATATATACTCTATACGTGTATAAGCGCTCAAACCTATTTTGCGCAGACTGCGCCACAGCTGAGATAAACATTGCTAGCTGTCTCTCTATCGTACGTTCCTACGACTTTTTCCGACTCTCCAACGGTGCGGCCAACTTCTACAACGCGCCTGTTAATGAAAAATTCATAAGTGCACTTCTCTGCACTCTTTACCTCTCACTTCGACAACGTCTATTGACGAATTTGCATAATTGGTCTACGCAATAAAAACCGATAATTACTAACTGTCCACGGTATCGATGATATTCTTTTTTTCTTTTCATACGTAACGGTAGAGGCGCCGCTGACAAAACATCGAATTTGCATATTTAATTTTACTAAATTCTCGAATTATATTTTTTATAATTCCGTCAATGGGGGTAATAATGACGAAAAATATATTAGATTAAAAAAAAATTTACACTATGTAATGTTAATTACAATTGCAAGTAGTTAATTACCGTCAAAAAGTAAATGAATAATATTTATTCGATCGCCGAGTCCATCGCATTTAAATTTCGACTCTCAAAAGCGCAGCCTATCAACTCGAGTGAAATACACCTGTGTAGCGTAGACAGAGGAATACATTTGACTGCCAAGTCCCTTAGGTAAGTCCCTCACACACGATGTGTAAAAAAAAAAAAAAAAAACCCCACTATGTCGGCGAGACGGGAGTCCCGAGACCCGAGAAAGAATTATATTTAAGACGTATCAACGCTGCTCTTTGGAAGTTCCGAAACTTTGAAACGGATTGTCCGACCCCCCGGAGGCTAAGGATTATATTTATGAACACGAGTACCGGATATTCGAAAAGAGGACTACGCAAGCGATCAGCTCTCGATCGTTCGGTAAATCAGTGATTAATGTATCTAATGGTAAAAGTATCGAAGCTTTCGACTCTCATTCTCTATTGCTATTCCACTCATCGTGTCGGGAGATCTTTTTTTTATTTTTTTTAACACGAAGTATCAGAGGCCTTTCGAGTTATATCGAGCCACTTGAATCCCTGGAGGGCTCTTTCGGGGTCTTTGACCCTTTCGCCTCACTTTTTCGGGAGTAGTCAGCGCGCATTTCGGTCCACCGGAGCCCTCGCCACGTGAAATCTCTGTATTGGGGACCGGTCTTTCACCGATACCTGGATGATACTCTCCACCGAGAAGTGACGAAGCTTCTCCGGACCTTCTGGCAACACGCGAGCTGCACGGGGCACGCGATGATGTGAAACACTTATTGATGACAATATTATGCGAGTCATAATGACGCCGATCGTAATTGAATTAGTAAATATCTGCACTTTGTCGTGCAGCATATAAAACGTCGCGGGAGTATGACGAGGAAATAAATTTAACTCGATAACCGACGAGGTGATCTCGTTAAAGATTGATAATACGCACAAGCGGCCTGTGTGCGAATCCCCCCCTGGAGAATGGTACCCGCATGCAACGAAGGCATCATCCGGAGAGGAAAGTAATGTGAAAAATATTTTTTTTATTTGATAATCCGGTACGAGGAAAAGGCGAAAAGATATACATTTGCGATAAGACAGTACGAAGCGGAGATTCGCGAAGAGCGATCGAACGCCTTGTAATTAGCGGAGATACCGTTGCGTTCGTTTCTTTTTTTGTTTGGTTTTCTTCTTCAAGTGCACATTCGAGTGTTATACGCAGACACGTGGGTATGATGTACCTCTCTTCGCTGCCGATAAATGCGCGTAACAAACCGGTTACGAAACGAACAGTTGCCGCAATAACCCACGCCGTGAATGCACCAAAAAAATACGTAATAAAAAAACTAAAAATAATCGAAAAACGAAGAAACGAGGTGCGTATGGTTTTTGCTCAATTTTTGAGATTTCGCGAAAGAACGCGCGGACTTTGGATATTCATTACTGATGATAATCCGTCAACGAAGAATTTCCAAGATATTTCTCACGTAAACAAAAAATATATATGGGTTTTTATATTTATTATGATTAATATATCGAATATATATTTCCGTGGAAAAATTTTATCTTACGGATATATTTTAATATATATTTTTTTTAAACATCGAAAAACGCCGAATTTCATGTATTTTTTAAATATGTTAAATATATTTTTCGCGTATACTTTTTTTCCATATGTGTTGTAGCCGTAGCGAGCAACTCGCGGGTCAAGTTGCTCCTCGGAGTCTCGCGAAAGTTCGATTTAATTTTTAGTAGCCTCGTCGACTCGTGATAATCGCGAATTTGTATTCGTCTCGTTAAAGAAGGCGAATAATAATACAGCCTTCGATCTTTTTTTGTATATTGGTGGATGAAAAAGGAAAAAATCGCGTGGTCGGCAGCCTCGTCGGCAGCGGTAAACGCTTCGCTCGGTAATAATGATACGTTTCTTTTTTTTTTTTTTTTTTACGAGAGCAAAGGTGCGAAATTGGTGAAAAATCGTGAACGAGCAAATCGCGAGTTGTACGTATGAAAAGCTTTTGAAGCGGAAACGACCACAGCTACCGGAGTTACGGACGTTCGGGCGCATAAACAGCAGATAAAATGAGTACAACTAATTGCGTCAAAATAATTACAAAAGTCACGTTTTCTCGACAATGCACGTCACGATAGGGTATATAATGTGACTGACGGTATGTGTGTTGTGTATTGCCCTATGGAGACGTCGTATCTCCCGTATAATATCGACGAGGATAACTCAAACAAGTCTAACTTCGGTAATAGTTGAGTAAAAAAAAAAGATAAATATTATTATCATTATTATCATTAGCTATGTCGCATTTCAGTTTGCGCTAAAATTTTTATGAAATTCGTCTACCTGCGCGATTTAAAAAAAGAAAAGGTTCAGAATATTTTTTTACTCTTTTGTATTTTAATTTTTCCACAAAAATATTTTTTTTTCAGGTTTTGTATCGTCTGGCAACGAATGTAAAATTTTTCATGTAACATACGATAAATACTTAAAACTTTATGAAAAAATACCGAAAATACCTAATTTCTGAAAAAAAAAAGAAAAAAATTCCATAATGGATTCAAATTAATATCCGACGTTTTTTTTTCTTCTCGCTAATGACATCTGTAGCTTATTTTCCTCGCAATTTAATTATCCAAAAAAACTAAATATTTTCGTATAAAAATAAATTTTTATCGTAACAAATAAAATTTTTAAAAAACCATATTTATTTTCGTAGATAGAAGTATAATCTCATCGACAAGAATTCAAGTTTTTTTTTAGAATTGTTAATACAAAATTAACGTATATATATATATAAATTGCTAAAAGCCCAAGAAGATGAATCTCGCTGCACATTCATTGCACGGGGGTGTCGAATGAATGAGATTCTTGTCACCGGTGCGCGCGTTATATAGGTACGCCAGGTGTTCGACGAGAGTAAACGAGCGATGCTCACTCGCACTCAGCGCGAGACTCCGTCTGTGACGTTTCTTATCCGCCGAAGCTGCGCTTCTTCATCGTTCTCTCTTTCATCTCTTTCTTACTCACGGCTCGTCTCATTGCCGCGTCGACTTTACGCGGATATTTCTACTGTATATCTGTCGCATCTCTGAACCAAAGAACCAAAAGGGAGTCGAAGCTGCGAGAGGATTCGTTCGTTCGCGAGTGTAGCATACATATATATATTTATGTCGTATATAATAGCGGGTCTCGCGAGATCTTCGACTCGAATGAGCATCTCTCGAGTCTCGTTTGAGTTGGATAACCCCGAGAAGGATGCCTCCCGGCTAGTAAATGCCTGTCGACTATATACTATATCCATATAGGGTGATTCATAATAATTACGGAACCTATATTTTTTTTTTTCAATTCCCATTTTAAAAAAATGTTACTATAAAAACAAAGTCGAAATTTTTTTCAAAATTAATAGTATGTAAAATAAAAAATAATAAAAATTATTATTATTATTATTATTCATATTATTGGTATTATTATTAGTATTATAACAATAACAACAACAACAATAATAATAATAATAATAATAATAATGATTTTTTTAAATAAAAATGATTAATTGACTCGATATTTATTCTGAATGAATCTGTATAATGGAGTACATATATATCTCTTTGAAACGATGCCACGGAGAGAGAGAGGGAGAAAAAGTGAGTGAGAAAAGGTGCCTATCACCTCCGACAGATCTACTATCCACGTTCGATCCTCTCTCGCGGACCTCTATCCTTCTTTGCTCTGACTGCCGTTTCTCTAGGCAAACACGTACGAACGGACACACATAGAGAAACGAGAGAGGTTCGAATGGTGAGCACTCTCCTGCGATTACTATCTCCTCTCTGACTTCGACAGTTGAGCCATTGAGAGTTCGACTCAGTGGACAGTGCCTCTCGCTGGAGAGAGAAGCCTGAAGGCTCAACAAATCGAACAACTGCACTCTGCCATATATTTTATTACACTTATTAGGCTCGAGAGTTTTATAACCTGTAGTATCCGTGTGCGCGTATGTGTGCAAATATATATATATATATAATTTTTTTTTTTTTTTTTTTTTTTTTTTTTTTTTTTTTTTTTTTTGCGATGATGGACAATCCAACAGGTCACTTCGGTACGGGGGAAGAGACGCGCAACCCGGAATGAGTTGCGAACGATGAGTTTGACCGATAAAACACGACCGAGGAGGCGGTATACTATATATTGAAATTTCACTCGACACACGAGAGCGGCTTCGGCGCAACGACGTGACTCTTCGAACAGACAGCTTTTTCCAACTTTCTCTATGCCTCTCCGACCGGCCGATTCAATTATATTTCTCCCGGGCGCTCAGACACACTTATATATATATATATATAATGTATATACATAGTCGTCCCCTGCAAGTCCCTCTTCGGCTTCCTCGTTCTGCCTCTTCGACGAGAACGCGGGACCTCGATACACATAAAATAGCAATGTTCTATCCCCGAGGCGAAGAGTCATTATCATCGATTATCGAATTACCGAGTGCGGTAATTTAAACGAGAGGGGTGAGGGGAGGTGGGTAAACAAGTCGGTTAACAAGAATAAAATTACCATCGCGAAGGGAGCGCCGCGCGGTAAGCGCGCTATTTCTCGGATCAAACGATTCGACCCGCCCGAAAGTTGCATCTTTTGAAATCGGCCTTTTTCACCACGAGGAAAAGGTAGAATAGTTTAAGTGGATACTAAGCAATAGTAAATGAGTATCCGCTGCGCTATTAGCCCACAGGGAGCTTTGATTTCTCGACGGAAAATCTCATAATAGATTTAAATCGATCGATCAGAAATCGACGAGCCGATGCCTCGGGGATGTTTCAATATCGTTATATTCCCAACCAATAGTCAGATTCAGAAGGAATTTTGAATACTCGTGAATGAAATAAAAATCTTTAAAAAAATCAAATAATTTTGCACAACAATAATTCGCGAAAATTGATAATAAATTCGGGAAAAAATATTAAAAAATGTGTTTTTTCATCGATAAAAAAAAATGAAAAAAGAAATTTTGAGATTAATTTTTTCTAGAAAAAAATTAGTTTCCCGGATTATTTGTTAAACGATTTTTATTTTAACTAATTTGTTCGTAAATTTTTGGCATCGTAATTATGCGAAATTAATGCTCTTAACGCCATCTATATGGTTGATTTTTTTCAAATTTTTGCGGGGGATGTGCTCCGTAACATATAACGTATATACAGATACTTAGGCACATAGGTAACAGGTATATACAGCTCAGTAATAGGAACACATTTGATTCCGCGTGATTACGTTATGCGTTTGTTGAACAGACCGCGTAATAATCGAGTCGACGACTTCTCTCGTCCGCGGGGGCATTCCCTCTCGGCGATGCAGCCAAAGCCACTCATCGACGACTTTTTCGCATAGTATATAGTAGCCTCGTGTGTGTTATGTAGCATAACGTTCGGGGAATACCGGGTACAGCGCAACACTCTCACGTTCCACTGTGCTGTGTTGCAGACGTAATAATTAGATGGGAAACGCGAAAGCGTCGAAGGTTATTCGCGCCTCCTCTCGCACCTCTCGTCATCTCACCGGAATGGATAGATAGATAGATAGATGATGATGGTTTCGATGCCGTTCTCGCATTGGCGGTCGTTGCGCCGCGTGATAAACGGACAAACGAGAGCGACTAACGCGAGGTACGGCCTTTATGGAAGTGTATAAGGAAAAGGAAGAAGGGGGCCTTGACCGAGCCGGTGCGTGACGACCGTCGTCACTGGACGCGCGACCGACTCGCGCCGCGGCACCGTGCAACTGATTCAACCGACGAGGAATGTTCTACGAACGGTACTACCGCCTTTGTAATCGTAGCTTCAGCGTCCATTCAAAATCGACCTGATTTTCCTTCGCACTAGCGAATTATTCTCGAAATAATCGAAGAAAAAAAAAAAAATCCAAATTCCAAGAGAACATTTTCGGAGTTCACAGTTAATTAAGGTTTTCATTTTCGCGCTTTATATCATTCGCTATCTATCCGGATAAGCGATCGACTTCGGTGTCGCATTGTTACCTATTGTCGCCTTGTTTTCATAACTCATGGACAGCCGGTCAATTATATATGTGTTATTAATTGACCGAGGTGACCATGAGAAGGAAGACTACGCTGGCGATCAGCTCTTTCGCGATTTCACGCAGGAAGTTGTTACATCGTCCAACCACGCGACACTTCCCGTTTAAACTATTACGCTGTACCTCAATGCTGTTGACGATATACCCACGTCTAGTATTCATGATTCTCGGTCTACCGCGAGATGATAAAAATCATTTTTTGGGGGAAATTCAGACGGATACGGAAACGTAGGGGTGACGAACGTTATTTGGAACATTGGCTAATCAGACACGCGCCGTAAAAACTCTATAAATCCCATCATTTCGTATTGCTTTATTAATTTCTTTTGCCGACAACGATTCTACTATGAAAAAGCATTGTCTGTTATTTATTTTGTGAATAATCGATGTATTGGTTAATAATAATAATAATCGATCTGTTTAATTTTACGAAATTCGAATTTTCGATAGCGGAACCTTTTTACGGCATTTTTACTCCCCGATTTGCGGATATGCGGATTATTGCGCGTAGCGAATATCTCGACGATGTCTGAATTTGCATACATCGGTTAGACAAGCAAAACAGAGATTGACATTACACAATCATACAACTGATAATGACTTCTGGGATCTTCCGACGCGTCGCGAATTTCAAGGAGATACACAGCGAAATGGAAGAACGTGATCTCTTCCTGGATCTTCATCGCGGTGGAACGAGAGAATTGATTAGCAACACGGCAACGGACACCCAACGTAATCAGAAATAATGAACGGCTTCGATTCGCTTGTATACGAAGAAGCTGCGGCAGAAGAACGAGAGCCTCGATTAATCGTTTCACGTTCAAGAGGTTCGATTTTCTCGCGCGCGTTTTCCATTTCGTGTAGATTTGCTCGTTTCGTGTTAAATCTCAGTGTGTATAGGTATCCGCGCATCAAAACTATACGGCTGCAATTTTCGAATCGCTATCGTTTTTTTTTTTTTTTTTTTTTTTCGTTTTAGATGACCAAGCAGATTAATCTTTCTCCACTTTCCACAAGCCTCTCTCTTTCTCCCTGGTATGCTGCCGATGTTGCTGCTGCGGCCGCTGTTCCCGATCTCTCGTAAGAGCGAATGTAGCCGTTCTTTTTCTTATTTATTTTTTTTTTCGTTTGTTTCTCTTATATTCCTCATCGTCTCGCTTACGCTCGTTCGATGATCTCTATAGGAGCCCCAGCATGCGGGCCCTGTCGTGTTTCTTTGCGGTCGTCCGTACTCTCTCGGTATATACAGGAGGCTTGCGGGTTCCATCGAACTCACAAGATCCCCAGAAACTTGTAAAGGCCGCGCGCGGTCTCTCTCTCTCTCTCACCGACTCACTTTTTTCACCTGAGTAAAGTGTTTCACTCGCGCGCAAACGAGATCGCTTGTCTCCTCTGGCGACTTTTAACCATTTTTGGGGAGTAGGAGGGGGAGGGAGCCAATTGTTTTCGCTGTTCGGCTCTCGCCCCGTTGCATCGGTTCGAAAAAGATCGCTAACGAACGTCCGCCACGATTATGCAGTGTGTATACTGCCGTCGACGGTGAATGCAAAAGATTCATACCGCGCCGATCCACAAGCACTTCGAAAAAGTATCTCGCGGCGCAGTGTAATGCGCCGACACAGCGTTGACCCACTTGAACGCGAAGTCCTGCTTGCAAGGAACGAAGCAAAGCGACGAAAAAGAAAAAGGAAGCCGCACGATTCACGTATTACTCTATATACGCTCGCGGGAGACGACGAATTTTGAAATTCTTTCGTCTCGCGTGTCAGTCGAATGTCTTAAAAAAAAAATTCGTCAATCATTCAGTTTCTCTTGGTAACCCTTTCGTGAACGGATTGTAAGATAACGGAGAATACGCGTATTACTTGCGTCAGAGAAGTCAACGTTGCTCCAGAAAAAAAAAAGGTGGTACCAAAAAATCGATCAATCATTCGTACACATTCCTCTTCATCGGCTCGAAGTTTCTCGCGTATAGAAAAATATATAGTGTATATCGAAACGGGTCAAAACGCAGTCGAGCATAGAGACTCGGGCAGACGAGCGCGCGCAAGGAACGCGGATAACGTCGCGCAACGTGTCTCTTTCTTCCGAGACGCGCGCCGTAAGGCTATAACACTTTCTAAGTTTCAGGGGAAAAGAGACACGAGAGAGCAGCCAACGAACCCGACTTACTCCACGAGTTCGCTCCGTTCGCTCGGGCGCGAGCGTCACGTGAGGCTGAACATTTTATGAGCCTATTAATGGGAATCCGTGAAAGACGAATAGAAATGGGAAGACACACAGTCCAGCGTCGGAAAATCCCCCGGGACTCCGGGACGTGGCTTCGATGTTATTTATAGTAAATTGGGAATAAGAGAGACCGGGGCTACTTGAAACATAAAGTTTAAAAAAAAAACCGGAAATTTCAGACAGCGAGTATGGCGATCGAAGGAATGAATTACCGTAGACTGAGGAAATCGGTTAAATCGAATAAATCGGAACCAGCGGATGGCGAAACAAATACATATTTCATTACCGATTTTTGTTCTTTGCCGTGTGCCTAATTCCATACCGATTACTTTTCTTGCCGATTTTTGTTCTCTATGTAAATTGACCAATTCTATGCCAATTACTTTTCATACCGATATTTTTCCATGTAGTTTACCTAAACCCATAGCGATTACTTTCCTTACCGATTTTTGTTCACTGCGCCGATTTCTTAATTTCATACCGATTACTTTCCTTACCGATTTTTGTTCTCTGTGCAAATTGCCTAATTTCATACCGATTATTTTCCTTACCGATTTTTATTGTCTACGCAGATTACCTAATTTCATACCGATTAATTTCCTTCCCGATTTTTTTTTCACTGTGTAATATATCTAATTCTACAGAATGCCATATTCTCGCTGAGTGAAATCTTCAATTTTTTTTCTCACTGCGCGTGTTTCAAGTAGCCACAGTCTCCCTTACCATATCGTATCTCTGCGCTCGGAGAACCCGAAGAAGTGTCGATAAAAAAAGAGAAAGAATTTCCGAGGGAAACGATATCTTTAATACCGATATGCTAACAGGACGCGACACTCCGAAAAGGTTCTCCTGCTACGTTTCATGAATAAAAAGTGATGCGCGCGATTGGCGCATCTTACGGACACGTTTCGGTGTGTTAAATAAATCAATGCACCGGGAGGGGGGATGACCGGTGATTCGAATGAATTACACGCATAGTTCGTTCGCCACTAGGAGTTTAGGCTTTTTTAGAGTCACTCCACTAGATTTTCAACTCTGAAACTTGCCGTATAGAGCGAAACATGTATACATATATACATATTATATATCTCGAAACACCTGCACCCGTGAGTTACAGCGACTAATCGCATTAACAGAACTCTCGTGGCAACGGTTCTCTCCAACCTGTACAACTCTCCTTCGAATAAGTCAGATATATAGATATATATATATTTCTTTTTTTTTTTTTTTTCATTTATTTCCAACACAACGAAAGAGTAACGCGATACCGGTGTGCCTAATCTGCACTCGAGCGACGGGGTTCGGTGCGCTCGAGTTTATCGGACTGCGTAATACTGTTATACTGTTGCCAACTATTATTTTTTTAATTTTTAATTTTTTTTTTTTTTTCCTTTCTGCGATTTGAGAGAAAAGAACGATAATTGATAACAAAATGTTGCGATCAATTAGTTGCTCGCCGCGCCCGGCGATGTTATGGGTACATGGAATCGGTCGATGATTTCTCGATGGTGCGTCACGCGACGAGACTTGGCCATCTCATCGTATGCGAGCCGTGTGCGTACATTCATTTATGTATTCCATTCACGAACATCGACCGAATGAAGAGGAACAAGACGACCCGAGCGAGAAGCGAGATAGCGGAAGAGTCACTATGGTTAATTACTCGAATTGCCGTTAAAGAGCGATTAGCAATTTGCATTACCGACACTATTAAGTGTATACCGTTTTACATTATCGCACTTATGAGACTATATATAAAAAAAACGTGAGGGTTTTAATTTCGTATATGTTGATTTTGTAGTTTCGCAGACGAGACATCGCGTTCCTACATAGATATAAATTCTTATTTGAATCACAAAACTTGTTTTTTTATTTTTAACTTTTTTCTTTATATAACACGTGTGTTCTTTAAATACCGGTCAACGATCTAACGTAAGTAACATAACATAACGGCTCAGGGCCGAGACATTGCGTGGATAAAAAGAAGAAAAAAAAATCTCTCGGATCCAAATGAAAATCGACAATCGTCGATGAAGAGCAAAAAAAAAAAACTAAAAAAATGTATAATATTAATAATTTATTTAAAAAAAATATTTTTTTTTTTATTTTTCATTTTAAACTATTCATTAATTTTTTTAAATTAATTAAAAAAATTAATAATAATAAATGTAAAGAATGACAGAGGCATAGAGTCTCTATATTCGAAAGATCTAAGGATCGATGCGTAACCGCCGCCCCCGACTCCAACACGATCGCGTAGTGTCTATCCTCAGTGTTGGATGTGCGCATACTATGTGTGATCGCTGCGTAAACTTTCTTTGCCCGAGTCTCGTCGTTGGTCGTACTATATACAGCGGATACGCAGTACATACAGCTGGAATGTAGCTGCGTTCACGCGCTAATTATTTTAGATAAAAAGTACAAGATAGTGTACTTCCATCGAGATACTCGCCCAGTCGAGAAAGAACCGTTAATAATGTCTATGAATAATTAATCCACAAAGAGTGAGACATGTCGCAGCGATCTTAATGCTGAGAAGAAACCGAGGAATGGGAATAAAAGCTGCGAAATGGGAAACGGGAATCGATGGGAGAAAGAAATCTGGAGCACTCGCCGGAAGCCTCGTGAGAGTACTTCGTACGAGAAGAGCTTTCCGGCAAAGGGGATGAGAGATTCTGTTCCAAATACAACGCTCGAGAGAGGCAAACCGAGACGCGAATCCGGAGCAATGCGAGTCGAGTGGTAGTCGTCCTCGTCGTCGCTCCGGGGCACCCGTAGGGCCGGAGGATCGAAGCGAACCTCTCACGGGATGGTGGATGTGGAGGCAGAAGGTAATCGAAGGCGGCGAATGAAAATTGCAACCGCTACAAGAGAAATGCACGTCAGTTCCGAGACGTCTTGATACGAGACTCTCCGGCGCACGCTCTCATCTCTCACCGTTCTCGTAGAGCATATAACACGATGTAGAGGTATATAGCTCTCGATTTCAGAGAGACTCTCGTCATACATCAACATCAACCTGTTCTGAAAACGAGCGCACGCGAGATATATTCAATGAGGACCCGGCAGGCACACCGAGAGAGAAAACAAGAGAGACGGATGTTAAAGTATAATATAGCGGTGGCTTGAGAAATTCATCGACCGGCTCCCCGGGGGGACGCAACGACGAGATATCTTCGATTATATATATATATATATTTTTTTAACGTATGGCACGTATGATAATAACGGACAGCACGCCAATCGAGATGAAAATGTCACAGAGGTGCGGCTTTTTCGTCGGTCCGAAATAATCTCGATGAGAAATATACCGCGGAGCCAAGAAAAATATAATGCTATCGATTTTTTTTGCGTAGGTGCACTCCGAGCAATTGTATCGATCTTATGCATCGGTAAATACGATTATCGTTTATGACCCGTAACTCAACTCGAACTCATGTAAACCTGTAGTTCACGAGTGCAACTTTGTAGCGTTGTAACTCGGTCGCGGAATAATCTTACCGATCTCAACCGCGGTGGACGCTTTTTCTCACCTACGCGAGAACCTCAACTAAATCCGCGCAACTCCATCGCTATTTGGATCAGCTGTGCAAAAAGAAAAGAAGAAAGGAAAGGGGAAAAAAAACAACAAAAGACGTCACGAACGATCGCGGAGAGCTCGTAATGCTCTTGTGGAGGGAGGAGAGGGAGTTTCGCTGTTCGGTTGCGCAATGAGCAACAGGCGGTAGTTCGCCGTTCGAGCAGAGCGCGACTCGCGACCGTAAAATTTCCCGGAAAACTCCTTCAAACTTTCGCATTCCATAGCGCGGTTCATTCTCCTCTCGCTGGCTAACAAAACGCTCCCGTGAGCAATGGCTCGCGGTTTATTGCACCGGTACTTTACCGAGCGACGGTCGTAAGCTTATATTTCGGAGCGCTCTTTCTCACTTTTCTAACACTCGTCAATTATTCAATTCCATCCGAGTTTTAATGGTCGGGGGACGCGAAACTAGCGTAGCAGAGAGATAAATTCGAAACGATTCGGAGTTTCGCACTCGGAATGAAATGGCAAAAAAAATAAAAATTACCTCGCGAAGAGATTCCCATCCGTAGCTACCATTGCAATATATTACGCTACGAGTTATTTTGCACTGATTTTTCTCGTAATTAAGGGGAATTTTGAAATAATCTGCCGATCGCGTGAAAAAATATTAAAAATTGTAAGAACTTCATTTTTTTTTACATAATCAGGAAACCGTTGCGAATTATCAATCGCTTGGGTTTTTGTATAAGATTTTTGGTGACCAATAAAAAAAAAACATAAAATCGGTGTATATAAAATAAATAAATAAATCGATCCGATTTATGCGATATATATATTTTCAACCGAACTATCATTTTTCGATTGACCGAGAAATTTTCTCGCCCTCCCCGGGGCGGGTGAATTGTCGAGACGGATCGCGTGCGAGTCAAATACATCGACGATAGATAACCCAGTGAGCGGCAAGTCTTTCCCTATAACACATGGAGGGGAATCGGGCGTTACACGCTTCGGTGAGTTTAACGATGAGGAGAGACCCCGCGATTGAGCGAAGGAACAAGAACGCGAACTATATTCTGTGACTTGTACTCTCGCCTGACAATCCCGCGCCGCCCGCGGGGTCTCGAGAGAAACGGAGAGAAGACGGAAGGAAAAAGTTTGTAGCGGTACTATTTATCCTATAGTTTGCGTTATTCGACTGTATAAACGAGACGACTCGACATTATATTTCGTTAACTATTCGTTAACCCCGTGTGTACGGAGTTGTTATGGTTATCATATGCATGAATTAAGACGTCGAGGGATAACGACGGAGCCAAAGTACCGTACGGAGAAAGAGGGGTCGCGGAGAAATGTAGCCGTCTTTTAATTTGCGCGATGAGTAAGGAGGACGGTGGATGAAAGAAAGAAAGAAAGAAGACAAAAGCGGTAAAAGGAACGAAGAGACATTAAACCACAAAATAAAATCACGAAGAGCTCGAGGCGTCTCGCGGGCGAGTCGGACGCGGGGAGATTATCACGAGTCCGTAAGCGCGAGACCGCAAATTATTATTACTCCGGCGTTCATCTTCGTGCAGAACGAGGAATGCTCGCGCATCACTCCCGTCTCCGCGAGCGATAATTGATAACAACTTTGTAAGCAAAGCTTTCGATGTCTTCATTTTTATTGGCTTTTTTTTTTTTTTTTTTGCATTTCTCTCGATCTCCCGCTTTTTTTTTCTTGCGAAAAAAAAAAAAAAAAATAAAAGAGCAGCTGCGTCGGGTGGTGGTACGTATCTTCGCCCGTTTTAACCGAACAGCTACGGTCAATAACGACCGAGTCGAACGATGATGATCGGAAATTCAGGTTATCGAATTAATCGCGCGTGAAGGTCGCCGGAGAAGCCGAAGCGAGCGAGCAATCGTCAAATGAATTATCTAAATATATATATATATATACATACATAAAGCCATCGCGTTATAAGTAATAACGTTTCGTATTTTCTGCCGAAGCGATTATAATTAAAAGAAAAAAATAAAAATTCTATGAAATTTTCCCATTTTGTCTTAACTTTTGTTACTCCAAAATACGACTCGAGAATAAATTTAAGTTAATTTAAAAAGCAAATTTTTTTTTTTTTTTTTTCGGTGTACATTAGTTACATAATCGTTTGTAATATTCGCACCTGTAGAGATATTTTGGCTATCGATTGTCGAAACGAAAATTGGAACGGACCGATTTACGATCGCGCATTTCGGAGCAGTGAGTCGATATATTCGTCTTATTCGCGCCGTCGAATTTCATTCGGCATTGCGACAATGTATAACGCACACAATTGGTACGATTGACGATACAATCCCCTGGAAGCCCTACGAATGATACATAGATAACATTGGCACCGTGCAGGCATCGCAGTGTCGCGACAAATTGTTTTTTTTTTTTTTTTTCCCTCAATTGACTCGAATGCGCCTATCACCCCGGTGAAGGTACAGATACCCGGTAACGATGATAAAAGTACTTAATAATAATTGATCGAATCGTAACGACACAGACGACAGGAACTGCGAATCAATTTGTCCGATCGTCGCGTAGAGACAAATATAGTTCATCAGTTTCGAAACTGGAAGTCAAGCTGTGCAGATATCCGACATCGAAAGAACGGAAAAACGAGACTCAATTTCATAAATGATCCGTCGTACGGAATAACGAGAGTGAACGCGATTGATATAAAGCGATAAAAATAAACTACGCGCACCGGTGTGTACCCGTTGCTCCGGCATCGGTATCGGCATCGCGATGTTATTACACTGCCTACAAAACGCGGTACGGATTCCCTACGGTTCGCGAGGTCCCCAGAAGCTGTCCACGACTCGCGACGAGTCGAGGAAATCGAGTTGCCTGTGGTACGCGATGCCCGACGATCTTTCGGTTCGCCGTCTCTCTTTCACGCAGTCGCGACGCGACTAACGGCAAATTGATCGAAATACCAATCATCTCCCCGGGGTGCCAAGACCCGTGTGTATCCACACCGGCGAATATTTATACGCACAACGGAATGAAAACATCATCTTCCCGATGCTTCCGACGCGTTATTTTTTCGATACGCAATTCGCATGACAAGCGATAAAAAAACGTTTGCGTGAAAAAAAAATGTAATTCGATGAGAAAATTGAATATTGAGAAAATAATTTTACAAAAATTTAAAAACCTAAAAAACGAATGGAATTAAAAAATTTTATCGGCAAATCTGCGTGAAAAACACACGAATAATTATACGTAAATTATTATATGCGAATTAATAATAATAATTTACCGTTGTTATTAATATTATTTTTATTTACTAAATTTGATTAAATTATACGATAAACGAAATCGTCGTGTTTACAATAATAGTCGAGTCTGCAAAAAAATCTCGAACAATTCGATACAATAAGAGTTTTTTACTTGGTTTTTTCAAAATTTCTTATCTCTATAATTTCATTAATAACATTAATGATTTATCGTCTAAAAAAGACTTCACGATTCAAAGAACCGATGTACCAAATGTTGTTAATACAAATCACAGAGCCTTGAAACGCATAACTCCCGTCTTATGCCATATCGGGCAATCGGAAGGTAAAAAAAGATAAAGTATCTCGCGTATTGAATATAACGCGTATCCGAAAAAAAAAAAAAAAAAAAAAAAAAAAAAAAAAAAATGTATCGTCGAATGGGGTTAAATCGAATATATGCGGTGCAGCAGCGTTGTTGCGGGTGAAGGCGGCGAAGGTGGATTCTCGGGTTATATTGAAAGAGTAGGGAGAAAACTCGCCTCGTCTCTTCGTCGTCTCGGTCTCGCAGTACATACAACCAGCAGCTTTCCGATCCGAGAGTCGAAACCGGGGAATGAGATTGAAACAGGTTCGCGTCGCGGAAGACGGAGAGAGAGAGAGAAATAACGCGGCGAGGTTTTCCCCCCAAGCGACAAAAGGTGGGGAGAGAGTTTGAGAGCCCCGCGGTATCCAAGCGCCTTGGATCGCTCGTTCGCTCGCTCGCTCGCTCGCTTGCCAGGAGCAGCGAGCAACAGGCAGCCGCGAGCCAGCGAGAGATATACACGCTGTCCGCACTGCCGAGTGGAGGGACACACGGCGCACCGGCGACAAGTAGTCGTTTACAGTTATAGTCAGTCCGGATCGGGCGCTTGGTCAGCCGGGACCTACACTCGTGGCCGAGTGCCGATGGGCTATACATCGATAAACGAAACATCGCGATCGTTTTGTGTGATTTTTTTTCGTTTTACACGAAACCTAAACGATTTCGAACGTATTGAAAACGCTTGAGTCGAGTCGCGTTTCGTCGATCGATCGAGTTAAAGCGACGAAGATTCGTACGGATACGCGAATCGAGTGCGCGAGTGTTTTTTTTTTAATCGATCAAAGGAAATATTTAATAACAAAAAAAAAAAATATAATCGGGTTACAGTGTATAATCGAGGAATTACGCTACGATAAAATGTAGTATACGAAAAAGTAAGAATATTTTTATGAAAAATCATCTCATTCACGCGTTGCATCGTAAAAAAACAGTCGCGTTACTCCGTTTATGACGGAAGATTCGATTAGAGGAGCGAAACAACACGGAGATCGCTGCGCGATGCCTCGCGATGTATTAGACTCGAGCGCAATGATTTTACGGGGTTATCGTCGTGATAAACGAATTTTTGGAGTACATAATGCAACGGTTGTACACACGTTTGCGTACTATAATAATATACGCGGCTTGGAATATCCGTGTATAGCATTCCGAGGGTCCGGTTAACGGTACAACGCGCAGCGAGCGTAGCATGCGAAGCCCCCAGAACCACTGGCATTATAATCGGAATTGCGTGTCGTGTGCGCGCGCGCGCGAGCGCGAGAGGCCACGCATTTTCTCGCACCTCGTGTTTTTTCGTCGGAAAACAAAACGATAATCATGCAATGAAAATTCGAAACACGCGCGGAAAAAAGTACCGCGTTTCACCTTTTGAAAAAAAAAAAATTTCTTTCGACTCGAATTACAAACGATTTTTAAGAGAAATTAACACAAAATTTATATTTTTCTATAACCATCAATTATGCATCGCAGATAAAAAAAAATGAATAAAAAAAAAATCCGAAACTATCAAAATTAACGCGAATATCGATAACCACTAAAATCGATTATTCGTTAACACGCATCCGGGACAATCTTCGAAATATTATAATTATTCCAAAAAAAAAATGATTCACTGCTCGCGCCTCGTCTTTAAAAACTTTTTTCCTCGCGCGTCGAAATGACTCCCCGAACGTTTTTTCTCGTATCTCTTTTTTTTTCCTTTTTTCATTCATGAATTCTCGAGCGGATATTGTTCGTTAACTACACGACAGCAATAACCGTTACGGAGTTACACCGGATTTCAAATACACCCGTCTACTCGAAACACTACAGCGTTTATTTATAAAAAAAAAAATACAATACGAAACCTCCTCCCGTCGGTCTACATAAATTTCTCTCTTCCCCGTTCGTTACTCTCCGCGGTTCTCCTCAATCGGTGCTAATACGTCACGGGGCCACGCGATATTCCTTGTGCCGTGAGACTTTCCTTTCGTGGGATTTACTCACGCACACCCGCGCGCCAAGTGTGCGCCGGCGGACGGACGAGTTTCGCACGTAAAATGCATTATTCATTGAAATAGCCGCGAGAGCGGATTCATCGCTATCGAGAAACATTCTCTCTCCTCGTAACGCGTTCCTCACGACTTTTCTTTTGTTCAATTAATTAATCCAACGGAATAATCGGCCACAATTATTCAACGATAAATGTATTCTTTTTTATCCGATCGACACTCACGAAAAAAAAAAAAAAAAAAAAAAAAAACAAAGCCGCGTTATTCTCTCACTTTCTTGGGCAATAGACGTCTGTCGTTGTACGATTCAGAATCACATACGCTATGCATTCGTTTGTGTATATCGTAATGCAGTGAAACACGCGAGTCTCGCGGTTGCAAAAATGTTTGTCTCCTTATCGTAGAACAAGTCGTACGGAGATACGCATCGGAGCGAATAAGTGGGGGTATATGACCGATTAATATCGCGACTGACGCGGCCAATACTTTGGTTTATGTTACTTAAACTCTATTTTCAGTATTGTGTTAGTGTTATTATACAGTGGTCGTTATCGCGGGTAAACCCAAGCGTGTCACGAGTACCCCGCGCGCGTCTTTTACGACTAGCGGCGCAACTTCGGATTAACATTGTACACCAAAGAAAATTTTCGTTTTTCATTGATTATTTGCAGATCGCGACCCGTCCGAGTGTCAGAAACGGAGCTTCGAGGAAAAACTGAGGGGATTCTTTGTACGAACGAAGAAGAAAGGATAAATATATATATATGCACTCCGTAAATATATATAATCATCCGGAGAGCAACGAGATGAGGCCAGTCGTGTCGTTGGAGGAAAAACGATTATCTTCGGAGCATCGAGGAGATATAATTCGCGGGTGTTAAAATGATAGATTCGATCGTGAAAAAAAATCGACGAAACAGTTAACGTGTGTAAAACTTGAAAAAAAATAATAATATATATATACCATATATATTTATTGTACTTAAAAAAAAAAAAAGAAAAAAAATCTTGAAAGAGTGCAAAGTACTTCTGTGCTTCCAAATGCGGCGATTAGAATGTCACCGATGAAGCTGACGGACTGATTGTATTTATCTGCAGAAGTGCGCGTTTGGCATTTATTTTTATTATTATTATTATTGTTTTTTTTTTTTTTTTTTTTTTTTTTTTTTTCATTGAGACATCAAGATCTTCGCGAATTCGTTAAATCCCTGCGTAATCTATTCTTTTTTTATCGATAATACTGTATTTATAATCGTCGAGACAAATTTTTAAGTGTTGATCCTCCATCGTGCGCGTGTACTGTGCTACGTGAACTATACATCGTGTTATCGCTGGACTATTAGGACTATAAAAAAAAACAACAGAAAAAACGCCACCTGACATCGCAACGTTTAAAAGGTAATTTTTTTTTTTTTTTTTAGATATAAAATACTCGGTAAAGCGAGCATCGATTTTGGAGTTATGTTTTTTTTACGATTTTAACGTTACTGAGCGAAAGATCGATTGTCGATGAATTTGATTGACGTTTGCGGACGGAGAGCAACGAAACTTAGGCGCTGTCGTAGAGAACACTCGGTTCGTGACTTCGTTTCGATAGCGGACAAAGCAGGGCGTCCTCGTTATCTACGCTCATGCATAGATAGACGACGAAGTGTTGAACGATAAATCGGCGAAGGTTATCGCTTTCCAGGCGCGGGCCTTCGCGTCTTATAATTATGTATTTTTGAGAGTTCGTTCTATCGCACGCGTACGCAACTCTCGATCTCTCGAGCTCTCGGGTATATTTTCTCGACACTTTTCGATTTTTTTTTTTTTTTTTTTTTTTTTTTTTTTTTTTTCATCTAAAAAATGTTGTCATTTAACGGACCGTCGACCGTTTCCTATGCATACAAAAAATGAGAATCGTTCAAAAATATACGTACTGCTATCGGGGGCTATCTGCAGTACGCGGAAGTGTAGAAAAAATAAAAATAAAATATATATTCTCGTCCACCTACGCTTTTTCTCGTATATAGAAAAAAAATCGCAACGATTATTATTTTTACAACGTACGCGAGCGAACTATTAAAATGAACCTGTAATCCCCGCGCGTATAACCCGCGTAACATTGTCATATTTTCGCTTTCCTTCGTTCTCGTTAAAGTACGTAATATATCGAAAATACGTTATCGTATAAAACACCTGTCGACTTTCTAATCTTGAATACGAAATGGAAAGAACATAAAATAAAATACGAAGCAAAGCTATTTTTAAATATCGGCTTTTATCGATCTCGAAATAACAAATTAATAACAGATGTTAAAACGAAGCAAAAAAACATCTACCGTAATGATTCGCGTCGAGTAAAAATCGAATCGGGCAAAAAGCCCGACAAGGTCGGCCTGAAAAATTTTAAATAAAAAAAACTGTTCGTAAAAGTTGTTTTGTTTCGCGGTGACAGTTTGTTCGTCCGAATGGTCGATCGGGCGTAACCGGTGAATCCCGTTTTTCCTCGATAGTCATCGAAATATTCCGACCAATCGATACAACACGCGCAAGCGATCGCGGCCTCGAGAACAGCCTCTGGAAACGAGTCTACGAACGGATCGAGTCGCGGACGCTTCGAAAAAATCGAAGAAATAGAATAACCGAAGAGAAATTTATGTTAATAAAGAAACAAAAAAAGAAAAAAAAAAAAAAAAAAAACAAACTTTACGACGTGACTACGCCCGACGCATATTAGTGTTCTACTGTGGGAACGCCGGTTGCTGCAATCGATAAAGTTTCCCTTCCCATTTCCGTGTATATTAATTGATAAATTTTATATCCGCGCACGTTGATCCGTAATCTATGTTTGCGCGTAACCCGCCAAAGCTGAAATCCCTCCGCCGTCCTCCGCCCCTTAGAAAAGTATTTCTCGTTTAATATTCATAAGTGATATCGCGCGCGAAAGATCGTTTTTTGCCGGCGGCATTTTTATCCAACAGCATACGCGACACCATAAACACGAACAGTCCGAAAGATTGACATATTTCCCGACTAAATTCTGTATCTCTCGCGACGAATAATCGGTGACAGTTGAATGATTTTGCGACCGGACGCTATTCGCTATTCTCCATTAATTTCTCTCGGCATTCGCGCGCGTAGGCGCGAAACCTGTCGAATGACGAAAAATTTCACGCGACTGAGATCGATGGAAAAAAAAAAAAAAAAAATGAAAAAAAAAAAAAAAAAAAAAAAATTCATGAAAAATGCGTGAAAATTCATCGCTACGCTATAGTATAAATAAATACTATACAAGAAATGCTGTATAGTCGATACTGTGTTCTATATGCTATATAGCATATACAACATATATATATATCGCGGACGCTACACCCATATAGTGTATGGAACACTTATATTACACTACTCGTCCAGAAACGCGACGAAACGGCGTGAATCGCGCGGATCAACGATCGACCGCTTCGTTCGATAATCTTTCGATGACTATTCCCGTAAATAAACAGCTCGCGTTGAAAAATCTCGTATGGTAAATGAAAAAAAAAAAAAAAAAAAAAAAGTCGAGCGTAACGATGACCACGAGGAAAAGAGAATGCGAAACGGAGCCATCGAGAGGGAAGCATATAACTCGAGCGCACCGTGAGCCACGGTCGCGTGTCAGTGAAATTATGGGCACAGCTTGGAATGGTAATACGAGTGAAGAATTCTCTTTTCACTTTCTATCCATGAAGTTTTCATAGGCGAACGATGAATCGTCGACAGCTGTACCTTATACCCTATTTATAATGCGTATCCTTATCTCGAAGATTAGTACTCTGTCGTCAGTCGTCTCACGAGTTTCACGATACAAAGAACGCCGGAAGAACAACGCCATCGTTCGAATCTCCTCCTCCCCCCCGCGGAATCGGAGTCGCGAGACATTTATGCGCGAAGCACTCTCTCGGTACGACGACAATTCGGCGATTCGTAAAAACGAGATTGCGATGTTTTTCGATTTATGAATTATTATCATTAAGTTTAATTATTATTTCGGAGAAGCAGCAAAGACGTCGGGGAAACCGGAAACTTGCGGGAGTTCCCCTTAAGGCAATCATCTAATATAACGTATCTGTATTTCTTCTTTCGTATCTACTTACTTCGCTGTGTGTTATAGTTTACTACTATTATGCATAATGCCGATGTCCGGCGCTCGAGAGTTCGCGTGTGTACGGCATAACGAAGAATGAAACTTACGCGCGCGCTTACGTAATCGGCAAACTAAACGCGGGGGAGTTACAGTAAAATGCATTGCAAAATAAACGGCGATAATGAAGCGACGGGTTTTCCAAACAAAAGCAAATTTTTCTTTTTTTTTTTTTTTTTTTTCGTCATTTCTCCGACTCATCGATGTATGTAATCGATTCGAAATCATTTATTCTTCGATACTCACGAACGTTGTTTCGCATTTTTTGTTTTTTTTTTTTTTTTTTTTCTTTCGGTATTTTGATTTTCGCAATGTTCGAGTTGACGTGAAATTCATTTGGTAATTGTTGATTTTTTGTTGGATTTCAGGAGAATTTTTTTTTTCGACATTTCTCCGACTCATCGATGTATGTAATCGATTCGAAGTAATTTATTCGATACTCGGGAACGTTGTTTCGCATTTTGTGTTTTTTTTTTTCTTTCGGTATTTTGATTTTCGCAATGTTCGAGTTGACGTGTAATTCATTTGGTAATTGTTGATTTTTTTTGTTGTATTTCAGGAGAATCTAAACGGTGATTGACGAAATTTCGTACTTATATGATAATGCGCAGTTTGGAGAGACTCTCGGGCAGCGATCAGGATTGCGCTGATCAGGAGATGTACATCGATCTGGACGACGCCTCGGTCGACTCGCTCACGGGAAAACGGGGACGACACGATGTCGTCGGAGGAGAGGTAGATATCGTACATTATATATATCGATACGATAACAACGATAATCGAGAATAATGAAATAATGAATATGAAATTCCTGAATTTTTCAAATTTTTACATCGCTTCCTCATTCATTTATTATACTCGCGAAGCTTCTAAGCATTTAAAAAAAAAATTTTAGTCCTTCGTAAGGGAAGTTTCGTTAATAAAAAAAAAAATTGATAAAGCAGTTTAAAAATCACAAATTTCCATGATTTTTTTTTTTAATCTGTAAAATTATGGATATTAAAAATATCCGACGAAGTTTGGACGTAGCGTTGGTTTTTTAAATTTATCATTATTTCTTATCGGTTTGATAAAAAAAAAAAACAAAAATAATTATTCAAGTTTATCAACGTTTCATCAAAATTCAAATAAAATTTGTATGAATATGATAAACGAAAATATTAATAATTTTTTAACGACTTTAGCGATACGGGAAAAATTTAAATTGCAATAAAAAAAAAAAATAAAAAAAACAAAGCTTTTTTCCACGAGGAAACAAAAAATGTTTTTCAACTGACCAAACGTTTATCGTTCGTGTTGTTTTCGGAACGAAGGTGGGGGAGGAGAGTGACAGTAGCGGAAGCGAGAGGAGTCCCAAGCAGGCGAAGAGAAGAAATCGGGGCGGACCACCAACGACGCGAAGACGGAAGAGTGGAATTTCCGCGCGGGAGAGAAACCTCAGGAGACTCGAGAGCAACGAACGGGAACGAATGAGAATGCACTCGCTGAACGACGCGTTCGAGGTATTTGCCAGCCACGCGATTCGTCTCTCTCTCCGGTTCGCGTCCTTGAGAAAAAAAAAAAAAAAAAAAAAGGAAAAAAAAAAAAAAGAAAAACTTGTCGTGGGAGTCCCCCGCGCGGTCGTCGCGCCGTAATACCGCGGTAGTGGTATATAAACGTATACACGCGTACCAATGGCAATTATGTATACTCCGTACGGGTTTTATAGCGTATCTCCTATACCGGTTGATCGCGATGACCGGGAGACTTTGCTGCACAGGTGTGGGCACACCTGACGAGTATTAATTATCGTCCGTTGCCGAGGGGGAGGGGGGGTGGGGAGGTTAAACGGCGTGTCGGGCGTCAAGTATCCATCTAATAGGAGAACCTTACGGTGTGTAATAGCCGCGACCCATCGCAACGTTGACCGATCACGCCTTCGGCCGCGGAGTCGCGGCACGACTCTCTCGCAGACTCTCCCCGAGACTTTCCGACTCCCTTTCTCTCTCCTTACTCTCGTATACGTTATTTCTTTCCGACGGATAAAACGCTCCTCGCGAGTCTCTTCGATACTTCGCGATACGCGAAAAAAAAAAAAAAAAAAAAAAAAATGCAAATGCGCGAATTTATGCGACGTCTCGCGTGTAATACATATTTTGTAATACATTTTACCCGCGAGAATGAAGATATTACGATCGAACGAAAAAAAAAGAAAAACCGGCGACAGAGATGAGGCAAAACGGTATTATAAAATACGCGTGGAATTTGCTCATTATTTGTTTTTTTTTTTTTTTTTTTCCAGCAACTTCGAGAGGTCATACCGCACGTTAAAATGGAGAGGAAACTCAGCAAAATCGAAACGCTGACGCTGGCCAAGAATTACATAATGGCACTGACAAACGTCATTTGCGAAATGAGAGGGGAGGAGCAGCCTTACACGTGAGTCAATTTCTCGCGCACACAGTCGGATTGTTATACACACCGCGAATCAACTACGGGCGGCTTGTTTATACGAGGAGTTATATTGGCTTAGCGAGCAATTGCCAATCGACCGAACATTTAATTAAAACTTTTTTTTTTTTTTTTTTTTTTTTTTTTTTCTCTCATTCTTTTGTACGGAATTTATTGGAGAGCTCTCACTTTATCGCCCTCCCCACTGAATAACGATAGTCTAAATCGCGTTGGCGAACAAGCGGGTCACGCATGCGTTTCGCCATAGTCTTCCAATCGGAGAGTTAGTTAATTTGCGATAGCGTTACTTTGTCGTTTTCGCGAGTAGCAATTCAACGATCGACTCGTCTCTTGTTTTTTTTTTTTTTTTTTTTTTATTGCCTTCATTTTCACGCTTGTGCTCGTTTCGTCATGGGTTTTCCAACTAAATATCCCTTTTAAATGCGAAAGCGATCGCGTGCCGTTTGTGACCCTCGAATTATGCAGATCACGCGTTTCGTTTTAGCATCATATGCCGGTAGACGTTTTTCCCATTTCCAATATTTTCTTTCGAACGCAACGCGATCGTTCGTTGCGGTAAAAAAAAAAAAAAGATCGACATTTCGGGATATTCTATTGGAGGAATTAATGGCTCGCGATGTATTTGGAACAAACGTTATTTCGTTAAAGACCCACGCGATCGATCGAACGGCTCGAACGATCGATCGAATAACCGTTTTGTTACACCGACTTCTCGTTACACTACAGCCGTGACGGAGCTCTCGCGATCGGTATTAAACGGACGGGCGCTCGGGGACAAGTTAAAAATTACGAAACTTTTAACCGCTACACCCGCCGCTAGCGGTTCGCTAATAAATCGATATTATATCGATTAATAAATGGCGAGTAAACGGAAAACGTTATTATTATTATTATTATATCGATTATTTTTTTCGCCAGATTCGTGGACGGCGAGTGCGGATCAAGCAGCGGCGACAGCACAGCACAACTCGAGCTCAGCGGTGGCGAACAACCGGAAGAAGCGTCACCCGATTCGATGCACGAGACAAACAACAATAGTCTTCTCCACGAGGATCTCGAACGCAGGATACCTTAGTTCATTCCTTCATTCCTAATTTTCGTTTTTCATTTTCATTTTTTTTTTTTTTTTTTTTTTTTTTTTTTTTTTTTTTTTTTCATACGAACTTTTTGTTGCAATCAAAAAAAAAAAAAAAAAATCGAAGGAACAATTGAAATCGTGCCGTTGACAGATTCGCCGAGTGAAAACGAGGAGAATACGATACTCTTGCCGCGAAAAGTTTTAATGCGCAAAGTTCGCGATAAAAAAAAAAATGAAACTGTATATAAAATACTTGACGTTTACCGTGTTGAAAGAGACGATTAAGCGATCGACGACGAAAGGATTCGTGAGAAGTGAGACATAAAACGAGTGATCATGGAAATGCAAAAGAAAAAAAAAAAAAAAAAAACGACAGAAAAAATCGATCGTTATACACGTCCGGCTCTCAGACGAACTTTATCGAGGACACGTGACGCAATTAAAATCGAGCTTCTTAACGATCGCGCGCGCGCGCGCGAGCTCGTTGCCGTGAGAGATTCGAGGTCAACCTCGCCGAATGCGACTAACGAGAGTAGCTCCGCTTTCGTGACGGAACCCGAAGTCGCCGTGAGACGAAAGTGGCGACATATATAGTAATAAAGACGAATGAAAAAGAAAAAAAAAAAAAAAAAAACAACGAATTCAACGGCCTATAAAGGAAGGATGTAAGAAGAAAATACGAAAAAAAAAAAAAAAAAAAAACAAAAGAAAAAGAACGCACAGAAATGTGTAGAAAGTGCAAAACGAAAAAAAAAAGTTATCGAGAGACGTTCGGATAGTCAGCCACTCGAATGCGAAACTGTGATAGAATACGTTGTATTAAAATTGCGTCGCTGACTCGCGTTTCCCTGATCGCAAATAGATCGCGCGCTGTTCGTACCGCAGCGTCTTAAAAGTTATTATTTTTTAAAAATATATTAAAAAAAAAAAAAAAAAAAAGTCAAAATGTGTGTTGCGAAATAGTGAAATTTTCTCAGTGCGCGAAGAACAACGAAGTTTTGCCAATCCGAATCTGTGTGTACGTGTAAAATTCGCGCGGATCGTTTACGCGCTCGCGATGTACTTTTATAATATATATATATATATATATATGTATATGTGCTTAAAATGGATTAGCAACAACGAACGTCTCGTATTTCTTCGAGGAAAATGATATTTAAGTGTCTCGAGGCCGCGCTGAAGTTTTCACAAGAGACAACGGTTACGAACGACGGAAGACGAAATAAATATGTACGATAAGCTGTGTGTTGTTCCTCGGCAGCTGGAACAGCGGAGACGAAACGATGCGAAAAAAATCGTTTGGGACACGAGAGCATCCGGGCGGAATGATTAATCAAATCCACGGTGCGCGACACTCGACTACGTGTAGCAAAACCGCGAGACGCGAAATCATCGGGCGCTTATATGATTATATTGAAACGAAATGATGGATAAAGCGGTATATTCCAATCTTAGTGAAAAAAACGAGAGATCCGCAACATTCCACGAAACGACCATCCCCACCCCGCTCCCGAGGAGTAAAATTAAATTCGAGAGAAAAAAAAAAAAAAAAAAAAAAAACTCGGCGCACACACGGGTTGCGGCACCGCGAACGCTTCTCTCGCGAAGTTCACTTGAGATGGTTGTGATTATTAGTTAGAATCGATAGAATTACATTCTCTTTATGTGTATGTAACTTTTTTTTTTTTCGCTGTCGCGGCGTTTTAAAGTTTCGCCGAAGAGTAACGATGAGAGGCGATTCGATCTATTCAACGCTTCATTATGCCTTTTTCCGACCGCAACGGCGAATCTACCGTCCATCGAAAAAAAGAAACTGCACACCCGATCGCTGAGATAAATTGTGGTTTTCTACCGCGAAAAAAAACTTTGCATCTTCGATTCGCGAAAACGAAAAAACCGTCGTTTTGTAAAAAAAAATTGAAAAGTTTGTGTATATAACATCGAAATGCGGCTGATTGAGTGGATGGAAAACGATTCGAAGATATGTAAATTGTATACGCGGATAAGATCGTTTCTATTATACATAAATAATATATTTACATAATAACGCAGAATCCATCTATTGTACATCTATTTTACGAGTAAATAAGTTTTATAAGTGACGATAAATATGCATACTATAGCTATTTTTTTATACAGGATGTTCTGAAGGCGAGCGTAGTGCCTGAGCGCTCGGAACGGCGACGATACGAGTGCCACAGGACTTTTAGAACATCCGGTATTTCACGAGAAAAAAAAATCGCGAGAGTTATCGAGAGAGTCGAAAGAAAATTATTTTAGAGGGGCGGTGCGGATGAATATGCCCGTGAGAATATTTGTACATATGTTTTTATTTTATTTTTATTTTTTTGTGAAAGTTTAAGAAAAACGAGAGATCATAATATATATATATATATATCTTTCGCACGCCGCGTGCCTCTGACGTTGGAGTAATCGTCCGTTTTTAATTTAATAAAGTCCATGTGCAATATACACATTTACTCCAATCACGGTTGCATATTTGGAAACGATCATTCTTCTATTTTCATTTTGAGGTTAAACGACCACTAGTTACGCGCTTCATTGTTTCATCGAATTATTGTATGTTTTTTTTCTTCGCGCAATCGACAATTGATACATTTATATACTTTTGAACTCGCCAATTGAAAGTAATCGTCGTGACACGAAGAATAAACAAATTGCCCGATGCAGGCTCAGTTCCATTATTTAATATTGTTTTCTTTGACTCACCTATCCCATCGAGTTTTGTTCGGGGTACACCGGCGACGTTGTTCATCGACTCGACGAAAAGTGAACTAATAATTCGATCGCGCTATCACGTACTCGTCGACTAAAACAACCGACGCACGCGAACAAAATAAATTTGCTTTACGCCGACTGAGTTTCATTATTTTGAATAGGCGTGCATAAACTTCGCGCACTACCACGAGTTACGACCGCGACACCGACACCGACCGACCCGTTGTTCATCGCGGAAAAAGGTATAACATTCATTTTGTTTTACACACTGCAGCACGCAAATTCTAACCCGAATAACAATGCATCAAAGAAAACGGCCAACAAAAAAATCTCAAATTACTCGCGGAGCGTGAGAACATAACAACGATTATTTTTCAATCTTCCAGTACCGAATCAATGTCATTGTTTTAAATACTTCCCTAAATTTCACGAGCTACCGCAAGTTTAGTTCACGACACCGACTCGTTGTTTATCCCGTTGACGACTGAAGTTCGGTCACTGAACGTCTAAACAAATGGATCTTATATACCATTTTGAATATCAACGGAAAGATGCGCGAAACGTGCGCAATAGCGAAAATAGCGTCGCGGGGAATCTCGTTGCTCGATGCAAAACATGGCGCCGTCCATATAAAATCGTGTAACAAAAAAAACAAATTCCGATGCGCGAGCGAATTGTAGAACCGTCGAGAGGTTCCGGTGACAAAAAAACATCGTTGTCGAACACGCGAATCCATTTTCACGATTCCTAGTGCAGAAAACGGTACGATATGCGTTTTTTTGTAAACAATGCAGCGCGCGAAATTCTAACCCATATAACAAATATATCAAACAAAAATTGTCAATCAAAAAAACCTTAAATTACTCGCGATGTGCAAGAAAAAAACCAATTATTTTTCATTCTTCAAGAATTTCCAACGATGATAAACAATCATTGCCGACAATAAGTTGTGCATCGCGATTATTCCATCGTTTGTTTTGTATCAAAGTGGCGCGCGAATTCTAACCTAAATAACAATACATCGCGAAGAAAATTGTCAACGAAAAAGATCTAAAATTCGTCGCAATCAATGAGATTGAAAATGATAATTTTTCGTACTTTCAGAAATTCGCACGATGGCCGATCATTGTGGACGAAAAATGCGTCATCGCGATTATTTAATCGAAACCGCAATGATGGAAAATACGAAATTCATCAATTGCGACATCCCTGCAAATATGATTAACGAAAAGGATCCCTGGATGAACGAACTCCTGGGAAACACAGATTGGAGTGTTCGCGAAACATTGTCCCTCAGTTCCATGCAATTGACGCAGTTCCCGGAGGAATTCGGAGTCTACATAAACAACCTTGCGGAGCTTGACCTCTCGAACAATAAACTAACGTCGGTTCCACTTTCGCTGAAGTTCATTGAAAGACTGGAGCGTCTTTTACTGGATCGCAATTCCATAAAAACTTTGCCACTCGCTATCACAGAACTTTCTCATCTCCGAGTATTGCAACTATCGAATAACTTTGTAGAAACATTGCCATCGAACTTTGGTGATATTGTATCACTGGAAACATTGATTCTACACTGCAATAATCTCGCCGAACTACCGGCTTCGTGCGTTAAATTGAATCGTCTCAAAAATCTCGATTTATCGCAAAACAACTTCCAACAATTGCCTCTGTGGTTTGGCGATTTAGAATCTCTAGAATCATTGAATCTTCGCGCAAATAAATTGTCCAATTTGCCGGCGTCCTGCAGCGAGTTAAAACGTCTGGAGAATCTCGATTTGTCGCGAAATCGGTTCGATCGATTTCCATCGTCCCTAACAAGGGGAATGCAAAGTTTAGAAATTTTAGACGTATCGCATAACAAATACATGAATATCGTCATGGCGCCCGCGAGCGGGAAATTAAGAGAATTGTACATGAGAGAAATCGGTTCTAATTTGAAGTTTCCTCTCTGGTTGTTTACGGGATGCGCGCCAGCGCTCGAGGTCCTCGATCTCGAGGGTACGAGATTCAAACGCTTCGATATACCGGACAATTGTCCGGTTCTCGCTATGAAGACTCTATCATTGCAGCGCTGCGGTTTTTACGATCCGTTCATTCGTGAATTAACGAAACACACCGATCGTCTCGAGTCTCTGAGAATCGGTAACGGCGCCACGAATTTCAACGGCAACGCTTTCACGTCGATGCCGATCGAGAATCTCAAAAATCTCGAATTGTTGACGGAAATCGATTTGCGTAGCACCGGATTATTCGGGATTTGCGGGGCTATCGAGAAATGCGTTAATCTCACGAGACTCGATATCGGTAACAACAATATCAATTGGTTGTGCGAAGAAATATGTTCGTTAGAAAAGCTCAAAGTACTGCTGATAGACGAGAATTATCTACACTCTTTGCCGCGCAATATCGGAGATATGAGCGCACTGAAGGAGTTAAAAGTCAACGACAACGCTCTCGACTGTTTACCCGAAACAATAAGGCATTTGAAGAATCTCACGTATCTGGATTTGTACAACAATGAGTTCAGACGAATGCCGATGGAGTTGAAATACATGGAGACTCTTCTCGGTCTCGATATCGATCAGAACAACTTTGCGATCGACGAGACTGATAACGTAAGAATTTAATTGAAATTAAGGTCACGCGGCACAGACTCAGTCGGTAACAAAATCGCCGTCCCTATTTTCTCCGAAATGGTTTCTCCAACGACGCAAATTAAATTAGGTTTTTGTAGTCAATAGATAAACCTATGAGAACCTAATTTGCTTTTAGATTTCGGAGCAACAAATTCGGAGAAAATTGGAACGGAAAGTCGTTACCATCGGAGGATCGCTCGTTGCTGTAACAACTTTGCTTTAACGCAGCGAAGTAACCGTTACGTTTATCGCAATTATCGAAAAACTTTATTACTCGCGTCCGGCAGATTGGGGATACGAGTTACGAGAATCTGAGAAAAGCGGTTCGTAATCATTACCGGACTCGCGGCTACATCCGTCGCGACGGACCAAGGTACGCAAGCGATCGATCAGAAGAGGCTGATATGGGTTCCGAAATTTCTTCGATTGAATTTCACCATTTGGAAACAAAGTCAGTTTGATAAAAAATCCGTACAACTCGGCTACCGAGCAAACGGATTTTTTTCTTTAATTTTTGTTAACTGTAATCGTTTTTAACGTCTTTTTCAGCGTTAAAGAAAATACCAATGTTTTCGAGGACGAGGACTGGGAAAATTCCGCCGACGAATTCGAACCCAGTCGTGAGTATTTTTTAATTTATATTTGTATTTCCGCATATCGCTTTTTTCAATATGACGACTAATTTTCCATTTTTATTATTATCTCTTTTTTTCAATTGTATTAATTTTAGTTTCATTTTCATTTTCGACTTATAAACGAATTTCGAATTTTTTATTTTCACTTACATAAAATTTATTATTATTTTTTATAGTGCGGTGAAAAAAAAAACAGTAAATTTATTTTTCTGGTACTGAATTTTTTAATGCAGAAATTGGTATATTAGATTTAATGTACAATCGTTTTATTTTTGTGTGTTTCAAAGGTTCGGCGACCCAATCGTACTTCGGACCATATCCGCCGCTATCGACGACCTTTTGTCCGGCGGATCTACACGTGCAATCGGTTAGACATCGCGCAGCTCACGATGAAGTAAAAAATGAAATTATGGATCAATTCGAAACCGAGGGGCGGTTCGACGACGCCTAATCGACGGCCCCGACCGCGCAAGTATTAATTTTCACGATACCAAAGTACCTGCGTATAAATTTCTTCAAACAGAAGAGACCGCGATATACGCGACACAGCTGATCAATTAACGGGCGTTTTTTTTAACATATTTTTATAAATCGTTATTTATTGGCGACGAGGAACAACGCGTGTATATAATATGTGCGTAAACAATCCACTGATCACTAAGGATTCGTAACTTGTGATAATAAATCAGAGATTAATTGTTGTTCCATCGCAATTATCGTTTTTTTTTACTCACCGATTGCGTTCTTCGCGGAACTCCTTTCCGACCGATTTTCCTCTCGATTTTCGTTTCTCGTTCCTCGAGAGACTCGCGAATACGTAAATAAGTTAAAATCGCGTAACGAAACTCCGAAAAGGAAAAGAAACAACAAAAAAATAAACTCGCGATCGTTCACCGTCGCGCGACTCGCTGCAAATGGACTGTAATCGGTATTGAACTTTTTTTTTCTCTAATGGATCGTTAAAGAATCGATTTACCTGCACGCGGGTTGCAATTGTTTATCGAATGATTAGCGTCCGAAAGCGCGCTTTTCGCAAACACGCGGATTAAGCGTTTCAATTACCGGTTACCGATTCCGTTATTGGAGAATATCGAGAATCGTTTCCATTTCAAGCGCTACTTTCCGAAGGGAAGTTTCAGTTGTTTAAAATCCTTATTAATATCGATATCTCTTTGAAAGTTTTCTCGACTCTTTTAAGATTTTTCATTGTTTGTCTCGAAATTTTCCTGTTCGCCGGTTGGATTTTTCTTTAAATCGGTAACGTCGAAGAGTTTACACATTTCGCAGGTACAACCGATCGGTTTTGAAACTTCGGTGTCTCTACGATTGGAGCGAATGGTTTTTCTTCTTTCGCGATTTGTTCGTTTTCCTTTGATACATTTTCGAGTTTTTTTTCGACGATTCTTAGACTTTCTCGCAGCATTATCGTTGCATTCCTTCGATTTCTTAGCGATTTTTCGCTCCGCGACTTTTCTCGCGCGTTTTTGCTCGAGAAAATTATTCTCATCGCGCGATCGACGTTTCGGCGCGACGAAGAAACGTTTTATTCTCGCGCACGGCGACATAATTCGTTCGGATGGCGCGGAATCCGGACTGCAATTGCATTCTTCCTCTGTCTCCGCGCTATCGAAAGACACGTTTTTCATCCGAAAATTTGGCGGATCAGGAGAATTCTGCGATTCGACTAAATCATTTTTCTTCTCTGTTTCCGATTCCGAAACGAGCGTTTCATACTCTTCTTTTGTTTTGCTGTTCTTCCGAGTTTCGGTTACCGATTTTCTCGTTTTATTCCATTTTCCAACATCGAAGGGTTGTCCGACGAATTTGTCGACGCGACAACTCTTCTCGTCTCGTGCGCTGCGGAAATAAACTTTTACTTTTAAGAAGGATACACCGTTGCATTCTCAGCCAAAGGTCAGAATCAGAGAGAATTTCGAGAAATTCCAATGAGGCATTGGGATAAAAAGCTGAAAAAAAAATCAATTTTCGGAGGTACTAAGAATATTAATTTTGCATCATTCTAATTCTTAACAGTTATCAACAAATTTGTTTAAAAAAAAATTATCAAATTCGTTAATTTTTCCGAAAACGCTTTTTTTTAAATATTTTCAAAAAATCTTTCATTGCTATATGCAAATTTTTGTTTTTTTTTTTTTTCAAAAACCTTTAAAAAAAATCGAAATTCTATCTGAAATTCACTTTTCGCCGGAAATCTATCGATGTACTCTCTTTAAGTATCTTTCGCGTCGAGAAATCAACGTGCGATAATTTCTTACTCTTTATCGCAGTGAAGATAACTCTTGTAACATCGACAAGCGCGTCTGAAGGATACGATAACAACGCATCCCAAGAAGACGAGTATCAGAATACTGCCGGCCACGACATAGGTGATTAAACGACGTTGGAAAGTCTCCTCCGTCGTTTTACTCTCGCGTCCGACTTTTGTCGTCGGATACCGACCGTGAGTTCTGCGATGAAATACTAATGGTTATGCGAGTCTGCAATTTTATCCTAATACTCGACTAACGTAACGGCTTTTTTTCTCCAATAGTGTTTTCGATTTTTTCCCGACTGCTCGTCGCCGCGCGCGGTTCTCGGTTTTTTTTTCTTCCTCCGAGTAGCTTTTCTTCTCGTCGTTTTCTTCGAAATTTTTCTTCCTTTCGATCGCTTCTTCAGACGCGAAACAAGATCCGCACGACCTAATTTTCGTAGTGCCGATTCCAACGATTTTTTCGTAAATCCCACAGTTTTTCCTCTCCGATTGTATTCGTACAAAAAATCGAGACATTGCGCTCGAGAATTCTCGGTTATCCGTTTCGCGAGGCGCGTCCTTGAGGCGGAAAAATAACGGAGAAGACGAGAGCATTCCGCCGGATATAATCTGTCGGCGATTAATTTCAAGTCGTCTTCCGATAATTCTTCAGCTCCTTCGATACGATTGTCCTGTTTTTTTTTTTTTAATCATATATCTTGGAATCAATCATAAATCGATCGCAGTAATTGATAGTATTTATTGGCAATTGGCTTTACAAAATTATTTTAAAAAACAACTATACGATGGTACCGATTTTTTTTTAATTTTTTTTTTTAAATTAAATATCATTTAATTTAATATTTAATCGGTAGTATTCATTCGCGATGCGTTTTGGAAGGTTATGAAAAATATCGTTTCGCTTACCCGCGTAATAAATATCAATACACAAAATATTATAAATTTCATAGCAAATATAAATGCCCCATCGATACACGGGAATAATTATCCCCTATAAAATAATTCTAAACGACGCGACAGATGGTAACGATCGGGAATCGTTCGCACGACGGACATCTGTCAACATCGAGTTATTCTTCTTGCGCGCGACGAAAATTCTGTATCGCGAAACAAACGAAGGCTGACGACCATTATCAGCGTTTTTATGGCTCGTCGCGGAGAAGCGGAGACGATTAAAGATTCTCAGGCCTCAGGTTTCGGCTGACGACCCGCAATTGCAATGTCCCGATTCCGCAACTCGAAATCATACGTTGTTATCCGCAGGAAATATCTCTTCGAGTCTCGACTTTCGGAAGGTACAAGTCTTTCGATTGCACGCCTCGTTCTTGTCGCATTTTCTTCTTTTCTTCGATTTCTCGATTTTTCTCGAGTCCCCATTATCCTTCGAACGCGGCGAATTGTCCGGCGAATGCGTTTTCGCGCTTTCCTTCTCTTTATCGTCTTTGTCGCCTTTTTCGCGATCTTTCGTCGCCTTTGATTTCTTATTCTTCTTCTTTCGATTCGAATTTTTTTCGTTCGCCTTTCTCGTCGATGTCTCCTCGGAGGAGAGACACAGCTCCGCTATGTTCTTTAGTCTTCTCTTTTGGCATTTATCGTCCGTACAAATTATATTTTTCTTCGCCGAAGTTACCGCATCGTCTTCTTTAGCTTCGTTGGCAAGAGAACTGCACTTGCAGCATTTACATGGAGAATTCTCTTTCCTCATTATATTCGCAAGTTTCTCGTGAAATTTCTTTATTTCCAACCGAACCTTCGGTGGATTTGCGGGGCGATTGTTCTTCTCGAAAACCTCGGGTTGCTTAGTCTTCGTGGATTTGTCGACTTTTTCAACAGCCGCGCTGTCGTTTCTCGCGATACCGGCGCAATTCTTGTCGCATCGACGTTTTCGGCGTTTCGCGAGTTTCCGCGTCTGTTGCTGTCGATCTTTAAAAAATTTCTTCATCTTGGGGTTCCGCGCTTTACTACAGTTATCCCGGACGCAAATCGACGACGGCGAACGCGATAGTTCCCGAGGCGAGGAATTTCGCTTTTTTCTTCTCACGCATCGCGATCGCGGCACCGATTCACCCTGTTCCACGTCCACCTCCGGCATCGAAGCTTTTCGGTTTAAGCGATCGGCCAACGGACAACAGTCGTCGCGGTTCTTATCGCCGAACGCGAAGAGTCTCCCGTTGTTTTTTTTGTATACAGCGAAAAGGGCCGTCGCGAGAATGGTGAGAGCTATGAGACCGAGAAGTATGAAAAATGCCGTCCAACGAGTCGTGGTATCGTCTTCGTCCGATCTATGAACTCCACCGCGTGCACCCTGTGCCCCGGTTCCGCTCTCCCTGATTCGTCAAAACGATTAATCGACAATACTTTTTATCATGCTATGTACTGTTGTACGATAGTTCGAAAAAAATTTGTTTTTGCTACTATTTCTTCATCAATAGTGTTATTTTTTTCTCGATATCATTTTTGTCGCGAAGGCTGCGACCGATCATTTTCTTTTTTTTTTCGATTCGCGGAATTTTTTTTTTTTTTTTTTTCAGAAGAATAAGTTTTGCGAAGGAAAAATCGGTAATATAACATTTTCGCACTTATTGAACATTTTTTTACATGGAAAATTCGAATTTTTTGAAATTCGATTATACCGCTGATTATTGAGCAATTCGTTGAGTTTTACTTCAAAATAATTTCTGCGAGAGCCGAATTCTGCGAAATAACGTTTAATACCGTCTTATCGATGTAAACTATATTTTTTTAATTCATAAAAAAAATGTTTAAATTTGCTGCGTGAAAAATAACGCTATTAATGAAGAAATAGTTGTAAAAAAGTTTTTTTTTAACTACGAATAATGTGCGGCTGTTCCGAAGCGCATTGCAATCGTACAGAATCGATTTTCCTCTGTTGGCCTTCGCCTCCTGGGGATTACGATATATCTGGACCACAGCCTCTTTGGGACGTTCGTTGTACTTTCTCACGGGCGAAGTAACTAGAATCGTCTTGGAGACAATAGTTGGCGGTACGGTAAGATGGTTTGCGGTGTTTCTCGAGAATCTCGTATCGCCCTCGAGATACTGAACTATTCTTCGGGTTCTCTTGATGTATTTCGCCAAATCGGGTCTTCCAAGAGCGCGCAGTACCGTTTCCATCGCTACGCGCGCCCACCTGTTGCTTTTCTCTAAAAAAAAAAAAAAAAAAAAAAAAAAAAAATTATTAAATTAATAAAAAATTAATAATATTCTTTTTTGTATTTTTATTAATTATTATTTACCAAATATAAACTAAACAATAATCGATGAAAAAAAAAATAATGTCGAAAATTGCTAACCCGGTAAATTGCCGCTCCACTCCTCGAGTTTTACACGACAATTTTCGTGACTCAATAAGGGCCTTTCGAGTTCTCGTCGTAACAACGACTCGTCGTCGAGCGTTAACTTCGTCACCGACCGGTCGTACTCCTCGTCCGTCATTGGTCTCTTCGGATACATAGCCTCCAGCAATTTCGCGCATTCTATCGGATTTAGCTTGCGGGATAGATGATTCAATTCCCCATCTTCGAAATCCCCTGAACTCGTAACTATCCATACTGTCTATGATCGACGTACGCGAGTTTACGAAAATTTCGTAAATTAACAAATTTATCGAAACTCAACGACGAAGCAAAACAAAAACATCGAGGTAACGAAATTAAACGAACGTACCTTCGTTAAAGCAATAACGATAATATAAAAACTGTAGATAAATATCATCGCAAAAATAGAACGTATAAAATGGAGTTACGGTACGACGACATTCCCGCTGTTCCGTCAAAGAAATCGCGCGATACCGCGGGGAACGCGACAGTTGCGAATCTTTAACGTCAAAGCAGTGTCAACTTCATTCTTCTCTTCGTTCCTTTTTTTTTTTTTTTTTTTTTTTTATTAGTCGCGTGGGTCCGTTCTGTGGACATTTCTGTAGAATACGAGATGCCGGGGGCTTTGAATCGTTCGCGACGAGAGTAGTCGCGTCTTTGTCGGTTATTCGGGGTCATCATGCAGCGCCATTAATACGAAGATGTGTCTCACGTATCAAAGGGTCCACGCGAGAGGACCCTAATGAGTCCGAATGCGCTTTTGACGATATGAGAATAGATCCGAGACGTTCGATAATCGTTTTCGTAACCTTCATGGCTTTTGGAAGAGTAATTAAAAACGTTGATAATTAATTTCGAGGAAATAAAAAAATCGAATAAAAAACGTTGATTTTGAAGATTTTATTTGTAAACATAACCAAAGATCGTTAATGGGGAGTACGATGACGACGCGGCATTGGCGGGGATCGATCGATTATTACTTCGCTTCGGCCGAACGGCCGCAGGCGACAATGTATCGCCGACGTCGAAGGATCTCAGTGGCAAAAGTGACCTCGAGTCGAAACTTGGGGATCTTCTGGAATTTGGTAAAGGGGCAACGAAGTGGCCGATAGTGCGCGAAGACGTCGACGAAACTGCGAGAGTCTCGAGGTCCGAAGTTTCGCCCTTTATGCGGTATAGAGAGGAATTTCTCTCTGGTTCTCCAATAACCGGGGAGAATGTCAAAATATATATGTCCAACGGATATATTTCGCAGCTACGAACCGTCCGACGAGCAGGAGGGCGATGAGGAATCCTTGGAATACGAAAGTGAAGAAATTGAGGAGAGGGATACGACGAAACATCCGCGAAAGCATAAACTCAAACACGCCGAACTCGTCGACAAGATACGAAAAAAATTGACCGATAGTAAAAAAAAAATTTATTAATTTTTTTTTTACAATATTAATAATATATTATTGATATTTTATAAATAATTATAATAAACAAATTAAATAATTCATTTTTTTTTTTTTTTTTTTTTTTTTTTTTTTTTTTTCAACAAAAGACTACAAAATTCGATGTGTCTTTCAGAGGAGACCAAGATTACGGTTTCCCTTCCGGTAGCGATTGTTGCTGTTGGAAGCATTATTATCGTCACTTGCTGTTGCTCTCTGTATCTCCGGAACCGATTGGTCGCGTGTATAAACATCGTGACCGGCAGAAAAAAGAAAAAGAGGTGATGGATTGGCGTTATACATTAGGGTGGTTACAAAAAAAAATTTATTTTCCAAGAACTATTTGCTCGTCGGTAGTATTATTATTATTTTTTTCGCGATATAATAGCTTTCCCGGCTGCTGTGGTCCATACAACAATTTTTAACACTCGTTTATCGATTTTATTCGCTTTTTTTAAAAATTCGAATTTTTAGTTTTTTTTCGGAAAAAAAAATGTAATAGTATTTTAAATATTTATTAATGAAATTAAAAATGAGTATAAAAAAATCCGTAAAAATTTATTAAAAATGATTGTATAGCCAATAATTTTCGCGAATCTATTATTTCGTCAAAAAGAATAACACTATCGATACGCAGTTGTTGGAAGAAAAAGTACTTTTTTTTTAAACTTCCCGATTTTTTTTTCTCGAGCAGTAAAATGTTAGCGGTGGATGCGGAACGCGGGAGAATGAAACCGAAAACACGAAAAAAATTTGTTTCCTCCGATAAGAGAAGAGCGAAATCCTTGTCGCAGGATTTCGTCGAAATAGCAACGCGAAAAAGTAGTCCGACGGCGACGGTGAAAGACGTCGAGGAAGAGTCAACAACCGGATGTTACAAGTGTTGCAAGAAAAAGAAGAAACGTGGAAAAGCCAAAAGATGATTGAAATCCACAGCGCGGCGGAGTTATCGTTGAAACAAAAACAAAACACGGCACGATGTATCGTATCGAATCGTTTACGCGCAGCTGCTTTTTTCACGATATAATTTATTTTCCATTATTCCAAAACCCATAAAAACTCAATTTTTCGGGTTTTATAATACCAGAAAAACATCGATTTTAGCCGATATGAAGCTTTCGCTGTTTATTTCTTTAGCGTTATTCTTCACGCGATTGAATAGTCCGATAGTCCATTGTACGATTGACGTTAATCTCTCGGAGTTGGAATATCTCGCCGGCCATCTCGATCCCTTCGAATGCATACGTCTCATTGCTGCTCTTCATTACACGACTTACGAATTGCCCCAAAGCATCGCTGGCGCTGGTTAAATTATTTACCATTTTTTTTTTTTTTTTTTTCAACTATCAATCAATTTTTTTTTTTCAAAATTGCAAATCATGCATTATTATGATTATTTTAGAGCGTAAGGTCGACGAAGAAATTCCGTGTCTTCGTCAGTTAATTCATTGGAACAGCTCGCCGAGCGAAGGCAGAGGTAAAACTCACGAGGCTATCGAACATCGCCTTCGTCAATTAAATCGTAATGATCTCGCCGATTGGCTCGGAAAAACCGCTTTCCAACAGCTTTCCAAAGATTTGGAAAAGGCTCTCGATAACCCTTTCGGCGATCTCGGCGAACAGGATACCGAGACTCGGTATTTATTTTATTATTATATACAAAATAAATTATGTGGTTTTGTATAAAAAGATTTTTTTTTATTAAAGTTATTAAAAAAATAAAAATACTTTAATTCAGTTACCCGATAACCATCGATCCACTGGACGAGCCGACGGAGGAAAATGCTTGGTTGCCAATAGACACATTCCTAATGGCGCTGCTCGTTGGATTACTCGCTATTCTTGTCGCTCTCATCGCGGCGTTGATAATTCATAAAATTAAAGTCCGTAGACACGAGCGGCGATCGAATGATTCGAAAAAAACTTCGAAAGAACGCGGCAAACAAATAATGAGAACAAGTAATATCGACGAGGAGTTCGGAAGGTCGAAAAATCGTCGATAAAAAAGCGAGCGTTATAAAAAAATAATTACGAAAATAAAAATACTACTGAAAAAAATAACTACTGGAAATTATTCAATTTGATCTGATGATTTTTTTTCCCTATCCCTTCGCCTGTTTCGTCTTTTCAGCGTGTTCCTCGATACCCCGTTTTATTTCTTTAAACACGAGAGCGACAGCTATGTCGAGCGCTTCCGATACCTCAGCGGTGCACTTGGCCCCCAACCGAGTCTTGAGAATTTTATTGACGATCGGCTCCAGTAACTGCGGAGATATCCACACGATTACGAATACATCGCGAACGTTAAAAAAAAATCGTTGAAATTGTTTTTTTTTATGAAACATTAACTCACATCGAAGGCTTTCGTGGTTTGTCCCCGTCGTGCGTGTCTCTCGCCGGCCATGTTAAGACCGGCGGCGCACAATTCAGCATCGTGAATGAATTCGATCGCTTGACCGATAGTACTCATTATAGTCAAACAGTGTGCGTGAAATTTTCGATCGCTAGCGAGTTCGTTAATTTTTCTTCCGCGAAAACTCGGAAATTCATCCTGATATTGCGGAAATTCGTTAAAAAAACTGCGAATCAATTTTTTATCCAGTTAATCACAACGGTTATTTTTCACGATTTTTCGCGGTAACAATTGAAAAAGAAAAGAAATAATAAATAACTTGCGCGATCATAATCGTGACGCCTATATCGAGTGCCTGACTCTCGGCGATATCCCAGCACTCGCGTACGAGTTTTCTTTGTCTCGCGTTCAAACCTGTCGCCGGATCGATTTCTCGCTTATCACTCGATGCAAATAAATAACTGTAAACTGATCCCATGGTTAACTATCGCGTATCGTAGGTTTGCGAATAAAACTGTTAATCAATCGAGATGAATACGACGCCACGAGTGGGATCTGTGATCAAAGTATACTTCGTTTATCGACGTCTCGAATGACACTGAAGCGGCCGGTAAAACTCGACGGTCTTTTAATACGAAAAAAAATGAAAGACGAGTCGTAATCTTCGACGCTTGATAGGTATTATGTTCGCGGAACGTCGAAGAAACGATCTCGTATATTCTATCGTACGAACGTGCGCTATCGAGACTCTCCTTGAACGCGCCACGGAACGTTAATAACTTCGTACGTCAAACTAAAGTCGACCAACAAACTACCGAAGATGGTATAGTGTACCCCGAAGGATACTATACCGGTATGAGAGGCGTATAGTCTCGTGACTCCGCGAGAGAGAGCGAGTGGAGGGCACACCGGCGGCACGTAGAACTTGTGGTTGACGACGACGTCTAGTGCCGACTATCCAAGGAGAGCAAAGCAAAATAACACTGACCACCGACTGCCGACGGGTTCACCGAAACGAGTTATGTTAATTGAACAATTTAGCGAACTTATGGCTATGTCTATAAACGCGCGCGTTCACTTCAGTGACGAGGCCGAGGAGCTTCGAAGAATATCTGACACTCTCGCTATCGAACGACTCAACGCGATCTTTGAACTCTCGTTCGCGATGTGAACTGAAACTTTCCTCAAAGCGTTTGTCACATGTGGGCCACGTGCGTAAGTATTCTAAAAAAAAATGAACAAGTCTTTTGAGTGTCGTATGTAAGATAATGCAAACGCATCTGTACATAAACAAGCATTTCGGGAGAGTGTTATCATTGGACTATTATCGCTCCGCGGCAATGGAAATCCCGGTTATCTTTTTCCCTTTCGCCATTGCCAATGTCACGCGCGCGTTTAACATAGAACAGCTGTTTAGAGTTCGTATTCAGTGTAATAAAAATACGATGAAATACGGGGAAGTTTTTTTTTTTTGGAAACTCAATTCACGCATAGAAAATTAGAACGTCGCTATGTCGCGTTTTTTTTTTTTTTTTTTTTTTTTTTCGTTTTAATGATCCGAAAAAATACTTCGAGAATTCCGTCTCTGCATCGCGTATTTTTTTTTTTTTTCGTAACAGAAAAAATGTTGAAAGTAGAAGGAAATTCATTATTTTGGCCATTAACACAGTGATGATATTAATGAAATAAATATATTCTAATCATTTTGTATTTTACGTTTATTTTTCGTAAGTTTTACGCGTCTTTGCCTCTTGCAAAACAGCCCTTCGGATCTATAAAGTGATACTGCGCTTTTTTTTCGTTATCAACTCAATGCGGAAATTGCGGTCGCGCGTAATCGAGGGATGGCACGTGACGATAATGATGCAATTTCCGGTTCGGTAATCCGGACACAAGCGTAAGGAGAGTTGCTTTCGGGTAGTAGGTATACGACAGCTGCCTCGGGCGTGGTTTTGCACTCGGGAACCCCCCGATCGCTCTCCGCTACGAAACCAGTGCGATCTTTTGCTTCATCGATAAATCGCGTATCTCGTTATCTCCCACCGCTGATCTCTCCACGGGAACGGGGAAGTACCATTTGGCAAATAAATTATTCAAAAGTCCTCCATACATTTTACAGTCCATTATTTCATTTGTTCGCTCGTTTACGAGTCAATAGTGTACATTTTCACAAGTTTTATTTATTTATTTGTTTTGAACAATCGATTTACGCCCAAAAAGACGTGAAAATGGTAAAATAAAAATCAAAATCATAATCGATATAGAGATAGAGAGATATTTGGATAAAACAACAATACAATGATTAAGATTGTCGTCCGAAACCCTTGAAGATATAGGACCAGGCGCCGGTTATCGCTTTGCGCCACGTCTGTTCGACTTCCGGGGTAAACGCGTCGCCGACGTTTCTACGGAGTACCTCTATCATCACTACGCTCAGATTCTGGAAAAATTTTAATGAAAAAATGTTGAATTTTCAAAAATTGAGTAAAACTCAAAATAGATCGAAAATGTTGTAAAAAAATTCGCGTCTTTTTTGTTATTGGGATATTTCCGAGTCGATTGGTAATGTACCGACGAATTGCACGATTGGCTTTGAACAGAATATCAAATTGATAAATCGAGGGTTACTCTCCGGATCACCGGTAGCGATTACTCTCATTATGCGTCTCGTGATCTTTCACAGTCGCGCCTTCTCCTCTCGCGACTATATATTCATACGCCAATATATATATATATATACACACTGCCAAGAGACTGCGACAATCGAGGCGCAAGAATTTAATGATCTACGTGTCGCGCAAGTTGAATTGATGTTCCGCACGTGTGTCCGACGTGTATGGTACGTACGTAGAATAGCAATATACAAGATTATATTACGATATGGACGGCTGGAATTTCGAGATGAGATTTTAATTGAAGTTTACGAGGTCAGTTATACCACCGACGTACGAAACTCGTACGTTAGTCTGACGAAAGTTAATTTTTTTAAAAAAGAAAAAAAAAATCCCGTGCCGTTAACAAGAGTATAAAGTCGAAGTTTCTTTGAAAAAATTTATTTTTTTTCGAACTTTTACCCGAAAAAAAAAATTAGCAACAAAAGTTGGAGTTTTCATTAAAATTATAAATGAATAAATTATATCGCGGATAAATTACGGGTAAAAGTTAAATATGAGAAAACTATTTAAAAAAAACAATGAAAAACGATGAAAAAAAAAATTTTAACGTATTTTTACGAAATTTTTTTTTTAAAATTAATGAATGGAAAAGGCTAATGGATTATAAGGTGAAAGTGACTCACATTGAAGTGTTTTTCAGTTATCCCTCGTTTGGCGTGTCTCGCGCCAATACCTTCGAGATGCGGTACCAGCCGATCCGTGTCAGTCAGTCCATCAATTATACCGTTTAGAGCTTTCATCACATTGACTCCGTGAGCCTGAAGTTTCTTGTTGTTCGGTAATTCCGCGCGGGGCACGTCTTTAAATGCTTCAAAGTGCGACTGGTAGTCGGGATGAGCGTTGAAGAGGCTGTGAGGCATCAAGAATGGCGCGTTCCTCGTGTTAATTTCTCATATAGCGTAAAATAGAAAAAAACAAGTCTCTTCAGCCAAATGGGTTTTTTTATGAATATATTTACCCCGATAACAACTGATTATATAAAAATTGATTCTAACGGCCGAATTTTCGTCATTAATTAATACGATTAATAAATTAATAAAAATAATCCGATTAAATCGCTATTACGCATATAGATACAGATAAACATAAGAAACTATGCGCACCTTCTGCCTATCAACATTCAAAGAATTTTTTAAAAAACCTTTAAAAAAACTGAACTAAACGATTCCCCTGTAAACTCTCTCACTGTTCTGATGGATTTGGTACGTTTCGGGTGATGAACAACCCGAATACACCGGGCTTTCCGCTGCGTTATCCGTATATAGAATTCGGTAAGGTTGACTAGAGTCGCGGAGCACGTGCGTAGCCTCTAAGTGATTGTCTCATGAATATGCAACAGCCGGAAGAATACACTCTGCATAATACATACACCTCCGGATATAATGTCGTCGCGTTGCGCGCATAGCAAACAACGAATTGTTTTGCCAATGGGAAAGAATAACAAAAAAAAAAAAGACATTCCAAGGTCTCGATACTCGTCGATAAAGATACGATGCAATTTCTCTTGCAGAAAAAAAAAATTTAATAACCAAAATCCCCGAGTCATATCGCTATAACGAAATTTATTTCGTTATCTCGGTTAAGTTCGTCAATGTCGTTCGCAGAATTCGTTCGATATGTCGTAATACTCGTTGAAACTTTGATAATTATTAAAAGTTCGCGTTGTACGTAAATTGAGAGTACAATCAGGTCGGTTCGTTGCTGCGGTATCGTTTTCCCGCGACGAGATAATTACCACCGGCTTGAGTAACGATTAATCGAGAATCGATATTAAGGGTCAGAGGCACAGCGCGGGCAGAGATAGAAGATAATGCCCGGCATGCCAGTGTAGTTTACCTCAACATAATTTCGATACCAGAAGCCACGAGATCCTTCGTCATTAACGCCCATGTCGACTGCACTATGCTCGTCTCCCTTTGGCTCAATCCGGTAACCGGATCGAGTTTTTCATTAGACCCCGTGCTCGACGTTGCCATTATCTGACGAAAATATTAAATTCGTATCACAACGACGAACACGGGGACGCCGGAGACTTTGACATCCAACTAAACACTCGCGGCACGATGAATCTTCGCGAAACTTCAATTGTACTTACCGATCAATCGTATAACCAATAAAATAAAAATAAAAAAATCACGCAGCAAACTCGAGTTTCGGCGAAATAAAATCGCGATGTATATATATTTTTTTAAGTGAAGATAAAAAAAACCGTCCAAGGTTCGCGAATAACGTGGTGCACCGGTGTGTGGGGGAAAAAAACAAATAAATAACGAAAAAATGTGTGAAAATTAAAATGGGTTTTTATTGATCTGGGACGATGGAGAGAGAGATAGAAGTAGAGAGGCTGATAAAGGATTAACGTATAGTGCACTCGGTGTATCGAAATCTTTGGATTCACCGTGACGAGAAGAGGCACGAGCTCGGTCCTCACTGACTCGCTTCCCGACTCCCACTACATTCATCTTTCAATATCGCGCGACGCGCGATCACCCTTCCACGCTCCAGGCCGGCGTACAATCTATCCCCGCGGAGGAACCGCTCTCTCCGCTGGTAATATCGATAAAAATTGATCTGTCGGAAAGATGCTTCTCGGTCTTATGCTCGCGCGCTGTTCAGCCACGACGCTCCGCTTCGATGTTATCGTCTCCCGCGTCAAACGTGCCTCGCGAAGTAATGGTTTTCTTCACTTGTAAATTTCTGTCGTCAGTATATATTCTATGTACGCAATTGTATCGCATTGTTAGATCAATGGAAATGGATACAGAGTCAAGTCGAGAACGGTGCGAAATATTTATCGACGTGAGATTCACAAATCCGTGTTCGTTGGGAATATCCCCTATAGGGAAGCGAAGCATATCGGGTTTTCCAACGTTTATAGAGTTTATTTGCGATGATTAACGATTACGAAGAGAATATTTAGTGGAAAAAAATAGTGTTGGGTTTACGGTTTTTTTTAGAGGATTTTTTATGAAAGGCAATGTCGCAATACTTTATTAATCAAAAACCTATTACTTCGAATTATATGAACAAAAAAAAAATTGGAGGCCTTTTTATAGGCGATTATTGAAACTGACGAAAGGAACCGTGAAACGGTAAAGTCCAAGCGCCAATGGTTACAATTAAACACCGCGTTTTTTTTTGCATTCTCTACCGAGCAATGTCGTCGAATTGTAGCTCAAGGCAAACGATCCGCTCGATCATAAGGCACGTTAGTGATTTACTAATTAGTGGCTAAAGCAGTTCATTAGGAAATCAACTATTTCGAAGACGTTTGCACCTCTCGCATTTGCCGAGAATCCATTTAGCATTGAGTCGTATGCGAGTTTCCGAGAGGAGCTAAAAATGTTTGGTAAATATGTATTCGAAATTAAACAGTAAAAATTCCGGAGAAATTGTGCAAAAAAAATCGTTACAAAAACAGATAATACGTTTTCTCGCGGATTACGAAAAAAAAATCAATAATCTGACTGTTATTCATATCGATCAAAGCGAATCTATCGCGACGTATCGCAAAATCACCGAAGATTTTGCACGTAGTGATTTATCGGTGGTATCGCCTTCGGTGCTATTTAGAGCAAATCGTTGAAAAAAAAAAAAAGGTCGCGATGCGCTCGATGATACTTACCATAATGGTAGCTGCAGGAAACTTGGCGCCCCTAAGTTTTGAGCCGTTCGATGACAATACCGATCACATTTAAAAAAATTTTCTAATATATAGTGTCTTTTGATATACCTACGATTGCACAGATTCTCGTAGCGCTGTTACTGCTGCTTTCGTTGCATTTCATACGAAACATCGCGAGAAATCGACGGGCAACGTTAACGCGTTTCCAAGTGTCTCTCTCTCGGTCCGACATAAGCGCCGATCACGCTATCTCTCTCGCACTTGATAGGGTTTCACCGCGTCTTAAGATTACGTGAAAGGACTCAGTCGGTAACAAAAACTGTAATGAATGCTTTTTTAGAAATATAAAAATTTGAGAAGAAATAAAATTATTAAAAAAAATTTTTTAATTAAAAAACAAATCTTTCGAAGAGGTAAACCCGTCTCAACGGATAATCTTTAATATATATTTCGCATTGAAATACAATACATCTTCTTGTACGATAAATAAATTAATATTGCATGAAATATTTCCACGCAATAAAAAATTATATTCAAGTATTCAAAATAAAATCTTCGTCGTCGTTCGCCACGTTAGCGGGGTGAACTTCATTCTTTTTTTTAAAAGCGGTAATTCGTGTTTTCTTGTCTCTGTGCCGTTTTCTCGCTCGCGCCATATCTACCATTGATTTACGCTTAATCGGTATTCCACCGCAAACTTAAACCGTACAAAAGCATCGAAGCATTAAGTAAATCGCTTAGAATTCATTCCATCGGAGGTCCGCAGAATATAACGAGTTTACGAACTTTTTTCGTGTCCTATACGAGTCTTTGTAGTCTGTAGAGTTTTTCCAGCGTCCAGAAGAATCTGAGTATTCGTAACCGATGCTTTCAGCGAAGAATCGATGGTCTGTCGCGAACGAACTTCCGGTATCGGTTCCATGCGCTTCGAAGAGTTCAAAGATCTCGAATTTTTTCTGTAACGTTGTCTCTTATTCTTGCATCTCTCGTACCACGTAATCGTACGTTTGTGAAGACTATCGCCTGTCGATAAGTTTGCAAATGGATTACAAAGGTTCATCATTTCAATTTCATCTAAACAACGAGAAAAATAATAGCCGTTTTTCGTTTTTATTATCACCATTAATAATTTCTATATCTGTGTGGAAATTTAAGGATATTGCAGAAATTTCTCCAATTTTCGAAAGTACGAAAAAAAATCGTACGAAAGTAAGAAAAAAATTGTAAAAATGCCGGAATATTGTTAAATTGCGACAAAAGTATAGAAATTAATTTGATATTTTTTTTCTCCGCGTAGCTTCGTACCATCGGCTGCACGAATATCATTGAAAGTGCTTTCGGAACTCGTAGTTCCCGATAGAAAATGCCCGGTTGGCTTTGGCCACAGATCCCGTCGATCTTTGGCGACTGAACAAGTTGGCCTTTTGCCAAAAGCGTGTTTAATAGCATCGGGATGATGAGTTTTATCGTCTATTCGTTGCGTAGAGAGAAATGACGACATTCCCGATAGTTCCTTGTCAAGAGACGACCACACGGCTATTCTAATTTGCCAATAATGTTCCTTCGTTATCCAGTAGTCGAGAGATCTTCCGTAAATCGAGCGATTATCGCACAGAGATAACCAACAGCAACTCTGATAAAATAGTAATGTGTAAAACATAAATACGATCTATGAATCCTCCGAAAAAATAAATCCGTTACTGGATTTCCTACGTTTTCCGAAGTCTCCGCATCCAATTGATACAAATCCTTTTCCCTCTGAACTTTCATGAAATAACCGATTCTGTTCAACAATCCGCCGAAGTATCGCATATGCGCGATTGTGCATTCGGCAGTCATCTCTTTTGGACGCTCTTGTATCAGCATCTCGAGAAGATCCATCATAAAGTTCTGTTACCGATGAATATCAAGTTCGCCACAGTGGGCTTTTGAAAAAAAAATGCAAATATTGTGAATTTACTATCTTCGAGTGTAGAAAAAATTTGCATAAAATTTAATGTACCGAAAGTTTTAATGCCTAAATTGGTACATTAAATTTAATGGACAATTATGACGAAAATTTAATAGACAATTATGGCGAAAAATGAATGTACGCTGTATTAAAAACCCTTGAGATACGTTATTTTTAATAATTTACTTTAATTTCACTGTAAAAGTTACATAACTTTTTTTTATCACTGTTGTAAATTAAATCTAATGTACCAATTTATGCAGTTTTTACAGTGTAATAAAGACAGACTTCGAGATCTTCGGGAGTGAGTTGCATGTCCTTGTGAATCATCGCTATGTATCCCAAAAGATAATCTCTCTGATGGCGTTTCTTCGAATAATCTATAAACAGCGCGCTAACTACGGCGCAAACGGCTGAAAATTTTTTCTTTATTCTCGCCTCCCGAACGAACTCTGGTATGTTGTCTTCGTCAAAATACTTTACATACCGCGGATGATTGTGAAAAAGTCTGTATAAAGATTTGAAAATTTATTCACGAGAGAATACGTATTTATCGATCGTTTGTTAATATTCATAGACTCACATCGTGGAAAATATCGAACTGTAGTACGAAAGATCATTTTCTACGATCAACCAAACTTTTTTCATCGCCGCGATCTCCTTTGATTTTACGCGATAGAGACTTCTGTAATCGTCTTCGTGAATATTCGATATTTTTGACTTAAGTGAACCCATCGATTCTCGAGAACCATAGGCAATTTCGTCTTATTATTCTATTATATCTCAGAGTTTTCGTAAATTTATTCGCTCGCTGATTAACCGTTTCGCGAGGTTGAGACACTCGAAGCTATTCGTCAACGTCTTAGTCGGGATAGAAAACAAAAAACAAACGAAAAATATTATTTCTCGACGATTTTCAATGTGCGGCTTAACTTTAACTTAAATTTAAAGTCGTTAAGCTCAAGTCGCAGATTAAAAATCATTAAAAAATCATTTTTTTTCGTTTCCTCGTTTTTATCGACCCAACAAATCAATTTCAACGCTGTAGGAGCGACGAGGTACGAAAAAACGCACAATAGTATAAAAATATATATTACATACCCGCGAAATATACAGAATAAATCGATAATACTACGAAAAGTCGCGCGAAGCCGTTCTCACAGAGAACGAAGCAAACGTTTCAAGGATCTCGATTACGCGGATATCTTCGTCAACGTATCGGCGTATTGAAATTCCGGGCTGTTCTCGTATTCGCACATATCCAGAGCTATAACGCAGCTCTCGCGAACGACGCGTTTGCCGTCGTTCAGATAAGCATTAAGTATGTTGAAACAGTCCGGATGAGCGATGGAGCCCAACGCTTCTGCGCACTCGTGTCTCACCATCTCATTCTCTTCCGAATCTTCCAGCGAAGCGCGAAGAAAAGGCACCGATATCGGTTCTTGCAGTTGTCCGAGAACAAAGGCTATTTCATGCCTAAAAAGAGCGCTTCCGGCTTTCAGACCTAAAAAATAAAAAAAAAAACATAAAGCAAAAAGTAAACAAAGAAAATTCAAATTTTTTTTAACGGAAAAAACTGACCTTCAGCCAAAGCGAGAACACTTTTCTCTGTTCTCAAATTCCGAAGGGAAAACATCGCTCTATAACGATCGAACAGGGAGGCGCTTTCATCCAGCAAAATTTTCTTCAGTTCGTCGATTGAATCGATGGACATCGGCGGAGCAGGATCTACGGAAGCATATGGATTTTCCAATGATTTCTCTGACGACCCTTTAGATTCCTGGAGCCACTTGGACCGCCTGAGAGCCAACCGACACGTTTCTGCTACTTCGACGATCGGATCTTCGCTGAATTCTTCCAAAACGGGAATTGCGCTTGGGTCTCCGATAGCTCCGAGTGCTTCCCCTGCGTGGTAAAACACGATGTTTCGTTGTTTCGATAATTGCGCGATGAAAAATGATTTTTTCTTTTAACTTACCTGCTTCGTGACGAACCATGGGCTCCTGTTTGGTATCCCTTAAAATTCGTATGAGCACAGGATTCGCGCGTACGTCTTGCATCTGGCCGAGACAGTAGGCGAGCTCGTGTTTGAGCAACGCGGACGAATCCTCGAAGCCATTCGAGATCTGTTCGATCGCGAGTTCACCGCCGATATTTTTTAACGTAAACAAAGCACGAAAACGCTCCTTTAGCGGTCTATTAGCGTCGTTTAATACCCGGCCGATGGCCAGGATCTTTTCACTATTTATCGCGGACATTTTTCGAGTGACATGTGCGTGAAAAGAACATATGATTAATCATCGAGAGTCTCGCGCCGCGCACCGACTCCGGGGTGCGTTCAGAATTGTACTTTTCCGGGTACTGCAACGATACCTAGCATCACCTCACTTTTTTTAACTTGTTTTAATATAAACCAGGTTATCTGTAGTCGTTGTCGGGGCGGATCTAAACGCAATTCATTAAAACTTTTACCTTTGTTTCTTTCCTTTTCAAAATCGGGAAAACGCTGATGATCACCCCCACGGGGAAAATGGCTACATTTCCGAACGCATTATTGGGGGAATGTTGGGGAATTTCACGTGGTCATATTTCCGCCATTGCTTTCGATTTTCGATAACCTTTCCCCCACCTTGCCAGGAACAGATTTTTGAACGTACACCAATAGTTGTTTGAAATTTTTTAAGCTCAACCGAAAATTCGCTCCGACGCCGAAAATGAAATGCATTATTCGAGTTCGCAACTCAACGGAGACAATATTTCTGTTCTTCGTCGAGATATAGTTTAGTTTAGTGCATCAATATTACATGTAAACAGTAAGAAAATTTTATCGTTTGTTTTATAATAATGGAATCGTGGACGCGGGTGATCGTCGAGTGGGTTAACTGCCTGGGAATCGTGCAACCGACGATCGAGGATCTGCAAGATTTGAAGAATGGCGTTTTTTACAACAATCTCGTTACCAAACTGTGAGTACGACGATATAACTCGTCTCGACGAAAAATACTTTTATTTTTTTCTGTGTTACGACCGCATTTACGACATAATTTCTCATTATTCGTTACCGTCGCTCTTTCCCAGATCTCATGCTGACAAACAAGTCGTAACGAATGGTTCCCCCGGCGTTACGATGACAACATTGATAACGTTGAACGACGAAAAAGAGCCGGTCTCAAGATTCATCGAGGGTACGTAACGTCTTTTGTAGAGAATCGCCTTTGGTAAATTTTTTTTTACGATCGATTCTGATTATTCAAATGGTTTTAGAAAAATTAATTTCTTTTTCAATTTATTTAAATTATTCGTGTTATTTGGAATATTGGCATGCAAATTATTTGAAACAACAATATTCTCGCACCCCTAGTAAACTACGAAAATGGAAATAAATTATAAGAAATATGATGATTTTTATGTCTACACAGGCGAATATCCAGAATTCGTGAACCACGATGAATGCCACAGCGATATACCAGACGAATTATACACTGCGTCTCTGTTGCTGACTAAATGTTCTCAGAATGGCGCTTTTCATCGACCGATGTGCTCCAATCTGAAGCAAGAAACACAGATTCATATAAAAAGGTTTTTGGAGCTCGTATTGCCGTACGGCAGAAGTCTGACCCGTGAAGTGTTAGGAGCGGCGATAACGGAAGTAGGCGACGCGACTCCGAATACGCCGCCATCGACGCCAAAGCCTTCGCGTCCTTTGCGAGAATTTTTCAACTCGCCGGCCGCGCGATCGGCGCATAGTCAGAGATTCATGAACGATCGCAATCGCGAAATAAGACGTTTGAGAGCTGAGCTCGAAACTGAACGATTCGAGAAAGCGGATCTGATAGAAGACATGCAAATTCAAAACGAGAAGTTACTAAATTTACAGAAAAAACTTGAAATAAAGAGCCAAGAATTGCGAGCGTTACGCAACGAAAGGCTCAAACCTCCGACGCCGCAGTCGTGTAGAAAAAATAAGCGCCCGAGCGACACGGAGGAGCGATACAAAAGAGAATTGGAAGAGTTTGAAAATGCTAATGCGGCGCTTAAATCGGAAATAGAAGATCTGCAGGACGAACGCGAACAACTCGCGCGTCGGATCGCATCGAAAGATCGAGTTCACGAAGTTCTCAAGGAGAAATTGGATGAAACCGAGAAAACTCTCGAAGCCCTCACGTTACAGATCGAAACGAAAAACAACGAATTACTCAACATGCGTATGAACAACGAACAATTGCGCGAACATGTTCGTGAGATACAACGATCGTCGTTAGGGGAGCAGAGCTTCGAGATGGAGTCGATCGATAGGGTAAGATCACCAACGTTCTTAAACAGCAGCGAAGCGTTGAGTTCCATTGTCGATATTCAACTTCAGGAAGCGAAAGAAGAATCGGCACAGTTAAAAATCCAATTGGACGCTTTTAATCGGAGATTCGAGGCGTTAACGCGTGAATGCGAAGAGATCAAATCGCTTAATAATGTATTACAAGCAAAAACAGCCGAACTCGCGGAAACTGCGAATAAAAACGAACTTCTCCAATCGGAATTAAACAAAGCCGAGGCAACGATCCGCGAAACCGAAAATAAAGTAAAACATCTGAGCGACGAGCTAACGAGCGTCGAGGAAAAAAATATTGAGTGCATTTTGGCAAAGGAAAAGATCGAAGAATACGCGAAACACGCCGATGAAAAAATTCTTACGCTTGAGGTGAAAATTTCTGATTGCGAAGTACGAATCCAGGAGCTCAACGATGATAGGACGAAGGAAATGGAAATTTCCACGATCCTACGCGACGAATTAGCCGAAAAGACCTCTACGATCGATGTTTTGACTCAACGACTTGAGGAATCGGCAAATCGTGAAAGGGCGACGACGGCACATCTGGACGCGGTTAACGAGAAGTTCATTGAGTTAACCGAACACGCAAAAGAGACGGAGATTAAATTGGCACACGAACGCGAACAATTGTTGCAAAAGCAAAATGAATTGGCGCGTACGGTAAGCGATAAGCATATCCTGGAGGAAAAAATTGCTTCGTTTATCCAATTAGAAGAAAATATGAAGCAACGGATCGATAGGCTTCGAGTAGAGCTCGAGGAATCGCAAAAAAATCTATCGCAACAAATCGCCGTGAACGCGACTCTCAAGGAAACTGAAATTCAATTAAAGGAAATCAAACATGAGCTCGAAGACAAATTGACGCGAGAGCAGAATCGACTGACACTGGTGCTCAGCGAAAAAAATGCTCTGGAAAAAGAATTAGCTTTGTCCGTCGAATCGACAGCGAATGCGGAGAAACATATTAAAAATATCGAAAAAGCACTCGACGAATGTAACAAAAAGTTGAAAGAACAAATGGATTGCAACGAAGTATTGGGGAATGAAAAAATCGAACTTAACAGAACCAAATCCAATTTAGAGAAAAGCCTCGAGTCGGCGCGGCAAGAATTATCAGCGATTAGAGCCGAAAAAGATATTCTTAACGAAGAATTATCGTCACACGTTCGTTCGGCAGCAGAACTGAGACAACGAATCGAAAAGATCGAAAAGAATCTCGCGGAGTCCCAAGAAAATCTACAGAAGCAACTCGCCGCCAATGCGCTGCTGCGGGATGAACAACACGATCTGGAAAAGCAGAGAACGGAACTCGAAAAAGAATTATCACATAAACGAGAAGAATTAGCGGCGATCGAGAACGAGAAAGAAACTTTGAAAGAAGAAACATCCGTATGCATCGATTCGCTTAAAAATCAACTTGCGGAATGTACTGAAAAGCTGCAGAAACAATTGGACGCCAACACGGCACTGGAGAATGAAAAAATCGAACTTAACGGGATGAGATTCGACTTAGAAAAGAATCTCGAGATGGAGCGGCAAAAATTATCAACGATTAGAGCCGAAAAAGATACTCTTAACGAAGAATTATCGTCACACGTTCGTTCGGCAGCAGAACTGAGAGAACGGATCGAAAAGATCGAAAAGAATCTCGCGGAGTCCCAAGAAAATCTACAAAAGCAACTCGCCGCCAATGCGCTGCTTCGGGATGAACAACACGATCTGGAAAAGCAGAGAACGGAACTCGAAAAAGAATTATCACATAAACGGGAAGAATTAGCGGTGATCGAGAACGAGAAAGAAACTTTGAAAGAAGAAACATTCGTATGCATCGATTCCCTTAAAAATCAACTTGCGGAATGTACCGAAAAGCTGCAGAAACAATTGGACGCCAACACGGCACTGGAGAATGAAAAAATCGAACTTAACGGGATGAGATTCAACTTAGAAAAGAATCTCGAGATGGAGCGGCGAGAATTATCAACGATTAGAGCCGAAAAAGATACTCTTAACGAAGAATTATCGTCACACGTTCGTTCGGCAGCAGAACTGAGAGAACGGATCGAAAAGATCGAAAAGAATCTCGCGGAGTCCCAAGAAAATCTACAAAAGCAACTCGCCGCCAATGCGCTGCTCCGGGATGAACAACACGATCTGGAAAAGCAGAGAACGGAACTCGAAAAAGAATTATCACATAAACGAGAAGAATTAGCGGCGATCGAGAACGAGAAAGAAACTTTGAAAGAAGAAACATCCGTATGCATCGACTCCCTTAAAAATCAACTTGTGGAATGTACCAAAAAACTGCAGAAACAATTGGACGCCAACACAGTACTGGAGAATGAAAAAATCGAACTTAACGGGATGAGATTCAACTTAGAAAAGAACCTCGAGATGGAGCGGCGAGAATTATCAACGATTAGAGCCGAAAAAGATACTCTTAACGAAGAATTATCGTCACACGTTCGTTCGGCAGCAGAACTGAGAGAACGGATCGAAAAGATCGAAAAAAATCTCTCGGAGTCCCAAGAAAATCTACAGAAGCAACTCGCTGCCAATGCGCTGCTCCGGGATGAACAACACGATCTGGAAAAGCAGAGAACGGAACTCGAAAAAGAATTATCACATAAACGAGAAGAATTAGCGGCGATCGAGAACGAGAAAGAAACTTTGAAAGAAGAAACATCCGTATGCATCGATTCCCTTAAAAATCAACTTGCGGAATGTACCAAAAAGCTGCAGAAACAATTGGACGCCAACACGGCACTGGAGAATGAAAAAATCGAACTTAATGGGATGAGATTCAACTTAGAAAAGAACCTCGAGATGGAGCGGCAAGAATTATCAACGATTAGAGCCGAAAAAGATACTCTTAACGAAGAATTATCGTCACACGTTCGTTCGGCAGCAGAACTGAGAGAACGGATCGAAAAGATCGAAAAGAATCTCGCGGAGTCCCAAGAAAATCTACAGGAACAACTCGCCGCCAATGCGCTGCTCCGAGATGAACAACACGATCTGGAAAAGCAAAGAACGGAACTCGAAAAAGAATTATCATATAAACGAGAAGAATTAGCGGCGATCGAGAACGAGAAAGAAACTTTGAAAGAAGAATCATCATCGCGCATCGATTCGCTGAAAAGTCAGCTTGTTGAATATAAAAATCGGGAAGAAGAATTGCAGGAAACTCTGCGGATATCCGAAGCTGAAAAGTCACAAGTCGCAAATGATTTAAGATTATTCAGAGACAAGAGCGCGTCGTTGGAGAAACGAATCGCTGAGATATCCGAGGAGTCGAATCGTCGCGTGGAGGAGATTTCTACATTGACGGAGACGCAACTGAACGAACTAAAGCGGGAAAGAGATCGTTTGACGGAAACTCTCAATGAACGCATCCAATCGTCCAATGATCTCGTCGCATCGCTGGAAAAACGTTTGTTCAGCTCGGAGAAGAGTTGCGGTGAAGCGAAACTCGAAGAAAAATTGAAGGAAGAAGCTATCGGACTTCTGAGCGTTAAATTGGAACAACTGACTAAGGAAAAGATTGAATCGGAGTTGAGAATGAAAGAAGTTATTTTGAATCTTCAAGAAGTGAGACGGAGTCAAGACGGCGTTTTGGAGGCGCAAGTTAAAGCCCTCAAAGAAAAATCCCTTCAGCTCGACGAAACTACGAAAGAAATCGCCAGCGTGAAGGCCTCGCTGGTGGCAAAATCGGCTGAACTTGAAAAGGAGTCGAAACTCGCGGAAGGATTGCAAGAAGCGTTGGAAATCGAACGAAAAAACGTGAAAGATTTGAAGAACGATATGGAAAACATAGCGCGGGTAGCGAGTGATTTGAAACTCGAGTTGAAGACGCTTTGGGATACCGTTAGTTCAGTTTGTCCGGAGATCGCTAATCCACAAGATAAACAAAGTCTCGAGTCCGAGGAATTCCTCGAAACGGCAAAGGTAACCGATGCCATTATATCTATGGGAGAAAAGGCCAAAGCAATCCACGAAGCCGTAGCGATACTCATCGAATCGAACGAAAAGCTAAAGAACAATATGGAAAAATTGACGAAAGCATCGGGAAGCCTGAAACTCGAGATGAACGCCTTGCGGGATACCGTAAGAGAAATTTGTCCCGAACTCGCAGGTCCCAAGGAAAGAATATCATCTCCGGAAGGGGGAAACATCGACGATCCCGATGAAACGGATATATCCTGCGCTATCGAGTCTTTCGCCAAAGACGCCAAAACAATTGGCAAAGCGGTATCGATACTCAGCGAAGCGAACGAAACATTGAAAGAACATTTGGATAATGAGAAGAAAATAACAATGAGTTCGATGAGCGAAGCTGAACAAAGAAAAATTCAACTCGACGAACGAATAGCAACGATGGAATGCGAACGCGAGAAACGCGATCGTTATCTATCGTCGCTCGTGAAACGAAAGAAAGATTTGCAAAAATTGGTTTCCACAGTTGTCGCCAAGAGAGACGACGTCGACGATAAACTTGGTACCCTAACGAACAAGTGGCGGAATCTCGCCAATGAAGTTCAGAGCCTCTTAACCGCCGGAAGTTCGAGTTGCGATGAGATAAAACACTTGCAAAACAAGCGAACGGAACTCGACGACATTTTTGTCAAAATCAACGATCGTCACACGCGCGGATCGAAGCCGTTGCTGAAAGCTCTCTGCCGAATATTCGTGTGGTCGGAATTAAAACTGCGGGATGCGAACTCGCAACTCGCGGGATGTAAACTCGTCGATGCAGTTGTTAAAAATGAATTTTGCACAGATGACAATGAATTGTACGGCGAAGAGGAGCTTTTAAAGGTGGAAATTTGCAACAACGAGGAAATACGCGAAGCGCTCGAAGATATTGGAGAAAAGATAGATCGCTTCTCGTGTGACTTGAAATCATACGAAACTGGTCTCAAAGTTGGAGCGATAAAACGCGAAGCCAGTAACGAAGAAAAACTTCAAAATCAGTTGGAAAAAGTAACAAAAGAGCGAAAGGAGATGAAGGAAAAGCTCGATGCCATGCGGACGCGTAACGCGAAATTGGAGAAAAATATGGATGATCTGAGAAACGAGAACAAGAAACTGAAGAGTCAGACGCCTACTCCACCGTCTATCGCGGCGCCTACGGATGTCACGGAGATCGAAAGGCTCGAGAAATTGACGGAAAATTTAACGAAAGAGATCCAAAGATTACAGAGAGATAACGAACAACTTTTGAAGAACAAAACGAGCGAACAGAACGACGAAATACGTTTGAAAGAAGTACACAACGAATATGGACTGAAGTTGGAAAAGATTAAGCAAAAAATGGTAAATATATTTTTGAAACATCTATTTACCATTGCGTTTCTTAAAATTTCTTTTAAATTTAATTACCGTTTGTAATTAGTGTACTATAACTTTATCGGTATCAGTTTTACAGATTTTCAAAAAAATTGACAAAAATACTTGTATTTGTTGCAGAAAACTGCTTACAACGAGCAGATAGCAAAATTGAATGAGGAACAAGAAAAAACGATGAAGAATAAGATAGAAGCTCTGCGAGGACAGATGGAACAGCAGTGTAGAAAGTATACCGATGACATCGCGAAGTACAAAGCGCACATCACGGATCTTAGTTCGCGCTACTGGGACGTTGGTGAAAAATTGCTGGCGGAAACGCAAGAGAAACAGGCGGCGCTTCAGCAACTACAACAATTAAAAGGACAAAAGCTGCAACAGCAGCAGCAGATCGCGATGGCAGAAGCCAATCAGCACTTACCGATCGCGCAGAGTCGTCAGAAAACGGCGAGGTAATTCTTGTTTTTCGTTTCTAGAAATTTCTTTTACAATGTTGAAGTATCGTAACTCTTGGAAAGCCTCTTGAAGAAAGTCTAAGGGGTTAAATCGATCGAAGCATCAAATTTGCATAATTAAAGAAAAAAAATGATTGAAAAAAAAAAAATTACAATAATAACTAATAATTAATTTTCTTTTATTAAAAAAAATTAAAAAAAATAAAAAAAAATAAAAAAAAATGGATTTTTATTAAGTTTGGATCGACGCGATTTCGGCGCCGATAGAACGATCAGAGAATCCTCAACGCGACCGGGATATCGCGCAGTCGAGATGATCGAAGAGGAAACGACAACGTATTCGACAAGACGTCGCAGCGTCCAGAGTATCCAAGCGATGGGTAATGCCTTCAACGCGGAGGACGAAGAAGGCGAAGTCTTCGACAGTGTTTACCTCGGTCGGTACTAAGAATCATATGGAATCGCGTTATTCCTATAAAGATTGTCGATACTTTTTTTTTCCATTCCTGTCCTCTATTGGGTTATTACCGTAGAAAAAAGGCATTTCACGATTCCGTAAATGGAAAATTTGGTTTATCTTCCAGCGGACTTGAAAGAAGGGCGATGCGCACCGTTGGGTCCGGACTTTGATCGTATTTCCGAGTTGCGTTCGCGAAACTCGATGTGCAAACCACATTTAAGATCCTCGTATGCTGTCGAGACGCATGTGCAACCGATAGCTTTGAGTGAAGACGACATAAAGGTAAAAAGAAATTAATTTTCGCATCGCGATGTTTCGTCAATGTCCGTTGTCCGTGAAATGTCCCAAAGAATGCCAATTCTTTGCCGAGGAAAATTTTGGGAGTAGTGGTTGCGGCGATCTGTTTTTGGAGAACGAATTTTCTTTGCAGAACGGTGCAACAGGGGACGATGTGTTCAACGATAGTCTAAGTCAGAGTCTTCTTCCCGGACAAAAGCCGAAGAAAAAAGACAGGACGCAGGTAACTTCGATGAATTTCGTTTTGTTTCGACGATACATTGTCTATGTGTATAAAATTCCTTGTAAAGGACTATCCTCTTCGTTGTTTGTTTCGTTTATTTGTTTATTGTGGAAACTTTATGGTTTATGGTTTATGTCCGATGGTTTGTAGACTTCTTACAAGAGACCCGGTCCTCCGACACCGAGTAAAAACGGAGGAAGGCTCTCGTTACAGGTGAGACGAGGCGCGCCATTTATCCTCCAATTAAAGACAACGCGTCATCGTTGCTTTCTTTGCCGCCTTACGGATCTAATTTACTACCGATGTATCGTTTATTTCAGGGTAATGAGCTTAAAAGTCCGGGCAGAGGAATTCTCAAGGAAAAAAACGTCGACAGGCGCACGACGGCAACGCCGAAGGGTTTGAAAAATTTATTTGGAACGTCGATTTCCAGGCGACAAGACGAAGTGAGTTTGGGGTGAAGAAGTCCTATTTAATGTAGAAAAATCGTCTCATTTTTCGATCTTTATGACTTATGAAACTAATTTTTCACAAGTCAATGTAATATTTCGATATCGATGAATTACAGATTATTTCCTTTCCTAATAGACGCTCTTTATCACTTGATAACCGATTAGAAAATCCATTTAAAGGCATTAAAAACAAATTAAAATCGGTGCACATAAGTTACAACCAATAAATGAGAATCAAAATTTTTTTTTCTTTGCAGAATTCAACGAGTACACCGAGAGCTCGAAGACTCAGCAATATTTTTCGAAAACAGCGAACCGAGAGGAATTGAGATAAAAAAAAGTGCGAAGGTTTCCCGCAACGAGCTTCGAATATACATACAACAAACAAATGGTGAAAAAAAAAAAAAACGAACATATCGCAAGTAGTATAACATTCCACTGTATTTTTACTAATGTGTTTTATTTAAAAAATCATTAAATACTATAGTAGTAACAAACGATAATACTTTTTCTTTTTCTTCTTTTTTTTTCTCTCCGAGTCGTATTATCAAAATACCGCGAGGTACGCACGATTTCCCTCCGTCTGCGAAGGGTTTCTTTTCTTTTTTTTTTTTTGTTTAGAGTAACTAAAGGAAGGGGAATAATATAATATTGTCGTTGGAAATGAGATGTAAACATAACATCGGGTTATCCTAATAAATTCAGTCTCTCTGAGCGCTATACGTTATTTGAAAAGAAACAAAAAAAAATAAGGCGCTCTTAAATAAATGCACCGGGGGGAGGGGGGAGGGGGGGGGGGAGTAGCTGGGGAGGGATATGCGAATATATAATTCCATTGTGGCGAATAAATTTGCTTCTCCTCTTCCGTCTTCTCTCGCCTCTTCGTAATTCTTTTAACCTTCTTATTCCGAATCGGATTCCTGCGAGAAGATCCAATCCGTTTTTTCAGATGATTTTTCGGCTCTCGTGCATATCGGAGAATTTATGATTCATCGAAAAAACTCACCATATATTGTCCCTCAACGTAACGCCCCGAATTTCTCGCGGTCCTTCGCAATTCTCTCGGCTCCTGCGACTGATCTTGACTTCTCCGCCTGACGGAGCACACGAATGGTGTAAAACAAAAACGGGTCAGGAGAAGATAATGAGATGTCCAACAAGAAGAGATGAGAGGGAACGTGCGACAATATTTTCGTACTTACGTTCGCGACTGTATCTGCAAAGATTTGAGTCGGTTGTCGATGTCGTGAGAGGGACTCTGCGAAGAATCTTCTATCGCGGGAATTGGCGACCCGGGCGTCAGAGTAATATCGCTACTCTCATAAAAAGCCGAAGATCGCGACCCTCGAGGAAAATTGACTTTGGTAACTGAGAGTCTAAGGAGAATACGCAATTGTGTCTCTAAGAAATTTTGCATTATCGATTCTTCGATGTTTAACAACTCTGGGAATGCGTCCTATTTTTTTTTTTTTTTTTTCTTTTTTTTTTTTAATACTCACGAGTTTTTCTTCGGCGCTCTCTTCTTCTTTTGTTTGCTGAAAGAAGAAAAAATTGCAACACGTTTACACGTACGCAAATTCTTTTGATAACTTAACGAACATCGATTCGTGCTTTGCGACAAGAAGGTTCGGTCATAGGAATTCGTTTCTTTTTCTCAGCGAAATAAATAGCTAAAAAATTCACGAAAAGATAAAAAAAATATATACCTTTCGTATTAGATACCAATGTAATTCCAGAATTTTTGGAATTTACGAAGAGCGATAGATACACGACGTTCCAAAAATTTACGAAAAATACACAGCTTTTCGTCCGCTCGTTACAAATTAATTCAAAGTTAATATTTACTCGATTACTATCGATCGTAAAGGCGAAACTATATTTTTATTCCGCATTACGAACGAATTTGTATGTTTCGGTAACTTTGTATCTTTTTAGTTTCGTAATTGGAAAAAAAAATGTGTTACTCTATCGGAAAATTAAAATCAATGCCCGAACCTCCTTAACTGTTACTTATTTCTTTCTTTTTTTTCTTTTACATTCTACGTTCGTTCCATAATAACTCTGATGTAATAACGTCCATCTGAATGAAGTATTTGAAAATATATATCGGGATTCGAAGGGAACGCTTAAGGATCGGGAATGTCACGTTTGATAATCAAGAACATAACATGAATCTCGTGTTGAATTGTATAACCAATTTGTATTGTCGACAATAATAATATACAATAAAATTTTTCGTTTCATCTTTATCACTCGCGCGACAATAAACAAAAATTTCGCGATGCGACTGTTTTGTATTGTCAGTGAGCTGATTATATATGTATATATCGTGCGAAAGGGGAGTACTCGAGTCGTAATCAGGTACACGAGGACGTTTTTGTAGACAAAATTCCGTCGAGATAAAAAAATACACTACAATAGACCTGTTTTTTGCTTTTTTTCTTTTTTTTTTTTTTTTTCTTTCGAAAGTCTGAGCCGCGCGGACAAATACGATTTTAAGATCCGCAAGTCCCGCGGATTAGGATTGGGAGGCCCCGCGGTACAGGAGGGCTGTTTTTGTTTTCTTTGTCGAGCTCACCGATCATCTGTTCAGAGGGACGTGCGGTCCCGTCCTGTAAAATTATACGTTGCGAGAACCCAATAAAAACCCTTGTAGTCTCTTTCCTTCTTCTCGTTTTTATATCTTCCGATCGATTCGATAAACGTGAACCGACACACATACCCACAGACACACGCACACCGCTCTCGTTCTTACTGCAGCAAATTTTTTTTCTTTTTTTTTTTTTTGTTTCCTTCCAATTATAATAATACAATAATAAATTTAGCGTAGAATAATGAATGTCGAGGAACCGCGCGGACCAAAGCCAAGTTAGCATAGCGGTTGTCTAAAATCATCGGCGAAGCAGCGACATACGACGAGAAACATCGGTCGCAGGCGGCAATCGGTTATCTCACAAGCGACAGAACGAAAAAATAAAATAAAATAAAAAAAAAAAAAATATATATCAATTTCGTTGAAAAGAAGAGCGCGCGGCATTAAAAGCAGAAGGGACGAGCGTGTGAACGACGATGGTGAATTGGTGTACGGATTGGCGAATAAGAGCGGTTAGTAGATACTGAAAAAGTATACAAAATGAAAAGAAAACAACGAAAAAAAAAAAAAAAAAAAAAAAAAAAAAAAAAAAAAAAAAAATGGATAAATAATAGACGGAGTGAGAAATAAAGGAAAGAAACGATCGAAATTCTTGTTTTTCGTGAAATTCAATAAAAAATAATGAATCTTATTTTATTATATATATATATATATATTTTTCTTTTTTCGGTAATAAAAAATTGTTTTTTCCAACTTACCCCATGAATTCGTGATCGGATCCTTCGTCCGCCTCGTCTGCTTCCTCTTCCTCTGAAAAATTATAAATTGGATGACGAAAAAGTACTTTAGAAATTACGAAAATAATTGAATTTTTAGTTGTGAAACGAGAGACTTACCGGCTGCGTGATCCTTCTTGCGTCGGGTATACGCGCGTTTACTCGTCACCGGCACCTGATCCGTCTCTCCGTGTAACAAACTGTTTCTATAGAGGAGCAATGGTTGCCAATCTTCGCCCCGCGACGACGGCATTCCGGCTTGTAATCTCTTGTCCAAGAAGTTTAGTCTGCGATTATAATAATGAGATAAATCGATCAAAAACAAGAAGAAAAAAAAAAAAAAAAAAAAAAAAAATTTAATACTCACACGACGCGTTTGTCCTGTTTGAGAAGTTTGTTCGTAAATTCGGCCAAAATTTCGAGAAAAGATAAATTGGGTGGTGGTCCGGTCGGATCCTGTTCCACGCCATCGGGGGGAGTAATGGCGAACAAAACTCCGGCTCTGTGAAGTGCAGTGATAGCCTCGCGATTTTTAACCGCGTCGAGACCAAAGGAAAGAGCGAATCTCTTAGCCAATTCCTTGATAGCGGTAAATTCTTCACTATTTCTGTTGACTTTACCTTTTTCCGCAACAATTTCATTGTACAATATGTTCAAACTGTGTTGCATCGTCAAAGCGCAATTAGTCTTATTGATATCTCTCGCTTTGCCGAGAGTAGTTTTAATAATATCCCCATAATCGTTGTAAAATTTAACGTAATGTTTGAAAACATCGGCTGCCGATTTCGTCGGTATCATGTTGTATACGATGAGTTTGCAGTAACCAGCGAGAAAATTTCTTCTCTTGTGTAATTCTTCGATTTTCGAGTGTTCGTCGTGTTCGTCGTCTTCCTCGTCGGAGAATACGTATTCTTGGATAAAGCGATTTAGCATCGATTGCATATGGTGATCGGGTTCGTAGACCAATTGATGAAGAAGGGGATTCGCCTGATTGGTTAATTGGTTGCAAAATACAACAAGCAAATCGCAAATAGTATTGTAAGCTTCTTCGCGGAGTATCGGAGGCGATGGTACGCCGCTGGAATCGCCAACGACGAAGAATCTCATAGAATCCATGAAGGAGTGAAGTCGTTCGCGCAAAAGGCGCGCCTCGTCTTCGCCTCTCGTACCCGAGTCTCCGGCTTCCATAAGATGATTTTGACCCCAAAGAATCGAGAAAAAACACGCGCTGATGCAGTATTTAACCGCCTCGTTGGGAAAAGCGCGAGAGGGATCTTTCGCATCTTCGATATCTTTGTATAGCGAACCCCATATGTTCCACGGATTCATATTATGCGAACCGTAGAATATCGATACTTTTTTCAAAGATTGCACGACATTGAAAATTTCGTCTTCATCGGGTGTTTCAGCGCCATCGATAAGGGTTCTGTATTCATCCATTGCTTCTTTGTATTTGTTGACTATCGAGTCTATGAGAGTCGAACGCGCGACGTCGCAACGAGTGAATATCGCTTGACCGTCGACGCACATGTATTCGAGAGTTTTTGCCGCTGTGTCGAGTACCTCGGCGTCGTGCATTTTCTCGACGATCGCGTGAATCTTACTGAGCAATGAATCCAAATTTTGTTCCTGACGCGATTTTGTGTAAATCTCGAGATCGAAGTATTGCGGGACAGCAAGTAGATTTGCTAATTTTTCGGGATCGGCGCGATATTTATCGAGTAGCAAAGGTAGAGTTTGAATAAAATGCTCCGTAAGACGTTGTTTGTCGTCCTGTACTTGTTTTTGCTCCTTTACCGATAAAATTTTTCTCGTTGGTCCCCGACCGACGGGGGCCTCGCCGGTTGCCGCTTGTTTTATGCAGCAAACCATCAGCTCTATGAGAGAAGTTTCTTTTTGATTATCGAGTGCCTCTTCGTCGGGACCGGCCTCTTCGAGCAAAAGATCGCTCATGCATTCCCAATCCTTCATCATTTGATTTGTTTCGATTAGGGAATCGACGAGATAAGCTCCGTGTTCGTGAAGTTCGGATTCGATGAAGAAAAGTACGAGATCGCGGATGAGAGGCGTGTTGGCGAGTCGTTTCTTGCCGCGTTTCGTTTTTACCCCGGCGACGGCTTCCTCGTCGGGTGTGAAGAGTCTTTCGTTTAAAAATTCTCCGGCAGCCTGAGCGACGGCTCGATGCGAGGAGTAAACGAGTTCGTAGACGTGTTCGCAATCTTTATCCGTTAATATTTCTCGATGATGTTTCAGTATCGATATAACGAGTTTTACCGCTTGAACCGCGACGTCGTACTCCTTGTCGAGAGTCATCGCGACAATGCGATCCTTGAATTTACTTGTGAATAATTCGAGTTTTGCTTTCAGATCTTCCGACGCGTAGAGCGGTTGCAACGCCTGGAGACACTTGAGTCTCACTTCGCCGACTTTATCGTGTAAAGTCCAACCGATATATTTGAGGTATGAGTCGTCGAGGAAATTTTGATGAAATTTTTTCATCCAAACGCCTATCTCCGCCATGCATATCGCACGAATCTCCGGTAGCGTGTCGCGATAACGATGAACAAATACGGATTTAAACATATATGTTAACATGTTTTTTATTTCGTCCATATTTTCCTCGAGTTCCTTTCTTTTAGCCATCAATGACTCGAGCCTATCGGCTGCTCTCTTTTCTCGAGCTTTTTGCCTCTCGGCTTCGTACTGACGCTGCGTATTGTCGAGATTAATAGAGACTGTGAGCGCAACATCGACCAATGCGGTCATAAGTTTCATTGCCGCTAATGTCGCGGTGTGTCGAAATGCTCGTACCTGCGAATCCGAGAGTCCCGTCAACAACGATATAACGTTGTCCATCAAAAATTGATCGTATATTATCGAGTATTGGCATTGGCGCACCAATATTTGTACGAATTCGCAAAAATTACCGCGAAATTTTTTCCATTGTTGTCCGGTCATTATGAGTGGATATTCACCGCTCTCCTCGTCGAATTCTTCCGTCATTTTTCGTATTATCGCTACGTGCTCCATCGTTCCTTGCATTTCCGGTGTTATGCGACCCTTGCAACCGCTACCGTTTATGAAAAATTGCATCAACATAAGTAGAGCATTTTCACGGTTTATTTTGTATTTTTCGATCCAATCGTCGACGATGTTTGTCAATGAGGAACGATTGTTACGAATCACGTAGTAGAGACTCGCCTCGTCCTCGGAACTGTTGGCGTTTAAAGCTCTACGACCCCTTCCGCGGCCGCCGCCTCCGCGACCTCGAGACGGCGCCGACGGCGTGAAATCCGTGTCGATCTCTTTGTACTTTGGCTGCTGTACCGTTCCGCCTCGCAAACGCGCGCGCGTGTTTCTCGTCATTCGCATGTTTGCCGGCGCCGCCGGCGTCATCGGCTGCTCCATCCGCGACGACGTCTCGTTGTTGCTGGAACGATCGTTGTACGGCTGTTGCGACGTTCCCGGGGAACCGTAACTTTCCGACGAATAGTGATCCGGCGTCGGATTATCGGCCGGCGTTCGCGGCGCTTGATTGTAGGGCGTGTATGCCGCGTACGGCTCTTGTGCGTCGACACCGGCGTTGTCGTTCATCGGCGTCATTGGCGTCATCGGCGCCTCGTACTCCGGTGGTACCGGATCATCCATACGGATCCTCTTGCCGCCCCGTCTATGCATCATGTTTGCCGGATCCTTCTGAGGGGTTCACGCAGAATATTAATTTCAGACAATCCACATCTGTGAAAGAAAAAAATATCAGAACTTATTTTTTAATATTTTCTTTTTATTATTTTGTTTCTTAGATCTCCATGAGGAAAGGCTTCACGAACGATGGTAGTGAAAAAAGATAAAAAATTATTCTAAAGGCTGCCGCTTTAAGATCCGTCGTTTATACTTCCTATAGCTTGAATCTTTCTTTTCATCAAATTTTTACGAGACGTTCCGATAGATTTTTCAACAATCACAGCTTTCGACGGACCGGAACGATACAAGCAATGGAGAATATTAAAATCGCCAATTCCGTTTGATTGGCTTATTTTTTCGTTTTACGATCATCGGCGAGAACGAAAAAGTTGAAAAATTGGCGCTTTCGCTCGCATAAATAATTTATAACGGCCAAACAATTTGTTTTTATTTTCTTTACGTACATTTTTCTTACATTTCTGAGATTGAAAATGATTTTTTCGAATGTCGATTTTGAAGACGTTGTATTTTGTTTGTTTGTACCGATTTGCTAGCGACGAAAAATTGAGAGGAACAATGCCGAAATCGAAATTTAGTTGAAAACAGAACGAAATCGCGTCGCGAAGTGACGTCGATATTAAAAGTTTTAGAAATTCATTGTCTGCTGGAGTTTCGCGATTATATCTATTAAATCTTTTGTTTGACATACCTGATTAATTTGTGTTGTAAAACAGCAGGAAATTTGGCAAAGAATTAACCGCGGGAAAATAATCGTACATTCGTGTATTATTCGGCCATTATTCGGACGCCATAGTCCTTCGATAAATCGTTTCTGTCAGTCGACAAAGATGACACTACTCTGGAATTGACGGTGGCGCCTTTGTCGTCAATGAAAATACCTGTTACAATGAAACTTTCGTTTCAAAGTTTTCACCATTTTAAATTGCACGGTAAAGTAGAACTCGCCAAGGTAATATTAATTAAATTATTTTATTCGCTCATAATAAGCTTTTTCACGATCGAAATGAATGCTTAAAAATGCAAAAGTACAATACTCGGAACAACTCCGGGGTAAACATTTTCGATTTTTGCAGCGTTCCCTCGAGGTGACAAGACTCAGTCGGTAACGAAAATTGTATTTTGAAAACACCGGTTCGAAACTTTAGATATATGTTTGTTGTGCTTTTGAAATGGCATTCGTTACATTTTTTGTTATCAAATGGTCTCTTTCTCTTCAGCTGAAAATAAAAAAATCCATAAAACGTCTATATCAACCTTACGAAAGAAAAAAATCGACAAAAGGGGAACGTGTGTTGTAAACTCTTTTTCAAATCAACAAAACTTAGAATAGAATATTATTATTTATGCAACATATGTATAATATTATAAATGAATTGAAGTTGAATTGACACGGATCCTCCAGTATGCAATAATGAAGAAGAAAATAAAAAGAATATTCATCACGATTTGAGTCCCGTTACTCTGTACAAAAATTCGCCGTCATCGTCGTAATATCGATCCTCTACTCTGTAAGTGACTCCCGGCTTGTATTTTTTTGCCGGTATTTTTATGTACTCCGGATAATCGCTGTGCAAAGAATCGTTTTTCTTATGACGCGCGATTATTCCAGTCTCGGGTCCGACTTTGTCGACGACAATCGAATTCTGATTCTTGTCTCTCCTTTCAATCTTATCGACCCCAATTAAATCCGTTTTCTCTCCCGACATAGTCGACTTCGTGAGGATTTTCGTTGATTCAGTTGTTTCTCGCGTATCCGCTCCATCGTCCGAAAGCGTTAATTTCTTCATCTCTTTGGATATTCCCACAGGACTCTCGCTTTCGAAAACAAAGGTTTCGGCTTTGTAAGCTTCTGTCTTTCTGTGTTTGTACTCGTCGACGAGTACACGATCTACCGGCGTCATATCATTCGACTGTACATTCTCGACGCGATGTTTCAAAAATTCGTTAAACGTGAGCGGCTGTTGGAGCGATTGATTTCGCGCCATTTTATCAACTCGCGTCGTCACCCCGAGGACTCGCCGATCGTTGATAGTCGTCGAATCGCCGCTTGTTATTTGATTCAACGATTCTTTCGGCATTCTTTCGTTGCTCACGGAATCGTCGTCGTTGTTATCTCGACACTCCGGATTAGCGTCCAAATAGCTCTGAATTATATTCGAAAATAATGTGCTCTTTGGTTTTCGAAAAGTGGGCTTTGGCTTGATGAATCTTTTCGCTATTTCCTTCTCTTCCATAAGTTCGATCTTTCGATCTTTAAATTTATCAAGACGAACTCTCAATTCTGCCGAAACTATGAGTTTTCCGGCTCTGTAGAGTTCCCAATTTTTCTTTGCTGCTTCGTCGTACTTTGTGACCGTTTTAACGTTTTTTGGGGACCACTTTGATCGCAGTACCTTAAGTATAGCGTCTCTGGTAGCGGGAAAACTTTCGCACAATCTGTCCGCCGACCATTCTATGGGATCTTCAGCATGCAATAGGCGTATCTGTTCTTTCTCAGCCCACGTCAACATTGGCGGATCTTCGCATTTGAAATACTTTCGTTTGACTATCTGTGTCTTGAGCTTTGCTTTCTGTATCTGCATTTCTCTATGAAAAATAAATAAAATAAAAATTTTAATTTTTTTGTTTTTTTTTCGTAATTATTAAAAAATTATGGGGGACAAACCAACGCTGCGACGTTACCTCTCGTGCATTTTATCGTATTTCCCAACATTTTGAAAATCTGAGTCGTATTCGTCGATGTCCTCAAAATCGTTGTCGACGTCGACTCCAAAATTTTTTGAAAGTACTTCGGAATCCGGCATTGCCATTTCACCAAAGCGTGAAGCAGCGGCACGTCTGCTTACAGAGGATCTACCACCTCGACTTGTGCGATAACTTCGCATTGACAAATGCACTATCGTGTTAATTCGATTCATTCTCTGTCGGGTTTACGCTCTTTTATCAATTGTATCTATTGTCGCTTATTTTTTGTAACGGTAATTCTTGTTAATACTCGGTGTTGAATTTCGTAACGCAACCTCAAAAAAAAAATTAAACACTGAGGCTGACTGAGACGATTCAGAATCTAATAATTATACCGGTCGGTAAATGTCGTTTGCGCATATAATGGCCGAAGAAAAGAGGGAGCCACGGGTTACGCGATCGGGAGTTGCGTTTTGAGCGCACTAACCACAGGTACGGGTTAAAATAAATTGTCTTTTTTTTTTTTGTTCTCCTATAGCTGTCGAAGCAAATGGGCACGTAACACAATCGTCATTAAACATTAATACCGATAGTTCGTGATCCGTTGAAACGTAGTCGAGACGAGAAGACGAACGACGTCCCATTGGATCCGTGAGTTTGACGCAAATTCTTGAAAAGAAAATTCCGCCATTATACGCGATCGTGTACGGCTCTCTGAGTCGGGGCCGTCGCGAAGGGGGGCAAGGGGAATGATTCTATTGATGCTTCGCGCTGGTGCTCTCGCCGCGACGAGTCGACGCGTCGACGATTCTCCCGATATTTCTGCGTGCCACAAATGGCGTCCGTCGCGACACACATGACTCGCGAACATAATTTTTTTGTTAATCTCTACAACAAAAGTCCAACCTATGAACGACTCGTCTCTAGGAAATCTGTATTCTCTCTCTTTTTTTACGGTAAACTCCCGTTGACCGAATTTCGATACTTTTGGAAGGTCGAATTTTCCCGCGTATCAACTTTTGTCCAGTGCGAGCGAACTATCGCTTGCGATGAGACGAAAAAAAAACTATTTAGGACATTGTCAATGCTCTGAACGCAGAATAAAATGAATCCTTTTTTTTTATCAACATATTTATCCTTTTGAACTCGTCTTTGATGCTTCCGATGCAATATTTTCGATTCCACGAGGTGACTGAACGAGTCACATTGTTCCTCTCATCCCAGAGTCTATCTAACTTATCTTCGCTATTGTATATGTACGTAAAATCTGATACTATGTTTCCTCGGCTGTACGCAGGTATGACCCTGTATCGGTATATCTCATGTGTCAACGTCTCCGTTGGCTTAGAACCTTCTTCATTGCATATTGCTTCCGTGTGAATAAACCTTCGCGTTTATTCATTTTCAACTTTTATTTATTATTCTTTTTTTTTTCGAAATTGTTATTTTCGAAATTGTACTTGAAAGATATCGTTTTTACAAAATTGTCCGTTCTTTGTGAGCCAAAAAGTACGTAAATATTCTCATTTCCGACGATTTAGTTATAATTCAATTTGGCATGAAACAGTGAAGCTGTTTAAAATGTTTTTAATTAGAGAATGATCGTTGTTTTTGTAATTTTAACAAATTCAGCGTATCGAACTCGAATTACCTCTATTTATGAAACAAATCTTAGGATTTCTTGGTATGAAATTTGATGAGCTTTTGACCGACTTGCGTTTGAGATTTATTGAAATTTGAGTTCCTCGATCGTTCGCGCGACGGCATCGTGAAAAAAAGCGCAAGCGCTACGTAAAATTGATATGTTCATATAGTTTTTATTGAGAAAGAAAAATGAATTGGAATGCAATTGAAACTATGCCATTCTATACACAATTTCAAGAAAAAATAAAAAACAAATCATAATAGAACGATAAAAAATTCCAAACAATAATGTGTCCTTATAATACATTTATTTTTTTATCGTGCGCAACTTTATAATGAAAAAAAAAATGAATGGTCTATATTATATATAAGAATGTATATAAAGTTCGAGCACCTGTAATGAAATTTAGTAACAAAAAATCTATAATCTTTTTTTTTTTTTTAATACAACATGGGATCGAGAACAATTAGACGCTATCTATATAAGTCATTCCTACCGACTGACGTATACGCTAAACGATTATGATATTATATGAATAATACTCGTATGAAAAGTATATTAATGGCTATCCGCGTTGTATTATTGCCTCTGTGCGCGCCCCCGGCTCCCCCTGGCAGCGGCGGCGAAGATTTGCGTTGAGCCGCTATACGCGGCGCGCGTCCCTCCATTCCTCCGATCTCGCGCCGCCGTCGTCGCCGCTGCATTCGTTCGACGACCGACGTCTCTCCATGGACACACTTCCTCGATACTGCGCGTACGTCAAACACACTACACAATTTCTTTTCGTAATCGTAAAAAAAGAGAATAAATCCGTCATCTCGACGATTGGATCGAACGTTCGTCGAGCGTCTCAAACTCGTAAAAGTTCACGACAAAGGGATACCACCGTCTCTCCGACTTTACTAAAAAACACGCGCATTTAACAACCGTGCAAACTTCGGCCTCGCCGTCTCTCTTTCGGCGACGACGTCCACGCGCGCACCGCCGCACCCTCCGCGCGATCTTCCTCTCCCCCTTGGTGTTCGCCTATATTCTCTCCTCGTTCGCGTTGTACAAATTTTTTTTTTACTTTTTTTTTTTTCCAATTTTTGCTCCAAGAAACTTTTTTGAGCGAATTTTTTGAGTCCCCCTCCCCCCTCCCGCTCGCCCTTCCTCCGCGCCGCAAGAAAATATCTCGAAATATCTCGAATTGCGACTTTCCTCGAAGTTTTTCGCGAAACAAATCGCGTTCGTCGCTCTGTCGCGGTTGCTCGAAGAAAAAAATTCAACGTCCCGTCTATCGGCTCGATTCGCCTTCACGTCCTACCCTAATAGTTCTAACCTTGTTCTCGCGCGGACGTTGTGTGTATCACGATTGATTCTCGGCGCTTCTCACGAGGGCATAACATTTCGTTCGGCATATTTTTCGTTCGACAGGTTTTTTTTATTTGGGTTTTCCAATGTTCTTTCGTAATTTTTCGGTTTTTCGATGTTTTTTTTCGTTTCCTGGAAAACCATTGAAAATAATCGATCTGTATTTTGTTGTTTGTTTCAGATTGTAAATAGCGAGTGTACATAGTGTGGTAGGTGAGAGAGAGAGAGAGAGTGTGCGTGGGTAGATAAGCCGAACTTTAGTTGGCAATGAGTTCGGGCAACAAATCGTTGGCGTCCTCCGGTGGAAGAGGTACCAACAAGAATAAGTCTTCACATGGCAATCACAGCAAATCTGATCATCACCATCAGTCCAAGTCGTCGGACAATTCTAAGCATGACAAAGGACAGGTCTGTAAATCGTCAATTTATTATTCTCTTTGCATTCATATATCTTCCGTCGTTTCTTCCGTTACGTGAAAAAATCTATATACGCGCAAAGCTCATTGGCGAAAACGAAAATCTATTTAAAATTCATGGATGCGAAAAGTTCTCACGCAAATGGTAAAATTTTAACAGTCGTTATTTTTTTATATCGGCGCATATATTCCTTTCGCTCGGTTGCACAGCGAGAGAATTTCCTTTTGCAGATCATTTTTTGACGCTGCGGTAGGAAATTTGTTACATTTTCCCATCGATGGTTAAATTTTGATAACCATTTTTTAACGTTTAATTGCAATATTTCGGGAATACGGAGAATACAATTATTGTAATTATCTTCAATATCTGGAAAAAATTGAAATTTTTTTGATTTTTTCTAAAAGTTTGAAATTTTGAGATCGCAGCGCAGATACGATATCTATCAAACAGCGAGAATGCGGAGATTCAGAGAATTTCCATTGTCAATAGCAATGAGTTATTCTAAGCGATAAATTTTTGCCAGAGGATCAATCCGTGGAGAAAAATATGAGAATAACATTTTATAAATACATAAAAAAAGCATAAGAATTTCTTTGCATTGACAAAGATGTAAATTTCTCTATAGATAAACAAAGTAAAGATAATTTTTGTAATTTATTTGACAAGAAATAGTCTTTCGCAACACTGTACATCATTTTTATCTTAACATTTTTATAGAAATTAGATATATTAACATTCACCAGTCAAATGGTATGTGCAGATAATGAAACTTTTTGATGTCACTTTCGTCAAGTTTTTGTTTATACCGATTATAATGAAAGATTTTTTTCTACTGTTTCTATGGATCTTTGTCGGGATAAGATAAATACCAAAACTTTATTATAATGAATATACAACGCGACATGATTTCAATGGAAAATGAAAATAAATTGAATAGACGAAAAATTGCTCCTCGTAATATCGACGCGGTAATTTATCATCGAAAAAGAACTTCCGATGGAACAAAGTTTTTAATATTTTTGTAGAACAAGGACCAGTCGCGAAATGCACAAATAATTGACACGAGAATGGGCGGTACGGATGATCCTGTGCTGAAAGAGCAGATAAAACAAGTGATGGATATGACTCGTCGTTCGGAGGACGATGTTATAATGGCACTCCACGATAGCGACGGTGATCTCGATCGTGCGGTTAACGATCTTCTCGAAGGTGTACAGACCGAGTGGGAGGTAAAAAAGAAGAAAGCCCGACAGCCGGGAGGATCCAAGCAGAACGCCGATCAATCTGGCGATGTCGAGGAAACCGGCGATTGGGAGGAAAGACGCAATCAGAGGGGCGGAGGTCCTCCGCGTCTTCGCGGACGCGCCAATCACGATAATCGAGGCTGTGAGTAGAACATTCATTCGTTATCTCCGATATTACTTCCATTCCAACATTATTTTCGCCGTTTCTCAACGAATTCTCGCATAAAATATCTTATCATAAATCGCTAACGCATCTAATCGTAACAAAAATGCATTTAACGTCCGATGAAAAGCTTTCGAAGTATATTTCAGTTTTGCAAAACTTTATCATTGATACGAATACCGGAAAAAGACTTTCCAAGCTTTTTAAAGTGTCTAATACACAAAATAGTGTTGAAGCAAAGTGAATTTGTTTGCTACAAAGCGAAAGACGATCTCGTAAAATGTTTATTAATCTTACGATTGTTTTGAAGTCAATTCCAATGTAATTTCAATTGCGAGAAAAAAAAATTAAGAAATACACAATTGCAGGGCGCGGACGAGAAAACAAAGAGAATGAGAGAAACATGGAGGACAACGCGCGCGACGGCGGTTTCGGTGGAGGACGACGCGGTGGCCGAGGAGGTCCGGGACGATCGGGACGAGGAGGTCGAGGCGGTGGTCGAGGTTTGGGTGCGAGAACTTTCGCGAATCGCGGTGACGCTCCGTCGTCTTCATCGGCGCACAGCTTCAGTCGTCCGATCGACACGTGGACCGGCAGCGAGGAACAGCAGCAAAGTAATCAAGAACCGAAAATGGGTAAGAAGAACCCGAGACGGTGATGCAGCACCGAATCTGCGGCGAATCTCTCCCTTACTGATTCTGCACTTTCAGATGCCTGGAATAATCTCGAACATTCGGAAGACTGGGACAACGAGGAGTACACGGGTTCGTTAGCGGACACGAAGGTATTCACGCCGAGTACCTCGACGAACGAGAATCCGAGTGGCGGTGACGAGACGAAGGGTCCGGAAGCTCAGCAGCTGCCTCTCGTCCAGTCATCGGCTCAGACTCAGGCGAATCTCACTGCGTTACAGCAGGAGGTAAATTCTAATTCTTTAAATTCCTAAAAATTCGATTCCGCCAAATTACTTTCTAACCTCAAACTCTTTTTTCTTGTACATCTATCGATAATTCAAGAATGAGAAAAGATTTATTATTTATTCATTTAAAATCTTATATTATGCGTATCTAGAGATCGATGAAATTTCATTTAAAAAAATCAATTTATTTATTTTTCTGTAAATACGAGAAATTAAGATTTATTCTCTATCCCGCTGAGGCTATGGAACGAAAAAAGATTTATTATTTATTCATTTAAAATCTCATGTTGTGCGTATGTGGGGATCGATGAGATTTGACAAAAAAAAAATGATTTTATAATTTTTAGTAAATACAACCAATTTTTTGAGAGAGTAATTTATTCATCGGGATTTGATTTAGGATTCGTCAAAGTTGTCGGAATCTTCGAGTGCGTTGCAGTCACAACAGTCGGGTTTGCATCAACAACAGCAGCAGCAGCAACAACAGCAGCAAGTGCAGTCGGTACTCGGTATGCAGGGACAATTGCAACAGCAGCTGTCGCAACAGCAACAGCCGAGTATTGTTGGCGGTGCTGCATTGACGGCCGCACAGAGTCAATATCTTACTCAATTGACGCAACAGTCGAGCGAAAATTTCAAGGCCACCGCACAATCCACCTTCTCCTCCATGACGATGGCTAGTCAGGTGCGAAAAAATACTTTCCTTCCTTACTTTTCATTTATCAATGCAATTTCTCGTGGGAAATATATTTTTGTAAGCTATTCAAATTTTTGCCGCACAAAACAACAACGAAATAAAGAAATTAAAGGATTAGCTGTTTTTAACATTAATAGAAAAAAATATAAAGCTGATATACAACAATGGTATACGTTGATGAAAAAGTAAACTATATGCCTTTTCTCTTAATCTTTTCGCTTACGACGGTGAGGTGAATATTGTCGATAGAACGATTAATTGAAATTTAATTGTCATTGATTTTCATAGCCGCAGAGACAAGCGAAGCAACGTCCCCGAGTGCCACCGCCGTCGAAGATTCCGTCGAGCGCAGTAGAAATGCCGGGTGACACGGTGAACAGTAACATTGGTTTCCTCGACGTGCAATTCGGCGTTCTGGAGTTGTGCAGCGATTCCGGTTCGCTCGATGGCTCGGCGACTGATAAGTACAACTCCTCGACGACGAGCATAAGCGGCATTGATGTTTCATCGAGCGCTGCCACGGCGGCGGCCGTCGCCGCAGCAGCGGCTGCGAGTTCCTCGGCGGCGTCGAACTCTCTGGACATCGAGACCGCTCAGCAAGGTTCCGGAGCGAATCCGTGTTACAACGCGACTTCACAGATGGTAAATCCTCCGATTTCGATTTTTCGATGAATTTATTTATATCTTAGAATAGAAATTTATATATATCTTTTTTGATTGTTATCGTTTTTTTTTTTTTTTTTTTTTTTTTTTCTCAATTTTTATCGTTTATGTGGTAAATAATTAATGAGAATGTTTTTGTTTTTTCGATACGAGGTTTCACCGAGCAACGCTTCGGTAGCTTACGGCACGACGACGTCTTATCCGGTTTCATCCCAGAAGACTTCTTATCAGGGATCGAACGCCGCGGCGAGTAGCTACAACGCGTATTCCTCGAGCGGTGCGCAATCCGGACAATCGTCTTTCCCGACAGCGAGCGGTGGAAATGCAAACAATTACACGACGACAACATCGGTGACGCAGGCCAGTTATAACGCGAGCTCGTCGTATCCACAGTCGAACGCGTCAACGTACAGTCAAGCGTCGCCTTCGGCGTCTGCCGGCTCTTCGGCGAACGCCGCTGCGACTTCGGCGTACAATCAGACGACGACGGCGAATCAGGTACGTTTGACTATTTTAAAATAATACAAATAATTCGTCACAATACCTTTTTTCATTATTTAATTCAATCAATTAAATAATATATGAAATTCCGCATAAGAGAGTCGATCATTTAGGGTTATTTAGCGATTTCGCTTCTCAATATATATGGTCATTTCATCGCGACAGCGAGACGAGTGAAAATCTAAAAAAAAAAAAAAAAAATCTACTAATCGAAATCTAATAAAAATATTAAAATATAATTTTTTTTATCTCTTTTGTTATCCGTATTAAAAGGCTTATCAGTCAGCTGCGAGTGGATTCGTACCCTCGACAACCGCTCAGTACCAAACACCGCAGTCGGCATCAAGTAACGTCGGTGTCTCGAACAACAGTAACACCGGTGGTTATCAGACAAGTTACCAGGGATCATCGTCGTTCCAATCGACGCCGCAGGCCTATCAGCCGTCCGTGACGACGTTTACCTCGCCGATAACTCAGGCAAGCAGCGGCGGAGCTTATCAGAGCGCTGCACATTCCGTTTACGCGAGTGCGTACGGTAATTACAGTACTCAGCCACAAGCCGCGTCACACAACCACAACAAACTTAACAGCGGCGGTAATAAGGACTCGCAGTACGACAGCAATGTTACGACGAGTAGCGGATCTCTCGCGACAACATCGGCGCCGACACTCGGCGGCGGTGGCGGTGGTGGTGGTGGCGGCGGCGGTGGTTTATCGTCTTCCGCTTCTGTAAACAACTCTCAGACAAAGTCTACGAGTTCCAACGGTAATCGTCACTTATTCTCTACTTTTTCACTTCGAAACTCCGATTATAAGTTCGGATTGCAATTCCGTTTAAAAAAAAACGCAACTTATTCTCAAGTAGAGAATATATTTTTTTAATGAAATTTTAATTGGTTTGTTTTTTTTTTTTTTTTTTTTTTTTTTTTTTTTCTTTTTAAATCGCAGCCGTGCCAAAGAGTACGTCGAGTGGTGTTGTTACGGGTGCTGCTGGTGGTACCGGTAGCATGACGGGGGCAGCCGGAAACATGACGCCGATTCTTAACAATCAGTATATCATGGGACAAGGTGTACCCTATGCGTTTCATCAACCGATGTACAGCTACGAGGATCTTCAGCTGATGCAGCAGAGAATACCTCCGCATATGGTCAGTTTGCTGCTCGGTTAATTAATATACAGCACTTTTTTTTTTTTTTTTTTTTTTTTCATTCCATTTCGATCCTTTGTGATCGTACAGAGTCCGAAATAATCGTAGGCATTCTCCTCATTACTTTTAAAAAATCCTTTTAATTATTTATAATTTATCTGAAAATCTCCCAATTACAGATTCATTTTTATCGTGTCGTCATTGTTTATTTTATCGTTTCGAAAACGAAAATTTTCCGGAAAGGTTAAACAATTCTATATTGCGGACCTTCACTTCATTTATTCGAAATATACACTTTGTAAATTTGAAAACTGAATGGCAAAGACGTAAAAATTACTCTCATCATATGTGATAGAAAAAGTAAGGAATGGAGAAAGAGGACTATTGCGGAATGTTGATAATTCAAAAGCTAAACAGTTACAATTAAATGTTCATTTTTGCCCGCAGATACTACTGTAACGTTTATGATTTTATATATATTTCAATAATTATTCGTCTACACGAAGAATTATTTTTGGATTATTGCTGTGAGCGAAAATTAAATCGCCTCGATATCGACAGACTCTGTATACAGATTTAATATTTTTCTTCTTCAAAAAGATCGTTAACGAAGAATGCCTCAACACTTGTATTATCTTACGTCATTATATTTGGTGCTTGGTAGCTGCTCGACACTTTCTCTTTATCTTTCTCCCCCACGATCAACGGATCCTCTTGTATTTCAAACAATTTTATCTCCGGTTACAAAAAAAATATCCGACAAAGAAAAAAAAATGATGAAATTACCAATTTACCTCTTATTAGGGGATTTTTACGATAAAAAAATTGAGACTCAGACATTGTTGTGTGAAAAATTGTTAAAAACTTCTGTTGATTTCCTATTTTCCGCATTTAACGAATTATTAGACTGAAATGTTTTATAAAGAAAAATAGATCACATATACAGAAAAACGATTGATATTGAGTTCGACGAGAATCTATCGAGGCATTTTAATTTCGGGACATTTAAAATTTATCGTATTTTACATGCATGCGTCAATTTTCTCGAAAAAACAAAGAAAAAAAAAGTCACTTTTAAAGAATTTCCTAATTTTGTAAGATTTGCTGAATTGTCCTAAAATTCCAAAAAAAAGTGTACATATTTTCGAAAAAAAAAAAAAAAAAAAAAAACTTCGCGAATAGAGGAGCATTAGAATTACTATTGATATCATTGTTAGATATTTTTGTAACTGAAGGATTATACATCGTCCCATATCCATCCGTTATTTCACTCCTATATATTGGCAGTTACAAAAAAAAAAAGAAACGTAGATGTGTCTGTTTAATTTTTTGGATTTGCCTGGGTGTCTCGAGGCTACATAGCACGCGGATATAAAAAAAAAAAACATTTAATTTTTTTTGTTTAGTAATTTCGTTCGAGAATTCGTATAACGAATTCCCACGTTTTACTGGGTTTTTACTGGTCTCCTTGAAACAATGTAAACGAAGAGATCGTTGATTGGATGCGTGTTAGTTGTCCCGTATCGATTGGAATGCTGGGAAAAAAAAGGTGGTAATCGTTGTAGGATTGCCGGTGGTACCAATTTTCTTTCACTTTTGCCGTAAACTCCAGTGAAACGTGTTTGTAGCTGTTTATCATCTTAGACTGAAGAATTTTAGTTAGTTACTCTCCTTCGTATTCGGAGTACACAGTGTATGCATGTAGTTTTGTGTTTGGCCTCCCTGATTAACGTGCAGCCAACTACTGGTTACTATGACGCGGCTCTGGGCTATCAGACGACCGCTCCGGCGACGAGTCTCGGCGGCGGACGGGGCGACACGCTATCCGGGGTACAGACCGTTCAGGGTGTACAGGGCGTTCAGGGGGCATACACTAGCATGAGCGACGCGAGGTTCGCGAGAAACGACAGCAACGCATCGCCGGTACCCTCGACGATGTCGCAACAGGTCAGTTTTTCCACATTTCGCTTCTTAAATTTATATTCATAAACATATTAAAAAAAATTTAACGTTATTTGCGTACATATCACTGGTGTCCTGAAAATTTCAAAAATCTCAAATGAAATTAATACGTACGAAGGATATATTGAATTTCGAAACATTTTGGAAATCGTTGAAAAGACAAATTTTTTTTCGATATTCGGGATAACAATTTTCGGGATTTTCGAATAGCTGTATATCTCCGTTTCTCATTTGAATTACAGCAAACCATAGATTTCAATTCGTGTTACACGAGAAAAAAAATACGTAAAACAGCATTTTTTTTTTTTTTTTCAAATAATTGTTTGTTTGTCTCGCAAACTCTTCTGAACCGAAGAAATCGGCAATAATTTTGTTTATTTCGATACACGGCGGGTGATGCAGTTTTTTTTATTCGATGGAAGGTGAAGACAATGAAAAACATAACGAAAGAAACGATAAATTCAACGAAAGACAAGTTTTTCATGATATGAATCTGTGAAATTCTATTGTTTACTCGATTAGCATTAAAAATCTCGCAGGGAACCATAGATCGTTGAATTCTATATTTATATCGTGGAATCGAAAAAATCTTTCATATTTGTACGATTTCCTGTACTAATTAATTTACGACAGACTGCGACGCAGCATCAACAGCCAATGATGAATCCGACGCTTCCTCCGGGTTACGCGTACTTCGCTTATGGCGCTGGAATAATGCCGGGAAGCTTTCAATACGGAACTCCAGCTATCTATCCCGTAAGTTAGCAAAGCAAATTTCAATCCAATCATAAAAATAATTTTTAAAAATGATTTTTATCGATAGTAAAAATGAAAACTTACGAAATGCATCTCAATGCTCTCAACGTGCGATTCATTGCTACTATAGCGATTCATCGATCTAATTTTATTGTAGAAACATTGAACAAAATAAATAAACTAACGATCCGTAAATATGACCGATTGCAGCAGATCGCGACAACCGGAAACGCGGGTACGAACAGCGGAGCGTATAGCGCAAAACCCGGTAATTACGGTTCGGGATACGGCGGTGGTGGAAGTTACGACACGTTGGCCAGTGGGGGTCCGACAGGCGATTACAAGGGCGCCGGCAGTGGTTACACAGGGACGCAGAGCGGTAAGACTGGAACTTCAACGGGTAACAACAACAGCGGAGCATCGTCCGGTGGTGACATTGGGGCGACGATGTACGCCAAAAGTCACGTTGCACTCGGCAAAGTAAACGTGAGTAACAAACATAACGAAAAAAAAAATCCTTAATCCGATTTGCCGTACGGATTAAATATTTTTAATCTAAAAAAAAAAAAAAAACGAGTGAACAGTTGCGAAAAAAACATTTGAATATAGAATATTGCGGTAAAATGATTTTATCCTATAGATATTAATTATATCAATTAATAATTGAATTTTTGGGGGAAAATACGCAGTCTTACGACAAACAGACCTTCCACTCGGCGACACCGCCACCGTTCGGTCTTACGGGCAGTCAGAGCGCTGGAATGCCAGGTGGTTACGGTGCGCCGCATTTGTTCATCTCGACGATGCCACACCAGTTGCATCAGCCGTTGCATCAGGACGGCGGCAGCAGCAGCGGACAGAGATCGAACGCGAGCTCTCAGAACAAAGCTCAGGCGAAGCCCGGGTACAGTTCAACTTACTGGAATCCCGGTAATTAAATGAGATCGGTTCACACAAACCCCTTTCCCCTCGCGGCGACACACCGACTTTTTCTCTCAGCGCCTTTTTTCATTCGAATCAGCGTTTCCAAGAGCCCATGTAAAAGAGAAAGTAAAACACTCGCGAGCCAAAATCTGCACAGAGTCGATGTCGATAATGACGAGAGATTAAAGAGAGAGCATTAACAACACTTGATGATAAAACGAGAAAAAAAAAAAAAATAACAAAAGAATTAAAAACAAATCACAAGATACGCGACGCGAGAAACACCGAAGCGGCGACGCACAACCGAATTTTTCTTAACGAATATATTCATCGGTCACCGGGCGCATCTCGCTTCCTCCTCGATTAACACGCAAACATTCTGCAACTTGTTTAACCGAATATTATTTATTCTTTGCGATCACAATTACCGCTTCTCATTTCTCGAATAATTATTGAAAAAAAAAAAAAAAAAAAAACAAACGAAATTGGGGAGAATAGAGCGAAGAAACTGAAATTATGTCGCTTCTACAGATATTTTCTTTTTCTTTTACTCCCAAACCAATCAGTTTCATCCCCATTCGTTAAATCGACTGTTTTCGTTTTTTTTTTTTTTTACACACATTTCAAACATTTCTATCGAAAAAGCGTCTCGCGGTTTACTCGACATTTTGCAAAAAGTATTTCTCGTACGTCCCAATCGAATTGTTTATTGTTCGCACGGTAAATATGAATAAATAAAAAAGGAACCCTGAAAATCTCTAGTAAATATTTCGTCTGTGAAAATAATAAAAAAAATGAATTCAATGAAAAAAAAAAAAAAAAGCGAATTCTCAGAGAATATTGCGCATTTTTCCATAGTACGAGGGACGTATATCGTATTAGCGTGTATCTTATGTAAGAATATATTAAAGTTTAAAAGTCGTCCTCGCCGTAGCCGAAATCGTTGAAGAAGAAAAAAAAAAAAGAAAAAAAAAAAAAAAACAGATGAAAATGTGTTAAAAATCGAATATATCGCGAGTAAACGGTGAGCCGTAAATTACGCGAAAAAAGTGGGGCTGGCGGCGAATGATACGATTGAATGCATATTAAACACTTATTTTTACTCGGCGTCGTAAGAAGTTGTAGATCGTGTACGAGGCGTCTTGTGTACTTGTAAACTTGTATCTACTGGACTTGTTCTGTAATAAAATTTGTGAATTACGGAATAAACAGAGAGCTTATTTTCGTTGCTGATCGATATAGAAGAAATAAAATTTGTCAAAAATTTGATTAAACGAGAAAAAAAAAAAAAAAAAAATGAAAGATTCGATAGCTCGCCGCGTCGGGTACTCGTGAGCTTCGAGGCAACGAGACCATTTTTTTGTTCGAATTCACGACGCTTTAAAAAAAAAAAAAAAAAAAAAAAAAAAAAAAAAAAAATATCGTAATCTCAGTCGCTCTCTCTGTCTCTCTTTCTCTCTGTCTCTCTCTCACTCTCTCTCTCTCTCTCTCTCTCTCACTCCTGGACTGAAACTAACAAACCAATGTCGTTCTCCCCGCCCTCCTCTACCCCGCTGTGTTTTACTTGGGTGATTTACGCTGCGGGACGCAACCTGCGAGATCCTGCAGTTCTATATACTATACGTACTATAATATACAGTGGTCAGCAATCTGGCCGAGCGGTCCCGTATAAATACATTTACTTACTATAAAAGAAAACATGAAAAAAAAAAAAAAAAAAAAACACGACTTTCACAGGCATATTATATATACACCGACAAATGCACTAATAGGAGAATTAACCGAAAGTTTTCATATGACTAATAAAAAAAAGAAAGAAAAAATCGCGAATACCGAATAAATGGTACAATAGTATATGAGCCCAAGGAGTGGACACGTTGAAAAATCATTTATCGTTTTGCTTTTAGAATTATATAAACATATATATATATCCATATATATGTATATATACACATTCATTAGGTGATTCTCTCTCTCACATACACACACACTGACCCTAGAAGGAAAATATATATAAGACAAGGAAAAAAAAAAGGAAAATAGTAAGTGTAATGTACGATAAGAAGGAATAAAAGTGCAAGTCGATTATAGGTAATACACATTGAATAACTAAAAAAAAAAATGAATAAACAAAGAATGAAAAAAATTAATAAATACAGGATAGAAAACGGGGAAGAAGTATGCGAGTATAGTATTGAAAAAGGAAATAATAATTAAAAAAAAGTAACAAAAAAAAAAAAGCGTGTCCGAGTGTTTCAGAGGTACGCGAAGACATTTGTTCTTCATAATAATTGTCATACCTTAATAATTTTTGTATTTTTGTCAAATATTAATCGATCGATCGAAAAAAAAAAAAAAAGTGCAACATGCATTACGCCACTATTGCTAACTATAACTTTAGACGAAACATGATTATTAAATAATAACATTTAGCTCCTACTGTGTATAAATATGAATATCTCAGAATAAATGTACCGAAAGAAACTATTCGTGTTGAACTATATAAATTATAAACGCCCTTTGAATGAGAGACCATACCACTGGAGACATCATGGAGAGTATTGATATTTATTCCATATATTCGAGTATTGGATTGAAAAAGTATTATTAATCGGCAAATATTTAATTTTTTACGATAAACGCATTGAAATCGGGTATAAAAGTTTTGTTAATAGCTTTCGAGTTAATTGGGGGCATTTTTTTTCGCGCGGACTTTTTATGAAAATGAATAACGAGCCGCGATAGAGCGATTCACGGTTTCGACATTTTCTTGGCACGCGCTGTAACAAATCTCATGAGGTACTCGACCCTTCCGGCAGAATGTTTTTTTTAACTCGAAAACGAGAACATTTGTAACGGCCGATGATATTTTTAATTCGAAATATTACATGTAACTGGGGAACGAGCGAAATAGTTGACGAATAAACTCTCAGACTATTGTAAGAGAAATAAAGTTTAATAATAGTTATTAAAAAAAGAGAATCATAATTCAAAGTAGTTTTCATTAGGGTTTTTATCGAATGAAAAATATAATTTACCGGCAAAACGAGAGATTGAAGGAAGCGGAACACGCGAAGAGCGAATTAATTCCATGGGATTTCGCTAGAGGCGTAACGATCGAATAGTCCATTTGCAATTGTGTCGGCGATTTTCATAACCTCCAAAATTTCCATAAAATAAAATATACGAAATAACATTGCATTCGTTGAAGAACAGTTTACTACAATTGAATAAAGAAAATGCCGCGTATGCCATTGCATTTGGCGTCGGGAACTGGCGTATGGAATCCAAAACTTGCCAAATCAATAAGATTCGTCAGATACGGCTGTACGAATAGACCGTTCTACCACATCGTCGTGATGGATGTAAGTACTTGATATTCGTAAAAACAAAAACAAAAAAACCAAATTAAATCTCTAATAAAAGCACATTTACGTTGTCGTCAGCGATGGAAAGAACAAAATAAACCGCCGATAGAACAATTGGGTACCTATGATCCCTCTAAGAACAAATTCGGTGAGAAACTTGTGGCATTTAACTTCGAACGAATACAGTATTGGCTCGGCAAGGGAAACGTTACGATATCCCAACCGGTGGAGGAACTCTTTGGCTTAGCGGGTTTTCTTCCCATTCATCCGAGAACTTACATGGCTGCGTGGAGAAATCGAAGAAACGCTGAGGAAGCTGCCGCCAAAGTCGACGCGGAGGAGGAAAAACAAGCTGCGGATGCGAACTGAAAAATAAAAATAAATAATTGCCTCGTAAGAATATGCGATTTTTGTAAATAGTTTGAGACAATTTAATCAATAAAATAATACAATAACAACAATCTACTATGCTACTTTGACAAATAGTGTAAATCTTTATTTGTGCGCTTTGAAAAGATCAAAATTCATTGGTTAACAGACTCTTCTAAACAGTAACTCAAAGCTCCCTATAAGCGCATTTTTCGTAAACCTGCCATTGTTTGTGGTTTTGAAAAAAGTTCTCGGGAAAAAGAAAAAAGATAAAAAATATTCCCCAGGTGAGGCTCGAACTCACAACCCCGGCATGGCTCACAGAATACTGTCTTATAAGTACCGTGCGCTAACCAATTGCGCCACTGGGGATGTTGTTTTGGAGTCGAATTATTGTTGTAGAATAACCGGGCGACGTTTCTTGAAGTTTTTTCGACACAATGTTTGAGGGTCTTTAGCACTTTTTTTCGTTTCGAAGCATTTTTTTTATTATACTGGATAAAATTAAGAATAAAATATATATAAATACCGGTTTGATGGGTAAATAGGTTTTTCTTTTTTTTTTCCGATGTTTTATTTAATATTTCGTTGAATCATTTAATAATAAAACCATTTATCGCATTTGGATAGAACATTCGTTTCTTTGCAGCTATCATCACAGGATTTGTAATTTAAATCTCATGAACTATATGACGAATAAAAAGTACAAATGTAATAATTTATCATAGACAATCCCCTGTTTCATGGCTTTATGGCGTACAATCGTAAATAATATTTAGTCGCCTTGTAAAAGATGTTCCACGGATCATATACAAAGAAAAAAAAAGTAATTTATTCAAATAGATAAAATAAAAATGAAAAAAAAACTCTCGTGTTGAGAGCGACGACGTACCCCCCCGGCTGGCGGGTTGCGGCGGCTCGCCTCCTCGTAAATTTCAACTTCAACAAGCGTTCAGTTTCGGTTAATCGAGATCCCGGCGCATCGGTGCGGCGTATATTTTTCTTCACGAAAATTGTGGATTTTCCATACAAATAATTAAATAGACCAAAGTTAAATCGAAACTAAAACAAAAAGGACGTTGTTAACTTTACATATTCGCCGTTCGGAGTTTAGAACTCGCGCGAAATTTTCCTCGCGGACATTTATTTTTGTTGACAAGTTGGTTACAAAAAATATCATGTGGATTCTTACGAAGGATACAAATTTGGGATAGAAATTAAACGTCAATTCAGTTCAGGCGCTATGGATTCGTATATATTGCAGGTAAATATCGAACAGCGATAGAACGGTTCTGTAACGATTATTAAATACATCGATCTCGATAATGAGTGATTGATTGGTTATGATAGGTTCGGCGCGTGTGGTTGAAGGGGGATGGCGAAATGCTCGCGGTAAATATTCAGCACACTGGTCTTTGAGATCGAACTATCGTATGTTTATTCGAGTTTTTTTTGTTTTTTAATAGGATTTGCTATCACTGCGACATCCTCACGCATTGATGGCGCACCTCGCTACGGATAGCGTAATGACCAAAGCGATGGAACATCTACCGACTATATCCGTAGATCTCGTTCTTTATCATTTGAAGTAAGACAGAGATTTGCGAATTTTTCTATTCTAATACATGAGAAAATGCTAATCAGAGACGTTTTCCAGGGTTTTAGCTTCGCTAAATAAAGAAGATGCGTACGCAACATACGGTTATCAAAGTTCCCTCGTCGGCGCGTTAATAAAAATTCTTCAATTGCAAAAAGAAGAAAACTGGATGTTACCTGTTATGAATGTCGTCTGTCTGGAGCTCAGATTGCTAGCATTGAGGGCGGAAAAGTCAAAAAAGAAAAACGTAAAATCCGGCGAAGTTTTGGAAAAATGCGCCGAGTGTCTGATGGGCTGTTTTCGCGTGTGCGCAGCGGACAATCGTAGTTCAGACGAAGATACGAAAAAATGGGGAATGTTAGCGCTGGTTAATCAGCTTCTCAAAGTATACTTCAGAATCAACAAATTGCACTTATGTATACCACTCATCAGAGCCATTGATTCCTCCGCATACAAAGATGACTTTTCTCTTGCGCAGAGAATAACTTACAAATTTTTTGTCGGACGAAAAGCGATGTTTGACAGTGATTACAAAGCCGGTAATTCCGATATTTGCCAAATTTCTATAATTTTATTTTCAACTGTTTTTATAGAAAAGAAAAAAAATTAATTAATCGATAAATTGATTAATCGAAAACATTTTTTTTTTTTTTAGCCAATGAACAACTGACTTATGCGTTCGAACATTGCCACAAACAATCGAGAAAAAATAAGCGTTTGATATTAACGTATTTGGTACCGGTAAAAATGCTTCTCGGTTACATGCCGAAGCGTAGCCTTCTTGAGAAGTACAATCTAATGGAATTCTGGGAGCTCGTCGAGGCCGTTAAAACGGGCGATCTACGAAGACTCGAGAGCATAATGACGGAACACGAGACTTTCTTCATCGGCGCTGGAATTTATCTCATAGTCGAGAAGCTCAAGTTGTTGGCTTACAGAAATCTCTTCAAAAAAGTTTATCTCGCGATGAACACTCATCAGATACCCGTCCAAAGTTTGTTGACCGCTTTGCAGATGCACGGCCTCCATGAGATCGATATGGATGAGACGGAGTGTCTCGTTGCGAATCTCATATTCGAAGGAAAAATGAAGGGATACATTTCGCATCAACACAAAAAACTCGTTATATCGAAGCAAAATCCATTTCCTCGATTATCCTCGATTATTTGAATACACAATAACAACTTGAATAATTAATTTTTAATTCCGAGCGATTTCGGTCCGAACGAAAAGTTCGAAGAATCACACGATGAAAAAAAATCAGATTTCTATTTCACCGAACGGAAGTCCATTTTAATCGAATAGTTTGTTCTTATTTTTCATTTTTCTTCCGAAATGAAACTCCAGAGACTGCAAATGAGTTCCGTATAATAATTAACGAGATTAACAACATCCGCGCGCCGATGATTTCGTTATCAAATCGAAGCGTTCCGTTATTCATCTATTTATCATAAACTTTAATGATTTTCATAATTTTCTTATCCTTCGGACGATTAATTACGTCCAATTTTAATATCGAAGAAAACGCACGATATTGTTAAAAAAGAAATAAATTTGTACGAATAAACAACGCGAAACTACATTCAGAGACCTTTTTTGTTTATTGATTACGCTAAATACCGAGGTAAATGATAATAATAATCAGAGAGGAACAGAAAAAGTGCACACCGATAAAACGATAATCGCATACGCGATTGACACCCAATTTTTAACATATTTTTCGTATATATTATACAATTTTTTTTTTTTTTCTTTTTATTATATTATCATTATTATCATCCTTAGGTTTTTGTTTTTGTGTAAAAAATTCAACAACATTCTCTCTAAGTACTACGATTATAACTCCATTTAGTGTGAAAGAGAAAGAAAAATAACACGAAAGATAAGTCTTAGCGCTAGAAAGTTCATCGTGGACCGTTACAACGGAGTTATTAATTAGACAGACAGCTCTTGACGTCCCGTACCCCGCAATCAATAGAAAATAGCCATTTGGAAGATATATAAACTTCTAGAAAACATATATAAAGTTTCGATGCTTAATACATTATTTTATCACCTTAAATGTTTTCTCTCATTGTTTTTTAATTTTTTTTTTTTTTTTTTTTTTTTTTTCAATCTGCTCTTCGATTCTTTAGTTCGTTTTATAGCAAATTTTTCTCGACTATTTCTCCGCGCGTACAGAAATCACTTCGGATATCTCCACTTGTGTATATATATGTTATATATCTCGTCGTAGTTTTAGTGTTGCAGTCTGAGAAAACGAATACGAGGAATTAAATATAAAACAAAACGACAGGATATATAGAAAGGAGAATAAAATTCTCTCGTCTTTCTCAAGGGTTTCACGTGCCGACTTAATTACTACTATAACGTTATTATTTTATCCCAATCCATTATGTTACAGTTTTATTTTTCATTCTTTTTTCCTATTTATTTATACCTTTTTAGTTTCTCTTCGTACTTCAATCTCCAATTATCGCAGAGGACTCTTCGATTTGAAACTTTATATCACCGATTTAACTCTGTTAAATCGCATTCCCTACTGGCGGATTAAAATTTTTTGCATTCCGCATATTTTTTTTCTGCAGTATCCGTAATACTTTTGACAAAATTCGAAGGAAAGTGCAAACAACAGAGTCACATTTGCGACATAAAATTCGATACGCAAACTCTCGATACCTCTTTGACGAATTATTCCATTTTTTTGTTTTTTTTTTTTTTTTCAATGTAACTGTTGTAACGCCATTCCGAATCGAATTGTTTTTCAACGCGTCTCGAGTATTGTTATTCGATCTCTTTTTTTCCTCTACAATTCACCGTCACAAGAGTAATTTAAATCGAATTTCTGGTCCAATCGAATGTACCGTCGCGATTACTAATTTAATTCTCATTCGCGCAAAACGTTTTTTTTATACATTCAAAAATGTTTTCTGTTGAAGAGTACATTTTTGTATCCGTTTCCGAGGATCGGGAGGAGAATCGACGGGGCTCTCTGCCCCGTTATGTAAATATAACAAAACAACACACGCAGAATTAGCGAAAGAACGGTTTCCGTATTTGTATTGTTGCAAGTGAAGTAATAATTTTGTGGGCGGAAGGATTAATCGGTGAAACAAAAACAAAAAAAAAATATATGTGTATAATGTATCTACTAAAAAATAATCCTAAGCGCGAAACAACATTTGCAATGTCTAAGAATTGCCTAAAAATCCATTCTTTCCTTTTTTTTTTCTTCATATTTTCTTCACATTTTCATCACATTTGTACTGTATAAATTGTCTATTTACTGTCGGAACGAAATACAAACAAAAATCCGCGAATAATTCAAAAAATACTCGAAGGTTTTTTTTTTTTTGCCATTTTTTTTAGTTGTTGATGTTGTTATTTTGTATACAATATACTATATAGCAGTATTAATATATTTCTCCCGAATTTTTTTTTGTCACAGCATCGACGCTCGCGTCGGGAACGCGAGTCGGCGAGAGAAGAGAAAGAGATAAAAAAAATGTATTAACAACTTTTCAATTTTTTCGCAAACCCCGAGATAATTAAGTAGAAACGTTTTAGAGATAACTTTTTTGATCTGTTTGTTAATATCAGACAAAGTATTCCGATAAATATGGTTTTGGGTGAAAAAAAAAAAAACAAAAAAAATATCGGGAATTTTTCTTCGAAAATGCTATACTGCAAGCTTTTCGATCCCAATCTCTCTTTCTCTCTCGCGTCACCGCAATATTCCACGTAAAAGTTTCCTTTTTTTTTTTGTTTTCATTTGGTGTGTTACAAACACCACATACAGTTAGGATAAATATCAACAATTCGATAATCACACTTTATACTCCAAAGCGGCATTTGTCACGCCAGCGCACTCGTTTTTTTTTTTTTTTTTTTTTTTTTCTCTCGGGAAGCCTTCTGTTGCCGGATCGTTTAATATAACGAGTTCATTGGCATGGCTACCCCGATCGGGCGGGCCGCGAGTTCTGATTTTTTATTTTCATTTATTTTCATTCTATTAAAAAGCTAACACCTGCGCCGGATTCGAACAATCGCCGATCGTCATTCGATGCATCGCCATTTCCGTTATTCCGTGATAGTGAACAAACGCCGCTGCTATTACGAGCACATGAAAGATCTGGTGACTCTGGAACTGTGTTAATAAAACAAAACAAAAAGATACAATTAGATCGGAAAAAAAAAAAATAGTAATAATAATGCTGTTGCAAATCTCAGCAAAGGCGGAGAGAAATCTTTATATATTTGATGAAATTTTTTAATCGAAAAAAAAAAAAAAGAAAAAAAAAAAAAACAAATCATTTCGGTTAAAATTTTTTTTTTACCCAAATGTCGAATTTTCCAGGAAAGAAACGTTCGGGAACTCGAAGAGCGTAGAACATTGCACCCAATATATATAAACATCCCATGAGAATGAGCCAACCGAGTGATGCTTGGCTGATAGCCTTAAACCAGCCTTCAGCAATCGCGTAATGAACTGCCGGAATTACCTGAAAATAATAATCACGAATATTAACAATAAAGTCTAAAAATCCATTAAATAGTCAAAAATAAACGGCGATTTAGTAATTACTGTACAAGCGGTAAATGATTATTCAAATATAAAAAAACGATTGCGTTATATCACGAATAAAAAAAAAAAAAAATAAGCGGCTTATCGATAGTTTGAAGAAATACTCCGAAAAAATACATATTTTCGAGAATTTAATTGTGAAATGTTATTTGCGTCACAAAGTGTCGAAATAATATTGAACACATGTGTGAAATTTTTTTTAATCTCATGAGATTAAAATATTTTTCTGTTCGGATTAAATTGAAATTCAGCGAATTGAATTTACATTATACTATATATATTATAATAAATAGTTGAAATGGATGATTAATTTGGAAATTTGACGACTCGTTTGATTGTAAAGGCCTCCGGAGGCGATCCCGAGGGTTATTAAAGTTCGGTATTACTTTCGGCTCGACGCGTAGCCTCGAAACTCCGCGCGGGTGTGAAATACCGCGTGTACACGACATCTTATAAAAAATGTAGTCTAAGAATGCGAAAGAAATCGATTAGCGTGGAATTGCTGGATAAACTTACCCCGCTGAGGCCGAATCCCATGAAAACACCGGCCCTCAATGGCCTGTAATTAGGTTCGCCGAATCTCTCCCAAAGGGAGACGACGATACTCGTTATTCCGAGAACAACGACGACGGATAGATATATGAGTTTCGGCTGATAGTCGCAGTAGAAACCGTAGTATAGCCACGGAACGAAACTTCCCATAATAAGCATAGCGATGCCGCAATAATCGAGTTTAGAGAATAATTTTCCGACGCACTCGCTGTGGCAGTGTACGGTGTGAAAGGCGAACGACATTCCGAGACATATAATGGCACCGGCGAAAAATGTCGCGAAAACTAATTTCTCCTCCAACTGAATCTCCATTGGCGGTCGAGTCAGGAAAAATATCGCTATTCCTATGAACGCAACGCAACCTGCAAACAACAAACGCAAACTTAATATTTTATCAAAATATGATTTTTTTATTTTTTTTTTAAATATTTCATATTTAATTTTTTTTTTTTTTCTTCGAATCAATGTACATATAGATTTGAAGTATTAATATATCAAAATTATTAAAGAGATTGCATTTCTTGTTACTGAATTTAATTTACTAATTCCATTATTAAATTTGTTTGATTTTAAAAGGGTTTTCCCGGAAATAAATAAATTAAGTAAATATCCTGTTAACGTTAATTTAGCAGCCAATCGTTTTGTTTTTCTTGTTTAAAATAATTTACCAAGAAGATGCGTCCAGATATTGCCGGTTTCCGTGTGAATTCGGAAAATACTCTTGAAACACGCGTAAAAGGAAGGTAGAGGTGGTCGATGACCGGCGTGCAAAAAATCGTTGTCCTGCAGCCATCTCGGGAGATTCCTAAAGTGGCATTGTTTCCACGAAGCCTCCCAAACCTTAGAAGAAAATAAAGAACAATCAACAATGGTAATGGTACAGACGCGCGATAAATTCGAATCTTTAAAGATTCTTTAAAGTTGCAAGTATTCTTTTATAGTTTTTGTTAATTTAATAAAATACGAGGGACGAGAACCTTGCGTACCTTGCGGACAAATTCCTCTGCCTGTTCCGCGGCGTTGTGGGCCAATGCTCCCAAATCTATTTCATCGCTGAGTACTCCGGCTTTGAGGACTTCGGTCATCTGAAAAAAAAAAAAAAAAAAAAAAAAAAAAAAAAAAAATAATTTAATTATGTTTTCTCGTTATTTTACGTGATAAATGAAATGATTAATTTCAATTTCGCAAACCTCGCAATCGAGAAGATGATCGTCTTCGGGTGTCGAAGGCAAAGGGCAACCGACACCGTCCTCCTCTTCGGCGAGGCAGCTGGCGTCGTCATCCTCGAGGAGTTCCTTCACCTCGTGAAGACCGGGTACTTCGCTCGATAGGGAAACGCGGTCGCTCCACGGTATACGATGACGAAGACCAACATCGCCGCCGGACGCCAAACGGATGTTGTGCTCCTTATCCTCGACAATTTCGTCCTCGTAACCCGACATTATCGACTATTATCCACCTCACTGCTCCGTTTCTAAGCTCTTCTTCCTGTTATTCAATTAACAGAGTTTATTTAATGAGACGAGCCATTCGATTAACTAAACGGTAAGATTAATTCGTTAAACATCGTTTTCCGATGTAATTTGCAGTCTCGGAGCTGTAAGAGGGATTTCATTCATTATATTGAACGTTAAAATTGAGAAAAAAGATTAGATTGAGCGGTCGTGATAATAAATAATGGGGATCATTAGTTGGGGTAAAAGGAGACACTCTCGCAAAGGTCAAATAAGCGAATATGTTTTTCTCTTTGCCAACTCGGCGGACCTTGCGACTATTTACGGCTCGTACAATGCATAATCTTGCATACGTGTGCACCAGTAACATTCAACTAACACACGTGTCCCCTCGCATTATCGCAACTATATCACGAGCGTGATAATCACGCGCGACGCGGAAGGAGGTCTCTCGCGTAGTTGCTAATGTATCAATTCGTAAATGCCGACGTATCTTGACGAACGAATGCGATTTTTTTTATCAACTTTCTGCCGATAGTGGAAATAAGAAATGCCACGTTAACGAAATTCGTATGCGCGATAAATAACATTCGTATCGTTCTTTTTTTTTTTATTTCTTTCCGAGTATTTGCTGTAAAAACAACTTAGAATTATCGGCAATTGGACGAAAATAATAAAGAAAACAGATTATATAAGATGTTCGCTATAAACTTGAAGAATATCGGAATCTCAGTAATTATGGTATATGTAGAACTGAAAAAAAAAATACTCTCCTTTTTCGATATACAATTAGAGTAATTTTTTTGCATTAAAAATCGATAATTTTCGTTTTTCGTAACTTTTTTTGAGACTTCAACATTTTTGTTTGTTTTTGTTTTTACGTGGTTTTGGAACAAAATTGTAATTAAATCTTTTTATTTTGTGTGTCTGTAATATAAATCCGCACTGCCATGTTTTTCGTAATTAGATTTTTTTTTTTTTGCATATGGAATTTTTTAATTTTTGCATCGATGAATTACGTGATGTCAACATTCGTTAAATTTCTCAACAATAACAGGAAATAGTTAACCAGTCTTTATCCGCGACAATAGAAAACAGTCATTGAACGTTTGACCGCTGCAGCAGGAAATATTTGTTGAGTCTATTCCTGCTATATCGCAAGATATCGGTTGAATTTTCAACAGCACTTTTGCACCGATACTGATAACGCAGTCACATATGAAAATGAGAGAGCGGTGAAATATTTAGGTGCAAATAGCGACTTTCTTTTTTCAAAGCGTAAAAAAAACAAAACACAGACTTACATCAAAATATTATGATTATGAGTAAAAGTCTAATGGTGATCTTTACCGGGTGTAGAATTGTATTTTTCTCAAATAATTTCTCTCTAATTTGCGATGCAATGGAGCTAAAAATTTGCCAACCGCAAGATACAATCAGTCGCAGCTGTGATCCTTCGATGTTAGACCACAAAAGATATTTAATTACTGACTAATCTCTCTGGACTTTGAAACTCTTTTGGGTCAACCAATGACCAGACGAGTCTCTGCACGAGAAAAAAAAAAAGTAAAAAAAATTGACACTTCTGCGAATAATCTGTTTTGCATTAAAAAGAACTCTTTTACTTCAGCAATATTGTTCCAAAACAAAATAATGAATGATTTTGCGTTCGGAAAATATATCGCGATACGGAAGAGAATAACTCGTCGCGAAATTACATAATAAGTCTCCGGAATTTTTATAATTTGCACGAAGATATTATTAACTCGGAATGAAATCTAGTAATTTGACAAATGAAAGTAAATAAAAAACACAAAAAAAAAAGTGGTGACGTCGTTGATCGACGAGTGGGTTAACGGGTTCGATGTTCCGCGATTGTTCCCCTCGGAGATACGAACGCAACGAAAGGGATGGACGAAATAATTAATTTATATCGGAAAACACTTGCCTGAACTCGCGGGACGGATAAATACTCTCACTTGGTAATCCTCACATTTGCGCGATAATAATGTGATTGGCGCGTTTGTATATATATAGTCGAAGTAATAAAGAGACTCGAGGTATGGCTATTCGAATGCGTTAGTTGAAAATATATTTCTCGATTTATATTTCCTCGTGTCCAGCAAAACTGTTCGATACTTCACCGTCAGTGCAACACACTCTTTCCACTCGGTTCACTAATTTTTCGTCGAATCGTTGAGTGTGAAAAAAACGAAAAAAATTAACCACTCGTACGAGGTGAAAATGTGATTAATTTGCAATATTCCGCTGGAGTAACATTAGACCTTGCATGAAAAGTGTAACTGTGGCGCACTGTGGCGTGTGCGCCGTGTATGACGACGAGATCCAGCGATGTCTATGGTACGTTTACGTTTACAACGCTCGCATAGCGCTGCTTTCCGTCTCTCGATTGTGACGTCACGAAAGTATACTACGTTTTAGCTAAGCGCCTCATGTTTTTAGTAAATCTTCTCGAACAAAGCACAAACATCTTGGGATCGTTGTCACACAAATTCCCAGTCATTTAACCCGCAAATTAATATCGATAGACTCAATAATCATTTTTCATTTGAATATCGAAATAAAGAATTGGAATCTCGTTGAATCTCCATGGAATTTAGCTGTGACTATTGCTGCTCAGCTGATTCGTGCGGTCAGCTGGAAATCGAAGGGGTCCTTATTTTTCTTTGCTGCGATAAACCCGATATGAGTTTGACGTTTGATAAAACCTTCAAGGAGGAACGATCTTTTGGTTGGTGACAATAATTAAAAAAAACAACAATGCTATCCCTCCCCCCCTACGATGTTGAATGAAACAGTAACAATGACGTGTTTTTTTCTTTAATACAAATGCGTTTCGGCAACGGAAATAAATAAACAACGTCTAATTCATCAAGATTTCTTTATTATCGTTTTCCGTCACAGCTCAGCAAGCAGCCGACGCTGAGTCGATACATCAAACAGATCCAAACAAAGTTCCCAATATAGCAGAATGTTATTACAGCGAAAAGCCATTGCCATTGCTGGAAAAATCAAAATTTCTTATACCGGATCATCTTGCTGTCGCTGAGTTTATAAAAATGATACGGTTTGCTATGATTTTCCAGAATATTTATCCTGGTAACTGGAAGATAATTATGCAATGCAAGACGGAGATTGCAACTTCATCCTACGCATGCATTTTTCATCTTCGTAAATCAATGCTGCATGGCTAACGGTGGTATGCCAATGTCGCAGCTTTATCAATAAGAAAAGGACGATGATGGATTTGTTTACATGGTTTTTGGTACTCAGGAGATTTTTGGCCACCGATGACTGAAAGAAAACCTAACACAGTAAATTATTTGGAAAACCGATTCAATGGAAACGAATACCGATAGAAATACCGCGATCGGCAATAAAAATCGTATTGAATGCACATTCAGAGGTCATACATGATGTTAAAAAAAAAAAAAATCGAATATCTGTGCTATACATGAGTTTTTCATACCGAACGAGTCCGGGATTCCGCGGGCTCTGTCGGTAACAAAACGTCTACATTTTTTTTTTTTTTTCGAAACATCGAAAACGTTTTCATGACTGTTAAACTGGAAATTGGGGGTTTTCCAAGTAACAGACGAAGCAAACGATAATTTCCAAATAGTAGAATTATCAATAGTCTCGGAAGACAAAGTGTAGATAAAGAATTCACACAAATATTCATTGAAAAAAACAATATCTGTGATGGCAACAAAATTAAGACGAAAAATTGAAATAACTTTCCACTTTTATTGTGCCGCATTCAGTCTGTCTAAAGTACAATTGCAGATCGATTTCGACAACGTAAAATCGCGGTGGTCGAAGATCGATGTGTTTAATATTAAGTAAGTATTGTCCATTTCCAATTCTAAATTTATAAATCCCTTCAGGTATATATAACATACCTGAAAATACCGTTGTTTCGCGTTTGAATTAATGTTCCATCGACATCGGAGTATTTATACGAAAAATTGTACAATCTATTGGGTAGACGTATCTCTGTTATTCCTTAGGAAAACAAAAACGCGTGTCGTATAACAGAATCTAAGTCACTTATGTATATCGTAACTGTACAGTATTTAGCGAATTCATATCACAATGAATTATATTTGTAATGTATATTTTTAAAAAAATATAAATTTATTTTACGTCTTTAAGTAGAGATCGATGTCTTCGAATATCAACTTTTGTCTTTTGTCTTTTGGTATTTCGCCTCTAATCAATTTTTATGAATTTTTAAAGAAAATCACACGCATGAAAAATTATTTTTCATCGCAAACTGAAAATTTTGTTTTTCAAGAGTGTAAAAACAATTAAAAAAACAATTTCCAAATGTTGTTTCTAAGTTGAGAAAAATTAATAGTACAGTTGCCTCGGGATCTCTTATGATCTCTTTTGTCCTTTAAATTGTTCGTTTTCTACAACGCGTTAAAAAATTTGTCACTAAATAACACCTATAAATTCGGTATTTTCCCGGAAGAAAATATCAACCCTAATAGCCCTCTAATTTCCAAAGATTAATAAAAATTTATTTAAAAAAAAGATAATCCCAACGATAAGTATTTCGTTTCGTTGATAACGATAATTTGTCATGAGAGAAATATCAGTTCGCGAAACTCGAAATAAAGTTATCGAACGATCAAACTGAGTTGGGAAATTCGTCGAGCGAATGAGTAACCGCGTCATGTATAGTAGCAAATATTTTAAAGCTGTGTTCCCCCTTCGCGTATTTATCGCATTTTAAAAGTGTGTCGAATACGGGAGACGAGCAGCCGGCGAGATAAACCGAAACATCGATAAGCGAGAATTGATCGGCTATAGAGTGAAGCATACCGATTCCGGTTGGATCGACATAACTCAAAGCGCTCATATCCATGATGACGCATCGGAGATCAAGAATTTCCTCGGGTACTCGATCCTCGCCATCCACAGCAGCGTTCTTTTCGCGTTTAATTCTCCGTTTTATAATTTTCTGCGGCACCACATCGACGAGATTGAAAAGTTTCTCCTTAAAGTGGCTGCTGTTCGCGAAATTCAATCCCCCGCAGTAGTGAAATATTTTTATTCCCCGCAGTTCCGTCGTCTGGTAAATGCAGAGAAGAAAAAAAAGTAAGAAAAACTGTTGTCGAAGGTCGGGAAGCTATGACTCACCCCTTTGTAGCGATTAACATCGAGATACAAATCGGTGTTTGGCACGTGAGCGAGTAAACAGGTATAAGGATTGATAGTTAGGAGTAAAATGCTCGCGAGCGATGTGACGAGACCCGCCAAAAGGCCGACATCGATGCCAACGAGAACGACGCTGAGTACCGTGACGATCCACACTGTTCCGTCTAATTTGCTAAGTTTCCAGAAACGGCTCAGTTGCTTCGCTTGTAAAAGCATTCCTTTCAGCGCTACCTGAGTCGTCAAATAAAACGAAACCCTTAGATTTTGGTCGTTGAAAGACGACAAATCGATCGATAAAACTCACGACGATTATCGACGCGAGAACGCATCGTGGCAGTGGCTGAAAAAACGGGCCGATCCACAGTAAAATAACGAGTAGTATACCGCAAGATACGACACTCGCGATCTGTGTTCTCCCGCCGACGGTTTGCTGGATCAACGATCTGCTCAGAGACGCCGAGACCGGCATACATGAGAAAAATGATCCAACGATGTTGCCGACGCCCTGTAAAAACATAAAAAATCGTCAATTTACAATGAGAATAATCAATTTTACGATTAGGTGTTTATGATAGTTTACCATTGCGAATAATTCCTGATTCGAGTCGATCTCGTAGTGCAACTTCTGTGCGAATATCAACGCCATTGAGAGAGTTATCGTATACGATACCATTGTTATCGATACGCTGTCGAGAGCGACTAACGGCAACAGCTGCAAAGTGGGTAACTCGGGCTTTGGCAGTCTGTCGAATTATCAATCTCGACTTGAATCATTATGAGAAAAAACAAAAAAAAAAAAAAAACAGAAGGAGTTCTCCGTTTGAAGTTTAAGCCTCTCGTACTCACCCCGTAGGAATGTGTCCGACGGTCTGTATTCCGTAAACATCGGATAAATGGCAGTAATTCGATATGAGAGTTCCGGCGACTACGGCTATCAGTTCTATTGGTATTGGCATACTGCATTTTTTTTTCAGCCACGGCTAATCAATTTTTTCAACGTTATTTTCTTTTGAACGTTAATTTTTAATTAATTTTTTATTAGTTTCCGAAAAAAATTTATTACGTACTTTGGCAAATTCATTATTCATATACATAATCGCGATAGCGATCGACGATACTAATACAGCTGCGGGATTCGTCTTTGGAATCTCCTTGAATATATCGATCATTGTCTGAAAGAGATTTATCGCATTGGATTGTTATTCGTGTGATATATACGTGCGTTTAGTTTCGTAAAGTTGGATACTCACGAAAACGAGTTTAAAGTGATCTCTCCTCTGCTTTGGTAGTTTCAGACCGAATAGATCTTTAATTTGCGAAACGAGAACGTGTATCGCGGCTCCGGTTGTGAATCCATTTACCAGAGTTTCGCTGAGCAACGCGCTTATTATTCCCAATCGAAGAACGTACATCAATAGCTGAGAATATAAACGATTTTGAAACACGTGAAACACAGTCGTATTTTAATATCGCTTGAGTCTCACCTGTAAAATTCCGACGGTAAAAGTAACCGCGGTAGCGACTTGGATCGGTGTATAATGAATTTCCGTATGCGTCGCGTTGGATAATAACATCGAATCGTTTAAAGGCGTCGATAATGAAGAGACCGATTTGCCGGTCATTAGACAAACTATCGCGAATGTTCCTATATTAAAAATTAGTAATTTTTAAATTTTTTCGTTTTTTCTCGCGGACTCGGGGTGATGTAAAATAAACGGCGACAAACCCATGGAAACGTGTTTAGAAGTTCCAAAGAAGAAGTAAACGAGAACCGGAAAGAATGCCATGTAAATTCCGACTACCGGTGGCAAATTTCCAAGAAGCGCATAAGCCATTCCTTGCGGAATGTGCATTATAGCGACGGTCAATCCGGATATCATATCCGGTATTATGCTTTCTTTAAATTTATATTTTCTCATCCAATTTACTACAGGGAAGACGGACGAGGCGCACGAACGACAGCTCCGTTTCTTCAATGCGTTGGAAATATTCTCGATTGCTAAAGCACATAAAAAATTGTTTTTTTTTTTGTTTGTTTTTTATAATGCGTTTGTTATAAATTCGATTGGATGCTTACCGGAAGTTTTGGGTTTTTCATACCGATATTCTTGGTTGAGATGTTCCTGTTGGTACAACGGCCTTTCTACTCGTAGCCGGAGCACCAATTCTCGTTCTTTCTCCGCGTCGTCTGAATCGACAAAAGAAATAATATTCATCTCCGCGAGTCATCATTGTCGTTAATTACGTCGATTGACCTTAATTATTCGATAAACTCGAGTCGTTATAAAATAATTGTAAATTGAATTAATTCTTTCGTCTCGTAGATCGCGAAATTAAATGAGATGTCTACTCCTCGGAGAAATGAACATTTTTTCGTTTTTCTCGGAATCGGGAGGTTGACGTCGCGTAAATACTTACCGAGGAGATTCATTTTTGACGGTCTCGCGTCTCCGGCGGTCGTTCGGAAGAAAAAATGCTCTGCGCTTCTCCTCCCGCCCTCGAGAGCCGCGGTAGACTAATTTTCGTATGACCATCGACGAGCGAGCGATCCATTCGCGTCAGCTGATCGCGTTTAGCACGAGGCATGAGGTGCGCGCGCACAGGGCACGTGCGCGCATGCGCTCGCCCTTGCGCCTCAAACGTTAAATAATACTCGAGGGTTTTATTTTTTGCTCCATTTAAAATGTCGAAGAAAAAAAAACGTAAAAACTTGGAAGCGAACTCAATTTTATTCCGCTATTTACAGAGATTTGTCTTGTCGACGAAATTTTATCGTAACCAAGAATAATGTGGAATTTCGAAGGACTAAGCTTAATCGGCTGTTTGTAGTACTACGAGTTATAATTCGATATAATTATCCGTTACCAGGATGACTCCCGGCATTAAATAAAAATTGGAATAAAAATAAAAGACAAATTTTTCAGATAATTTTTTGTTGTTTGTCTTTGTTTTAATTTGTCAATAAATACTGAGGAAATCGAATAGAACAAAGAAGAATATATAATATAGTACAACAACGTGGATACTAGTCGATCGAATCGAAGCCATTTGTTCGGAGATTCGAATTCCTTTTTAATCGTATCCCACCCCCGTTTTTGTATTCTCATTCGAGGGTCGGGTGTTTTTCTATTGGTTTTCTTTGTTTACTGTTTCGACAATCATCCGTGTGTTTGCCGTCCTTCTCCAAGGGAATTTCTTCTTTCTGTCTATATTTTTTATAACCGAAGCGCACCGCACTCGGTAATTTTCTAAGCGATGCCGTACTTAGCCTTGAGGCTCGCGGGCATCTCTGGGGGTGGTGGACGGGGCATGCGAAGGTAAACCTTAACCGCGTCATAGATGAACCATTGGGCTCCCGTGAGCGTACCGATCATCACGATTCTCGGCGCGAGTCCCTTCCATACACCGGCGAAGCCAAGTTTTCTCAATACATCACCGGCCGTCGCGCCTTTCTCTTGATTCAACTTGGATACGACCTGTTTTACGATTTCAAAACAACGATAAAAAAGTTAGAGTAATGTTTTTGAAGTTTCCGGATAATTCGAAACTTACGGAATCAGCTGGATGAGAAACGATGGCACAGAATACACCGGCAATGTAACCGGCGGCAAAGGTGACGACGAGCTGTTCGCCTTTGGTGCATTCGGCACGAGGCTTCGGTACGACGTATTGATAGAGAAGTTCGAGGGTACGTTCGAAGCAAGCAAACTTCATCATCGTGTAGGGAATCTGTCGGAACCACAAGGGTACCAGACCCTTGTAGAAACCGCCGAGACCCTCATCAGCGTACATCTTGGGCCACGCCTCCCGCAAATTGTTCGCGAATCCCGGCATCGTTTGGATTCTCACCTGTAAAAAACGTTTTTCACATTCTATTTCGTCTCTACATTTCGTTATCGTCATTATATCGCATGTTGAACGGCTAAAAGGCCTTTTAGCCTTTAGACACACGATATTGCGGTTTAATTGTATTGTGTATTAACCTTTGCAGCTTCGAGGGGCGCGAGACCGATATCGGCGAAGAATTCGGCGGAAGCCGAAGCAGCGAGGTACAGACTCGTCCTGTACTCGTAGGAAAGCTCCTCGCCGATCATGGAGGCGTATTGTACCTTGAAGACCTCGTAGAGGCCGAATTTGAACATTCCTTGGATGGAATAACCGAAGAACGTCGGCGCCCAACCCTTGGCGAGACTCCTGGTACCACCTTCCGCGAGCGTCACCTACAAAACGATTTTAACGTCTCTTTTAGATCGATAACGTTACGATACTCGGAGAGTATCGGTAAAATGCGATACTTACTTTGAAGCCATTGACGACCGACTTGTATTTTTCCGGGTCGACTTGGATGCGGCATTTGACCAGATCGAGGGGTGTAAGCATCGTGTGAGTCAAACCGCAGGAAAGAACGCCTCCGAGTCCGCATAGCATGAAATACTTGTTGGATCCGAATTCGCAGCTATCTGTAAATATACGATTGACGATTATTAACTAAGAGTTTTTATTTTTATTTTAAATGCTCCGAAAAATGGCTTAACTTGGGATATCGAACGGTAAACCAACTTTTTGAAATACCACGGTCGGTAATAGAAACTGTAATCAATTTTTTTCTCACGTTTTCGCGTTTACGGCTCGAAGAAGAGTCTCATAGAAAGTGGATATCGTGTTAGTATTCTATGAGACTTTTTTGTAAACCGTACATACCGATACGCGTGAAAATTTTTAATTACAGTTTTTGATACCGGCTGGACTCAGGACGGCCGGAGAGAAAGCGGTTTCGCTAATTTGATTAACGTTCATATTTTGTTGCGTATCGTTAATTTATCAATGAAGTTCGTCGGACTATCGAAAAATAGTCCGCGTCATGTACGCGTAACGATTATGCATGCAATCCGTACTACGTTCACCCTTTCGTTTTTCATTCTTTCGTAAACAGTTTCGAAAAACAACGAGAGAATACATCGCGTTATAATTAGATTTCGGTTATTTCGGTAACCGAGTTGGCAGCCCCGTCGCAGGGACGCGCTATTGGGGTTGGCAACTCTGGATCAAGGTCGGTCAGCTGATCGCTTCGCGCTTTCTATCAACGCGAGCGTTATTATCGAGTGAATTTATCGAACATTTTTTCGATCGAAAGAAATCTCATTTACGAAAGACACTCGAAATATATTTGATTTTGAAATTTCTGAAACGAATTCTTTTTACTTCTTTAAACGAACGAGAGTTTTTTTTTTGTTTCGTTAATGGTCCAAGGTTGCGCCGAGAGCTCTCGATACCTTGACAAAATGGTGGCCGCCATTACGCAATGCAACTGCCGCATGCTTTGCTCTCCGACGGATTGCCCCACTGACACAGGCATCTCACAAGATACATAGATATAACGAGGACACGGAATTATATAACCTCGCAAAATCCCTTTGGCTAATTCATTTACGAAAAACATAAACAAAAAAAAACGAAATTCGGCAATAATTGTATTTTTTTATTGAAATTTTAACGAAACTATGTTGAATGGCTCGAAAAAATTATCGTTACGTCGCTGACTCGCGTTGGAGACAATTATCTTGAAGATAAAACAAAACTGGAATAATCGTGTGAATAATTATTCTCGATATCTTTGGTACGTTTTTTTGGTTTTCCGAAAGGACACTTTTCGAATGAATTAGAACAGTTGACAATATAAAATGTCAATCGATACGTCAATTCGTTGTTTTGTTTTTTTGTTCATTATCGAAAAAATAAAAGTGTACGAACCGCCCTGTGGTTCGGCGCTGGCAGCGGCGATCGTTCGGTTTCTTATGAACCCTTGAACGTCCTCCTGGGCCTGACACTTGGCCGTCACGAAGGGCGATCCGAATGGATTCATTTTGGCAGCTTCTAGCATTGACGACCACATATTTGAAGATGACTCCTTTACTTCCTTGTTAATACCCACTGCACCTCTGTAAATTAGACAAAGAGAATAAAAAATCACACGTTCGCGTTCAACCGAAAATCGATTATGAATTTGTACGGCTGAAAGACCGACACAATAATAATAATTATTGTGTGAAAAACGGAGAGTCAGCCGTGTCTCGATACGAAATTCGACTAGCAAATCAAATACACTAGGATAGGATTAAAGAGACAATTAAATTATTTATAATTGATGAACCGATTGTAAGACCTGTGTGTCGAAACGACCCTCGCCTCCGCTCTGTCGAAATGGAGTGAAAGAAAAAGGGCAACCGATTTTCAGCACGCCCGGTGTGCGTGATTGTCGTTCGCGACGACGGAGACTGGAAAGTTCATTGATTTTGCGATTACCTTCGATCGAAGCGACATCTTACGGAGACAGTAGGAAAAAATTTGGATTGTCTAAAAAAAAAAAGAAATATACCGTCGGTAGCTCGATTATTTCTTTTTTTTAACTTTTTACGGAAATTATAGATTCGGTCTGTCCGGTCTTTTTTTTTTCCTGTATCATTTCGTAAACTGCACGATATATGTAAATGTTATGTTATGACATCGAGAGCACAGTCATTACAAGTATTGTCTTCTTTATTTAATAAGAAATAATAATTTACCCTTTTTAGGTGTTACTTGGTAAGTGTATCTGCAAAAATAAAAGTGACCGTAATTTACGTCGAATCGAATAATACGCGCTGTTTCTCATTGGCTCTCGAACGAATCGTACTCTATAATTTCCATTTTGTTCGACCAATAGACAATGAGTTCCATTGGTCATTACAAATATCTCATTTCCACGCGACTATTCCCTGTATTACGTATACTCCTCCCACATTGCTGGTTTCTTCGCTCTATCCGCAGTTTGGTGGTTAACATCGCGGTGCATCATCGAGGGGAGCCGAGGGAGAGAGTGTGAGCAAGTGTTGAGGGAATCGAGCGTACAGATTGTACGTTCTATATTGGTACTAGTCGGGGAACACACATAGTATCATCGTCACATTTTTTTCGACGCTGGGCTGGATTCAACGCCAAGCTCGTAATTCTCATTCGACGATAAAACAAAATTAACCTCGTCACAATTTTTACCTCTCCTTCGGCTCGAAAAGTTCGCCGAGTGTGTGAAATGGTGTAGTAACTCACGTACATCGCTGACTTGACATTCGTGCGAAAAGTGGAAAAAAACGAAACGTTATAGTGTTATCGCGGGAAAAATGGCTCGAGATTTCGCACCGCGATCAACATTTCTGTCATCTGCGTTCGCGTTATTCGTATTCAATGTAAATTTCGTCTCGGTTCCGAGAATCTAAAAGGAAGAACATTTTTTTTTTATGAAACTCAAGAAGCGAAAGAGCTTGTGCGCGCAGTGCATTAGCATGCCCGCCAAGGTCTCCAAGAAAGTCGTCGGCATGATAATACGGAGCCGAAAAACCATCATGAAGGACGGAGTTATCATGGTAATGTCGTTACACACTTTTTTTTCTTTTCTTTTTTCAGATATTCCACAAAACCACAAAAAAAGCCTTTTTTTGGCGATCTATTAATGTTAATCCCATCTTTGGTTATACTATTCAGTTTCGAAACAAATAGCCCATTGGTAGTCGATTGTTTAATTTTCTGATTTTTCAAAATCATTTATCTTACTCATCAACTCCGAAAAAAAAAAATATTTGTGTTTTTTCGAGAGAAAATTTTTGAAGCAACAATGAGATTTTTTGAGGTTAAATGATTGAACATAAGGAGTCGATGAATCATTTTTTATCCATGTTCCACGTCTGCAGTGTATTTTTGTACGCATAGTCGATGTTCGATGCATTGGCAGGGGATCCCTTGGAGTATTCATAGAGCTATTATATTCTTTGAACATGTTACGGAAGCGATAAAACATAGATAGCCGAATCGGAGAATTTGTCATGTCTTTCCAAGTGACAAAGAAAATGCGCAAAGTGTAACATTATGGGTGTAAACGCGATGGAAGGATACTTTCTAACAAGAGATAAGAGAGTAGAACGTGGCGCAAAAACAAACCGGCATGATAAGAAAATAACATGGGTACAAGTTTGTCGTTGAGCCGCATGGCGTAATACAGTAATTAACTTTGCGAGGCCTTCAGCTCGCCTCAACATTTCTTCCATCGGTTCCAACTGTAGTTTGTTAAAGGAAAAGGAAACAAAACAAAAAAGAACATGGCTTTTGTTCGTGTAGAAAAAAAAAAAAAAATTATATTTTCAGTGGAGTTGCGTACCATTGTACTGAAAAATATCTTTGGATTGGTCTTTTTCAATATCGTATTTAGTTATTTAAACTTATATTTCAAATTATTTCGCTTAAAAAAAAGCTATATATATTATTCCGAGTTGAAAACGCACGTATACGCTTATATCCGATAATCGTGGGCAGATGTTTTTTACTTATCAGATAACGCCGATTACGTTCCAGGTATCGCTTCTAGAACGACGAAAAAAAAAAGAAGTTTAACAGATGTAATCGTGTTGGTTAGTTTGAATTAGAAACGAAATAAGAAATCTTTAAAACCCCCCCTTCGAAAAGCGATAAGCGAACATTATTTCCACGGATTAGCGAGAGTACCGGGAAATTCAAAATTGCTCACGCTCACTCCTTGTGCGCTTGCGCTCGATCGATCTTGCCAATTGGCCGAAATATTTCCGAGTCCAAACACGTGTCTCTCTCTGCCGACTTCGCGAATGTCTTCCTTCTATTCCTCCCTGAGTTCTCGCCAACTCCGTAATTGTGACGCGAGTGAGGTTATGCCGAACCGCGAAGTTCTCGCGAAGGGGTTGCTCTCTTTTCTCCTACCCGGGAGCTTGTCGCTTCGAGGGGGTATCGTCGGCAATGCAGTGTACGGCGTATCCCCGCTGAGAAAATCGTGTCATCGGGAGAGAGAGAGAGAGTGAGAGAGAGCGCGCGCGCGCGGGCGCATAACCCGCGATCCTCGGACAGCCCAACACACGGGGGCTTTCTGGAACGGGGAATAGTTGCAAGGATAATCGAACCTCGACTCACGATAAGAGCGAGAAACAAATAAAAACTCAATTCGCGCCGTTAACAAAAAGCGTTAACCGCCGCGTGTGCCGTTAAACTTTTCATCGTTAATTCCGACGAACTGTGTGCGTGTTTTTTTTTTAATCCGAGTGATCCTTGGCGCCCTCGAGGATCAACTACCAAGTGGCCAGGATCGTCTCGACCTCGACGAGTCGGATATCTCCTTTTCGCCCGCTCACCGAGAACCGAATAAATTTCCCAAAGTCACCGTCGTTTAACCCGATAACGAACGTGAATAGAGTTGTTTTGTTTAGCCGGTCGAACGACAAGTTTTAAGTAATATAATCGAGGTGAATCGTTCGTCGAATGGCGTGTCCGTCGGAATATTGATCGAACCGCGACAAACGACCACCCGCCCGCGGCCCCGACGATTTACGCGGGGAAAGCGAAGCGCAACGAGGAAAGCTCTCGAAGAAAATAAAAACGACTCACGAGGAACGTGCCCCCTCCCCCAATTGTCTCTGATTTCGGAACATGATCGTGTCTATTAACCTCGATAAAGCGAAAAATAAAAATGAAGAGAGCTTAATTTTTTTATTTGATTTTTTTTCCTCTCCTCTCGGTTAATTTGCTCGGTCGGGGCTCTCTTTGACATCTGCCATCTATAAATAAGTTTCTCTCGGGGGCAGCGATGCACGCACGCGGCTGCGGTGACGACGGACACTGGGGCAGCCTTGACTCGACCGCAAGGTCCTCATCGCTATTTTTCCGATCGACGCACCGATGCTCGCGTCAAACTGACAGTCGATAGATTGCACCCTTGGCAGCCTCTTTCTCTCGCACGCTATTCGCATCGAGCGCGTGTTCCTCGACTTTCGCTAATTTCGTCCTCGACAAAGCGTGCCGAGCAATGACAATACATATAGTAACACGGAACATATTTCAACTTAAAACGAATTCTTTTTTCGTCTCCCCACCATTTATCGGAGATTCAAATTTTTTTATCAAACTTTTTTCGATCGTTAAAAATTCCCTTTTTTTTCTACATTGACGTGAACAATTCCAAGCCGATTTTAATAAGGCTCTTTAGGCGTAATTCATTTAATTGCTCCGCTTTCTTCCTCGCCGATTATCGCCCACCAAGAAAGTGCGTCGATTACGACGACCTTTGCAACGACTGCCTAGTTTTGCCCCCGTAACTGGAGCGGATTTTTTCGCGTGTAACCTTCGACAATCAAACAAGCAACAACTTTACTATCGCGGTGAATTTCCCGCACGAACTACGAGAGTTATAACTCCCGTGATCCAAATGAAAGTTTGAAAACTCAGGGAATTGAATATAAAAATCACGAAACAACACTGTCGCTAAAACCGATAATCTCCGAATCTCCGAATTGGCGATATAAATAGAACAAATAAATCGTTAGTGCTGTGAAAAAAAAAAGGAAAAAAAAAATGGTTTCGAAACTCGAGGAAAATAAATAGTCTGTGATGTTTCCGTGAATAGCCGTGACGATGGAGTGAAAAAAAAAAAAAACATTTAATGAGCAATCGAAAGACGCACGAGGAAACTGCGTGTTCGTTTCGATCGAATAGAAATGAGATTTTAGATATTATGTGACGAAAGCCTCAAAGTGCCACAGAGAGAGAGAGAGAAAAAGAGAGTAGATGCAAAAAAAAAAGACGAGATATATTTGTTTCGATGATTCGGCGAGTGTCCCGAGAAGGTATGAGAGGAACAAAGTAGAGATCGGCGTCCAGGGGTCATGCCCCCGGGGGCTAAGGGAGGGGCTGAGGGCCTCGATCCCTCTTGTTCAGAGTTACACGGCAGTGAGGAAATCGCAGCTGCTAAACTTACGCCGCCTCTGACACTCTTCCAGAGATGCTACCGACACCTAAAGGTCAGCAGCCCATCTCGCGGCGATGCAAACTTTTCATTCTGTAACAGCAAACGATCTTTTTTTTTTTTTTTTTTTTTCGAACGAAAAATACACGTGCGAAAATTTTAAATAAAAACACACGAAATTAGAGATATTTTTCAAAATCGATTGTTTAATTCGATATATTTGCGATGCGTCTTCGGCAAGTTGATTATTTCACAGACGCGTATCTACGTTTGTTTAGAAAAAAAATAACTGTGGATTTAGAAGATATTTTTACATTTTCAAGCGATGATTCTAAAAAGTTATATATAACATCGAGAAACTGTGGGGAATAAATCCCGTAGTTCTATCGGATGGCGATGAATATTTTCATTTGACAAATCACTGAGAATATAAATTTCATTTAATTGCATATCAATTTTGCGACTTTTTCCGGAGTTTAAAAAAAAAAAAGCGTTTCTCTTGAATTGCTACTTGGAGAACAGAGGAGAAAGCGAAACTGGAGAATAACAGACAATTGTCATGGAAGTCAGTTTTCACGCAATTTGGCAAATGACACACATCTCTGATTGTATGTGTCGAGAAAGTGAAAGTGAAGTCATTTTTCCTCGTCGTGATTTGGAAAAGTCGACAAATACGAAGAAAATTCAAATGCCATGAAAAACGAACATTTTCTTTCGATGAAAAAGTGCATTTTGGCTTTTAATCGACTCGAAAAAAAATAAATAAATAATTAAATTTCCAAAATATTTTTCGATTTTTTTCGTTTTTCTTTCTAAATCTGACAATTACCACTTATGTGGTAATCATGACATAAGCGATGTTATCATCGCGTCGACGTTACGTTGTGTGACGCGAACGGGATGAAAAAAAAAAGAAAAAAAATAAACTAACATTTTTTTTGAGAAAATGCTGAGATATATAATCCGAAAATGTAACTTCGACAAAAGTGCCTTTTAATGCGTCTGATGAGATTTACGACGGCAACGATAAAAAATAATTCTCAATTAAATGGATATTTCTTCCAGTCGGATTGACCAATCCGATGATATATATTTTACTGAAAAAAAAAAAAAAATATATATATATCAAACTATTTAAATTTGTTTCAGAGTTCGGGGGTCGGGGAGGCGAGCGTTTACCACGCTCTCGTCGTAATATTCCTCGAATTTTTTGCTTGGGGTTTGCTGACGATGCCGATAATCGCGGTACTGAACGAGACCTTTCCCGATCACACGTTCCTCATGAACGGCCTTATAATGGGTATAAAGGGAATTTTATCATTTCTATCGGCACCGTTGATCGGTGCGCTGTCCGACGTATGGGGCAGAAAATTCTTTCTTCTCATAACGGTCGCATTTACTTGCGCACCGATACCCCTTATGAGTATAAACACCTGGTGGTTCTTCGCCATGATATCGATAAGCGGAGTGTTCGCTTGTACCTTCTCCGTCGTTTTCGCTTATGTTGCCGACGTAACCGAGGAAAATCAACGCTCATTGGCTTACGGTTTGGTAAGTTAAACCGATTTATTTCTCACTTTATCGATCTATCTATCGATCTATTAAAAAAAATTTACGTTTTTTTTTTTTTTTTGGAATTTCTTTATCGCAGGTATCGGCAACATTCGCAGCAAGTATGGTGATAAGCCCGGCGTTAGGCGCTTATACCATGACGACTTACGGTGAAAATCTTGCCGTCGCCCTCGCAACTTCGATCGCGATACTCGATGTATTTTTCATACTCGTCGCGGTACCCGAAAGCTTGCCGGAGAAGGCGCGACCCCAGGCGCCGATATCCTGGGAACAGGCGGATCCTTTCGCGGCACTTGGCAAGGTAACTATAAAAACAAAATCACAGTATTCAATTAACTGTTACTGTTTCTATTCCGGTTTCGTATCGTCCCGTCTCTCAATATTGCAATAAATATGTAGCTAACTATTGGTTAATACGATACGAAATCGATCGTCATGACAAGAGTCTTGACGGGACTTTCAAAGCGAAGAGTTTCATAACTAACATTTCTTATTATTAATAATATCCGTCCGAAAATCAAAAATACGCGTTATCCATTCGCTCGGTAACCACAATATAAAAAAATTTCACTCGATAGTCGCGCTTTTCCTGCAAATAAACAAATTTCGTGGCTATTTTAATTTCGGAGGCAAAAAAAAAAGTTCTCATGAAAATATATGGATATTTCGATAAATTAAAGACAAAAAAATATTATACTATTCAATTAACTTTTACTACTACTCTTGCGGCTTCGTATCGTCGCGTCTTTAAATATATAAAAATTACTCACCCGACAGTCGCGCTTTTCCAACAAATAAACAAATTTCGTCTCTATTTCGATTTCGAAAAAAAAAAAAAAAAAAAGTTAAATTGTCATGCAAAATGTAACGATGTTTTAACATATTTTTTCTGCTCGGCGCGAAATAAGACGCTCGTAGGAGTGGTTGTAATATCAGTAACAGCTGTGATAACATTTCCAATCCTCTGGTATATAAGTATCTTAGTGATTAACCGGATTGTCGTTTCCATCGCTTTCGTAATCTCCAGACATCGTACTATATCGCGTTTCGTTCGCTCGCGCTACTGCTGGATTTGTTCTACGAACGGTATCTCGATTCGGTATCTCATTCTTATGACGAGTATTTCTTGTAAATAACTTCCATCGAAATGAATTCGCTGCAAAGTGTGTGTTCGTAAGACTTTAATAATACGAAAAGAATTGTCGTGTTTTGCGAATCGATTGTGTAAATATGAGAATCTAATGATATCTTTTTATGTTCGGCAGGTCGGCAAAGATCACACAATATTGATGCTGTGCGTCACGGTGTTTCTAAGCTATTTACCGGAGGCGGGCCAATACAGTTGTATATTTGTTTATCTGAAACTCGCAATGGGTTTCTCAGCGTCTATGGTGGCGGTCTTTATCGCCGTAGTTGGTATCCTCAGCGTCGGTGCGCAAATTCTGCTCGGTCCATTGATGAGGACTTTAGGCAGTAAACATACGATTATGTTGGGTCTACTCTTCGAAATGTTGCAACTCATGTGGTACGGATTCGGCTCGCAGACATGGTAAACAACCCTTTATTTCTTCGCATCGCTTATCCGTATCAACAACTATACTTTAGATGAAATTTTCGAAATTTTCGAATAACTTTGTTTAATTTTTTCATAGGCAATCGAAGTTTCATTTGTATCGGGAATTTAATATGATTTTAATTTGTAATTTGTATTTAATATCGACGAAGTGAGATTCAAGTATCTTATATGATCGTTTTTTGCGTAATAAGTTTAACGCTTAACACGCTTAACACCGATTTCCATCGGTGTCAATAAACCGCAAGAGCGCTTCGTTCAATTACGACTCGGTTAGGAAGCCAATTGGCGCTAAACTAGTGGGGGACGCGGTCGAACAATTTCTCGTTCGATATATCCTTGAAGAGAGTCATATCGCGAGCGCAACCCGACCGCAAGCCTCTGTACTGTACCGCGGTAACTAGCGAAACTTTTGCCTGCCTAGCGATATTGATTTCTTCGCTGTATCTGTAACCACCGGTTCGCTGCAGTATTATTTACGTTTCCGTACATTGGCGACATACACAATTTTGTCTGCTCGTTCATTCGATTACGTGGCCCCATTTTTTTTTTTTCTCTTTCAACTTTCCAATCGACATAGAAAAAAAAAAAAGAGATCGATTCACATTTTTATTTTAATACACAAATTTTTTAAAAATATCGAAAAGTGCATTTAGATATCAACAGAATCGATGCGCGAATGAAAAATGTAAAATTTCATAATTTAATGAAAATTGTTATGACGAATTTCGAGATGCAGAGATGATACAAATGTTTAAAGGATTCAAATGATTACTGGCATTGAATATAAAACAAAACAACAAAGCGACGGTGGAGGATGAATTTTGTAAGATTTTACGCATTAAAAAATCCGGAAAAATATAAATTCGAGTTGAGAATTGGCAGCAGCCAGAGTAGCGGATCTACGATCCGGTAGACGAATTCCGGATATAAATAGATCGATGGGGGTATATTAAGGAAAAATTATAGACAGTTTCGGAAAATTAATGCGAATTGAGGAGAGTAAAACCATTCGAAATTACCAAAGAGATATAAATACATATTTAAGGTAAATTTTGGTTTTGTTTTATCTTTTAGGATGATGTGGGCGGCCGGAGTTCTCGCGTCCGTCTCGAGTATCACTTATCCAGCTATATCCGCTTTCGTTTCGATGCACTCGGACGCCGATAAACAGGGTCTGGTGCAGGGTATGGTAACGGGTATGCGAGGCTTGTGCAACGGCCTCGGACCGGCGATGTTCGGCGTTATATTTTATCTTTTCCACGTCGATCTCAACGAAGATTCGCCGTCTTTGGCGCTTAGACCGGCGCTCGTCGACGAGAACAATCGAACGGGTACTGCGACGCAGCATCTCGACATCGTTCCACAGGTTTGTTTCTTTCTCTTTTCTTTTTTTTTCTGTATTCTCTATGTATAAATCTTTGCGATTACAATTTTCTACCGCATTAAATCAATAACTTGCGAAAACAGAACTGTGAAAAGTACACTTTGTGTAAATCGATAATTACTCGAGATATCGATTTTTAAATTTCTTGAACGCTAACGAATTTTGATAAAATTTTAAAAAATCGATATTTAATGAAAATATAATGATTTTTTTTTTTTTGTTTTTCAATTAAAATTTTTGTATTGAGACGAAATGTTGTATTTCCGATAGAGTACAAGTCGTGTTGTTTGTGCGATAAATTTTTTTTTTTTTCATCACGGAAATAGAAGTCATCGAGCCGAAGGACAACGGGTATTCGCAGAATGTCGGATTTAATGTGAATCTTGCGTTTTTCTTCGTCATAACGAAAACTTAATGGTTTCAGCTGGTACCGGGGCCGCCGTTCGTATTCGGCGCACTTTTGGTGATATGCGCCCTCCTCGTAGCCGCATTCATTCCCGAATCCAGTCCGATGGTAACGGGGCCGCTGCACGGTCATTCGTCAACCTCGCGGAGGCCATCCGGTAAATACGCATATCAAAAATGTACGTTACAGGTTTACCACCTATTCTCGTCTTTGCGGTGGTGGGTCTTTCCCTATTGCGATAACGTTATTTTCGTCTTATCAATATCTTTTTTTTTCTTTCGTTCGTTCTTTCCTTCCATTTTGCTTGTTCTGCGTATCGTATCATAACAATAAGTGCTTTAAAAAATTAGCAAAAAAAAAAAAGCGAAATTCTGGATGTCCCGCGTGACTTATGGAATAGAAAATAAGAAATGAAAGATGGAATTGATATCAGAGGAAATCTTTTTGAGAATTATAAAAAAAAAGTCGCGTTATTAGCGTCGGGTTATCTTTCTGTTTTCTTTTATCGGCAAAACAGCAGTAGCGCTCCGGCAGTCCAACAGATCACGCGAAATCCATTTATCAATGATAATGTTACGAAATTTTTTTTTTTTAATTTCCTTTTTTTTTTAATTCGAAACATTATATTACAATAATGCGGCAAGCATCTTAACGAAAAAAGAAAAGTTTCCATAAATCGTCCCAATAAATTGTGAATGGAATATCTAATGCTAATCGTTTGAAAACAAAAAAAAAAAAAAAAAAAATTACAGGCCTATCGCTGGACGTGCATTACGAACCCGAGAGGATGGGCAGTGGTCGAGGAAAGGTCGGACCGCTGTCGCCCCTAGTCGACAATTGCAATTCTGCAGCACTCTAGCCGACAGCTATGATACGTCAGCATCAACTGAGAGCAACGGAAAGCGGTCGTAGCCGGAGCCATAATCGTCGTGGCGAAACACACCGAGGAACAAGCGTATCCTGCCAAGAAGATGACGAAATAAAGGAAAAAAAGTAAAAAATAAATAATGAAGACAAGTCTGCATCTTCGAACGGCCAAAATGCTCCATCCGCACGGATGGAGAAGACGATTGGGGATCGCAAGGCTGTGCCTCGTCGGACCTTTCGCCACACAAAAAAAAAAAAACAAAAACAAAAAAAAAACATAAAACAAAAACACAACTTCACGACGTTAAAATCGTCATCCGCCTTCTTGTCGATGTTTCCGGTCCGATCCTCCCGACAGAAAACTCAACACCCAAAAAAACGAAAAATTGAAAAAGATTCCTTTTTTAATTTGAAAATTTTTGAACTTCGATCGAAAAAGAAACAGAAAAGCATCGCTCGTCTATTCGGAATTAGAGTCGACGAGAAGGAAGCCTCGCACTTTAAAAGAAAAAAGATAAAATAAAAGCTATCGCTTCGTTTGTCAGTCACACAGGTTCCGTTGTATTTCGAAAGCTTGCGAATCATTTTTGTTTTGTTTCACAAACGAGCAGTCGCTGAATTACGATTTAAATCGGACGGCGAAGGGAACGAAAGGAAAGATAAAAATATGGAGAGAAAAAAAAAAGTTTGCAAATAGTACACGTTAACGGGTTTGTATGCGCGTGTGCGTGAATGCGTGAGAGAGTTGTCGAGAAAGAACTTTTTAAGATGCGTCGGCGATACAGTATTTTCACAATGCTAATTAAAAAATGAAAAAAAATCAATTTTTTTCCTTCCCTGAGGGAACATGCGAAATCCTGAAGATTATGCTACGGCACGATTCGTATTCACATATAAGACGAGAATAATAGACGCGGGCAACAAGTTCAACGAAAATGCAGATAGAAAATTAAGGAAACGAATAAACGCGTCGAATCGCGACGAGGCTAGTTGTGAGGTCGAATATTCTAGATAACTACTGCAAATTATAGAAATTTGCTGTTTGGCGAACGCTTGATGACAACAAGCGGCTTTTAACGAATATTCAATTTTAAAAAATAGTAAATTTCGATTGATTTGTACGAATTTTTGAAGCTTTGCCGCGAAAAGCCGTCTTTCTCGTTCCAATTCTTTGGAAGTCCTTTTTTTTTCACTTTCCACACAGCGTCGCTGAAGGTATATTATCCCGAAACTCTGTACATGGATCCGAGGGATCGCGCGTTGAAAAAAATAATTAATTCTGTTTTTTTTTTACAATTTATCGAATTCACTACAATTACAGTTAAAAAAAATAATCAATTTTTAGAAACATAGCGCGACGATGAGGACGCAAAGTAAACCAGAGAAGTGTATGGAATTTCGGGGATAATAAGGTCCAATAATAAAAAATATTGAGATATGTATTGCGTACAAATTAGAATGACGCAGTAAAAAAGGAAAAAGGAAAAAAAAATTATCTGAAACCTTCGAGCGCTTCGGGATTCAAAGAAAAAGCGAATTTCACGAAGGTGGGCTGCAATTTGGAATTGGAATTAATGTTCAATTTGTAAAAAACCAAAAAAATACATATACGGGTTATTTTTTTCAACATAAAATCCACAATAATGGTGCAAATATTTATTGTATTTGTCGTTTACGTTACGATACTCGAGAAACGAAACAATTCGTATAGACGAGTATAAGAAAAAGCGGAAAAATTCGCGCAGCTGTTAGCCGTATGCTATTAATTAACACAAAAATAATACAAGTTGTGTGTTGCAGACACGTAGTGTTGAACATTATTACCGAATTGGTGTTCGCGCTTAAGATTTTGTGAACCAACGACCCCGTCGCGCCATCGCAACGCGCACGGGAGACACAGAGCCAACTTTTCCTCATTTCCATTTCTCTCGTTAAAAAAGAGGAATGAGTTTTCGCGTATTAACCGAATTAATTTCATATAATTTACATGTTGATACTTGCATCGCGTATTATAATTCAATCGGTGACAAGTATTAACGGAAAATGTTTACAGCTCGATCGGTATCACGTATCGCAAACGCAAAAAATCAAATTTCAATCAATTAATTTCAATTAATTTCGTTTGACGTAATCTTTATGACGTAATCTTTCCTAAGAGAATAACATATAAAAGTTAATAATTATGTAGCTTTAGTTTTTGTAAATTCATTCGTATTAATTATTATTTGATATTAATTCGGAAAACATTCGAGAAGACTTTGTTTTTTTTCGGCTTTGAATAACTTGAAGAACTTGACGAAAACTTGAAGAAAAATTGCCATGAATAACTCTACAAAGACCGTTCGGTGTTAATGAATACCCAATTTCGTGAACATCGCTTTATCTTGAAAATTACAAAAAAAAAAAAAAAAACTCGCGGAAAGAATGTTTTATTAACTTCGCTGCTAATTTCATATTGGAACTCGCCGACTACATCCTTAGGCCACGTACTGCGTTCTGTATCAGTTGCGACGTCGTTTTAAAACTCTCATCTTCCTGCCGCCAAGTTCCGCTCTCCGCGATTTGCAAAAGGCGTAAATCACCAAAAAATAGAAACCAAAAAGGAAAAACGAGCATTCAATAGGCAGCATTTCGATTTCTCACAAATCGCATGAGGGATAGACGCGAATTCTCGGGAGCGAAGTGTTGTACCGCCGGTGAACCGAGGATATTGCACTTTTTTTCCGTTCCGTTTTTGTATGCGTGAAAAAAAAAAAAAAAAAAACTTATGCATCTACGCACCGACTGTATAGCGAAAAGGGCGTATTTGATAGCGAAACAGAAGAAGGATAAAAAAAATCAATTTTATTTACGTTCGTAAAGCTAATGAAAACAACAGAGAGATCGAAAAAAAAAAATCAGTTTAATAATATACGCAGCTGTATCATAAAGAAAACAAGTAAACAAAAAAAAACTTATATATATTATAGAAAATACTATAAAAACAGTATCGCAAACGAATGCGATGCGACAACGTTCTCCGTTGAGTATAGGATGAGAATTTATTATTTTGCTTTTTTTTTTTTTGTGACACGAGAAACGATATCGACGAATACGATTTTCGGAAAGAGGTCGATGATGCGTCCATGATCCCTCCCCCCCCCCCTTTCCTCCCTGCTAGTTTAAGGTTCAGCTCGAGGCAGAGGTAAGTGAAACTGTACATGTACCGATAATACGATGTATGATGACCGATATGATGCATCAATAAAAATAAATTATTTTTAAGATAAAGGAAACAAAAAATTCGTCTCGACTTTTCTTTTCTCAATACTTTCGTCCGCATTTAACGTCGTGTGCGGAGCCATAACTGTCACAGATCGAATGATAATCGAGACGCGTTCACGAATAATTAGGAGAGATCGGAACAAAATGGGGAAAAAGATCATCTTGATCGTCGACGAGTATATATCGCAATCTGTTTTAACCCTATCGGGATAAAACGACTCTTCGATTGGATTAATCGATTCCCGTCGATGTATTAAAAAATTAGACCTTTACAAGCTCCCACACCGGACGAGTCCTGCAGACTGTTGTAGTTCAGCAACTAGGTGGCGCTACAATCCGGTTGTCGTATCGTTTGGCAGTAGATTTCAAGCAAAAAACATATTAGTCGCGTTTCCGGTCGAATGGATGTCGGATCACGGGTTGTCGGTGGCGGCGGGGGAAGCGATCAAGATCGTGAAAAAAGTCCATTTCATCGGGCTTGTCGAGGATGGAAATCAAAATTACATGACTCCCACATCCCGCATCCTTCCTATCATGCATTCAGGAGGCGGATGATTAATTACGAAGGTAATATATGCATCGATACTTTTTGTGCGATTCGCCAAGTCAACATGGCGGCGTGGCGTCGAGAGTCGTAACGGTCGTTTGACCATAGAACGCACATGTCATGGTCGGTCTTCGTTTAACCGTTGAAGCCGATCAAATGGACAAGCGAATAAATATTAATTGCAATGAGGTATTTTATTATAATGTGTGACGTAAATTTTATACGCGGTTAGAAGAGAAAAGAAGTAATAATTGACGGAGTTGGTCTTCGTTAAACATTCGGAGCCGACTAACGGTTTGCGCATGTTTACGGTTAGCGTTCAAAAAACTTGACGAGCCGCAGAACCAACGATATTTTTTCGCGAATTAAGTTTCTATCGACAGAACTGTTTCACAACTACTATTTCCTTTTGCTTTCGAAGTTTGAACTGTTCGTTGCTTTCACGATAAATGTCAGAGATAAAAAAAATATTAACGGATTTACCTCCCTGCTAGACTCGTACATTTCGTGATTTTCTTCTTCCGAAGAAAATTAGAGAAAATTGCTTTTTTTTTGCACGCAGATTTATTCGTTCACATTCGCGAGGAGTCATCTCATATCGATCTATACAAGAAACGAGCAAAAGTGACGGTGTCAGTAACAAAACAGATACGCGTTTTTAATTGTAACGTAAAGTGATCGCCATTTCGGTCGTATTCGGGAATTCGGTTAATTCGCAATGGCCGCGGGGCTATCGGACTAAAGATCTAATAAATCGAACGTAAAAAATTTTTTTTTTTTGTAATTTTGCATTTCCGCGGTTTGTGTGTTCAGTGAAAGTGATTTTTTATGATTTCTTTGACGTGTAAGAAGTGCGGGTCTAGTATTAGTTTTTTCGCGGTTTCAAAGCAAAGTTCGTCGCTCGTCCACCGAAGGTTGACGCGTGGTTCGGCCAACGATGTATTCGCAGGTATTTTTACACCATTTTTAATATTCCGGTATTATTATTAATTATTCTCAACAGCGCCGAAATTCGTAATCGCGCACCGAAAATTATTCTCTAATGCTAGTTTTACATTAAATGTTAAAAAAACCCACGAAATCATAATAATTAGTGCGACACGACAATATCACGGTTCATCAATTAGTCAAATTGGCTTCTATGGATTATCGATACTGCATGGCTTCCCCTCCCCCCTCTCCCGTCCAAGTGTGGGGTTCTTGATAACGAGGAAATTTAGTAAGGGTGTCCCCGATAGTATCGAGAGTAGTTTGTCATGGATAATGGGGTGCTAAGGTCCCCAATCTCGATTCTAGAAAGCCATTACAGGTATTAGATGTATCTATACTATCCGCGCGTGGAAATGCGATACTATGGATATCGTGACTCGATTTTAACAACGTGAACCCGAAGCGTCCAGAATTTACGCGTCGATGAGAAAATGCAATTAACAAACGGTAAATCTAAGTATCCGACTCCAAACGACGTACGAAATTTGATGCTGCAAAGCCGAGAACACGATCCCCAGAAAAACATTTATCACGATTATTATTCTGTGTACAATTTATTATCGATTTTACAGTTACGAATGACTTTATACACTTTATAACTTAGTAGTTTGTTTTTTCGTTTTTTTTTTTTTTTTTTTTTTTTCGTATTTATAGTTTTTCTTTATTTCTCATTTTTCATATATCTAATGGTATTTCGATTACACGATAAATAACATCTCTACGTTTGGTCCACCACTATGTAAAAAGATTGGCTACAGAGGACCCAGAATCGAAGAATCAGTTCCTCGTTGCGTCTTCGCAGCGCGAATGGGATTTCTCTCCTCCCGCTTCTCTTTATTCTCTCTCTTTCGCGACAGAACTTTCGTTCGCTGTTTTATTTTCGATCGTAAAAAAGAAGTTAAGAATTTCCCGCAAAAAAGAAAAAAAAAATATATGCATCAATTTCGAATAGGGAAAATTAATTAATTCGCAAACATCGTAGAATTGCACGATAACTCATTTCATTGGAAATTCATAACTTCATTGTCGATATATTTACATTTACATTATTTACAGATAATATATATTTACTTTTATCTCGTGTGTAACAACCGCGACAATGGAAATTCCTGGCGAATCATGAATTCATTTTTTTTTTTTTTTTTTTTCATTTTTTTTTTGTATTAATGATTTATTATCGAAAATATCCAGGCGAAACAAATTTTCATTCCAAAGCGCCGCGCGAATATCGTTGTTCACACGTTAAACGAGTCACTAACTCTCGCGCAATAGTACGTCGAGATCGGAGTTAATTAATCTCGGTTCGGTAATATCAGGCGGCGTTTCCGGTGTGTCCGGCGACACAAGCGGCATCGATTGATTGACGCAGCAATCCTCAGATCCCGACGTCGACATTGATTTTTCACACCGAAATTTCGGCGATCCGCATAGTCTCTCGATCTTTCGCATTTTTCCACCGATGTCCAATTTTTTTCTCACTCTGAAAGTCTTGCCGCGATATATTCTCTCGACGAATTCGAGAAATGGCCAATCGTCGTTCGTTCGTTTGCCTTCGGTGCGCGACGAATCGATCGTTCTTCGGAACACATCTTCGTCCTCGTCGTCTTCGGGTTCCTCGTTGTTAATCTCGAGGCTTCTCGGTGTCTCGAGAACGAATTTGTCGCGTTGAGAAGTTTTGCAATTTCTGTCGTTACGACGATTTTCCATCTGCGCTCTGTCGCGCCTCGTTGATTCTCGTTCCGGCGACCCAAATCCCTTTTCGACGTTCGATTCGTCAAAACTCCCTTTGTCGTTTCTCGTTACGTTACGATCGGCGTCGTACGAATTTATACGTTCTCTGTCGTTCTTGACGAAGCACAGGATCTTCGAGATTCTCGTGTCACCGGATATCGACGATGAATCCTTCGTCTTTCGCGGCGAGGCAAAGGTCTTCATAGTCTCTACTATTCGTCTCTTGATCCTCGCGATCTTTCCGATACGACTCGTTCTATCGCGTTCCGTTGTTCCCGTACCCAACGCGCTTGGATATCCCAATGTCGATGGGTGCTCTCCAATCGATTGCGCCTTTAGTCTCGCATCCGCTCGTTTTCCCAACAAACGCGCCATTATCGTCTGTAACAGATAAATCAAATTTCTTCATTAAAAGCAATCGATTCACATCGCTACGAATGATTAAAAAAAAAAAAAAAAAATTACGCAATAATCAATTTTTTTTGCGTAAAGTACTACTACCGCGATAATTTCAACAAAAATCATATTCGTCCATAAATATCCTAAAGATCGATAATTTTGCTAAAGATCGCTAAAATCGCGAGGAAAAAAATCGTTTGAATCGAGTAAATCGGCGATTGCAGGTGTTAAAATTAAATGAAATGAATAAAATGGTACTGTTTGCCACGTCGATAAGTTACGCGTAAGTCATACCAACTTCGAGAGTTAATATCTCTGCATCCGGCCGGTAAAATCACTTTAAACTTTACAGGTATTTGCATAGTATATTAAATATCGTGTATCATAAGTTTAAATGAATTCTTAAAAAATCAAAGCTACAGAGGTATCTTAACTACGAATATAAAAAAAAAAATAAAAAGGATAATGAAAAATTTCGGGATTTTTTCGAATTTTTCGTAACAATTTTATGGGATTAAATTCTCGTAAGTCTATATTACGTTCTCCCAAATGACTCTTAAACTCATCTAATTCGTGTGCTCACAACGTTTCTCGGTCGTTTTACTCTCCGTATCGAGATATATTCCACGGTTAATCCTATTTGCGGATGAATTTCCGGGTGCTTTGTACACTGGAAGAGAGGAGAGAGAGGAGGAGAACGAGAAAGCGGAGGTCGGAAGTCGCCAAGTTATATCGAGAGCTTTGGGCACTTAGGCACGTAGGTACGTAAACGTTCAAAGGAGTAAATCCTACCATTAGGTGGCCTCTCGGGAATTAGCCGCTTAGCTGTTACGGGGCGCACGAGAGAACGAGAAACATCGACACCGGCCCCGGAACATATCTTTCGTTGCGCTACCGGCACGCGCGACTATTATTGAGAATTAAGAAAGTTTTATCGAAATCAAAACCATCCGAATATCGGTCACGAAATCTCGCGATGCATTCGATTCGCGAATAAACGGCATTGCAACGTAAAATCTCTATTAATAAATTTGTGGTAAAATAAAATGAGCAAAAACACAGAAAAATCGTATAATAGCCATCGATAATCGCGATATTGATAATTATCGATAGAAAATTAATTAAAAAATTTAAAACCGCAATTTATACTCCAATTTTTTTTTTTCTCGAAAAAATTGATATTATCGGAATTTTTTTTTGATACAATACACTGAAATAAGATATAATGGAAAAATGGTACGATAAAAAAAAAAGACAATATTTTTTAATTAGATAATATGAAGAAATTGGAAGATTTTCGTTACGTTGCATAATTACGGGAGGGAAGATTGAGATAGAGGGTCGAGGATAGGATAGGAGCGGAGCGTCTTTGAAGGCAATCGCGACGTCGTTTAGCGAGGCGTCCAATTAATCCCGTTGGCTGGTCTCGCCTCGGGGAAGAAAACCGGTAGGACGATTGCACGCCACGGGTAGGATTTGGCCTCTGCGTTCGGGGTGTAGAAGGAGCGAAGGTTAACGACGTAATTTCCCAACGAGAATATGGAGGAAGGCGCCCCGAGTTCTCTCTTCGCGAGGGGTGGCCGGCGAAGGGAGAGGACGATGAGAAAGGTAGAGAAGGGAGTTGAAACACGAAAGAGATAGATAGATAGAACTCTACTCTCTTGCAGCACACCAGATTCTCGGTATACTCTCGTAGCTTTCCGCGAAATCGTGTACTCCCCGTTAGGGGTGAAAAATAATGAGATCTCGTTTTGTTATGTCGCCACGGAAATAGAATCGGGAAAACATGTGGGGTATACAGAGAGCTTTAAGATACCGTAGAATTCTCTTTTCGACACAAACACATGAAAAGAGGACAAGAAAAAAAAAAAAAAAAAAAAAAAAACAAAATACACAAATCTTTTTTCTATTTCAATGTTGTCTCGTAAATAAACAGCTTGCGATAAAAATCTACGCTATAGATATATTTTTTTAAATGTGTTAAAAATACGAATTTTATATCGTTAAAGACAATTCGAGTTAAATTTTTTTTTTTTTTTTTTTTTAACTGTGAATTTGCTACAAATGTTCCGAAGGTTTTTATAAAAAATAGAGATAGAGATATTTTTGAGTGAATTTTGTATCTTTAAATTCCGAGCCCTGTGGAGGAGAGGATCAGAGTGATAGTATAGGTTACAGAATGGATGGTACAGTAGCATGACAAGGGCTTCTACCGGAGGGCGTGCGTCGTCTCTGAATCTCGTACTGAGGTTAATTAGCGATGCGTCGTGTATGTGACGTACATATATCGTATGGATAATGGTGTAACTACTCACGAGGCCGAGTAGTGCGGCGAGAATTCCCAGTGCCACTGCGTACCAACGATCGGCCATCCATCGTTGAAACTGCGCGAGACTTGCGTCCGACAGTAGTAGTCTCCTCAAGGTAGCTAAGGGTCCGCTTGGATCAACCTGTAATTCGTCAACACTTAGCGAGAGACAATAGTCGCAATAGCGGTTACCTATCTCACGCGGATTTAACTATCAGTCCAATTTAGATTAATCCGCCGTTCGGTAACACCAACGGAAACTGTAACGAACCTAAGATTCCGCTCTCGCGAATTCAGGGCAATGATTTACGAATGGTTTACAGAGAATCGCGTCGTCGAGACGCGACAGAAAGAGGTAAAAGCGATAGTGAAACTACCGAATGTACATCGTTGTCTTAAGAAAGTTTTTGCGTATAACAAGAAATTAATTAAAAAAAAAGATATTGAATCGATAAGAAATTACGGATAAACTATAGGGAATTTAGTATTAATTAGTCATTTTTTAACTGACTGATAATAAACTTTCTGCGATGTAAAAAAATGCAAAGATGTATGTTGAGGTGACGCTTTTTCGTTTTTTTTTTTTCAATCGCAGCCGACAATTCATCTTGTCGTAAAAATAATTAAACCCGCGAAAGTTCCCGCCCTTCAAATAATCGTAAAAGGTCGCTAAGGATTTGAAAAATGACAAAATCCTAAAAAAAAAAAAAAAAATTTGGAATATATTTTTCAGATTTTTTCACCCAAAAATCCTAAAGAATTCAAAAACTATTTTTATCATAAAATAAACCTCTCGGAGGCACTAATTCCTCGAAAAATATGAAAAAAAAAAAATCAGTTTTCTGCAATTCTGCAGTTTTTTTTTTTTCAATTCTGGAATTCTGCGTTGCGACGAAAAATAAATAAAAAAAACGAATATGACTCCCAAAAGTATTATCCTAATGTATTTACAGAACAAGAATAAGAAAAAGTAAAAAAAAATAAAGTTGAAAATCTTAAAAAAGTAGAATTACCTCGCGACATCGTTGAAAAACATCGCAATAACCATTGTAATCATTACACGGTGTACCGGGTTTCGACATCATGTTGGGAATCTCGTAGGGTGGTGTATTCCAAGCGAAGGAAGAACTGAAACACGATGTGGCAAAGGTGCCGTTAGAAGCGTAAAGCTAAAATGCCTCACAGTCGTATTTGCCTTCTTTCCTTCTCCGTTGCTCTTGGCTTGCGGCAAAATCTGCTCAGAGACATGTTCTTACGCGCGATACATAATTTTCTCTCTTTATTTATCTTACTCCCTCGTGAGTGTCTTTTGCCGTTCTCTCTCCGTAGCTTCGTGTCTTTTCTCCTCTCTCTTTCTCTCTCTCCGTCGTTTTTTTTCCGCCCTCCCGGTCTGAGTCGTGCTTTCGCGTCGTCGCAACGGGAGTCGCGAAAGTACGGTAGATATGGTAATTCAGCTGCGAAGAATTTTCTTCCGACTCGAGAGTATACATCGGGAGAGAGAGTTGCGAGACACAGACCGAGAGAGCAGCGAGGAAAGGCAAGACGCGGAAAGAGATGAATAGAGAGGTTGTGATAGTGATAAAATGAATAAGAAGAAGAAAGAGAAAGCGGAAGTAAGGACTTACAGGCAAAGCTGATCCTCCCCAGGCAATTTGCAGCAGAGCTCGCAGCTCTTGGTTGGAGGATCGTCGGGTCCCGCGATGCACTGACAGGACTCGAGACCGTAAGCCAGACAAATGCTGCCTGTGCATTCCTGCAAAACGGAAACGAAGATTTCTCCTGAGAGGGTTTTGAATATCGCGGGTGTAGCAGCACCCCTTCGTCTCGATGAGAATACACTCGTCTCTCTTTTCGCTTTATTCTCCTTCCCGCAATCTTAGATTTATTCTACTCCCCTGTGTTCGGTATGAGCGAAGCGAATGAGAAGAAAGGACTGATTATAGTGAAGTCTAACGACCGCGACGAATGCGAAATGACGAAAGAAGAAAAATATGTATATAAAAAAAAAAAAAAACAGGAAATCGAAGGCGGAGTAAAAAAAATATTGAAGTGAAAGCAGAGGAAACGTAACGAGACAAATTATAGAAGAAAAAGAATATATGAATGTATCGATACCCCGGAATTAAAAAGAATTGTGAATACGGCTGATGGAAACAAAATATAACGACGTTTCGATGAAAGGAGAGTTCTTTGAAAAGAAGAGTTTCTTAAAAACGGAGAGTACTTTGAAACTTGTCGAAGATTTATTATCGATACGGAGAAAGTCAAAGGAAAAGGGTCGTGCAATAAAGAACTTTCGCTTTCAATCGAAATATGAAAAGTTCGATGAGGAAAAAATATTTGTATAGAAGAAAACAGAAAGAACAATAAAAAGAAATCGTAATATTAGCGGAGAATCTATAATCATTCTGCTCCGAACGACTGCGAGAATTCTAGTTTATTGAAACTAATAAAAAACTATTTAATCTCAACATTTGACTTGTGTCTTATCTATTTTTTTCATCGAGAAATAACTATTTTTCTCCCGTTAAAAAAATTACGAAAAATCGATCAAATCGAAGTTTTAAATTATCAAAAAAAAAAAATTCCACAAAATATTATAGCGATGAAGAAAATAGAAAAAAATCACAATAAAAACAAATGACTTCCCGAAAAAAAAAAAAAAAAAAAAAAAAAAAAAAAAAAAAAATTGAAGATGGTATCGGAAAGTCGTTGAATAAATCCCCTAAGCAAATTCAATAGAATCTCTTGATTTGCGAGGCCGGAAATGAGAGTCTCGAGGCTGCTTTCCCGGTGTTCTAGAATTCCCGTTGTCCGTTGCGTATACCGTTGGCTTGTAATAGTTTACTTCGGTCGATAGAAACCACAGTGTGCCTCGATGGTCGGCAGCGGCGAATCTGCAAGTACAATGCTTCGAGATCCGCGGATGAATGGCGAATAGAAGAGGATAAGGGATGTCCGAGGATAGCTCGACTGGACGATTTAGTCCGAGAGAAAGGAAGATAGAGTACCGACAATGTCGTGGACCACCCCTTCATCTCCATCCCTATACCTCCCCCTTAGCCCGCCGGGCGGGAGGCTTTCAGCTATCCTGTCGCAACGATATTGTTGCACCTTGGAATCTCTCTCTATCCGTTGTATCGCGTGCATACTATCCCTCAGCGCTCTCCGTTATATTCCCGTGAAGATCAGACAGAATCAAGAATTCTACCTATACACCGTTAGATGAAACTCCTATCCTCACAGCCCCGAGGCATTTTATCGGAAACTCGACGAAATGCAAAGACGGTAGTTGCTTCTCGGGAATTCAAGATTGTTTATGACTCACCGGTATCTCGAGAGTTCTCACCCATTGTTCGTTATGTAGATTATCTATGATGTATACATCGACTTTCCAATGTTTCGAATTATTTATACAATAATAAAAATTCTCGCGAATTATATATTTCAAATGAAAATCGTAACCAACTAAAGATTTTTGAAAAATATTTTAAATATAAAAAAAAAAATAATAATAAATAAAAATATTTCCACGAGACGTGGAAATATTCGAAAAAAATATTTACCGAATGAAAATTTCGAACAATGATTGCCTTATATCCGGTCGTATGTTTCTTTTTATTAGATATTTCCTTATGTTAGATATTCTCGAATTTAGTAGATATATATTTCGAAGTCATAGATTTGTTCCCGCGGCTGATAGAAATGCAACTTCCTCGTGCGCTGACACGAGATTTTCACTTCGTGTCTTTTGCTTAACCCAACTGAATAGATAGAAAGCTCTGTGTTGAACCGGCGCGCGACGCCTTTTCCCGGGTACGTCTCTCCGCGTCGCTGAGTTTACAAAGCTCGATCCGGTAGAAAAGGCTTGAGGCTCTTTTCGAGAGAATGATTTTACTCCAAAGAACACCTGCCCCCGAGGCACATCCGTTCCGAACCTCGCTATTCCTTCTCTGTCGCTCGTGTTTCACCGTTTGCGCGCGCGAAGTGCACGAGAAAACTTTCCACGCGTACATAGACAAAACTCTATACATCTAACACCCCCGTCGGGCACTGCATCGCCAACATTGCTGCTTCCCGCTGCGGTCTCGCTGCTGCTGCTTCTTCGTCGTCGTCGTTTTCACCCCCCTATCGCTGTGTATATTCGAAGGAGTTTCGCGGCGAATACCAGCATAGTTCTTCTTATCTCTACCGATCCACCGACTCGACTACGCTATCCTCCGTTCGTATATAAAGAGTGAAAATGGAGTGGAATACAGAACCGTATCAATGAGATACACCGGAGCTCCAGGATATTTTATACCTCCGACCGAAAGAAACTACTATATCTATATCTACTTGAAGCAAAAAATAAAAGAAATCACTAGAAAAAAAAAAAAAAAAAAAAAAAATGGATACATAAGAACATTTTACGCGATCTTTTTGCGCAAAAATAATTTTTTTTTTTTCGTATTAAAAATAATAAATAAGACGTATCTATCATCGAATGATAATTTGAAAAAAAATAATAATTTTTTGAAATTCTTATATTTGAAATATTTATAAAAATGCTCTATAATTTTTTTATTTAAAAAAAATATATATATTTTTTGCAATAATTACATTCGACACAAAAATTCTTTTAAATTGAAATATTTTACGATTTTTTTTTTTCTACGAAAGTTGCATTTGATTTACGTAGTTGGAATAGAATAAATCATCGAATCGACAAATTTGACAATGCGTCACCGGGAGTTCAGCTACTCAGTTCTCTCGTTCCAGTTTCTGGCGACGTTGTTATAACGGTATATATAGTACGGGTACATCAGTACCGCATGTGTACTCACCCCCATGTAACAGACGAACTCCTCGTTGCATATTGTTTTGTTGGGCTTGTTGATGGATGGAGGACACTGGGGACCCAAGCCGCTGCAGAAACTCGCGTCTCTGCAACCGTTGTCGTCCCTACACTTGTCCCCGGTCCGTAGAGTGCATCCGGACGTACAGCAGGGACCCTATATGGACATATAGGGAATTGATGCAGCGAACGAGTTCGAGAGTAATGCGCTTGATGCATCGAGCCCACGGGACGGCGGGCGTTCGCGAAATGGAACGTTGGAACCAACGAGACGTAACACAAAAGCTTCGAGTCTCTTTTCAGTTTCTCGTTGCGCCCGCCTCTCGCTATTACCCCCGGCGCTCTTTTTGTTCTTTTTTTGGTTTTGCTTGTTGTTCATTCGTCGAGGACACACACAATCTTTCTCTTTTATTATTTCTCATAGTTCAACAAAGACGAATTCTTCAATTTTTTATTCATTATTTTTTTTTTTACGATGTTTGCTGTTTCCCCGTTTCGTTTCGATAACTATTGAAAACTTTTTTTTTTGGATGAGAGTAGAAAGTCAAGAATTTTTTTTTTTTTTACTACCGAAGGCTGTTCGTCAGTGAAAACTTGTTTTGGAGTTTTCTTTTTTAATAATTAGGTGTTGCGAAAGATTTTCGAACGGTTAATGATTTCAGTTGAGGTGAATTCTGAGTGTAGCGAGTTTCGGTCAATTAATTCTTTTCACGCGAGTCTTATCCCTCGTCCCGAACAATCTTTAATCCTCTCGTTAGCTAATTGAAAAAAGAAATCTCGAGGGCCTCTATTCCCCCCCTTTTAATTTTCCACAGCGATCAGTCTTCGTTTCCTCGTTCCGCGAAGGTTTTTCGTGCCCTCGTCAGCCCTTTCTCACCCGGTCTCTCGCCGTGTTTCCCTTTTTTTTATTCTATTTTTTTTTTTTATCTTTTATTTTTTTCACCGTCACTCCAAACCCATGAGCTCTCAAACCTCTCGCGCCGCTGCTTCTCGGCGTGTCGTAATTACGCGTGAGTGACGTTTGAAAGAGGGCTTCGAAAAATCTGGCGATTCAGTGGTGACCTACGGACGGTAAATTTATGGGCCACACGAGGCCCTTTGCGGAAAAAAACACCTTCGCTCTCTTACAATTAGTTCGACTTTCTCGTATCAACTCTCTTTCTATACGTGTATCGGCGACATATGTGTGACTAGCGCCCGAAAAGCTTTTCGCGACTCTGATTCGCTAAAAAAAAAAAACCCGAAGTAATATGAAACCGACTTGTTGCAATAATCGTTAAAATAATAATAATAATAATAACTATTATTATAAAAATTATTATTGCATTTTTTGTATAAAATAAAATTAAAAAAACCAATCATCGGACTTTTTTTTATAAAAAAAAAAAATAATAATTTTTTTTTTTTAATTATATTGTTGCACTTGACATTGGTATTTACGCAAAAAAAAATCGTATCCACAAGCCGACGTTCGGGAATTTTTTTTTTTTAACTTTCGGTATGCAGCGAAAATCTCGGCAATTCTATACCAAAAAGTATCGATATCGTAGTCCGGGTGAACACATGCTTCGTAGAGTATACACCGAGTGGCGATCCATCACCGCCAAAGGCTTTATCACCATTGAGGATGGTGGGCCGAACCTGTGAATCCTACAGCTACAGGAAGGGACGAAGTTCGTTCGGCAACCGGAGTCCCGTTTCACCCGCTCTTAGCCCTTCTCTCCCATTCCTTTCTACAGGGAATAACGCGCCAACGTTGGGATAGCCACGAGGGGATATCCGTTCGAATTACAAAGTAGCAAGATTAATTGTTTTATCTGTTACCACGGGAATGGATGTATACGAGTGTATGTGTCGGTGTGTTCTCTTCCTCCTTTAACTGCTTTGGAGTCACACGACTAGGGATGGTGGCCTTTCGCGTTTCCGAGGTTCTTTGGCGATACCTCGAGGACCACCTCTACTCGCCGATAGTAAACGCCACCGGCGGCACGATTCATTTGATTAATTGTTCCCATTTCCTGGAGAACCGGCGCTGAGAACACACCTCGGGGAAAGCGAACGGGCGCGCGCCCGCGCGCGCAACTCGCACGGGGAATTAAACTCTATCTACCATCCGCCAGCGTTTCTACCGATCTATATATGTGTCGTGTATATGGATATATATATATATCTATACGTAATACATTATATATATATATATATATATACATAGAGAGAGTATGTGTCGTATGGTGGGTAGTATATCCCCGCCGGGACTACTGATGGCTCAGCCTCTGCCATGGACCGTCCCTCGTTTACCCAAAGTGTACCGACGAACTATGAGCGTCGAGCATCACAGCTTTGAGAGATTTGAGAGAGAGACCTTTCGCGATTTGCTGCATATGTATCGAACAATAATCTCGATATAGCAAAGAATAAAAATAAAAATAAATAAAAATCAGAAATGTAAAAAAAACATTTGTTATATGAAAATTTGATGACGAAAACAGTAAAATTTCGAATAACCGCGGGATATTTAATTAATAATAATAATATGAAGCGGATAAACTGCGTCTAAATTTTTTCGCTCTTTTCCCGCGAGCAGAAAATAATCTGATGATAATTTTACGTTCATTAATAGTCCAAAAAGAGTGAAAGCCGATTTAAATTTTGTAGAACGCGGAGGAAGGGCTTCGAATCGATATAATAATTTATTAAAATGGCACGCGATGACAATGAATCCAAAATCAAGTTAAAAATATAACTACGAAAAAAAAGCAACGAGAGACTTTTGGAAAATATTTCCAAACTTCATAAAACATTAACTTTTATTTTCTAATATTAGAAAAAAAAAAAAAAAATCAACAGAAAGTAAAGATATCTTTTTTTTTATTTTCATGCAATGCACGAAATTAAGTTATGTTATCGATTTTCGAGTACTCGCGGTTTTCAATTAATCACGAGTACCGCGTTCTCGTTTGTCACGGATAATTCATTTACAAAAATTGAAAAAAAAAAAAAAAAAAAAACCGTTAAAGTGATTGTTACGCGAAACCAGAGATTCGATTAGCCGCTTCATCGTAAAATACACTGTGCCGTGGTATACTTATTAGGAGAGTTCGTATGTTTTTTCGTAATTATTCGACCGAAAATCGAGTGAAGGCTTCGGTGATTCGGGGGGAGAATAACGATTTAATCCGAGCGAATCCGATGAAGTGAGAGTCGCGGAAATTATTCAACGTATGTGCGGAGTTTGTTACGAGTAGAAAGAGAGGGGGGAGGGGGGGGGGGCAGAGAAAGAGAGGAGGGGATGCAAAAAGTGTACCGAGACTTGCGTTCGAATGAACAAATGGGTTTCGCTATCGGTCACTGTTCAGCATAGAGGTGTGTTTTCCGTTCGAGCGATTCGCCGAATATCCCGTTTCGATTATCTCATTCTCTCCTTCGCGTGTACCAACGTATATAAATATATTTATAAATTCTCATTCGTCCCGTATCTCCTGAATATTTTAAACGTAAATAATTTTTCATAAAATTGAAACTCCATTTCATAAGTTTCTCCGTATTCAACATATTTTTTCCCCGTTATACGTTCCCCGAGTTGTCTCATTCGAAGAATTTGTTTCATTCACACTGCGGACGCGATAGATGCGAACGCGATGCCTTGTTTATTCAAAAACGTTCGGCAACTGCGGAAATATGATATCGACAAATCTCCATCCGGATTACTATTTTATCGAGATATTCGCGTTAAGTCGTTGAGACTTCAAATCGATTTCATTAAAGCGACTATATTCATCAAATTAAATTCTCTTTTCTATCAACACGAATCGACGAATATATCCAATTTTAATGGCGTACATCGGTATCCTTTTATATTATAATTCAAAATTTTGTATCGATATTCGCATCATTCGTCCGATGAAATAGCTTCGGACGCAATTAATTCGTAATTATAACGGCATTTGTGTCGATACAATTTTTTGATTATTCAAAATTGAAGCTTCAATTTCAACACAGACGTTTCCTCGTAAACCAATTGTGTTAAGGGGGAAAAAAAAGTAATTAAATCGTAAGAAGCGTGAGAAGGGACTCACCTGACTCGGGCTGCAGACAGCATCTTCGGTAAGGCGACACGGTATCTCGAAAGGCGCGTGATGTAATCGTTGAGGATGGCAACAGGGGTCATTGCAGTCCTCCTCCCAACCGCAGTCGCACTCCTCGCCCTGTTCGACCACCCCGTTTCCACAAATGGCCGTCTGGGGTTCTGTGGAAACACCATCGATTATCGGTTCTTGATGTATGAGATAGAAACTCGGCGCGGTTCGGTGCGGTCAAGCGAATTCGTATTATATGGCTTTATATGCGCACATAATATATATATGTATATACTATAATATATATTGCAGAGCGCGGCGCTTCGCATCGAGCCGAATAATGATATTCGCGATATATATATATACATACTATATAGATAATACATTATACGGATATATATACGTGTGACATTAATAAATATAAAACGGAAAGAGGCGGGAACAACGCTACAATATTTTATTGATCGTTTTCCCATGAATTGCCGATAGCTAAATTGGCCTCTCGATCGATATATATATTTCGCGAAAAAAAAAAAAAAAAAAAAAAAAAAAAAAAGTTCCGGCAATATATGAATATATTTACTAATATAAAATATTGAATTATTATAATGTTATATAATTTTTTTTTTTTAATTTTTAATGTTTTTTAATTAATAAATTAATAATTTATGGAATAATTATCGAGGTTTTTCGGTTATTAATTTAATAGCAATTGGTTGGTTATTTATGTATCGATGTATACGGAAGTGGATTGTCGATATTCGAGAAACGAACTGACGTCAGATTTTTCAGATAATAATTCACTAGTCGATTAGCAGATGTATCTGACAACGACGCATATTACCATACGCCGGATCGTGTTTTCCTTCGACGCGGAGTCGCGATCCAGCAACGTTTGCTTGCAATTAACTGCCACCGAGCGGGACAACCATTTGTATAGGTAACAGAGAACTCGCCGAGATGTGTTCTATATACATGTTCTGTATACATTGCAACTGTATCCGTGTATACATATTTCCCTTAGTGCCCTGAGGCCGAATATTGGACCGCTATAGACGAGAAATTGACGACACACCGTATCCGTCGATTCGTCACATTTGTTTGCTAATAAACAAAAATAAAATAAAACCGAATTTAATGAAATTTCAAACATTTGTCGCGTACGTTAAACCGGACATCGTTCTGTCAACAAAGCAGAAAAAAAAAAACGTTATCTTCCGAACCGTGTTTACGTCAAACCCAACATTACTCCTAATTACAAATAATCCATATATACCCGACGAAAAAAATGGGTACTTTTAACAATTTTTTTTTTTTTTCTGAAAAGTCCACAAAAGAATTTACCGACTGTAAACAAAAAAATTTAACTTTAAACTAAATACAACGGAAAGAAATAATTTTCCAAAACTACGCAATGACTACGAATATCGACAGGAAATGAAGCGAAAAAAAAAAAGAAAAAAAAAGAGATGCTTACGTTTACCATTCCAAACGCAGCCGATCCATTACTCCATTTTGTTCCCCGTATCGATTAATCCCCGAAAGGTTTCCATTCGATAAATTGATTCGATAATAATTAAAGTCGATTCGACGAACTGATTGAAAACTCGTCGCTATCAACTGCAGTTACGGCGTACAACATCGGGAATACGGTGTACCTTGTCCCTACCTACCTATCAACCTCTGTATATATACATATGTATACATATATACATATGTATCTATACGTTCGTATAGTATACGCTGCCATTAACGGTGACCCTACTGAGAATTGTACTCTCTCTCGGACCATTAGTCGTGCCTTTGTGAAGTTTAATCAAGCCGACGACGTGCTACGTCGTGTTCACTCCGGTTAAATCGCTCATTCATCCGACGTCGACGGGTCCGTGGGACTATAGTGCAGGTCGAACGTGAGGGCGTATATCGACACGTATCCCGTGCGCGTTAGTTCGAAACTGGTTACGATGGGTAACGGGCAGAGGCGCGGGTTTCTCTCTTCGATGAGAGCGGATGGGCCGTCCTCTGGTTTCCATCGCTCTCTCTGGTACCCTGAACACAGCTTCACCGTCAGCCAGACCGACGTACGTCCGTTCGCTCGACGATTGGAATTGTAATGGTACCAGCGACTCCCCTCACTCTTCTCCGCGCCCTCGTCGAATATCTGCTGGAGCCGAGCGATAGGGAAACCGGAATTGCTCCTCGATGATGGCCCGTTTAGACTCAGTTACCTCTCCCCGTACCCAATAGACCATTCATTGCGTATCTAGAACTCGATGTTACAACGTTTCGCACACGTGTATAGTATACCAAAGTACCCGATAGTTTCGAGACGAGTTTTCGACAGAAATCCGCGGCCAGAAAACGATTCCGGTTAACAGCCGACGTCCCTTTCCGCGTTTTCGGGGAAAACGCGGAAGTTAACGTGTTCGTTCCTAACGCTGCTGTTTCTACTTGATAATGGATAGTAGTTGGCTTGCTATGTGTTACTTCTATTGTTGTATATATACATGGAAACTGTTTGTATATATAACGTTCAGAGGAATGAGGAGTTTTGGAGGAGAAAACCCGGAGCGTAATTACTTCTGGTATCTTTATACCTTTTGTACAGTTATCGTTGCACCAAGAGAAAGGAAAGGAAGAGCTCCCGGGAAAGCTAACCGGAATCATAAACAATTCCTCGGCTACGGATAAGCGGAAAATCCGAAACGGGCTTTTGCCCTTTTAAAGCTGAGAAACAACGATTATATAAAGTCGCTTTGTATTTTGTGACTTTGACGATGAATTTGTCGATTGCGAATTAACGGATTCGCAGAGATTCGGCGCCTCGAGTTTTTTGAGACGACGACATCTACCGATCACTGAGATCTTTCTGCTTTAAGGCAGAATCGTCGGATGCTCGTTTTTTTCGCTTGAAAATCATCGTTCAAAAGTTATTTTTCTTATTTTGCTTTCTTTTTCCTTTGGGACAAATTTTACTCTCTCGTAATGTAGTACGATAGAGAGACGCGAAATCGCGAAGCACGTATATCGGCGACGATAAGAGTGAAAGTTGTTTAGTAGATGAAAAAGTTTGTTGTGAAGGGTACAAGTTTCGTACGCGGAGCTAAAGAGACGACAGAGGCTTTTACCGACACAAGGAAATAAGCTTCGTTCGTAGAGAAACCTCTAACTTCATACTACTTTCTCCACTTCCGTCGATTTTCGATAGTCGTCCGAAGATGCGAGAGTGCAAACGAAAAGCTATTTCCTCGTTGGAGGGGAATACGTAGTTTCTGTAGCCTCTCGCGATGGCCTCGGATGACCGGAATCGATGGCCCATTAAAGGCCGGCGACTTTGTCGCTGCTAATCGAATGTGCGCCGGTTAGACGGCTGATTTGATTGCAGAGCCAATAAAGATTGCCGAGAGTTGAGGATCTCGAGTTCTAAGTGCCGGTTGAACGATTTTACTCTTCCGCTAACCGTTGTCGAGAACTATTATTCGATTTTTCGTTTAATCGCGCTGCGATTTTTTTTTTTTTACGTCAATTCTTCAGTACCGATCGCGGGTCACTGCGTGATGTTTAACGATCTCTGGGTATTCAAACTTTTATAAAAAATTGTTTAAATTCGAAACAAATTATGGAAACAAAATTTATTTATTATTATTATTATTTAATTATTCGACGTTATAATTGTAATAATTATTATTATTCATTTGATTTTTTAATATTTATATCGTTTTTTTTTTTTTTTTTTTTTGGATTTTGGAAGAACAAATTTTTTTTTTAATAACAATTGTTTTATAACGATGATTTCGTTTTATGATGAATAATCATCGAAGAAATTCTCGAATAACGAGAGACGATTCTTTTTACTAGCGGATAATATCGAAATCGTTGATTATTATCTCGAGTTCTCCTTTGATCTCGCGAAGGAGGCGCACAGGATAGCGAAAAGAAATTGCGCATCCCCTCGGGTGCTCGTACGCTGTATACGTTGCTTATTGAAATAAAACAAAAAAAAAAAAAAAAAAAAAAAACGAGACGTTACCGAGACATTATTTTTCTCGATGAAAAACTCACCTGCGAAACATCCCTTCGAAGAACGTGCTTTAGCGTTTAGCACTGGATTGATGGACACGAGACTACAAGGGCTAAAACGATTGTTGTTTCTCTTGTCGCCGCTCGTGGCTCTCGCGAACATTATGAAATTTCCGTCCAATCCTCCCGGCGAACACTCGTCCGGATCGTGCTGTGTATATAATAACGAAATATTTATAAACAAATTGAACGATAAGAAAGAAAATAAAATATTATCATCCCACATACACACAGCACGAAAATTTAACCGATAAAATCGAAATATTTCAACCGATTGACTTAAAACAACAAATTACTCAATTTTTTCTATTATCGAAAAAAATGCGAATTATATTCAACACAAATACCCCGCAATCCTTGAAACTGATAAAATCGAAATATTTCAACCGATCGACTTGAAACAAAAAATTACTCAATTTTTTCTATTATCGAAAAAAATGCGAATTATATTCAACACAAATACCCTACAATCCTTGTAATCCAATCCCCAAGACGCAATATTACAAAGACATATTCCTCGGAAAGACATACGAGAAAAGTCGGAAATGCACACCATAGCGTTCCCCTTTTTCTGTTCACTTTTCTTTGTTTCTTCTATTTTTTTTTTTTTTCCGAGGAAATACGATCGAACAACTCAGTTACATCTTTCGTAATAACATAACGATAGTACCGGTGTACAACAGAGTGATATGAAGGGTAACAAGGCATGTAGCCGGCAGAGTGAGTGGCAGAATACCATGAGTAGCCGGAAGAGGCATCGAGTAAACCAGTAGGGATATAACGTATAGCACGGCGTTATAGGAGAGGAGTGTAACCAGCTGTTACCAGCTACAACCAATGACGTACGTACCCTGGCGTATTGCTATATGGGTTTCCGATTTCGCGCCCAACGAACGATATATTACAAAAAGGGGGAACGGAGAAAAGAGGAGTGGAGGATGGGGGTGGATAGCGGATAGGGAGTTACACGTTGGGAACGTCATCGCGACACGGTACCCGCGGGTAGCGCATTCGGCGCACGTCGATACTTTCTCCCTCTCTCTCCCTCTGTCTCGTTTCGTAGACGTTATTTCGGAGGGACCGAAAAGGTACGTAGAAAAATGTACGTGCGACGCTTTCGGCTCCAGCCGACTCTGACTCTCCCTTCGTCTATACCAGTGAACTATGGTGTGCAGATACATTGGCTATACGGTATATATTGTAGGCACTGCCAGTACCAAAGTGAGAGGGGACCGTCCAATTTCTTTTTTGTTTTTTAGCCGACACGTGCGCGACACGATCGCGCGAGAGAGAATGTGAAGAAAAAAAAAAAAAAAAAAAAAAAAAAAAAAAAAAAGAGGGAACGCGGGGAAAAACGTAAAGTGCCTCAAAGTTGTTCGAACGAAAATCCCTGCCGGGAAACATTCTATCTATGTTCGGAAGGTTCTCTCGATACACATTTCCATATCCGAGCTGTACAACCTTTTTTCACCGCGACTACGTTTCGTCTTTTATTTATTTGATTTTTATCTCTATTTTCTTTTTTTCCTTTTTTTTTTTTTTGCAATACGGTTTCGCCGATAATTGTACGGGAGACGAACGGAGAATCCGACAATCGATACTCCGATTGAGGTACGGGAAACGGAATAATAAAAAAAGAAAGAAAAACATGGGTAATGGAAAAAATTACTCGACATGAATGAGAAATACGAAAGGTTTTGAGAAGGACGCGCAGACTGCTCGGTAATGGATTTTTTTTTTTTTTTTTTTTTTTTTTCTATCGAAGATTCGACTGTGAAATCATTTTTTTTTTCTTTTTCTTTTCGGAAATTTAAAAATATTTGTTTCAAATGAATTCAAAGGCGAAGTGTAATATATTATAGATACCCTTGTAAACCCGCGTCGAGACGACTCCCGAACCATAAATTCTTCATAAACCCTTCGGGTTTTCTCTCCCACACCGAAGTTTAATAAGTATCCGGAGATAAATTTGCAAATTGCGCAATGAGAGAACGAAGTGATGAAAAAGTCATTGCTGCCGTTCGTGTAGAAGAGGCCGCTTCGGGGAGATGATGGAAAATTTTCAAAGACGGAGAGAAAGTGAAAGGCGCGCAAACTCGTGGTTTGGGTAATGAGAATTTCGCGAGGGTACCGAATAACTGTAACGCTGAGACGGCAAATGAGGAAAGGGGTCAAAGGAATCATGAATATTCCGCGTCCCTTCGAAATAGTTAGCTAAAGTATGCCGAGAAGACGTTTTCGCGCGCGTATTTTCGAAGAATTTATACCTGAAGTACTTCGACTAGTTTAGACGACACAACCGCTCATTTGCGTCCTTATCGCATATCCCGATGAAAATTACGTAACCATCGGCGACTGGTAGACTTTAATTATTCGCGGCGCCCATAACTAAACATAATTTTCATAAATTCAATACGAAAAAGTAGCGCTATCGAAAAAAACGATATTTAAAAATTTCAATCACAAAACTACAATCCCACGAAAAAAAAAAAAAAAAAAAAATTGTTCTAAAAATAATTATCGTCCGAATTAGTCTTTCGTTTCTGAAAATGCGTGAATAATAAAATATTTCCCGACTCCAGTCGCGCCGTTCCGTCATCCGTAATCCTCGGGTATTGTCTCTACTTTCCTCGTACTTTGCACCGCCGTCTAATCTGTATTCAGTATTTGCGGGTTGTTCAGCGGAGATCACGCTTGAAATTCCGCGGGAAGCATATATAGAGAGAAGGGTGAGAGTGAGGGGCGGGAAAGGTGAGCGTCGAGGGAGGATGGTGGCGGTGAAGCGTTATACCCTCTCGATAGGCGATTAGTGGCAAAGTTTGTCGGGGGTGTTACTCGCCCTGTGGTGCTTGACGGTGGGGTTTGGTACTCCAAGGAGCACCGAGGGGAGGCAGACGAGGATGCATACCGTAAACCTCACTCCTGTTTTCCTTTTCCGTACCTTCGAGGCTTTCCTCCGCACCTCCGCTCGCCTCCCTTTCTCTTCCTTTCTCTTCCTTTCTCTTCCTCTCTCTCTCTACTCTCTACTCTCTCACCTTCTCTTCTCTTACCCACCTATCTTTAAGTAGTTGTACTTGTAACTTACGGGAGATCCGAAGTTGTGGCCGATCTCGTGCGCGAGGGTGACGTGGGATACGGCAGGTGGCACGTGCTTCCCATAGTTCAACAGGGTTATTATGCCCGTGTTGAGAGATTTCATGCTTCCGCGATAGTGCTGGAATATAGAAATATCGAGGCTCAGGAAACATCTCGTGTGATGTATACTCTACACGGTTTATATTATACATTATATTATACATATCCCCTATGGTGAAAAAAGTATATAGATAGACACGAGAGAACGGAGCAAAATGGGCATATAGCGGTATCGGAACAAAACGGAAATAAAATTTTATGCGAAATGTAACAAAAGTAGATATAAAAATTGAATAAAATATAAATTGCAATTTTTTTCTTTCAATTTTAAAAATTTTTCGTAATTTTTTTTTTTTTTTCAATATTATATCAATTTTTAAATTTTATCTCATTTTTTTTTCAAATATTCATCCCAACATTTTTCGAACATTTTCGTTTTTATATGGTCTTTTGCTCCGTTTTTCTATATTCAATAAATATCATAATAATTTATTGCGAAAAAAATTATTTTATTCACATCGATGTTTCCAAAGCTATACGATGGAATGGACCGGCAAATAGGCATTAAGGCTGTTAATTATTTTCGAAAGCTTTTACGCACTAAAAGGTTAAATTTTACAACTGCCGCAGTGTTTTTTGATTACAATAAAAAAAAACATGAAAATAATCATTTTCAAGAATAAAACGTTAAAAACATTTGCATGTAGCGTGCAGTTAAATTTCATGGAGTTTATGGATAATCTATTCGTTACTCGGAAACGCAAAATTACGATGATGAAACGCCGATTTTTTTTTTTTTTTTAATACTCACTCCATTCTTCTCGCAAACTCCGCCCGCATTCTTGAGATCACCGGTCCACGCGAGACCAAGCGTTCCCTTCTCGAAGTCCCGATACGTGAACATATACGACAAACAGAAAGCGTCGTAATCCTCCTCTGTAATTGTAAAAAACATAAATGCAATAACGCGGCTTTGTTATACTCTCAAATCACATTCCGCGGTATAAAATCCGTTATACGCAAAAGAAAAAGAGAATCAAAAGAAAGATAACTATAATAATACAGATAATAGTTCGTTATCCCATAGAACGTAATGAAGTACGACAGTGAATATGTGGGAATGTATTCGCCGTGGATATCGTCAAAAGAATAAGATAACCCGAAGGCTGAATTTTAATAACGTCCGCATTTGACAATGGAGCTTCATCAGTGCCGGATTTCCTTTCATCCTCTCTCGCTACCCACTGTACATTCTCTTTCCTCTATTTTTCTTCGATTCAAACTCACGAGAAGGCATCGATATCTTTGGAATTTTTCATCTGCGGCTCGGTGCGGTAAATTGAAATCGAATGGTGGCGAGAGATGAATTGAAAGTAAAAAAAAAAAAAAAAAAAAAAAAAAAAGTATAAAGAAAAACCAACGCGCTGAATGCAAAGAACGTTCGCCGTAAACGAATAAACGAAATTTCAGGCAGAAAAAAGGGCCAAAACCACCGGTTTTATTATATTCACCAGTAAAATATCCATCTAATTTCTTATTATCTCGATTTTATTTATTTTTAAATACATCGCGGAATTCTTTTCGACGGATACGATGGGAACGAGCGTCGACGACGAGACGCGTCCAAATGCCGCAGGGAAATGCCGGATCTCGACGGTTCCCGGTCCGGCGGAGAGCAAAAAACTTTTCTATGAAATTAAATTACCGGACACACTTTAGTGTTCTGATTTATTATTTGATGGGACGGCCCCGGGTTGCGCCCTCACGGACGCGCGAAGCCGTTCGCATGAAGAGTTGTTGCCATTTTCGCATAGAGAACGAGGAAAAGCTCAGCGATGCGAAGAGCGCCTCGCTGGCCTCGACGAGAGCATAGATGATGTTCATGCGAAAACCCCGGGGAAAGGAGGGTTGCAGCTAAATGTGTCTAAATGTTATTCGCGCTTTTACCGGTAAAATACTGCGAACCAACGAGGAAATTAAAAATGACATTAATCGAATGAGCTAACGCCGGATTGTCCGGCGGCATTAATGCGATAGTAAAAGAGATGGAGAAGACGAAAAAAAAAAAAAAAAATACAAAAACAAATAGATGAGGAGTGGTGCATGTAATTACGGCTCTCCCCCCTCCCCGCCGCCCCGTGATGTCGCGACATTAACGAATTTGATGGCAGTCACTGCGAATTATCCGAGTATTAGTATCAACCAAATTTCCGTGCACCCGGTGGACCATACCACGTCGTATTAAAATTATAGATACACTAAGCGACGCTTGCGCCGATCGTCGATTATCGTGCAGCCAACAAAATTAATTATAAGAAAAAAAAAAAAAAAAAAAAAATTCCTCATCTACATATCCAATATAAACCTTACGCTCCACAAACCGAAATGTTGAAACGGGTCAGAGAGATATGTAAATTTTTATAACGATCGATTTCCGCTACCGGCGAAGCATTTTTTTTTTTTTTTTGTTATTTCATTTATCAAACGGCAACGCTGGAGTCTCGATGCCGACATTGAAAGAAAAAGTCATATCGAATTTTTGTCCAAATAAAGTTTGCGGAAAGGCAAATTAAAAAATATAAAAAAAAAAGAAAAAAAAAAAAAAAAAAAAAAAACAGTTACTTCTATGGAATATTTCGAGTCGGAAATCTCGCGAAAAAATATATTGTTTAAAAATTCACGATCGGTAGTGGAAACGGTGAGCGATCGATAGAGAAGAATAATTTTGTAATATATTAAGAAAAAAAAAAAACAAAAAAAAAAAAACCGAAGAATAATTTAAAATTGATTATAAAGATTGAAGGCACTCGGCGACGAGGTGTCAAATGCTACCGATGAGCGTTATCGCTTCAACGCCACGATGTGTGTCACGAAGGTGGTGGGATAATGCATAAGCTAAACTATTATCGTTGAACGCGCCGCGTTGTTCGCTTATCGTGGATGCGGATGGCCTCCCGTACGTTGTCCCCCTTCTCTCCCTGCTGCCTCCTCGCACCCTCTACCATTGTGTCCTTTCTGGTCGATCGGTAGGATCCAATGAAGCGCGATATTATGGCAGAGCCCCCCTTTTGTTGGGACACCATTACCTCCCGAGTGGTACCCATAGCGTACAACCGAAGGCCTGTCACTGGCTGCCGGTGATGCTTCTCTTGGGTTCGCGCTATCAGCCGCATTATATTATCCTCCCAGTGCACCCAGACTACGAAACTTGTTCTCCTTCCGTATCGTATATCGCGTACAAATATCTCGGCGATGCGAATCCGTAACCAACGAAAAGAAAGAACTTTCTGTAGCGGACAGCAGGTCGGTTATTGCCGATTGAGTGATTTCTCGGGATAAAGAACGAAATCGGGAAGCTGAGATAACGAAGAAGAGAGAACGATTCGGAGGGTATAAAAAAAAAAAAAAAAAAAAAAAAAAAAAACGATAGCGGCATAAATGTTATGAGAACTGTTGTGAGAGACTAGCGAATGGAGTTTGTCTCGAAGCTCCGTGTGCAAGAAAAGCTATATATGGTCATCGCACAAAAGCTCCGTCGGTTCTCTTCGTTCCGAGAACCAAAACCCTCCCTTTCCTCCACTCTTTGAACAATCTTTTTATTTTGTTCTCGCGCTTTCTCTCTGGTCTACTAAATAAAGTCGATAACGCTGAACAGTTTTGCCACTGGACGCCACTAAATAAAGTCGATAAGGTTGGACAGGTTTGCCACTGGAGTGGCGGTCACCCGGTCTCTACTCCTTTCTACTCACATACACCTCACATTCTGCTCGGTGCTTTTTCTTTTTCTCTCTCTCTCTCTCTACCCGCTTTGAAATACCAATGGAAAACACTAATCCGCTCTCCACTCGACTCTACTCCCCTTCTACCCTCTCACAGTACTTTCCTTCACTGGGTGGTGGGGAAGCCACTCTGTCTTTATCTTATACCAGAGAACGGTATCGCCGTGGAGTATCTTTGTTCGGTGAACTGCCGCGACACGGCGTACACTCGGACAATTCGAATGGTTCTGCGATTCTATACGCTTTATCTCCATTCGCGGCGATAAATACCCTCCGAGTGTATCGTTTCCACGGATAATCCGGAGATTGAATTCTTTGGCGAAACAACGAAACTCCCTTTTGTTTATTCTATCGGGTTAACATATTGAGGCACTTTCCAAGGATTGAGGATCGGCATAGTAACGGATTTTAAAGTAGAAAAGACACTCTTTAATCCGTTTCAAAGCGAAATTAAAGGGGATTTCTAAAGTCATTCGGATTTTCGGGGAATTTTATACTCGAAAAAATTTTAATAAAAAATAGTAAATATTTTCAGCTTTAATTTTAGCTTTAGGATTATGTGACTATACTGACTATTCTTAGTGTCTAAATCAGAACTGTACCTTTATGACAAATAAAAAACTATGAGATTTTAAATCGAAAAAAAAAAAAAAAAAAAAAAAAAAAAAAAAAAAATTAAAATAAAACCAAAAATCAATTAAATTTTTATTTTTTTTTCACTTTTCGAAGAAACTTCGCATTTTTTTAATACAATTTCCAGCTAAAGATGTTTTCACAAAAAAAAATACTCGGTCGTTGAATTGCCGCGTAAATATTTGAAAAATATTTGTCAATGTTAAAATTTTTTTTTTTTATTGAAAAATTCGTTGGAATAAATAAATTTTCATAAATTTGTTTATCGTTACGGTTTGCGATGTGTGAAAATATGTTTGAAATAACTCACCGGAAAATAATTCGAGATATTCTTCGACTCCATACGTGCCGGTGTAGCGATAGGACGGATCGCTGAGGGACTCCTCGCCGTGTACTTTAACTCGTTTTATCATGAAGCTGATGTTGTCGGGCTGACCGTCTTGATTGAAATCTGCGGAGTCATTGCGTTATTGTATTATTAATTGTTAGTCAAAGTCAGCGGAGCCTTTGGGCTGCGCGCGTGTTCGCGTACTCCATTAATAATCCCGTACCTCCGGGCACTTCGACTGCAAAAATATTCGCGCGAACGAGAAAGATAATTCAAATATTTTCTGAATATTTATCACGCCGGTCTCTCATGCATTTTATTTTTTTTTCCTCCCCCCTTTCGTCTTCCTCGTTAATTATTCATTACACGGTGATGAAAGTACACTGCGGATTAACGAGAAAAATTGTAAAAGCGAATTTTTGTTCTTTTGCGTTCGAAAACATCAATTTTTTTTCTACATGATCCTCGTTTTTTTTTTGCATAGTTATCGCGTTATTCTATCGATTTTTTCATTGCGTAAAGCGCATTAATTTTTATCGCAAGTTTCGAAGAAATATGAAAATGTGCGATTTTTTTTTGGTTCGAAGAAATAGAGGGGCAGAACTTCTGTTCAGTTTTTATCGGATGCTCTTTCGCGTGACGCGAACCACTCAGTTCGTACGGTGGTCTGGTATTAGCTTCTCGGGTATACGTATAACTATACTCCGCATAGAAGTCGGATTCGAAATTGGAAAAACGGGGTTACATCACGCGAATAGCTAAAGTGCTTTGGCGGGGAAGCCATTGACAGACGAATGGCAGTACGGTATGTAAGTCCTTCCTGACTCGGCTTTTGTCATTTGGCGACATCGATGAATGGCCATTGTGAACGACAGGGACTTAAACTTCACAAGGGTTTCGCTTGGCTTCCAAGATCTCCCAACCCTCGCGTCGAATTCCTGGCTTAGCAATCTTCGCGAAAATTTGTCAGACTAAGTTTCCTCCGGAATCTTACGAAACTTAACTGCAAACACCTCGCAACCATCGGCTATCATTAATCCTTCGAGTACCGAAGTTTCTCTGTGTTACCAAAACATCGAAAATATCGATGAAAATTATTGCAGTCGGTAGAAAAAAAAAAATTGTCGAATCGACGCTATTAATGTCATATTTTTAGCGCCATTTTTAATATTTGGTAAATATTGAACATTTCTTTTCAATAATAACCCTATCAATTTTTATTACGATTTTTTTTTTTTTTTTTGAAAAAACTTATCCTCGTTATTTTTACGAGGAACAAAAATTAGACTACTTAAGCAATAATTCAAGAGACGTCTAATGAACAGCTGTTTTCATTAAATTTCCTTCAATATTTCATATTTGGAAAATACTGAAATTTTTTTTTTATATGGATTTATGCATTTTTATTACGATTTCAATTTTTTAAATTTTTTCATAGAACTGATTTGCGTTATTATTACAAGGAAAATTATGATAAAACGTTGAATTATCGAATTTCGATACCGGAAATTTTTGTATTTTTCGTATTTGAAAAATATTAAAGCGTTTTTTAAATATGAGTTTATGAATTATGGTCACAAGTTGTAATTTTTTTAACAACGAATAAAATCAGATGGCATTGCATTTTCGGGGTAAAATTTGGGAGAAATAGAATAAATTACCCTTTTTACTTTATACCGAATATTCCAGTGTTTCATTGAAATACTCGCGTAAATTTTTATGGTTTTGACTGCGCGCTTTAGTCTCTTACTATTGAAAGCGTCTGATTCTCCAATTAGAAAGCGTATTTTCGATCATAACGCGGAGAGCAATGGAACGTTCTATTTTATTAGGAAATCGTAGAATTGGGTCGATTAAATTCTGAAACTCTTTTATTCATTGACGATGTTACCGTAGATAAGTCGAAAGGTTTACCTCGTAATACGATAATTTATTTGCTTCTCGACGTTGCGTTGCTTTGCCTCGACGTTGAAAAGTACTCAATCGAAAGAGTTCTCTCGTTAAAGAGTCTAAACACATCGGACAAATGAAGGTAAGTAACTGGACGAAGGCAGAGAAGATAAAAGCGGCAAATGGGATACAGAGATGTCCGGAGAAAAGAGAGCCGACACAGCGGACGTTTCTGTTTCGACTTAATTTTCGAGTTCCAACTCTTTCGCGCTTCGACTCTTCTTCTCATCCTCGTTTATTAATGCAATTTCCATTTATCCGCTCCGTCGGTTCGTGTCATAGCACTTTGGGATCTCAACGGCATAAATAATAAAGAGATGTCTCGGGGGGAGTTTCATGAATTTTCCAAGTTAATTTATCTTAACGACTGCAACCGAAACCCCATTTGCCACGGAGAGATTGAAGGTGTATATCTTTCGTATTTAACTAACGATTTTTGTTGTCTCTTTTTCTTATATATTTTTTTTTCTTCTTTTTGCTATCAATGCTCATTCGCTCGTTCGGCTTGAGTCGTCGACGAAACAGCGGAGAAAATTATAATAGGAAATAATTATCAACGACAAGCTCTGTTAACCCTGAACTCGGCATTAGGCTTAACGCGAAAGCCGATTTAAACTGACGCATTAGCGGAGTGTACGTCGAGGCATTTGACTTAGACGAATAACACTGGCAGTGCGACGAGAGAGGCGCGTGTTGCGCTTAAAGTTGTGCATTAATTAGAGGAAAATTCAATCTGCGTTTTCGAAAGCACTCAGCGCTGAGACGCCCGCCGCAAAACTGCTACGTTTCGCGACATGTGTTTTTTTTTTTTAATTTTAGAAGTTCTAACTTTTAGCGCAGCAAAATTTACGAACAAAATCTACTTAATCAGAAATTGAAGTTGAAATTCGAAAAATAAAGACGAAAAACTTCGCTGTTTTATAGATAAAAAAATTTCGAAATAATCATATTGAATTCGCAAAAAAATTTCCAATTTAATCCAAATAAGTATTTCGACTAAAATAATTTGAATTTCTATCGAAAAATCAATTTTATATTGTTCCCGAGTTCGAGTAACAGAACGAAAAATTCATAAATTTCTTCAACTCTTTCCACGAAAAAAAAATAAAAACTCCTCAGTTTCGCGATTCAAAGAATTTCAATTGAGAAAATGATGAAAAATATAATGAATACATTCCATGTGAAAAATTTGGATTCTACTTATTTTCAAATTACGTAATAATATTCTCGGAATTGTCGGTAAATCTGAAATATAATCAAAGTAAGTATTTCACATAATTCTATTAAAAATTCATTTTTATCGTCTGACGGTTTCGCGGTCTCGCGATCTCGAGTAGCGAAACAAAAAAAATGTAATTTCAAATGTAATTTGTATTTTGGTTGCACCTACACGCAGTTAGGTCTTTATTGGCGTTTGCATATTAATAAAAATGAAATTTTTCTCAAAAGGAAAATCATCCCGCGTTTTGCGCGCCTCACAGGAGCCCCTGAGAGCCGTTCTCGTCGTTTAGGTACATCGTGTGCCTATATCGAGTTAACGCGCGTTTAACGTGTGCCGTGTCCTGCGTTACTATATACACATATACATATATATATGAATATGTGTAGTGAAACATGTTGTAAACCACGATAATTATACCTTCAAGGGTTAGAGAGATCTCCGGCCAAACTGGCAATTGAAATTCCAAACGAACTCCAACTCCATATTACCCGTTAATTACACGCAGCCTCGTCGGGGGGTTGAGTTATACTATATTTCCTTTCCCCTCGCAATATAACTGTATAGCTATTAGCAGTGCGTGGCGTGTTTGTGAGAAATAGAAGGAAAAGGACTTCACGATTCAAGGATTGTCCAGAGATAAGGCTTTGCCTCCTCCGTGTACAGTATCTACTTGCAGTTTCTATACGGGGAGAAGCATATCCCGTGCCAACTCCCTCCTCCTGCGTTCAGGCAAATTCGTTTGAAAGCGGAAGCTTTTGACTCGGCATGTTGAGCTCAACTTCAACCTCACGCCCTCCCCGTCTTCTCCGACCATTGGACGACTGACTGTACACACTACGGCTGTTTCTCGTTGAGAGATAGAGAAATTCTAAATTATCCAGTAGAGTTTGTATCTCGTGCCTCGTTCCCTTCTTGTCGTACACTAGAATCGTACGTACATTCAATGGTCACGCGATGTTTAACATCGTTGGCCAAAACACTCGCCGAATACATATTCTCCGTCGCTGTGAGGCTTTTAGCGTTAAACATCCACAGTCGATGGCACGTGCACAGCGAATGGCATGTCAAATTAATTGGACTCGCGGAATGAGGAGATAGACACGTGAATTTAATTAATCGAGCGGCTATACAGCCCAAGAAATTTTTTCGAGGCAATTTTTTTCGTTAATTGATTAATTTTTTCAAAAATTCGGGAAAATCTGAAAAATTGATTTTTTTTTTTTTTTTTTTTTCGTAAAATGTTTGGGAGTTAATATTGTTATTAATAATGAGATAATCGTTATTATTATTATTCAATATTGTTGTTAATAATATTGTTTATTTCACGATTTTGCAGATTAAAAATCAAAAACCGACGACTGCAGTGGATTTTATCGGTTTCTTCCGTCGAGCGACACGAAACCCTCTTTATCTCGGTGAGTTAACGGCGCCATAGTATATATAAAGACAGTAACGTTACAGTCGTGAAGAAAAAAAAAAATGTTTCACGGAATTCGTCGAATGGGAGCGAAAAAATAGAATAAACGAAAGGGTAACGTGACTTCAGGTGTTTGCGTACACCGCAGCGGTAATTTAAAAGACAATACATAACGCGCACACACACCGTTTCGCTTAAACAATGTGCTGTGTACCCCATTCGTATCTCGTAATAATTGCGTCTACGGTGAACACGTTTAAGTATATATATCCCACAGACAGTCAGATAAGAGATAAGAAACACGCGAGAGATTTTACGAACGTTGCGCCGGCCGTCGCGGACAATAAGCTCGCGGAGGGTGGTAACTAAAGTCTGTCGCAGTAAACCAAAAGTCAAATTTTCATGGATTATTTACGAGAATTTTCGTGAATTATTCGTTTCTCACGAAGTTTGACGGATCGTTTCTATTGATTTATTTATCCGAAACCGAGAGACACGTGTCGAGCGAAAACACGTATAGAAATTTTGGTATAACGAAGTCGGTAATAAAAATATGAAATATAAATGGAATATATATCGTGTTATCGAAATCGAAAGGTTTTTCAAGAAGTTAGAGTCGGAAAAAAAAAAAATCTTTCCCTTCGAAATTTTTCGAAACATCGGTATTCCAAACTCCGTCTCACCTGTGTAGCGATAAATCGAGTTGACGCGTTGAACGTGACGAGTCATGACCTCGATGCACGCCTCTTCGGATTTGTAGTGTTCGAAGAACGTGTGATCGGCTTGAAGATACAACATGCAAGTCGTTTTTTTCGGATCCACCGATGTGCGCTTTCTTAAGACTCTCGAATACCTTTCCCTGTAGAGTCTGGAAAATCATTGCTTCATTTGTAACGTATTTTTTTTTTATGTTTCCACGTAAAAAAAAAGGATTTCGAGAAATATATCTATGATATATCCAACGTATTTTCGTCGAAAAATACGATATTACGGATTTATTTTAGATAATATTTCTTCAAATATATCGTAACAAAATTAACAGATTAATTATATAAAAATGCCGAATTTCATATATTTCTAATATTTTTTTTTTTCTGCGGATATCGACTTTCTTCGCGTAGCATGAAAAATGCTGAAAATTGAAAAATTTCACATAGTATTCTCGTTAATTTTTTTTACCGACGAAGCTTTTACTATGAGATAACATAATCCGCAATTTGAATGGCCTTTTCGCAGAGATAATTTTGTTGAGTAAAAAAAAGTAAATGAAGAAAAAAAAAAAATGAAAATTTTTTGAAAAATAAATACGATGCGAAATGAATATCTATGTTTTTACGATTAATTATCGATTACATATATATTGCGAAAATTGAAAGCGTCATAGAATTTTTGTAGAGTCCGAAGTCACGGGATTGGTTAGTTTATCGTGCAAACGTAAAATTTGCAAGCGAATGGCTCATTCGCAAACACTTTATTCCGGTAAATAGAGGGGTAACGACGAGCGTCGTATACATATATATAGTGGAAAAGATAGGAACGAGAATTCGAGTGGAATCTCCCGCAGCACTTTTCTCAGTCGGTATCTCAACTGTTTTCCATGCACTCGTGGAATATTCTTCTCGACTAGTAGTGGTCCCTCTTCACGATTTCGGGAAGCGCTTTTGTATTTGCTTTGCTTCGAGAGATTTAAATCCCTCCCCCTCCCCTTCTCTCCGAATTGAAGTACATATATATATCTACAGTACGTTTACAAACGTATATTATAACCCGATTCTCGTTTTCGCGTGTTCGAGAGTATATAACGACGAGAAAAACAATGCAAATAGAAAATAATGGAAGATAATGGAAGAATTCGTCGGAAACTCACTTGTCGAGAAGTTCCAGATTGTGAGAACTCGCGTTGGGATCCTTTTTTCTCGCGTCTTTTGGATAAAAACCGGGTTTCGGCAGTGTTTTACCATCGTTCGGCTGTTGATGCGGCGAACTCGTAACGTTAATCCAATGATAGCCTTGCGTCTCGTTCGATCTGTAAAATATCGTAAAAAAAAAAAAAATCGATTTTTCCCCATGAAAAAAAAACGAAATTTTTGTTCACGATACGAATTAATTTGATTCTTAATATCGATATAATAGTGAATAAAAAAATGGTTATAATTATATTCATTCGAATATAATAATTTATTGATCCAACGATAATAATAATTATTAACCTAAATATTAATATTGCAAAAATGCATATAATCACGAAATAATAATAATAATAATATTTTCCACGTAAAAAATGGCAATTCCACGTTATTTTTTAAATTAGACATAACATCGAGAGATATCACCAGTCGGTAAGTAAAATCGAAGATGAGCAAACGTACTTTTTTCGCGTTTATTATTACGAGTGTTCGTGTGTGTTGAATTTTTTTTATTGTAAACTCGAAAGGTCCGGACTTGCCAATTATACGGTGGAACACGCGACTAGCAGAGTTCCGCATGACTCAACTAATTGGCATACGAGAGAAACGATTTTTCTGACCCGTTGTAACATGTATTCTCGGTTCATTAAATACATACGCGGCATAAACGTGCGCTGGTGGATGTGTATGGACCATCGATTGCGTCCATATTGTACGGGTTTCCTACCTCAGCCGGTCCTTATTCCCTATTAATTATACCGACTGCGCGATCTCTAATTAAGCGGTCTGTAATTGCGAAACCCCCACCTCGATACGATCGAATCCCTATTTCTCTCGTGAACAAACTCGGAAGCTAACAATCGAGCAACCGGCAATGTTCGTTCGCGGGAGAGCGATCGAGAGCGACGTGTACAAGCTATGTAAATGATTCAAGTGGCTGAAAGTTCGCCGTTGCCTAACATATCGACTGTGACGACTTGGCTGCACGCACACACCGAGTCAATCGATCGAACACAATTTCCGTGCTGAAATCGCACGCTTATTATACCCGCGCGCGCGAGAACGGTAAATAGAGAAATTCTCCGCTCGGACGAGATTTTGTCGTGCATCGAAAGCCCCTTGTGAACGAGCGAACGACCAATAATAAATTAATCAACTAATTGGACTCGATTATTCGTTGAACTTTTTTTTTTACGGCTAAACTCACGTGAAAAAACAACAAAAAAAACGACCGGAACACGAGCGAACGAATATAAAGCACTGGCAAAACGAAAATAACGTCTCGGAGGTATGTACAGCGCCGCTAACGCTCGTGCGGCGAGAAAGCGCGTCATAAAACAATCAGCTGTACGCGCTCTCGAGTGAAGCATCGCGTACTCGACAACGCGAAACTGGCGATGGGGACTTTCGGTGTATAAACAGTTTTAATTGGCGGAAAAATTGATTAAAGTCATTATTTATTAGTAACCTCAACGATTTGTAGTTAAATTATGAGTTTAAATCGTTTATTGAGAGTTAATACAATGCTCGTCGCTCCGCGTGAGATCGTAAGTAAAGGACAACAAATCGTTTCGTAAAAAACGAATTTACCAAACGAAAAAAATAAATAAAAATGTTAACAAAATCGTAATTATCGTTTACCAATGAATGATTGATTGATTATTTTCAATTTTTATTTGTCCCGATAAATTTTAGTTAATAATCGCGTTGTTAAAGACGAAATACATTTAACCATTAAATTAGCATACAAACTCCTCCGCGGTTGATTTATCGAGAAAAAAAACTTACCGGTGACTGGTGGATTCGTGTTTCACATCCTTTTTATGAATTATCTCGACGTCGCACGGTTGTTGATTTCTCAACGGCGTAGCAACGTCGCTCGAGCGATAGGCGATCGTGTGATGAGAGATCGGGCTGTTGTCGTTTTGTGTACCGTCGTCGGGGGCGATGTTACGATCCTTCGTAGGAACATACCTCGTCGTTGGTTCGATGTAAATTTCATCCCCGGACGCGGTGATCACCGTACCGTCGAACAGGCCATCCGACGTCACGATACCGTGTACCAACGAGTTCTCCTCGTCTGTAATAGAAACGCGCTGCGTCAAATCGATACTCGAACGAGCGAAGCCAGCAGTATTGGTCCGCCTCTGTATCTCTCGCTTTCTATCCGACTATCTCCCTTGCGTTTCCACTCAAACGTTCTGCTCTGGCAATCGTTAAATATTTGCACCGTGCCAATTCTGACAATCGTCGAAGCCCCCCCCCCCTCCCGCCCTCTCCCGCCCTTTTGCTTCACCATCGCGCTAACGCAGACGTGGCATAACGGGAACGAGACACAGACGAGGTGAGGAGAGTAGAGAATACACTCGGAAGCAAAATATACATTAATAAACGGCAAATTGCGAACATGAATAACGATAAATTGTATTCGTATTATAGATTGAAATTAGTATACGAAATTTAAATGATTGTTATTATTTATACCGATGCTTCGCGAGTACAATGGCATTCAGCTATTCAATATTGATATTTCGAGTTCTGTGCCGAATCAATTTGCCAGAGACAAAATCGAAATAATTAGTCAGGAAGGAACGTTTTTTTTTTTTTGTTTTTTTTTTTTGTTGTTTATGTAAATATATAAATTACATTTCGCTCGGTTCGTAATTAAGTTTGGTAATATATCGGGGATAATGGGATACAAATTGATTATACAGTATCGATGTGATATAAATATGATTTTTACTATCGCATTTTGATTAGTTAACGATCGAAAGGTCATTTTGTTTTTTGATAGATTTCCAATTCGTCGGAATAAATTTATGATAATGCAAAAAAACCACAAATTAGAGTCATAAAAAAAAAACGCAGCTATAGCATTAATTAAACTTTTCTTCCGATTGAAAATCTTCCGATCTGAATTAAATGAAGACTACAAATTTAATTTTGAAAAAATTGGGCAAAATCCAGTAGGCCGACTTCTTAGCGTAAATTACGTTAATTTTCAGTAAATTCAATACTTATTTCTTTTTTTCGAACTTTATTACCCGATTGCCTGAACCGTATCGTAAGAGCCGACTGAAGTGCGTGAAAAATAAGTGATACGAGTCAAGCTTCGGTCGGACACTTTGCTCATTCTTCTCGTGACCCTCCGATATAAGTTTCCCTCCCTTTTTTCATGATTTTTCCTGCATTATTTCCATATACGATAAATCTATATTCGTAATAAACCCGAATCGATGTTTCACTGTATCAATTGTTATTCTTCGCGGAGAATTCTGTTCTCGATTTCCAAGAAACCGAAGATTGAGAAGTAAGAAACGATAATGGATTTGCCGATTTCTGCGTCGGAAACAAGTTATCATTTTGCTTCCGAGGAAGCGAAGGACGGCATTGTTTATGCAACGAAGTTCCATTCTCAAACGTGTTCTCTGGTTATTCATGATCTCTTCGTGTATCCTCGGCTTTCCTTCCCTCGTCACAGCTACGCGATTCGCCGGCGGTCGTTGGCAATTATTGGCGGAATAGTAATCTATTTCCAGGACACGCAAAGCTACGGTCAGGTTATACGATACTATATACCATACAGCGTGTTCCGGAAAGCCCTTCGCATTTGCGTGCGAACAAGCAAGCAGTTCACACCCCGTTACTAATTCTTGTATTGACTATCGATCGTCTGATGCATCGCGGTGTAACGCGACGGGTTCGAGCAAAGAGTAGCGGTAGCCTCGTCGTCCCTTCTGTACAGGAATTTGAAGCACTCAAGCCTCAAATAAAAGCCTCCAAAGGGCTTCTGTTGCTCAAAGCACTGAATTCTCTTTGACTTTTTTTTTTGTTTTTTTTTTTTGTTTTACTTGCAATAATCCCCGACATCGATACGTTGGGGAGTTGCAATTGCATTTTTTGTTCGTTTTTTTTTTCAAACGAATTTTCCGCGTCATTCATGCAAAAAGTCATTTTGCAACGGTCGGTACGATAAAAAAAAAAAAAACAATATTTTGCAGATCAAAGATTACGAAGTATAAGAGGTAAAAACATAGCTAGCGATTGACTTTGTACTGAGAAATAGTTCGTTACGAACTCGCAATTGGATTTGCAAATTGACGGAAAATATATCGGTTTTTTTTTTTTTCGTCAGTCGACTGTGATAAGAAATTTAACAGAACGAAAATCTGATAATTTGGAAAAAATTTTTGTAAATATTTTGATTATTTTTCTGAGTAGAGAAATTTCGCATAAATGAAGAGATTTTTTCGAAGGTTCTTAAGAGAAATTCGGAAATAAGGTTGCAATATGGCGTATTTCGATTTTTCGGAGCGGCTGCATCATTTCGGGAAAAATCTGTAGCACCGCGGCTTTTACGCGAGGGATGATCTGGCGAGTAAGCTTCACTGTTTATTTTCGTGAAAGTAAAGCCTGTTGGGAATACTCCTCGAAAGCGCATTGGGATTCCGCATTCGTCACAGATTTTTCTCTTTTCAGACTTCATTTTTTTCTTTTTTTGTGTTTTTTTTTATTTATTTTGTTTCTTTTCCTTTCTCTCCGCGTTACTTTCTCGTCTTTTCTTTTTATTTTACTCTCTACGTCCGTAGTTTACCTATAGATCCCTTGCGCTTTCCCTGTGGACTCTTATTTCTCTTATTTTTACGAGAAGTCAGAAATTCCCGTCAGGGAAGAGCTCTCTCTCTCCATAGGTTCGCCAAGTCCCTTCACCGTGCTGCCATTATTCAACCCTTCGACCCTCTTAAACGCCTCCCCCCCTTTTCCCGTTTCTCCGCTTCAACCTTCTCTTCCAAAGTCAGTTTGAAGCACGAAACGAAAGCGTGAAGTCACCGTCGCTCCGATCAATGTAACGGGCGGTCTGGAAAGACTGTTATTACGCCGGAAGGTCCATTGTACAAACGTGACCAGGATCCGGTACGGTCTTATTACCGATTCGATAAACTCCGAACCCACAATCTCCATCCCATTTGGGTTCCTATGACAGAGGCAACTTTTCGCTCATTTTATTGTCGACCGATCGTGTAATCGACGAATTATTTTTCTTTACGCGAACGTTTGCCGTTTTGTTATCGGTCGTCTTATCGTTGATATATTAAATGGGGGAAAAATGTCGTTCGGTCAAAAATGTATCGTCGAACATTCGATTTGATTTTTTACAGACGTTTCTCTTTGGCAAAAGCCCTTGAGAATGATATTTATTTTTTTTCCCCGAATTTAAATTATATATCGAATAAATAATTTGGGAAAATAATAATATTTATATAATAAAGAGCTTAAAAAAAGCTTACGATTTAAAAATAACATTTTCGAAAATTAATTCTGTAATAATGAGTATTACATCGATATCGTAGAAACATTTATTATTTACACATTATGGGTTCGATTTTTTTTTTTTTTTTTTTTTTTTTTTTCTTCAATATATTTAACGAATGGCGCGAGCCACGATAACGGTTGGTACTCGATGAAAATAAGCCCTATCAATTTAATCGTTCGTGCGCACCATGTGCATTTCAATTGTCGATAAATCTGCCCGAGTGGAGAAGCAAACGGATAATTATTCCCTGATAATTCCCCCATCGCAATAATTTATAACGTAATAAAGTTGAGAGGTAAATGGTATTTGGTCTGTGGCTTTACGGCTCCCCCTCCCCTCTCTCCACCCCTCACCGCCATGTGCAGTGGCAACAACCGCGGCGTACTTTACGTACGTCTATAATTCTAAGCTCTCCCAGTATAATAGTCAAGCGCCGTTCGGGTGAAAGATTTACGAAACGAAAAAGAAGCCAATGCCTATCGAAACAACAACAGCCCTCCCACGCGAGTAATTATCCTTTTTTTTTTTTTTACCGTAACGAAACGTCGAAGCTGCGAATATATCGGAACATTCTTAACCAGTCAATTTATACTGTCGGAATAAAAAAAAAACCGTAACTCCTGCAACTCTAAAAAAAACGAAGTTTACTCGTATATAAAAAAAAAAAAAAAAAAAAAAAAAAAAAAAAAAATTGATCTCATCGTCGAGTCACAAAATCCAGAGGCGTCGTGATAGTGTAAGATTGCTGAAGTCGAAAACATCTTTGCCTTAGAAAAACTTTTATCAACTGATCCGGTTGAAAGGTGTTGCAACGGCGCACGATATGCGCCCCTCTTTCCGCGTCTTTTCCGATACACCCTGTGTTACGGGTACGGTACGTACGGCTACTGTGTACCCGTGAAAGGCTGTAAGCTGTGAACGTGATCCGTGAGACGTTACGAGGAAAATTCGATACGTGGTACCATATCGAACACACCGATACCCCACTAACATTCTTTCGGTAGCTTTGAAAATGCTTCGAGATCTATCCGGATGTGTTGCACATATTGGCACGAAAAAGTAAACTCGTTTTCAGCACGTAGGTACGTAGAAAAATGATGGATTCCACCAACACTGCACTCCATCGCGTAGACAGCGTACGAAAAATCGTACAAAAATGAAAGACATTGTATTAATTTTTTTTCATACATAAGCCGACGAGAGCGTTCCGGCAGATGGAATTAAAACAAAGGCAATTAAGTATGCAGCAAAATTAAAAAGGGATAAAAGGGATAAAAGGTCACGCGGAAAGAGTCGTTGTAAAATTTAACTAATGCTGTAATCTATTCCGCATTATACTACACAAGACATCGCAAAAATATGAAAAACTTTTTTGAAAGCTTTTTTTTTTTTTTAATCCAAAAGCCGATGAGTATTTCGGTGGATTTTAATGGAACGAATATGAAGCATGAAATATGAAACTACACGGAAAAAGGACGCGAATAAGCGAATAATTGTAGAATTCATCAGTCTTCCAATCCTTTTTTTTTTTTTTTCTTGTCTATAAATGGCGATATTTTGATACCATCGGTAACCGAAGTACATGGAATTATGTGTATCATAAAATACATCTTTTTGTACTTTCTTATTCGTGTTTTATTCCGATTTTTTTCGAGTATAACAAAACAATCGAATGATATTTGCGGTAAGGAGAAAAACTCGGGTCGGTATCGAGGGGTACTGCGTTATTTGCGATGATATTTTTCTTTCCTTTAATACCATTTCATCTTCCGCTTTTGCAACGAACCGGATATTGCTGGTTTTCTATTGTTCGGTTCTGTTGATTCTCGTGCGGATTCGTCTGCTCGATTCTTTTTGTTACCATTCGATTTTTCATCCATCTCATCGGTTGTATTTTCTTTTCATAGTCGATTATGTACGCGAAGCCAATGTCGGCCGTATAGGAAGTTAGTTCCTTCGAGGGTTTGTTTTTCACCGATTCCGGTTTACCTCGTACAGCGTGAGAATACAAACAGCCGCGTTAGATCGATGCTATTAGGCATCAATTCCCAAGGAAATACTGGATGAGATCTCGCGTTTCCTATCGTGAACGTCTGTTATTATGCTTCTCGAACAATTATCCCCGATCTCACTCTCGAATCCGTCACGTCGGCTCAACATCTCAACGTTTCTCGCTTCGTTATACGAACTTTGCGAGAAAGCTTTTCGCACCGAGAGGATTCGTATCCAATAATCTCGTTTCAATTCCCATTGCTTCCCGCGGTGTACACCGGAAGCTGCTCGAGTAATCTATTCCAATTACCATCAACCCCCGAGTGTACGAAACTGCAACTACTCCGATGGCCGCGAGGGTGGGGATTCCTCACCCTTCGATTCATTTTAACTTCTATTCCTCGTCGTGTTTTTCCCTACAATTTTCTTTTTGTCCCGCGTTGCCACGTGCGCAGATGAAAAATTGCGAGTTAATTTCAGAACCAAAGAACTCGAAAGTTACGTTGGCATCGGGGAGAAATAACTGGAGTAATTATTATTAATAATAATAATGAAGAAATTATTTTTTCGGATTTTTATCGAAAAGTAATACGAAAAACGATTTTTTTGTCGGTTCTAATTAAATTTAATTAAAACAATTAAGTATATTTATTATTTAAAAATCTGTATAATAGTGAAGTTTAAATCGACCGTTGGACGATAATTTTTTCAATGACTTTTACAATTTCAATAAAAAAACTAATTTCAATAAAAAATACCCTTTTCGCGTGTAGCTTATGGACATTTTTATATATCGATTCTATCGGTATTTTTATTTCAGTTTTTTTTTCCGTACATTTTGGGGTTTCGATAGAATTATATGTTTTACCGTTCCGGTAGATGTTTATCTGTATAGAAATTTCGTTTTATCACACTTTCGTTCTAAATCGATACTGATCCTTTAACACCTCACATTCGCAAAGTCCTCGACCCTCTTCTACCCTCCCTCTCGCCCTCAAATAACAATTGTCCCGATAATTTCACAATTTCAAGTCTCGAGAGGTGTCGATTTTTCTCGTTTTTTTCCGCACTCTACGCCCTCGAGAAAAGTCCACGGACCGAGTGAATGGCCCGAGATATAAGTAAAAGAAGAAGAGAAGATTGAAGAAAAAATGGCGCCGCGCGAAAAGAAAATGTCCCGAGGGTGCGAAAAGTACACGGAAGGCTACGAAAACGATATCAACTTCGCAAATTTGAACGCCATTTCTCCTCGTCTCTCCCTCTTCATGATGCTTCGCACCAATGGGAATCATTGGATTTTTCCTATCGTTCTTTTTTTTTTTCGCCTCTCGTAATCCCTCAGACGCGATTTATCTTATTTTATTTTTATATCGAAAAGTCCTCGAGGAGAAAAAAAATGAGACGCCCGATTCTATAGGAATCTCTGCAATCTTCGATTGCGATGGGTATTGAAATACCAATCTCGATCGCGAATCGCTTTTTTCCATCTTCATTATCCCATTTCCGTTGTCGAGCATCTGAGAATGTATAGCTTATGCAAATGGCGAACCGAAGTATAAATAAATGAACGATAGGACTATTTTTTCGACGATCGAAGCGACCAACGTACGCTTCGAGAGATGATAAAAGACTTTTTTTTTATTTTTTTTTTTTTTAAAACAAAAAATGAATGTATCAAAATGCATAGTTTATATGGGGCAGCGAACTACTTCTACTCATATGTTCCATCAACAACGCGACGGAATACTTATTCCATTAAAAAACAAAAAAAAATTTTTAATAAATACGAAAAAAAAAAAAAAAAAAATTTTTTTAATAAATACGAAAAAAAAAAAAAAAAACCAAGTAAAATATCGCTCTTCATTCGAAGTATTCTATTTTTTCATTTTTTTATGCATATTTCACCAACGTAATTATCGTATTTTTTGGATATGATTTCTCCGAAATTCGCTTTCACATTACTTGCTTTTCATTCCGACGAGAATGATTAATTTTGAAAAAGACGTTATTTTCGTATGATCGCTTATATAGAAGAGCTTTGCAAGCATTTGCGACTTTTTTGTTCCTATATAATTCAACAGGATGAAGTACGCACGCGAAGTATGTGCGTATCGTGAGGAGGTAGAGATGTGATGTGTGCATTCAGGAACGCGAATTCAAATAGTACATATAGCTGATGCAGGTAGATACACATAGAAGAGCTTCACTCGACTAAACGTCGGAACGATATCAAGAGTTGCGTTTAACATGTAACGCATTCGGTCGACTTCAACGACGAGCAAACAACCGGTACCGGAGAACATGCAGTCGAATGCATGCGAGGAAACAGAAACTATAGGGAAATGCGCCTTTTGGCGTTTGTAAAACGATCTCATTTCTCGATATCTCGAAAAAAAAAAAAAAAAAAAATGCCAATAAAATATTCGTCTCTTCGCAAAATCATTAAAAATCGATAACTACAGAAAAATGATCGATAATACAAAAAAAAATAATTTCTTGAAAAATTCGCGAAAATCAGGATATATAGTTTTCATCGTATTTTGATGAGAAAAGAGATCGCATCTCTAAAGGGCGAACGTCGTACGCTTATATACAGCGCCTAAGCCCTTCAGCCTTTAGAGACGCGAGATATTACTTTAACGTGCTTTTCATTAGCATTAATGTAACACGTGACTACTCTCGGAAATGAGTGAATGGAAATTTTCTGAGAAAATAACGCTCCATTACACATAATTTTAATATACATATAATTATCCGTTCGGAATAACAGACGATATTACAGAATTTTTTAATTTCAATATTACGAAAGTTCAAAATTTCGGGCTGAAAAGGTATTGTATACAAATTATAATGTCGCGAAATGAAGAAATTTTATTGATTAAGAGACAAATTTGCCTATTGTTCGTCAGCGCTTGAACCTCTATCCGTTTAAATCCACGTTGTCGTTACAGCTTTTCCGTTTTAAGTGACTCTATATCTGTAGAATTTATCGGATTTTTCTTACGATTTTTTTTTTAATTTTTTTCATCCACTCCCGTCGACTCGCTTATGCACATTTAAGACGGTTGGATGTATATTTCGATGAAAAATATACGTTGCCGGGACAGCAAAACGGAGATACATAGACGCGCGTCATATAGACGGAGTTGTATGGTTCAGCAGTTTCAATGTCCGTCCCAACTGGGCGACGAATCAAAGTTCAAGCAATCAGTCCAAAAGACCGTATCTTTCTATGCCAATCCATAAAAAAAATAAAATAATACATCCTTTTCGATGTTAGTCACGCGATATCTCGTACCGTTAGTCGTTTCGTAGAATCCCCGCACTATACCCGCTGATACAGGATATATTCTGATACGTAACTATAGCAGCGTCTACGATGCGAGTGGGCCACCCTCTCGGAGAGCAGCCCCGGCGTATACGGGACGTCCGAATGAAATATTTCGGTCGAAGCTCTTTTTCTCCAAATCGTGTTCCGAATACGATTTTACCAATTCCCGCAAACTCTCGGGTTTCGTGATATTACATTCGACGTCATGTAATATAAGGTCGGCGTAGCGCTTACGTGTACAGTATGTATATGTGCATACAGCACCATTCCATATATAACACAATCTTTTTTGGCTATGAGTCATCATCGGTGACCCAGTTTTGGCGAAAGCACCGACGCGAAACCGTTTGACCTCCGAGGTCTCGTCAAATCTTTATGTATACATGTATACTTGATATATTTGCATCAACTGCAGCTACAAGTTCAACCATTCAATCCTTCAAAAAATCACGAAAATTACAAAACTTTCGTAATTTTTTTTTTAGCATTTATTTAATGAACGGTAAATCATTTCGCGCGTCGATTTATCTTTTATTTGCTTAATATTGAGTTGAAAAAAAAGGGTTGAGTTTTGGATTAAATAACTGTTTGGCGAGAATTCAAGGAAATAAAATAATAAAAATTACAAATATCTCATAATAACTTTTTTTTTTTAACTATTCATACGTTATTTTTATTGTTTTTTTTTGTCACTTGACTTTGGAACGATCGTTTTATTTTCCTGAGCAATACATCGATGAAAAACGCTTCATCCGTGGTGATCAAAATAATTCAATAAGATTCAAATTGATTCTCCGTTATTTTGGATTATCGGTTTAATGGATGTGAAATTTCCATCAGCTTGCATCGCGCGTTGGAAGGAGTGAAGAAATTGATACGCGATTAATCCACAACCCGATTAAACTACCCCCGGTTAATCGAGTCTTTACCGTACAAATAGAAAATGATGTAAACCATTTTTAATGCATAATTGATGTACTTTTTTACCTGAATCCCTTATTTTACTCATTAATTAACAATTTACACGGAAAGATTCGCCGAAACGGAAAAAGTCATTTTTTAAAAATGTCCAATTGCCATTTTTAAATAATCATTGAGGGTTCGAAGCTCTGCTGCTGCTGTTCTGCCTGAAAAATTGAATAAATAAGAAGCTATAGAAGCCTCCGAGCGATGGTCGTTTCTATTTTTTCAGCCCTAAAACGGAGCGATCAAACGGCAGTTTGTATTCGACAGAAAAAAAATGGTTTACGATGGCGAGCGATTGAAATGAATACGCGGTGCAGAGTTGAAAATAAGATTCGTTCGTCTTTCATCGATGATATACAAACTGCGTAGCCGGTTGATCGATTGGAAAAATGTATAGTATCGCCGCTCTCTCCCACAGTTCTGGGCGAATTCGGCATGTATAAGAGAAAATACGTCTCGCGTGCCTTCGCCGTTACCGCAAGAATTTGCGGTATGTATATGTATACCTTTCGTGGCATTTCTTTGCCTTTCAACAGGCTGAAATATATCGCGGTGGTTGGGAGTGTACTGGAAGTAATGATGATTGATAATGTACGTGGGGCTATTGAGAGGTATCGACTCGAAATAAAACGCGATAAGCCCATAGCTCCTATCGATCTTTTCACCTTCAACGTAAATACATTGAAAGGGTAAACCGGAGGGGTGCCGATCCGTCATTCCCTTACGTAGCATATTCTTCAGAACAAATCTTTCATTTTTTATCTGCGTAGAGTCTCATCCCCTTCGCTCTTTTGAACGACCGATCAATGGGGATGGAAAGATTATTCGTTCAATTATAATTTTCATATCATTGTATTTTTTTTTCACGAACTAACAAACTTTTCGTCGCATAGAATGAAAGTGATGAATATTAAATGTTATTTTTTGCATCGTTTTTCCATATTAAATCAGATTCTCGATTTCTCCATTTTTTTTTGACGACTCTGCTAAAAATATATTAATTTAAAGTCATTTCAATTATAATCGACTATAACAATATAATTTTCGCGAAATAATAGACTTGGAAAAAAAAAAAGTTATCGGAATGGGATAATTGCGGGAGAAATTGTCGAGAAAAAATTCGATCATCCGTGAAACGCAACAAGAAACGGACATAGACGGTTTTTTGGCGAGTGCAATACCGTCGCTGCTGGAGGTTGGGTCGTTGCTCTTTATGAATTATATCTCTCGAAAAGCGGGGGTGGGGGGGTCCCATCCGGGTAAATTGCTTTCTCCGTTCCGCGGTAACTCGGTAACTCGGGTAACTCCACCCAATTCGAAGCTTGTCTACGGTGTACAATGTCCCCTCTCCTCCGTTCTTCTTTCTGTGTCTTCTCGGCAATGGAAACTCTCACGAGTGAACGGGCAAGAGAACCCAAGCGGTTGAAGATACAATCGACTTATTTCAGTTGGCGATTCGTTTTGTTCGGAGCAACGAGAGCGAAAAGGGTACGGGTAGGTTGGTAGGATGATTGGGACACACGTTGTGTGTCGGTGCGGTGTGGCCTCTCCTCCGCCGCAGCGGCGGGTCTCTACAGACGATTGGAATCGATTCGACGAAACGAATTATCCGCGAAACGAGCTGACTGCACGAACGACGCTATACAACTCGCCGTGGTTTTTCTCCGCGTCTTTCCGCTATTTCCTCGTTTCTTCGTTTCTCTCCTCCTTTTCTTTCCGTTTTTTTTTACGTTCCCCTCTTTCGATTTCTCTTACGCAGAGTTGGCCTCGAAACGACGAGAAAAATACTATAAAAGTTCCGTCGCCTCGAATGCGCGTTGTACTCTGTCGATGCGCTCTTTGCCCGGAAACTCATCCCCGACTTCCGCCGACCGGAAGGCATATCCGCGGGGTGAGCACTCAGCGATCACAAAAATTCGAGCCGGAAAGCATCGAAACGAAGTTTTGAAAAATTGATGAGTCAAATATTGGCTATACGTTGGTGAAAAAAGATAAAATGGCTCCTCCCTTTGGTACATTACTCGGCTTGTAGATTCGATATGATACAGACTACGTTGCCGGGAGGGATGATGGTGACGGCGATAGTTTGAAAATAAAAATCACTGTTTGCCATCGTAAATTTTAGCGTCGTAAAATTTCGTCCGGATTCATAAAAATAAGTGAGTTTGGTAGAAGCGAATTGTCGTAAATGCATCAAACTTCTTTTTTTTTCTAACGTCGATGGCATTAAAGACGATAAAAATGAAAGATATGGATACACACGGCGAAAGTTTTCGATCTTATTACTCGTAATCATCATATTTTTTTTATTTTTCGTAATTCATTTTTCTTCCCCTCACTCTATCATCTCTATAAATTCCGAAAAACGCGAATTAAAAAAGTTTTTTTTTTGAGACCCGGAATAAATATGCGCGAGAGTCGGAGAGAGTATTTCGTGAGGAGGGGTTGCGGGGAAAAGAAGACTGACGTTAATTCGCCGAAAGTGAGAGCGAGGGAGAGATGGATAGAGAAGATACGGAGGGAAGTACCCACGCTAGCTTTTGCCTCGTCTCAGACTGGACCGCAGAGAAGTTCATTAAAGTTCAAAGCGCACGGTCGGGGCGGAAAAGCAAGCCGGGAATTACATGCTGTTGGAGATCGTCCGTTTCTCCGCGTTTTCTCAGAAGCCACTGGGAGAAGGTTAATTTACGCAAGGGGAGTTCCGAAAAAAAAAAAAAAAGAAAAAAAAAAGAAGATACGATCGCGTCATTCGCTTCCTTCAGTTTTCTCGCCTGCAATGCACCCTATATAGATATATCTGCATATGACAGCAATATAAGAAAAATTCTGACGAGAATTTTTTCGTTTTTTTTTTTTTTTTTTTTAATATAAAAATTCACGTTCTGTCTGCCTTTGCCAACGTTTCAGAACTTTTAAACCGAATGGAACATATTTCGCAGAAAAAATTCCATATTTTTTTTCGCTGTTTGCTGCGAGATTTCATCTCGCGAAAAAAAATTAATCGGAAAGTACACGTTTTAGAAATCTCGATGAAAAAAAAGAAAAGACACTTTTCGTTCAAATAATATTATAATATAGTGTAATAATTATTCATATAAATTAATAACATATATAATATACAAATTTCTAATATTAACGCTTTATTAATCAATTAATAAATAAAAAATCCTATAAATACTTTGCCTAATAAAGTTAAAAAAAAAAAAAAAAAAGTCTCCATCCAACGATCGATTATTATCTCGAAAATTTCGATGGGCGAAAGCGAAACAAAAGCGTACGAAACTTTTGTCATTAGTCACGCGATTTGTTAGACGAATTTCACAAGAGAAGTTGATTGTGTTCCAACGCGGGTTGGCGCACTCCTACACACTCCACGAATCAAGAGTTCCCGAAACTTTCTGACTCGAAGCTCCGGTTCATCATCTCTTCTCCGGCTTTGAGTTTCGCATTAATGTTCGCATCGTAACGATCACAGAGTTATGATGGTTTGTACGTGAATCTTGATATATATTTTCATCTCAAAGAGTATAAAGAGATGGTTATATATACGTGTGACGTATACAAGCGAAGCCTTTCAGGTTCAGCAATATTGCGAGAGAAAGTTTCTTCACATTGTCGACACGACGGTGGAACAAACGGCCGAAGGAACGCGCTTTTAATTGCGAAGGGGTGTAGGAAGGGGGGGGGGGGGGGTGTGGAAGGGAGGAGAGTTTCACTCAAGCGGTACCACCGCCTCCGGTAACCGGGTGGAGAGCCTTTGATCGTTTCAGCACATCCTATAGTGCGCGCGACTCATGTGCAACCACGTGAATGTCGACTAGCTAAATACATGAGATACAAATTCCTATATACCTATATATATACGTATATATGTATTATATATATATATAAGGACTCTTGCCTTGCGGTAATTACCAGTAGCGAAATAATTATAAACGTTGGAGAGCGAGAGAAAAGTCGGTTGCTCCCTTTTGCCTCTGTCGACGTCAGCCTCCTTACCCCCGGGTACCTTCTTCGAAACGAGACGAAGAGAAACTCGCGAGGGGTGATAATTAATGTTCTAATTCCTGGGCAACCGCGAAAGCACCGCCACGGAGCTACGAGACTTCTCCGTCCTTTCGCTAATCTTGCGACCCTCCTTTCCTTTCGACCCGCTCTCGCCAAAGCGTCAGAGCGGAAGATAGAGAAGGAGAGTAATAAAAAAAAAATAAGGGAGGATGAAAAAAAAAAAAAAAAAAGTAGCGAGGTGGCAACGACGACGATGTTGGACGTGCCGCGGGACATAGAAGAGGCGTCGACGAAGTATTATCCAGACTGGTATCTCCCTCGGGGTAACTCAAGAATCACGTGTTAAACCTTTTCACTACCCTCTACCGAAAAAGTATCACATTCAAGGTATATATAGAGTTTCGTTACACGTATTTTTGTTACCGGACCTCGAAAGTTCGGACGAAAACGGGGTCCATTTAATCCGAAAAATTCGCGAACGTTTGACGGAGGTTAGAACGCACGTTTTTTCTTTTTTTTTTTTCGCGAAGTCATGAGTAACTTTTCTCGGTAAAACTTAGAACTCGTGAGCGGAATGAGAATAGAACAAATATATATATATGTGTACGTAAGTCGAAAGATCTTCGGACATTGTACGTTGACGAGTTCGAGAATCAAATAAATTGTTAGGCATTGCGAGAAAGTCATAGATTCTTCGATCGATGGACCAAACGGATTAATCCGTAACTTTTACGATTCTTTATTTATGACTCTTCCGTTTCTGGTAATAAAGAATAATGTTACGAGTCGTGAAAATATGGAAATTCTATTAACAAAAGAGAGTGAAATAATGAATTATTCTTCAAATTTTAAAAATATTCATTGAAATCCGAGTTGAACAACGAGTTCAACGATTCATCGACGGAAACTTCGCTTGTATTCATTGAATCAATTGCTTAAAAGAAACTCATTAAAAAAAAAAAAAAAAAAAAAAATCGTGAAGCGGATGCAAGAACTGTAACTTGCGCTGATAATATATTCCAATCTAAGATCGCGATAGAGTTAGAGATCGGATTATATACATACTACAGGGTCGTTATAAAAGTTTCGTTCTTTTAGTCCCGTTGTTCTAAGCTAAAGTCCATTCACGTGAGAGAGTTAGAGAGAATTTCGTATCGCGTGTTAGTCTTACATTATTCCAGTGGCGTTTATTTTATTCGTGAGTCATTTCCATTTGGCTACAGTAATCGTTTCGGTATCGAGCGTGCAGAGTGGAAGAAAGCATTGCCGTGTCTCCGCTCCTCGCTTTTCTTTCGTCGCTTCTTCTTCCCTCTTCTTTGCTCGTTCTCCGGTGCTCTTTCGTGTCTATATCCACGCGTATATCTAATCCGAGGCTCTAACGTATTCATTGGTAATGTCGAATCGTCTCTGGTATTACCTATTCCAATGGTACGCGTGACTACTGCACGTGTATGGAGAACTTTGTCGGAACAATGGTCTATACGAATTCGCGTTATCTATACATACATCCACTAGCGTTGCGAAACTCTCGCTCTCCCCTTCCCAGTGAGTTCTCTGCCTTTCGTGTCCGACCGACGTACGGCTCCGGTATTACTTCGTCGATTATTAGCTTCGTTGACGTTGAGTGGTGTTCTATTACGGTTTTGAGCTCCGAACCCTTTCTCTTACCGTGTCATAGCTTAACGAAGACGTATCGATCCACGTCCAAAGACCGGAAACTTGTCATTATTTCGAGACATTTAAAAACATCCTTCTCGTCTCTCACTTTGTCGTTAAATTCAACTCTTACTTTTAACGATTCCTTTATCGTTTTTTTTAAATTTTCTTATGAAAATGTTTGCGATGTTAGGGAGGAAAAAAGAAGCAGCGGAAACAACAATCGTTCTTTGGAAGTAATCCAATCCAATTTGTCGAAGACTCGTTACATTTTTCTAGTACACGTAAATAGGGGTTGGAAAACGTATAAAAATTGAAATAATTCTCGAGATTATTCCGATCGAGTTGTTGCTAATGGCGGTTGCATTTAACGAAAAACAATGCGCTTGAGAAGGTATTTACACGGTGGTTAAACGTAGCCGATGATTATAGAGAGCGAAAGAGAGAGACAGAGAGATAAAGCGATATTTATTACTCTCTCTCCCGAGAGAGACAAACCGAGAGCTGCTCTGTGTCGGAAGTCAAAGACAAGAGCCCAGTTGCGACTGTGAATAGCGGACTCGGGGATCTTATCCACCGCGGCCAACAAGGTACAATTAATTGGACAACTCCTCAACCCCTTCTCGTTCTGTGTCTTGAGAACTCCGAGTTATGAAGTTTCCGCGGAAACTTACAAATGAACGAAACTATACTTCCAGCCGAACTGTACAATCCGACCGAAGATTGAGCAAAGGAATGGGGGAGTCTCCGGGCGACGATAGAATAGACGATATCTACGAGACAAAAAAAGTAACGAGAAAAAAACGTCCGTCAAAAACTCAAAGAAAAGGTATTTCAATTATATGTGTCAATGACTTCTCTGGAGGTTCAAAGACAACTTCTTCATTCGACGAACTAAAATTCGCGTTCTTCGTGTGGACCTAAGTTATCGTTAAAGCACAGAAAGTTATATCTTAACTTGAAACAAAAATATCGAGTACATCCGCGTGTACCGATGAAAATTGTACTTTTAGCTTTAATATCCGGTTCGGAATTTTTTTATAGCGCTTTTTAAAAAGATTTTGCATTTCTTACTATATGTTTACTTTTGGAGAAAACTTTGCGCTTTTTTACTCACTTTTCCGAAGGCCTTTAATTTTTTTTTTATTTCCAAAATGGCGATTTTTGAGGGCTCTGTGAATTTTTAACACAATTTTCAAATGATTTATAACATTTTTCGAAGACACTGTGCATCCAGAAGCTTCGCTAAAGATAATCCCTTTTCGGATTTCCGTTGCCGCGGTCATTGATAAGATATGTATGTTTATCCATAATCGAGCATCGCGTGCAACCGGGAGAGATGCTTTCATTGGATTTATAAGTATAGTAGCTAACGTGAGTATTTCTCCTTGAACTAAAAGGGCGCTCTAAAAAATTCACGAATTTCCGAAAGATCGGCGTATCCGGTAGATCCTTGAGGTCCTCGAGACCCGTTGCCGATATCTATAGTAACACGGGAACCGACGAAAAAGAGATAGAGAGTAAAGGGAGGTGAATGCATCAATCCACTATCCGCGGCATTCGTCTCTCGCTATTTCCGTCTTGTTCGCTCCTATCTCCACGGATCGTTCGAGGTTTTCCATTCCGGGTCGACGAGTTTCATTCCTCCTGGTGCTATCTGGAGGAGAGCTTCGGTGGGTGCCAAAAGCCGCAACTCGCGAGCTGTACGAGAGACGAGTGTATACATTCGTCCGTTGTCGGGGGGGTAGGAATGGAGGATTTCACGTACTATATACGTACGAAAATCTCCTAGACACCGAGAGTGAGAGAGCTATCCAGCGAACATCCGGGCGAAACGGATGCTGCGCGCCTGACTTCGAGGTGTTTGGACCGCTCGAACGAGAATCGACGGAGCACGGAATCTTGTTCGTACTTTCCAACGCTCTCGTGTTTTTCACACTTCGCTACTCTTCCCTACTATCACCTCCCCAACCCTTCATTCTCAACCCTACCCTCGGCTATCCCGCTATCATTCACTATCATTTGGTCTTTCTAACTCCGGTTCTATCCCGATTCGTCGGTGAATGTCTCGTCATACGTAGACCGGGCGGCATTGGAATGACGAATAAGTGTGGAAAATGGCGACAGAGGGTGAGAATGAAGGTATGCGAGAACTTACGCGAACTGACGGTCGGCCCTCGTGAGAACATCCCGTCACGAATTCCATGCATATTCATACCAGGGAGGTAAAGACTCATTACGCAAACCTCTGCTTTAGAAATCGCTGAGGTTCACGCTCTACTTTATTCGCATTTTTTTTGTTCCCTTTGTCACATTTTCCCGCAGCTCCCTCTCCCTGTATTTCCGACCCTTTCTGACGGGCTTTACGGTGTCTCTTAGCTTTTTATCACGAGCTAAAGTCTTTCAATTTTCACCGCGGAATAGGCATATTCTAATGACAATACCAGAATTAACAGGGGGATTAAGTACCGCTGTGTTTTTTCATGTGAATATTAAAAAAAAAAAATGTTCCCACTTAATATCCATTAAGGAATATTGTTATGTATAACTCCAGTATTACCCACGAGAATAGAAAATGTTTATTTTAATCTCGTTTTTCATCCAAGTAGACCTTTGGTACAATTTTGTTCAAATTATTCTTTGGCTTTTTCGTTTTGTATTACACTGCAACTATATTTCCATTATGTTCTACCAAACTTGCTTCATGGTTTCGTAAGAGAGTAAAAAAAATATGTTTACGATGTAAAAAAAAAAAATTTTGTTTATCGTGAATTTCTTGGCGAATTTAAATCATTGATGCTTCGACATAGTATCAGTGGAAAAAGAGAACACCGTTCCGTTTTATCCGAAATAAGATCTCGTATATTGGTTTTTTTTTTGCTGGCGATGTGCGAAAAATTAGATAAAACGCCGTGAGAAAGAACAATGGGGAGATGATGGAGCGCGAGAAGAAATGAAAGTATAAGAGAGGAAATGGAATATGAACTGCGCAACCCTTGTAGTTGTAGTGTCGTGAGATCTCTGGAGCGTGTGCATCCCTGTTGTTCCGACGGTTGTTGGAAGCTTTCCGTCGAGGTGAAATCGCAACAAGTTGCACTTCTCACCGCCCAGACGAGAGCGAATGTTTTGTTGCGACAATAGCGTTTCGCAAGCTTTCCCGAAAGTCTTTCAGAGGGCTTCGGAGGAGTACACTTGTGTTCGAGGATCTCTCCGTGAGTTCTCGACACTGCTTACGAAGTAATTATGTACAGCTCCGCTTGACGATTGTAAGGAAGTATAGAAACGGAGAGTGCAAACTAATCGAAAATTCGTTTAAATGGAGAACACAGCAAGAGGGGACTTGACGTTTTTTCGCAGTGGCAGAAGAACTCTCATGACTTTCTCCGTAAATATATACATATATATCGCAGGGGAAAAAACTATATATAAATGGTATATAAATTATTTTATATAATATATATATCCCATACACGATATATATTTCTATACCTAACATAGTCTATATAAAATATTTTTACATAACTCTAAAGAATACTGAATCCACCGAATCGTTATTTGTATCCAAAGATACCATTGATTATACTTCTCATACGGTTATCCCTTCAAATTCTTTATTCTTTTGTCCCATTAATTTTAAAAATCAAATAAAAACAACCGGATTACACGAGGCGAACGATGAATATGAAAGGCGAAATAAATATGAAAAAGAATAAGTATAATGAATGAAAGAAGCGTAGACGAATGAAGCAAAAAAGCAAAGAGAGAAAAAAAAATGTAAAAAAAAAAAAAAATGAGTAGCACTCGGTGTCGTAGAGAAGCTGAGGGCAGCATCGGTGGTGGTAGGAAGACAAAGCCTCTTTTAAAATGCACGGTGCGACTCGCGTCCAACCTTTCCACTGGGGTAGCACACCATGAGTAGCAGCACAAGCGATAGAAACAGTACCGGGAGTGTAGAAAGGATCACGGAGGGTTGGAGTCGAGAGGAAAAGAACGTAAAGGGGTGGAGGGTAAAAGAGAGGGTTTTCCGAGAGGGAGCGAGCGAGATGGGAGGGTAGTTGTACCCGGACCTCCACGTACACGCCTGGCTGACCACCCCGTGCAGAAGTAATCCGCAGGATCGAGCGGCAGTTGCGTGCTTGGAAATTGTAATCGTGTCGTCGTCTTGGTAGTCCCGGAGCTTGGCGAACAGAGAGTATGTACCCCCGTGACTGCTATGTATAAGACTTGTGTCTCACACCGCTCTCTATACTACGTTATATCCGGTACGAGAGCGTTGACAAACTACCTGCTTACGTGATACGTGACTGGCTACCAACACCCCCTTTACATCAATCACAAAATAACTTACGGCATATGACCGATTTGAATAACTTCCGTTAATTAAAGTTACATTAAGGAACAAAAGATTTCTGGTCAAAAGATATTCTCATTATTGTTGCTGAGTTGCAAGCGGATTTACAACGGAAGGCAATGTGTCCATTGAGGGGTTTCGTTAAAAAAAGAAAAAAAAAAAAAAAAAAAAACAAAAGGGGGGATAAGACAGAAGAGAGATTTAATTGGCCGTTCCCTTGTCTACGGTTTTAGAGGAGGGTAAACGTTGGACTTTGTACGACAGAAGACGGAAGAGACCCGTCTACAGTTCGGTGATAAAAAGCGGATTTCGTCGTCTTGTACTTAGGTTGGCTGGCGGTAACATACCCTTGGAACATTGGTTCCCTAGAGAGAGGAGTCTGAGTACTCGCTGGCTGCAACTACTAGCACTGGGCTCTTCGTCTGGCTATGGAACCCGGAAGAATGAGTGTCTGGAAGACAAGGCCGCGAACACGCGAAGGTAGGATAACTATGAAAAAAAAAAAAAAAAAAAAAAAAAACGCGATGGAGGATGAGAATGGCAAGAACGAGTTTAAGGCTGAGTAAGAGGTTCATTCCGTTTTTCTCTTTCAACCGGAAAGTAAAGTGTGTGCGCGGGCCTTAGCTTCGGAGAATTACCCTCGGTATACTCTTTTCCTAGCCATCTATATATTTATCTTTCCAGTGGCGTTCTCCATTCTCGCCTTTCTCTGGGTTCTTCAATCTACTTTCGCTTCATCCCTTCGCCATCGTCGACATCTTGACTCGTTTTGTGTTCATTCCCATCCGATTCGTTCCGTATTCCAGTCTCGCTGTGACAATGATTACATCTTTGCTTTAGACGAGTCTTGATGACATTAAGGGTACATCTACCCGATGATTCGACATCGGAGACACATTTTTAAATTATTTTTCATTATTGAAACATATAAAATTTCGGTAAAAAAAATTATTTTATTGCTTTCCGTAGCTTTGAGAAAAAATCAAACATCAGACTCGATTCTGGAACCGTCAGGTTTCTCCCCTTAAAACTTCAAATAAAGTAGAGATTTTTCGGACGCTTAATATTCTCGTAGACTCGTTACGCTCTTCTCTTTATTAACAGCCTTCCATCCAGCAGACTTGTAAATTACTACAGTCACAATATGGTAAAGATGTTAATACGGCTTCGCGTTTAACAGCGTTCCCCTTTCCACGAAACTCTTTTAGCGTCCCTTGTAACGAGTGAAAACTCTCGTCCCCTTTCATTTCTCACAACCAGCCGATTTCTCTCGTAGCCTTGGCTCCGGTTAGTCGTCTCTCATTTTCTTCGTTGGCCCGACGAGGCAGCGCGAGTGTCCCTTCAGCGAGCGTTACAGGGGTCGTGGAAGAAAGTCGAAGGGGTAGTAGCTACGAGAGAAAAGAGGATGGAAAGCGAGGGGAGGTTGGCACATAGGTTTTTACGGTTGATACTAAAAGGTAACGGTGAACTGAACGAGAGTGTGGTAGGGAAACGCCTTAACGACTCCATTGTCGCAAGTTCATGCATATAGCCGGTGGCGCTACGTATATTAAGTATGAAATGAATGTGGTACACATGTAAAGGAGAAAGAGAGCGAGGGAAATAGATAGAAAGGTTCACGGATGTTCTCGTTTTCTCTTTTGCGGTAAAATTTCCCTTCCCTGTTGAAAAGGCCATTGGCTGCGAACGCAGCGGTATGACTACCGAGGAGGGAAAGGCTCGGAGGATATGGGTTACCTGTGGGTATTAGATACAGCCTCCTCTAATACCATCGCGGACACTATGTACCAAATATACACGTACACATCGAAGTCGGTGTGGTCCTCCCGTGTATTTACCGTTTTGGGCCGCAGTGTAGGTTAACGTTGAAGGCGACATGCGTGGGTTATACGGGTCGACGAGATGATACGCTTGCACGGCTCAGGTTAGCCGCGTTTATGGTAATGTATGAATAACGGTTATTACCGCGAGTGTAGAGACGACAGACATAGGAGCGAAAAAGGAGGAGGGAACACACAAAGGGATGAAATAATAAAAGAAAAAAAAAAGAAAAGATGAATGGAACGATGTATAGACGATAGCGAACTATATCTATGGCGAGTATTACCGTGAAGGTGAATGAGGAAGGGTCGGCGCTTTTCTCGATTATTCGCGTCAAATGAAGAGTACCGGCATAGAATGGGAATGGTGAGATTAAATTGTCGCCACTTTATCCCGTGGACTACGGTAGTGGGAATGTATTCCTGAATGGAACAAGAGGAGGGAGCTACGTTAATGAAGGAGATTTGAGCGCTGCGGCTCGTGTGAAAGGGAAACTCTAAGCCACGAGGGGATGTGATTCGTCTTGATTTGTGCTTATAGCGAAGGAAAATTTAGGAGATTTCGAGATGACAAGGCGAATATAGATCGACGATATCTCGAGAAAATTTTAGTGTTGAATTTTACAGATTTTTCGTCACTTCGATGTGTCGGGGGTGAAATTATCAATTTTTTCACTTCTCGGGAAAATAGTAATTTTTGGTTATTTTTTTTTTTCGTCTTCAAATAACATTTAGAATACTGAATAGTATAGGTATTTTTTTTTATTTTCTGAATGAAGACAAACGCACAGCCGGGCGAGTATCAACGTCGGAAACGCGAAACTCGCATCGGGGGGAGGTGGGGGAGGCGCGGAAAAACGAATGCCCCGGCAAACGGTGAATGGTTGTGTGCCGCGGGAAATTTACTTCTCTCCCGGGACGACAGGCGGGGCCCCCGCGTGAAATCCAAGTATGATAGAGAAAACGAAAGAAAGTAAGATACCGGTCTCTGTAGAATACCGGTAAAAGTATTTCTTACGTGAAACTCCACAGCGTAAGAAGAAAATAAATTGCTTTGTTATACGCAAACAAACTGTATATCCATCCGCAAGTCTAGTGCCTCCGCGTCTCGGAAACTTAAAAATAGATATTTCTTTTACTCCCCTTGTACGCAGTTACGCTCGAGCGAAGGTCCCGTTGGATGCGACGCGATTTATACGTCCCTCGGGAGGAGCTTCGTATCAATTTTTTATTCCTCCAACTAACCCTCATCTCTCTTTTCGACGCAAATCCTGAATTATTTCAAAGTTCTCGGACTACCCGTGAGAATCTTTATTTCTCTACACCTTTCGATTACGAAAAAAATAAATAAAATCCTCGTAAAATCTTTCTAATTTGCGGTTGTAAATGCAGGAAAAATAATATTGAAGCTCTTTGAAATATACATTTATTGCACAGGGAATGTTTGATTTTCATGATGACTTTCATACCCCTCTTTTACGTTTCTCTTTACATTTACTTTCCCTTCTATTCATCTCGTGCTTATTTTCTCTCTCCTCTGCACATCCCTCTCTTCGTCAATATCACGGCAATTCAAACTCCAAGTTGATAGAATAAAATACATTAATAGGATTCTTGTTCCGCGCTTAATGTCCAAACATTTCTAAAACGTCGTAAATTCTCATACGTGACGCTGGAATGTTGTATAAGAAAGTTTCGGGGTGGCGGTGAATAGTTCAAGTTTTCATTTTAGAGCTTTTACATGAGGCAGTTATTTCTTCGAATGACGAAAACTGCGGTATAGCCCTGGAGTTGCCATCAGTTTCCACTATTGCAGTCCGAGTCACTATAACGTGTGAATTTCCGTTTTCCTCGAAAGATCGTCTCGTTAAAGAGGGTGGGATAGTGGTAGTGGTGGTGGTGGCGTTCACCTTCGCGAACGTGGCATTCATTCGGGGCTGTAGGTCCGTCAGAGGTTTCGCGCTCAAAGCGCAGGGAGAAATAGGAGAGAGTTACCCAACAGGGTGAGGAAGGAAGAGCGCGCGCCCCGGTGGGTCGAGGGTGTGTAAGGGACAAAGAGATCGTAAATCAGACGAGGATGGCTTGATCGGCGTGTAAAACTTTACCGGCAATTTCGCTCGGTGAATCGTCGGCGTAACGACCGCCAATTCGGTCCGACTGCTTGCTGGATGCCTGGCCTCGCTTGCTGGCTAACAGTACGGAACAACCCCCTCGTACCTTTACTATCGTTCGAGATAGTATATGCCACACTCTGTGCGCCCCCTCCTCGTCGCCTCTAACGTTACTACGTGTACGTATACATATTACGTACGTACGAAACTCGCCAACGACCATTGGAATACTCGTAGAAATTTCACCCCGAGAAATACACTATTAGATTGTTGCGCGGTTGGAAGCAGCGGTGACGCAGAAGACGAGGTTGAAGACCCCGAAGATACAGTAACCACTAGAGAACCATTCAAAATCCTCCGAAACTACTTCGTTCCGGTAGATCACCGTGTTTTCCAGCAAATCATGTAACAAAGGGAAAAGAAAAGAGCCGTTCGTCATCCGTTTGTCGTGAAAAATACGTACCCACTCTTGGAAAACTTAGATGCAGGTCAACAGATATGTCTTAACGTCAGAAACACCTTACGAACTCACACGGACCCTCGGAAAATGCATGAATACGAAGAAAACGGTTCTATATTTCGTTTCTCAAATTTTTTTGTCTATCACTGTGTAACAGATTTCTTTGGAATTGTTGGGCGCAGCAAGGGATGGTTTTTATCAGCTTGTAAAAAAATCCGGATGACCCAAGTAGATTCCCTTACCTGCCCTTTAGGCCCTTTTACATTCTACTGTGTCAAGTAGCCCCCGTATGCTCTACGGCGCGCCTTAGAGTGGGTGGCAATTTCACTCCAGACGTATTTTCGGGTCATTTGCACGTGAAAAATAAGGAATACTCAACAACAAATGTTAGTCCAACCTGTTCGTGGCTACACACATTTACACATCTGTCGTACAGCGGGCACATTCATGTCCAAACGTTTTTCACCGTTTTTCCGCCTACAGTTGAGATGTTGGACGATAAATTGCGGTTTGCACGCGGACTGGCATGAGGGAAAGGCTCCGGTCGATTTCGGCTCTCAGCCATCAACGCTACTGCGTGACCCACGCAGTGTTTTTTCTTTTTTGCTTCGTTTTAGGAAGAAAAAAACAGAGTGGGCGGAAAAGGTTTATGAGAACGAGTGATAGGACCGAAAAAAAAAAAAAATAATAATAATAATGGAAGGATGAGAAAATTAGTGTAAAGGGTGAAGATATCACCTTGATTTCCGTGGCCATTCGCATTTGTCTACGCGACATGCCTTCCTTTCATTATTTATTTGCGACTATTGTTTTTCGTCACGCACGTACTTTCCCTAAGTCGTTCTCGTGACTTTGTAACTGATTCTCGCAGCTGCGAGAATTACAACAGTCTGCGACGTTAAAAAAAAAAAAAAAAAAACAATCCTCAACGGATTTTACCAAGTGAAACAATAAGCCTCACATATTCCAAGAATTCTTAATACCTTTATAGGTGTTGTTTCTCACCGGCTACGTTTTCTTTCACTCTCTTCTACATTCGGGGCACGCGACACTGGGATCGTGACTCTCCGCAAATAGTAACGAATATCCGAGGTGAACGGAGAGCGATCAGTAGGCGTCACGAATAAGGGGACATGGTATCCATGAGACTCTGATATGGTACCGTGCGTGACTGGAAAATTGTTTGTTCGCAAAAGACATCACGAAATGAGATCCGGTGGAACAGATAAGAGGGGTTTTTTTGTTTTTGTGGAGCGTGTCCATAATTTGTCGGAGAACAACGAGAGTCCGTTCGTTGGAATCTTCGACACTCTGAAGTTGCATGCGCCTCGGCTAGTTGCCTAGTGCTCTCACGAATGTTGGGGGTCACTTTATTTTTATGTAGGAAAAATACACGTGTGTTGTTTTAATACACTTTTCGTATGTATGCCCGGCAGTTCGTATATCACTGGCGGAAAGTTTCGTGGTGTCTTTCAGGCTACATAACTGTCTTTCTCGTCTAGTCTTTCGTCGTTTCTTCTCGTTCCATTGGACTCTTTCGTGTCCCCCCACCTACTGGATTTTGTTCCGCGCCCTCTGGTGACCAACCCAGGAACCGCTGACCTCGTAACAAGATGCGTCCGGGGAATAAGTTTAAGAGAAGATTCGAAAGAAAATAGAAGCTCGCGCCAGCGGGATTCGTCCTCTGGGTTTTCGCTAACATGCCCAGGCGACCTCTCAGCTTCTCTTGGCTGCTTCCGCCGAGACCTATCGCCCAACTTCCTTTTGACTTTCCTTCTCTGCCTCTGCCATCAACTCTTCTCGTCGTATTCTTATTTTTCTCTTCCTTCTCTTCTTCGTTCAACGAATTCCTTCGTTTCTATCTCCTTCATTCGTGTCCTTTCCCCTTTTACGCTATCAGAAAATCTGCTGCTAGAAGCTCTCCACCCATTCGGGCGAAGCCCAACTTTTAATCCGGTCTCTCCGACTCTTTCCGCAATGTTAACGACGGATCGTGAAACTCATGATCGTCGACGAGACGGTTTTTCTCTTTCTTTCGCGGTTTCCACTTCTCGTACTGTCTTAAAACGCGAGAAACTGACGAGGAACAGGCGCTACACCTCCCGGCACTGGACTTCTATAGCCGCGTCCGTTAGCCGCAAGATTAAAGAACCGTTTCTACGAGTTCACTTGGCTTCGTGTATACGGTACTCGGTTAAAACGGTAATTGAAACGATGGGAATCCCCGCCGAGGTCTCCTTTAGTTCAGTGCTCGATTTCTTCTCTTCTGCCGAATTGCCTACGTTCGCCGATTACTTCAAAGGCGTATTTAACGGACCGAGCATCAGTCGGTAACGTGATGCATCATTGAACAATGAAAGTGATGGATAACGTTTTAGTGAAAAGCAATACCAATACTTTAGCAGTCTTTCCTCAGGATTATAAAATTTCAGAGGAACAAAATCAAATAACCAAATGTACTAACGTTCAAATGGCGTAACTATTATGTATTATTGTCTATTATGCGTTAAATTTTAATAATCATAATAATTATTATTGTGAACTCCGGTGATAGTTTTGTCGGCTTATGGCTCTTTAATTTCAAAAGGGCGCAACTTGGCGGATCGTAAGCCCTGTGCCCTGCTACTGAATTAAAAAAATTGATTCGTCATTCTCCTGAATCACGAGACTAATTATTCATTGAGAAAAAAATCGACGATAATTTGACAACATTTTCTTCGTCAACCCTCTCATGATGCAAATGCTGATGTTATGATTGGCCAACACGGTGGACAACATACTCGCGTGGGGTAAAGTTATCAAGCGCAAGGTTACCGGATATTACATGAATATTCCTCTCAACGATGCAGAGCCACAGGACTTTAGAATTTTGATACAAAGTTCAACAAGACCCGGCGAACAGTATGCGAAGAGCCCAAGGAGTCCCCCCCAACAGGTGCAAAGTACACGAAGTAAGGCACACTACATTCTCTCAAGTTGGCGAGTCTTAGAGAATATTCACGCCGCGAGCCCATAGGAAACTATATCAATGTTCCGTTGGGCAAATTCTCCAGGTGCTTGAAGCTTCGAATATTTGTCTTTGGGATATTCGGTGGAGAGCCTCCTTGCAATGTTAAGAGTCTGTAATGATAAGGATAGTTTGGGTGGTGCATATGATATAAGTTTATACGGGAGAGGAAGGTGAAGAAAAGTCGTCCGGAGGATCTCGTTGATTCTTTTCATTCCGCACGTTCTCTTATTATTTGCCTTTGTAAAGAGCGTGAACGTGGAGAATCTCTCGCGTTTTCCCGAGTGTCGGAAGGTTTTCTTAGACTCTATCTGGTAAAACGGAAGTCTCTTTCTTCTTCTATCCGATGGAGGGGAGGGACGGTATCAGGTGGACCCCGAGGACGAAATTCCGAAATTACAGATTGGAAATTCCCTGGGCGACTACGTCGATAAGTTTGGAGGACGCAAAGTTGAAACTCTTTGGGATCTCGACGGGTGGGTGGGGATAAAAGAGGGCGAGATAAGTGTAAGAGAGTGAGACAAGCCTTCCCGGACGAGCGTTGGCTTTGCTGTCGGAGTGAAGCGAAAGGAAGGCATTCAGCTTCGTTCTCGGCGCATCGAGCAGCCGCAGGGGCTGCCACAGCGATCGGCTTCTCCGCTCCCTTCTCTCGTCTCTCATACAATCGCAACTTTCGCAATAAATCCCCTGTCACTTGGAGTAACTGGCGCGATCGGCCCCGAAGCTCCTTGCAAACCCACCGTCTACGTCTCTCTCCCTCGCGCTCTCCCATTTCTATACCCCTTCTTCCTTTTCCAACTTGAACGTCTTTCACTCTTTTCACGGCTCAACTGTAGTTTACACCGACGGTCCTATTTATTTTCTCGCTATATGTGTGAATCAACCTGCTCAACCAACTTCCGTTCGCGATAAAAGTTGTAGTAAAGAGCAAAATTCGGAACTGTTTGGTGATGGAAAATTGAAAACTTTCGATAGTTCGTTTCACAATTTAGTCCTTCTGTCATTGAGGTTAGTTTGAGAAATTTCCGTGGTTGAAACTTCATTAAGAGGTTTTCACAGTACATATTTTCTTCGGACCTCACGATCTCGCGAAAATTTAAATTATTTATTAAAAACTGCAGTCGATACTTATCTTTTCAATAATTTACTTCAATTTCAACATCAATGATAAAAGTACTTTAAATCCAATAATCTATTCTAATGTCACAGTAAAGATACATTTATTTTTCATCGTTATTATACATTAAAGTTAATGTACCTGTTTAGGGATGAAACCTTTCAATGTCAGTACATCGAACTTTGATTTTTTTTCGTCTAAAATTTGAAATTTCACGACACCTCACGATCAATTGTTAAAATCGAGATTCCATCTTCCTAAGTCATTATTTATCAAAATCATCGGTAGCGCTTCCACTGCATAGATCAGTCAAACGACTGACTCTTGAAAACAGTGTACGCAGTTATTTGCTGCCTGGATCCGCGCCATAACTCCCTCTGGGTAAGAGGGCCCTGTTGAACGTACAGCGTTTCTCGGCGAACCTTCACAAATTACGAATGCGTTAATGCCGACCGGCTGGGGTTACGAGTTGAGGGCTCTAACGATGCATTTGGTCAGTACGGGAAGCAGCACGAGAGTACATCACTGCGCGAATGAGTACGTTGGGCTCTCGAGTATCTTCTACCTCAGTATATAGCTATGCTGTGTATACGTCGAAATTTCGTGGTTCTCTTGTTGCAAAGGTACCGAAATTTACGCTCGCGCACAAGTGAAGTAGAATATAGGCAGAGGTCGGTACCGTACATAGGTGTATGTTATACGATCCTCCAAATCGCACACGAACCCTCTCGATGGCAGCCAGGTGCACTTGTACATCCACATATAATGACTGCTGGTGTTACACCATCGAGTTTCGATGTCGAGGGAGCGGCGTAATGGCTCTCGTTCACAAATGAACTATCCTAATGAAAATGTCGGTTTTGACCAATAAACCTCCCAATCATATAATAAATGGACTGCGGGAAGTAGTAGATACAGGTAATTCAAAACAGAGTCCTAAAATTCGGGACAACACAACTGATGACTAATGATTCGGGCACTTTTCACCCGTTTCAGTAGACTATAAAATCTTCGGAATGTCCGGAAGGCCCTTAGTATATATTGGTCTGAATTGCCAAGCGTTTCAAATTGATATGGAAAGGAAATTTAAAAAAAGGAGAAACTGCAACAAAATCGGAACTGTAGGTTGGTCGACGCGTGACATGATTTGGAAATTGCGCGAATGGAAAGATTTTTTTGTTTTAATTTCGACTCATCGATATTTGGAATTGCCGGAACAGTGGATGAATTTTTTTGTGTCGTTTGGTCGCGAGGGAGTGTCTGGGAAAGTTGAACAGAGGGTTGGAGGCTGAGCCTTCCGATACTTCATTGGCGGTCACCGCGTGGGATTAATGGGCTTCGATTAACTGCAGCGAGCAACAATCGAGGCCAGGGGGCTTTCCGAACTGGTGGCGAGGGTCGGGGGTGAGAGAGGCTTCGCGCGTGGTCACTTCTGCTCTGTTGGCTGGCTGACTCGTCGGTCGGCCCGCAGGGAGATTGGGGACGCAGTTGTTCGCGGGGGGTATATAGCCGCACAGCTTGCATCGGTAAAAGCTCGGTATTGCAACGATCGAGTTCGAGAATTCCTTGAGCCGGGCAAAGGGGGTATAACGTGAGTATACGCTGCGCCTGTTACCGGGAAGCTCATCGACTCAATTGTACACGTAATGGACGACTAATTACCCGGCTGGACCACGCTGCGCTTGCATTACTATGGCGCAATCGTGAGATGGCCCACTAGCACGTTCCAACCTCTCGCAATCTCACCAGTTCGTTCGTCGCATGATTACCGCTCCCTATTATCCACCGACAATCGCAATTGCATCGACTCCGAGAGAAACTAAGGATTTATTTGAGCTCTCGAATTGTCGGCGAAATGCCAAATTTTCAATTATCATTTAGAGAACGATTAGGAGATAAAGGTCACAACGATGACAATGAAGGGGCATTCCAATTCAAGAGGTTTTTTGGTAAACGACCAAATGAACTTCCAAAATTTCACTCCATTTCTAAACTAATCAATTAAAAAGCAACTAATTATTTATCAATGTGTTATTGTGAATTAGGATCTCCTTATCTTTACAAATTGTTGTACGGATTCAAAAATAAGAAAAAAAAAAAATTGATTCAGTTTTATTGACTTATTCATAATTTCGTTTAATTATTTAATGAACAAACCAATGGTTCGTTTTCTTAATTCACTGCGTGTTACAAAAATTAATTTTAAACGAAGAAATTTATGAAAAAACAATACATGACGATACAATACTTTTTCGATAAAAATGAACGTTTGCCAACGAATTCTTGGATTCTTATTTTTTCTTGCATTATAGCAAAATACTGGGGATACAGAATCATTTTGTAAATCGCGTAACTATCCTTGTGACAATTCTTTTACATTAGATACACATTCGATTCAAGAAAATCGAAGATTGGAATGAAAATCGAATTGAAGTTCAATCTCGTCGATTTCAATGAATCCAAGTTACACCGTGAGAGCGATGAGATTTTCTCGTTAACTTGGAAACTCTTCGAGTTTCACGGTATAAACCTCTGGGAATCTCGATTATCGGAACTGACAAAACACATCCGTTGCTCGGCAACTTCTTCATTGGAAACGTCGGAGATGAATTCTTATAAAAATCGAAAGAACATCGGGGGGTCTGAGTCTCGGGCGTGTTTAAGAGTACTTCGAGATCGGTAAAAAAAGCAAGCCAGTCAACCGCAGGAGAACAGAATATTTTTCGAAGAATATCGTTCGTTTGTCATCGTTCGCGGCGAAGTTTAAACGACGCCGCGGCGACGAACAAAGACGACGACTCGGGGAAAATTCATTCGCGTACCACCAGACGATGGTGGAGGGGGGAGGGACGACGAAGGCGGTATCCTCCCTGTACCCGGGAGTCTTCGGCACTGCCTGAGGAGTTTAAATTGAATTCCGTGCAAATAGAGACTGAGGTAAAAACTTTCGGTACGGCAAACGCAGAACCCATATTCAAGACGCAAGAGAAGGAAATACCGGGGGCTCCCTGTGAAACGAAGGATTTTCAGAAGCTACCTAAGAGATGGGGTCCGCCGATCGCAATTTCATTAGCGAAACTCGGCTATTGCCGCCCCCCCCCCTCCTTCCTCCTCTCACGGTCTGCCCCCGGCTTTCCGGCCCAAATGTTATATCTATAGATGCATGTCAGGTCCTCTCTTAGATAACTACGAGCATCCGAGAGATTGAATAGTGTATTATAAAAGCCCTTTCCTCGGCATTGCGACAAATATCGAATTTCATACCGATCGAAATTTTTTTTTTTTTTTATCGAGATGCACTTTTGGATTTCGAAAAATCGTTATTCTTAAAAGCATTTCGATAAAACCGGGTTGTGAAATAATTTGCTTTGCTTGGTATCAGAATTACGATATCGCTCCGTCAATCGCACCTTTACATTTTGAAAAAAAAAAAAAAAAAAAAAAAATTCTAAATTCGACAAAACGTTAGTCGTGAACCAATTTGTTTTCGGCCCGTTATCATAGTTACTGAGAAGCTCGTTCGTAGTGGTAACGCGAACGAAATCCGGTAGCTTATTCTCGCATTATGCGAAATATTGCACGTCGACGTTGCATTACCGTTATGCTATTTCGCATACCGCAATAACCGCATGATGCAACCCGTAGTTTCGTTGTTCGGGGTCTACCGTAACTCTCGTTTGCATATTGTTTGTAAATTGTGGATTTCGTCGAAAACTCGGCGTAAGCTTTTGCACACACGTAAAATCCTTTGCCTTTCAATTGCAATTGGCCAGTCGTAGTCGTGCATTGTCGGGATAAGGTAGGCATTGGAGCGAGTGGATTGGGAACAACAGACGTAGATTTGTATGGTAGGTATGCCGTATTGTCTCTACGCAAACACAAACGTGTACAGACGCAGCCACATACACGCGCGTATGATCGAATAACACTGGCTGTTGTTCTCGCGAACGTTGGAAATAAACGAATTCATACATTGAATCTCGAAAATTCCTGGATATCGACGAAAGCTTGTGAAAGCGGTTGGCGTAAAATCGTGAAAATAACAAAAGCATTGGGACGCAAAACGTGGGCCATTGGACCCTGTCGTTTGCACGACCCTCGTGGCCCATTGAACAAAAAAAAAAAAAAAACAAAAAATAATAATAATAATAAAAAGCCAAAAACGATTCGAGAGCGCATTTTCGTGGAAAAAAATATATTTATAAATAAAAAATTCGCGCTCACGCGCTCGGCGCCGGCGTGAACATAACTGCCCTCGGCAAGTGGTCGCCGAACGTTCACGAATTTAGTGTGCCTCGGGAATAAATATACTATATACATGTATACGTATATACATATTGTATACGATGCATATGTGAGCGAATGGACAGAAGCATCAATTCCCTTGGGAAAACCGGGTGCATATGGACCATCGATGAGAATTCCCCGGTCAGCGATACGCACTGTTTACGCAGAGTTCCCACGTCTGATTTATCGATGGGTCAATTAAACTGTACATTCCCACACCCGTTTGTTTCCAACAAAACTCGGTGGATAGAGAAAGACTAAACGGGTATCCGGGGGTCCGCGTTGGGGTGAGTCTGCCTCCCCCCCTCCCCCCATCCCGGTGCGATCGAAAACCTCGGCCGCAGCCTCGGCTATCGCACAAATCGTTTACTGAGCATCGAAATACATAGCTATCGCACGAAAATATTAGCGGTTCGCGGTATAAAACGATTTTGTGAACCCCGAAATTTTTCATATATGGTCGCGATGCGCGTGACAATGTAAACAATAAAATAGGTGACCTTCCAACCAACTATCATTCTTTGCAATCACTGGTATTTGAAAGCCATTGAAAATACGACGGATTTTTAAGAATTAATTATTAAATAGACATTTTCGGATGGATTCGACGAATTTATGACTATCGAATTTGGATATTATTAATATGGTATTAATATTTATTGGTTTCTGGAGCCACGATTTCGTCGTTGGAGTTCCTCGGTAAATGGAAATAAAAAAAATTTTAAATATCTAACTGATTCATGAAAAAAAGCTGAAATTGGTGTAAATGGCGCTGTTTTGAGAGTCTCTTTCAAAAATATGCCAAGTTTTTTATCAGTAGGGGAGAGCGAGGAAAATGGCTAAATATGTATCTACAGAAGAAATTATAAAAAATTTTGGCGAAATTTGAAAAAAAAAAAAAAAAAAACGTTGAACTTTCAACCATTAAAAATATGATTATTTTTACTTAAAAAAATATTAACTTTTCACGGGAATTCAATGAACTTTTGATAATCGAATTTGGTAATTATTATTATTATATAAATGTTCATATATGATTCAAATATAAATTGGTCTAAATGGCGCCCCTTTGTGAGAGTTTCTTTCTGCTCTCGACTCTGGGAAATGAAAAAAAAAAAAAAATCGAAAAGGTCAGCAGACTTTTTACGAAATGGTTTACATGAACAGACGCGAAAAAAGAAGAAAAAAAATGAAAATACAAAGTAAATTGGAGCATATTTTGAGACACAAGAACCGAGTGTTATTTTCCCTTTGGACTTTCGTTGATATGCCGCCATTTCTACCGCCGCGAGGAAGCCGGTGAGAAAAAAAAACGGGTCAAGCCCTCCCACGCTTGCACGGCAATTAAAAACTTTCCAAGGGTTCTCTCGCGTCCGTTGCTCCAGGGCCAGCGATCCCTTTTACCTGCTGCATCAAGCCAGCGGTAGTCGTTGTTACCTGCTCGCTTCTACTACTACTACTACTTTCAATGAAATTTATTATACTCTCGCTAACTAGACGCCGCAAACGGCGTGGCAGTTTTATTTGTATATTGTTTTTTTTTTTTTTTTTCGCTTTATAACTTTTCACCCTTTGGCCAACGGAGTACGAGGAAACAGAGGTGTTGAATAAGTTACTACTACCATTGGACGTTATGTCGGCTGTGCTATTTCCAGTAGAACTGTACAGAACAATCTGTCGACGAGTCTCATTTTCCCCTTTTGAATGAAATTGCCCGTTTTTTACTTTGGAGGAAAGGTAAAAGGAAAAATCAGGAAAATATCGTTTTCGTACCGCACGGCATTTTTTACTTCTTTAGCGGCGTGTCGACGGTGTTTAACCTTAAGATGCTGAAATTTAATGTAAGGACCGCGGGAATTTATCGATGCGATACAATAATCTTTATTCCTATCTCTTGCGCGATAAACGCTCGTTTTCGATCGTCGCTCAGTGTCGCGTTCGTGGATCGCTGCAGCGCAATCATTATTATTGCACAGAATAGCCTACAGCCTCATTCTGTCATTTTTTTCGCGCACTGTCGACTGTATTCTCCTCCACGTCGTGAGAGTTTACGAAAGTTCGAAAAAAAAAGATTTGACATAACGAGAGTACTGCAAAAAAAAAATGTACCCAAAGTCTAAAAATAGGTTATAAAAAAAAATTGTGTAAAAAAAAGGGCAACTTATTTTTTATCTTATTTATAAAACACTCATTTTAACTAACGCAGTGATGTAAAAGATAGAGAATGGCATAGATTTCAAATTAATGAAAATTGAAAAAAAAAAAAAAAAAAATGAATCGGGAAAACTAACATTTGGGAAAATTATTTTATTAGAAAAAATTGGTTCTACGAACTATTAGTTCTGTTAATCCAGTGCTTCCAACTCATTATGTTTACATTTAAAAAATTGGACTGGAAAAATAAATGTTCCGCAATAGTAATTCGTCTAATCCGTCAGTTATTTTATCAACTACACTAATCGTATTCTCGACGCGGCAACAATATGAAAAAGATACGTTAAACCAGAGACTCGTCGGGGAAGTTTGTGCCACGAGGTGCAAATAACAAATGGCAAACGCCGAAGATTACAACGCTGTGTACAGTCGTTATTAGAAAGGTGCCAAGAGGCACCACCCCGCCTTCCGGTCGCGAGTATATATATATATGTACGTATATCTCCTATACATATGTATATATACCGCGTATGTACTCGGCACGAGAGGGAAGGCGAGTAAGACGAAGAAGTCTCGAGTAATAAGAGTGGTGTTGGTGAATTTGTGTTCGCGTAGACCGTGTGGACGGGGCCTTAAATCGTGTGGCCGGTGCGGAGAGGCGACAACATCTGGCCATTAGAATGAAATACCGTCGCGGCTGACCGTATCTCACGAGGGGTGGAGTTTGAGTTTCACCCTCTCTCGTTTCTCTTTGCTTTCTTTCTTCCTCTCTCGTATCCTCGTTCGCTTCGTTTTTGTTAGTTTTATTTTTATTTTTATTTTTTTTCTTTCCTCGTACGCTCGTTCCACCTCTCACTCTCGGTCGACATCATTTTTATACCTTTATACCCCATTAAATCCTACCAACCTTAACACCTTCGCCTTCCTGCTCGTGGCAATTTTCTTCCATTTTCCTACCAGTCGCCAAGCCTCCGTGGCTTTGGTATAACGCAGTCCCGGGGGTTCTCGCTTCTGGACCCCTTTCTCTTTCGTCTATTGCCTTGGCGACGCCGACACTCGAAACATACCGCACTGGGACGCGGGGGTTGCCCTTCTCACAACCTGCAAACACCCTCGAACGAGACCAACGAACCCTTCAGCTAACTCTTCCGAGGCTCGTAACAGCAAAGCTATATAAACACCGACACCTGCTTCGAGCGTCTTCTCACGATGAGGACGGCTACCTTTTGATTAAAACCATCCTCTTCACTATGCTTGCGCTTGTTGTGTAGACACAGATGAGATACTTCGCGTAACTGTGTGTGCAGCTCTGCACTTCAAGACCCCACTACCAGCTTCTCCGTCAGGACGTAATTACTTCTTCCTCGCTGATACCATAGCCGAAGGGTTGCTACTTTACTCATAGCGATCATTCGAATTTAGGTCGTGAAATATCACTGCGATTTATTTATATCGAAAAAAAAAAAAAAAAAAGTTGGCAATTTTCAATTTTTTTGATGATTTCATATAAAAATTATTCTCCCATTTTTGTCTTCGTGAAAAAATGAATCGAATCATTTAATTTCGGAGTATTTCTGCAAATATTTTATTCTGTATGTAAAAAATTGTATTGCAACCATTTTATTGTGATTTCTGATGTTTTTCTTCAATTTCCATCGACTCGAGAAATCGCTTTCAAAAGTATGTCAAGTTGTTTCATCTTATGTTAGACAGAGAGGGGTAAAACAGGCATCCGGGGCGAGAAAACACACAGATCAGAAATAATTTTAAAAAATTGCGATAAAATTCGAAAAAAAAAAAAAAAATGGCGATTCAATATACATTTTTCCATAATTCCATAGGATAATTCAACAATTAGTAATTTTTCGGAGAATGTGTTGCAAAAATAATATCGTCGATTATCATTCTACGAACTCTATTAATTGCACTCGGAACTAAAGAAACTTTTGATGAATCTGTTAACCCAGTTGGTCGGGAAACATGATTCGTTAATAAAGCAGTGTAATTTATACCGTCAGTTATTACAATAATATGATAATATTATAACATTATTATAATATATGACGGTAATTTATCGTACTCGCTTTGCCACGTGGTACACAGAGTGTTCGTAACAAATAGCTCACGGGCGTGAAAGATGTATATCCAAAACCTCTTTGTCGATGTTATATATTGTATATTATGTACATATATATAGTATAATATTCGTGTATCTATGTTTATTCTGCGAAACATTCGCGCTTCCGTTTCTGTTGGGTTGCAGCGTAACCCATGGCATGAAAACGTATGGCGGTTTACATCGTGTATTAAACTCTCCATCCTCTCCTATATAGTTTACTGTGTATAAACGTCGCTCATAAATCTTCCTAAATTAGGGCTTCCAAATGAAAACGAAGCGTTTGTGCTCAAGCGGGCTGTGAGCGTGCGCTTTTGGGTCCCATCGCTTAAGCCACCAACAAGCAACCCAGAAGCAACGAGAGGATAACACACACGAGAAGAGAACTCGTAGCTGCGCGCTAGAGAGGCTAAATTAGCCACGAGCAATCGACCATCTCTCGCGTGCGCTTCTCTCTCTCGCTATACCAAATTGGGGATATCGCTTTACGCGCGAACGAACCACTTTCATTAAAACATGAAGCCGAATACTGGCGTGATGTGTACTCGTATCATGTATCATAAAGGCCTCTTTCGAAACACGAGAAAATTTCGTGTTCATACCGAGGGACACTATATTTTCGTTTTAACTAATTTTCAACAAATACGAAAAAAAAATCTATAGTATCGAAGGAATTACTTGCAACGGAGCGATAATAATGATAATAATAATATAAAATTGATTTACTTTTTAATGTCACTCCGCGCGCCATTGATAACAGATTGGCGCATTGTTGAACTCGCGATTCTTCTTGTTGCAACTTTATATACCTCTTCTCTCGTTGCCCCGGCGTTAAATCCTCGAGACGAGGAATAGATTTTCAAGGGTCGTTGATTCAAACCGACTGGAATGGGCTTCGACGGAGCGTAAGATATCAAGAAGCAATTACCTCGTCGACTCGAACTCTCTCTCTCTCTCTCTCGCATTACGTAATTCTGTTACGCTTTCTCTTTACCTCTTTCCCTAAATGTGTTACATTCACCCGAAGATTTTGCGTAATTTCATTGCCCTCACTGCGGCGCATCTGTTACTGTCAAATTCGTCGTGTGTAACGAGCGGTTTTCCGGAAGATTTTGTCCCCAAACGTCACAGACGCGGTAATATTAAACGAAGCGAATAAGAAGAAATCGATATAACGAATATGACGATGTATCGGGTAACTCTTGAAAAAAATTTTAAATTAAAAAATTATAAATAATTAAAACGTATAAATTAAATTAAAATGTCAATGAAAAAATTTAATTAATTTATGAATTTAAAAATAAATCGTAATAGTAGCAGCAGTCCTTTTAGTTAATTATTAAAATTTTATTTTTAAATTGTCATTCGGTAAGAGTATAAAATTGATTTATCAAAATTTTGTTATAGACTTTTTACAGAATCAAAAAGTATCTTCAGATAGTACGTCATATTGCAAATTTATTCGTTAAAAGATAATAGAAATAAATGGTCAAATTTATTAGTACAAAGTGTGTTAAGTGACGCCGATTCCACTTCATTGTTAAATGGGACAAAAACTCGTCGCAACTGTTGCGGAACATTTAAAAAGGGATAGTCGAACGGGCAAGATAAGCTCTGGAATTAATGCAATGATCACAATTCGCTTGCTAAGATGCCGAAGCTGGAGACCGGTAAATTTGGCGGAGCACAGTGATTGCCAAGGGTTGAGGGTACATAGAGATCGCATACGACTTGTACAGCTTGCACCCTGCCCTCGGGCCCATTCGCGAAGCGAAGCTTAATTTCGCGGCCACCTGGAAACCGTCTGGTACCGTGCCAACTCGTTGCCGGTTTCATTCATAACTATGCCGAGAGGGGAAGGGAAGGGAGGGGGTTGAAGAGCCAAAGCGAGATTCGTGGCTCAAGACTCGTGCTAAGAGAACACTCAAAGCTCAGCAGCGTACGCTCCATTCGAGACTTCACATAGCCTGCTAATATCGTAATAATACGTGTGAGAAATAGAGATAGAGATATAGGTACCCAGAGAACTCGAGAGAAAGATATTCTACCGAATTTCCCGTCGTTCCACTCAAATTTATTTGATTGCACGGCAGAAATCTTTTTTTTAAATCGCTAACGATCTTCGATAAATCGAAATTTTCTAACTCTTTTGCTTTCCTTCTAATTATCGAGCGAAAATCGATTTCGTTAGTTATTTTTCAAAATTAACGCCGATGATGCGAACATTTTTCAAAATTAATTGGTTTCCGCGAAATAAAAATTGAATCAAAATAAATTAAAAAATCCAACAATAACGATTTCCGCGTATTTTCTACTTCATATATATTTTAATTTACACGAATTTCTACTGTAATTCGTATTTCTATTTTTTTTTATATGATCACAAACGAATTTTTTTTTTTTTCAATCGATTTTTTTTAGTTTAATTAATATTGCTAATATTTGCGCATCGGATTATAGTTTTTAATTAAATAGCACGAAGTTGGTTCGTTCCCTTAATTTTTCCTACATTCCGCTACCTCCGAACTTATAGCGGTTGCCGTTGACCGCGAGTGAAAAAAAAATGCTTCTTCGTTTAACCGAAGACATTCTGAGGTCGAAGAGAGCCCTCGAGCTCTCTTCGCATACAGGCGCAGGTACCGTATTCGATCCCGAGGTGAGATTCGAGTTTCCGAGCGCGAAACTCGAAAGTTTGTTCACCGCCTGAGGCACGTCTGTAGGGATACGTGCTGTCACTACCTACTGGACGGCGGCGTCGACGAGCTTGCGATTCGATGTCGTAACTACTACTACTACTACTGCCCCCGTAGTCTCTAGTCGCCTATAGCATCGCTCGCTCTCTGAACTCTTTCGATCTCCCAACGAACTCGCCTCCACTCGTTGTCCGGCATCCCTCTGTCACACGGCATACTACTTTCCCCATTTTCATTCGTTTTCCTTTTACCAACTCGTCGTTGGACTATATACATGTATATATAGTATACTTGCATAGAATCGAAGACCTTCTTCACTCGGTTGCAGGCTGCGATCGACCGGCTCGAGCTTTCTAGAAAGCTTTCCGTCGGTCCGGTCGATTGGAAAACGAGTTACAAATGGAAATGGCTCTCGACGTACAGAAACCGGAGGCGATAAGTCGACGAGAAATTTACTAAGGATTTTCTTGGTATAGCGAGGAACTACTTCAGCTACTCGAGTACGAGAACTACGGGGAACGTGATGAATATATACACTATATATATGTATATATCATCAAATTGATGTTATAGAAGTTTCAATCGTCGTCGATCGACTAATTTGCTTCCTTTGACTGATCAATGCATCGATTCCTTTTCATCAAGTGATATTAAAGTTTCGGGATACATTGAGGTGCAAATATAGTTTGTGTCGTGGAGGTAGCAACACGAAGATATTGACCGTTCGACAAAAATGGCTTATGGTCTTATACACGTATCTAAATTAATTAAAATATATTTCGTCGGTAATCAGACTTAAAGGGAATTAAAGGGTTGCGTTATCCGTGAAAACTTGAATAAACAGTTGATGAACGATTTTATTTATTATTGACTATTTCGTATTTTTACTTTAATAATAATAATATTACTAAGTATTATTATTATCACTATTATGAGTATTAAATTGGGAACATAGACCAGTCAATAATAAAGAAAATCCTTTTATCGACGATTTTATTCAAATAATTTTTAAAAAATAATGATAATAATAATTATTATTATTATTATCAAAAATTCTTCGGCTGACTTCGTTATTTTATATGAATTCCATAAAAAAATGGACTAATCCTAATCTACAACCTTTTTTTTGTCGTACGAGAAAATTCGAAATAAAACGGCAATTCGACTCGTCATATAATGGACGATGTTAATGATTTAAAGAAAAATAGTTGCTTTTTCAGTGCATCTAATGGCACTTCCGGCTTTAGCCGATCGATCGTTATACATGTACATAGATATACAGATACGCGTGCAGACACGTGTGTATAGATATACATTTACACACATCTATACACAGGAAATAAAATGTCGGAGACTTCCTGACCCCAGCACGTTTCACTTCAGCGTGAAGGGGGTTGACGGTAATTGACCGAGGTGAAAAAGATTGAAAGTTTTTCGTCGTCCCGTGAACGCCACGAGAAGTGCTACTTGTGTACGAAGCACGAGAGCACCTCTGCACAGTACCGGTGCACAGGGTAGGTACAGCCCTGCCAACTTTGTGATTGAATCACGGATATATCATTTATTTCTCTCAGCACACCCTCGAGTGTTATCTGAGCGAATGGGTGGACGAAGTGAGCGCAAAGTCTCGAGACATTCGTTTGAAGCCGCACAGTAAAACGCTTTTTTTTTATACTAAAAAAATCGAAAAAAAAGTGAGACATGTGCGTATGCACTCTGTTGATCTTATGGCTCTCAATGTATAGGTACTTAAGATAAAAAAAATTACAAAAATTAAAAATCTCCCGACTAAAAAAAAATGTACTCTTACTTTTCATTTTTTTTTTTTCGTCGATATATGAATAATCAACGGTCAAATCGGGGCGCCAAAGATATCGTAATCTCCCATTGATCATTATAATTATAATTACATTATTGTCGTTTATATAATTATTATGTTGCGGCAGAAAGTATTTATAAATATATCTCAGTGTATATCTCAGTATGTATACTTCATTTCCATGGGGTACATATATATGTACATATATACACAAGCGAAATATATATTTTTTAAAATAAGTTAAAGTTATATCGAGCGAACGTCGGACGTTTGCTAGCGCACGATAAATCGAGAAAAAAAAAAAAAAAAAAAAACGCAAGTAGCACGAGGACTCCAATTTACAATTTTTTTTCTTCCGATTCACGTTCGTCGTTCTGGTTCGGATCCTTGAATCTTTTTTTTTTTTTTTTTTCCGAAAAGATTCGACGACGAACGCGCACAAGTGCTCGAAGCACCGATCGAGTGCTGTTTACTCCGTTCATCCTTTGAATACACGCTGCGCAGCTCGTCGAATCTCTAACGTTCGAAGAATTTTCAATGCTTCTCCTATGCGCGTGTTTTTATTTTCGTCGTTTATTTATCGGCGTCTCTCTGCTCGTGTCGTTTTTGCTACTACTACTACGAGTGTATGTGGGATTTTCTGGTGTCGTAAGGGTGGGCTTGACATGCACGGGTTGCACACGAATTTTCAGAAAACGATCGAGCGAATTATTCCCGGTTTGCATGTTCAAGTGTCCTACTTCAATTTTTTAAATGTTTTTTTTTTTTTTTTTCGAGCGAATATATTCCGATTCCGAAAAGACTTTTGAAAATAATTTCAAACGATTTTCCACGTAACGGAAAAAATATGTTAAAATTTTTCGTAATTTTTCTTCATGGTAAGGTAACCCCTTTTCGGTATTTTCGTTTTTTTTTTATCGTTTCTATGCTCAATAACTCGTTTTTCTTCTCTTAACATTCGTGTCGCTCATTCGCTTCAGGGTATCTCACGATTGTAGCGAAGTTTCGTATCTTTATTGTTCATCGGCACAGTTACCGCTGGTATTCAAGTTTCACAATGAACGAATCGTAGAAAAACCTCGCAGGTTGAACAACTGTACCTTTTTATTCGACGGATAGCGTCCCGTCGAAGCGGTAAGAGAGAAATAAGAAGAGACGAATAAAGGAAGTGGTGGAAATTGAGACGAACCCTCGTTCGACCCCATTCGCGTACGTGAACTCCTAACGATCCGGATGATCGATAGACGAATCGCTTTTTTTTCGTTTTCTCTTTTTATTTTTTTTTTATTTTTATCTCTCGTTCGTTTTATTCTTCGTTAAGTTTCACTCTTCGCCGTTTGTTTTCAAGCATTCGTACCTTCCGCTCGTATCTGACCGGTTCGTTAACCGGGTACCGGTTTATCGAGTTCGCTTCGATTTGCCTCCCATCCGCAAGGAACAATTTATTCGAAACAAATCAATTTCGTTAACATTGGCGAAACAGTGCTCGACGAACGTCGACTACTCCGTTAAGCGACAAATAAATTCTTTTGTCTATTAAAGTCGAAACTCCCATCAGCAATTATTGATAAAACGAAGAAAAAAAAAAAAATTGTGAAGTATATAATGTACACAATCGCTAATTCGATGATATTAATTGGATCAATAGAATAACGATAAAGTGGAAAATTGTCGTTACTTTCTCATCGCACGTAAAAGAAAAAGTATTGGAATCGTGAGAAGAAAAATCCTTCAATTATGTTGTAAATAATTGTTTTCAACGTCACAGAATGAAAAACTAATGAACGAATGAGTAACTTATATTTTTTAATATCAGTTTTCATTCATTTTTCAATTAATTTGTCAATAAGCGATACTGAGAAATACCGGAAAAAATATTATTAAAGTACGATACAGATGCGCTACGCTTTCACGAAAGAGATATAAAAGAAATCGATACGAAAGTGAACACGTACGGTATCACAGATGGATACGGTGGAGCGCAGAGTGAAAGAGCCGGATGAGATCCGAGACAAGAGTCTCAACTGTCTCGAGTACGTATCGCCGAAGTTTACTCCATCTCGTGCCATTACTTGTTCTCTTACTTTTGCCGTTCGCTATCCTCTACACTCGAGAACTTCTCATAGCGGTGTACACACATTCTTCGAGTTGTGGGAGAAGTACGCGTTGAACGTATGTGTTATAGACGCGACGGAACGTGAGTAAGTAGTAGAAGTAAACGAGTGTTTCTACATCCACGAAAGAATGTAAACTAACCGTACAGTCATCGGCCATTTAAAAACGAAAATATAAATCCGTGTACTTCCAGCTGCTGGTATATCCTCGTGAAAATTTATAGAAAATATGTTTTTTTACCGACTGCGCTAAAAATACCATATTTCATGCCGGCAACGCGGGTTTAAAGTTAGCTATTCTTGATCAGCGGGAGTAAAAATAAAAGTAGCCGTAAATAAAATAAAAAAAATAACTAAATAATTTTTTTTTTTCGAAATTTTGTTTTTTTATTTTTTTTTAATTGTATTTATTTAATAATAAATAAATAGCGGAGGAGCGAATTTTCACCGCGTGTGATAGCTGAAGCACACTTTACACTCGGTGAAAATCACGCACTTTCCTCCCTTGTAGCGTAATGTGCTATTGCATGCCAACCACTGATAAATGGTCAATGATTGTACCGCGGAAGAATATCTATAATGCCGGTGGCATTACAAATAACGGTCTCGTTATATTCTCTCGTGAAAGAAAAGCGTCTCTCGGTTGCTCGACGTCCTTTCATACGACTTGATCTCACTTCAAAGACGCCGAGAACCATCCTCCGCCCCATATGCCCTGTATTTACATATCTCATTTCGAGCGAAACCAACTTTTTTTCATTTCGCACGCAAGCAATTTTTTTTCTTATTTTTCTTGTTTACGAAAAAAAAAAAAAGAAAAAACTTTATTCCCGGCACGATTCTCGCGCGGTAAACAGAATTCCGCGTAAAGACGAGAGGCAAAGTACCTGAAGTTAATTGAAAATGAAATTGAATAAGCGAACGTAACATTTTTCTCTCATCCATCCATCACGTTTCGGCTAATAGGAATTAAATCCGTTGACTTCGAAATTAAAGGAGAGAATTTCTGAATTTTTGATCCGCGAATGGAAATTCCCTCTCGATATTGGAACACTTAATATCTACTTCCACCCAAACCCTCTGCGAAGTCTTTGTACATCCAACGATTTCTCATAACACTGCTTATCTCTCCGGTATTCTCGAACTCTCGTCATTCGGCGATACGCGAGACTACGGATATAACGCATTCGCGGATCGGAACTTGTTATAGTTTGGCTAAAGCCGACCATCCGAGTTCCATTGGGAGGGATAGTGGCAGTACATTGAAAATCACCGAGATTCCTTTCTGTATTGGTGAAGTTTCGGGTTTCTCGAGGTTCGAACGGACCGAGACTACGTAGACATATTGGAAAGCTTCCAATAACCCACTTGGCCTGCGCGAGAGCTTCGTATATCGTTCCAAAGTGGTTACGAATTAAAAAAAAAAAAATTTAAATACCCGAGAGAAACTGTGCCGAGCAGTGGAACGTTAGAGTAGAGACTAAATTCCTTTTCGAGTCTCGACCGGTGAGGAGACAATTTTGGCTTCGTTTCGCCAGCTGCCTTGCTACTAACTTCCTTCAGCTGCTTCTCCACTCTTCTCGCGCAATGTCGCTCCGGTCGTTTTACTGAATTCTGCTCGCATCGGCACCTTCGTGGTTTAATATACGCTTCTATCCCTCCCGTCCCCCTGCGCCCCGTCTCTTTTTGCCGACTTTCTCACACATTACAAGCAACGCGAGTGAGAATATTGCACATCTTCATTCGTACTTCACTTATGAAGCTCTTAATATCACGACCGTAGCTTCCTTGATAAAACTTTAATAAAAATTTGATAAAAAATGGCAAAAAAAAAAGATCGTTTGTAAGACGGATTTTATATAGGATGGTTTATTATTATTATTACACCGGTATTATTTCTTTTTTTTTTCTCGACAAAAGAATATTTTCATATAAATTTTTTCTATACCTAATTTTTTTTATTCGCGCTAACCTGTGCGCATAAAGCTTTGATTGTCGAGACGAAACTAACGTTATTCATACACGGCGCTGTTTTAATTAGATTTTTGTGAAGTTTCCTTTTTTTTTTTTTGCTGCTACTTGTTTCTCGTCGTGTACAACGTCTGCCGGATTTTTTAGTCGACCCGTTCGGCTATATTTATCTCTCGGTCTTGCAGTATTACGAGGATGCATAATGAAATAAAAAAAAAAATTACGAAAAAAAAAAATGGGGGATTTAGATAGGAAAACTCAAGGAAGTCGGATAAGCCAGAGCGACGGCCCCTGTAATTCAAAGTAAAGCCAATCGACCGAGTAAAAGGATGATCAAAGAGTCCCGGAGGCAAAGTTGTTTACTTACCTTCGAGGGTCCCCGTGTAAGTATGCGTCGGGTCAAAGGAAATTGGCCGACCGTTCGAAGCTTCGAATACTGCCTCCTTATGATATAGCGTCGTATCTCTCACCAGTCTCAGCTTGAAAGTTCTGAAACACGTGAACGTGACGTGAAAGTGCGATTTGTTTCTGCCGCTCCAAAACTTTACGGGACGTTAAAGTCAATCATATTTACTCGAAAAAAAAAAAAAAAAAAAAAAAAAAAATCCGATTCAATAGATAAGCTGTTTCTCGACTAACGTTTAAAGGATTGATTTCGAAATTTAATCGAAAAATCACGGAAAAAAAATATATCAAAAATATATCTACAATGTAATATATTTGCGACGAAAAATGATATATTGGGGATATATTTCTGCAAAAGTATAGACCGTATATCTTTATAACAATTTATATAATTAATATATAATAATAATATATTTATTATTATTATTATATTATAATTATTGATATAGATTTTTGCATATATCTGATTTCCATACGGCGTATCACGACTCCAAAATTTCATATTTTATGGTACGCGGAACCGTTTGGTTTATCGCTTCTGTTTATTACGCAGTTTAATTGGAGGCTTTTTTTCGATGCATCCTTTCGACATGATATCATCCGTGTTTCGAATAGCCATATGGGTAATATAAAAAATAACGATTTGTACGTTGTACTGTCATCAAAGCGATTCATTTCATAAAAATATTCGTTACAAACTGTCGCAACGTCGAGTGATTTGAATTATATCGAATTTTATTGGATACCGGGGGATGAATGAACATCAAAGTCAAACGATTTTTGTACTGAGCGACGACACAGAAGCGCGTCGTTTTCATGACCCTTTTTTTTTGTTGTTTATTTTCATGAAAATAATGAGAACACAAAAAAACGAGCTGCGCGAGTGTCCGAATAGCAACGTGACGACAAAAACGTTTGGTGAACTGTGACGTTCGTAAATGGGCGCCGTGAGCTGAATAGAAACTACGCGTGTACGAGGGCAGGAAATACGTAGAGAGGGTCAGCAAGATAGTGCCAATTTGCGATAATTAGACTGCCATTAGCGAATGGGGGGGGGGGGAGGTTATTGAATAGTAGACCGGATGTCTGCCACCGTTGCCGTTACGCTTTTCGATACGCTCTCGTATATGCGCGTTTGTATATACGCATCGACAAGTTTCTCGATAACGATATCGATCTGTAACCCTCTCGTTCGTTCGGACGCCGGACGTAACTGACGCGCTCGCGGTGATCAATTATAATATGCGACACAGGATCCGATATTTGTGATGCAATCTCGTCGAGTTCGTGATACCGAACGAACTTCGATAGGAGCGAACAATATCGGGCCATTTTTTTTATCATTAATTTTTCTTTATCGTTCACCTCGTTTATCCGCGACGTTTAGAATATGCAAAAAGTGATTTTATCAAAAGTAACAATGTTACTGTATCATTTGTATTACTTATCATTATTGAAACGATAATCACACCGGTTACGATAAAAATACTGTACTTTAATTATTATTATTATGTTGTCGATACATTTTTTTAACAACTTTCTTTTTTCTTTTTTTAACGATTAACAGTGATAAAATGAGAGAATGTGAATTCCGTTTGTTGAAGAAATTAAAATTAACGATTGTCGCCGAGAACCGGCTGTAGATTTTGTTTTGATTGGCTGAACAATGTTATTGTATCCGTATCCGTATTACTTATCGTTATTAAACCGATAATTACACTCTTTACGATACAAATACAGTAGTTAAATCATTAAAACATTGTTGATACACTTTATTAACAGACTTTTTGTTTTATGTTTTGTAAGAGAGCTTCAATTTTGATTATTGAAGACATTAAAGCAACAAACGTTGACGAGTCTCAGCTGCGGATTTTTTTTGATGCGCCGGTTTTCTATACGCTCTCGAAACTCTCTGAGGACGCAATGGATTGTAGGTACGCATGTCGTGTTTTATCTCGACGTCGTTTCGCGTATCCGAAGGATTTTGTTCGCAAACGCTTCCCTCATTAGCACCAGCAGATTTGTCACTATCCACCGCTTTTTGAAGCTTCTTGGGGACTCTTTGCAGACGCAATGGATTGTATGACCGCATGTCGTGTTTAATCTCCGGGTCATCAACCCGATTAGGCGTTTCTTCAACATTAATCAGAAGTTTCTGACGATTATTTGAAGTATTGACTTCGAAACCGAAACCGCTTGCTTCAGCGCAGACATTGTTTTCGCCATTTTTCGCAGATTTGACGCTCTTTTGAAGATCCTGCGCATTGTTTTGATTATAACAGGATATGGCCATCGGTTTGCCTTTTGACATGGAAACGGAACCGATTGCTTTCGCGCAGCCATTGGATTCGCTATTTTTCGCAGATTTATCGTCGTTTTTGTTATCTTGTCCATTGTTTTGATTGTAATAGAACAGAGCAACAGGTTTGATCGTTGATTGATGGTGTTGAATTTTTTGGGTGATTGCAGGTTTCGCTGGAGGAACTTCTGTAGCGATTGACGAAAGCGCTGGGAGAAGTTCTGACCGATTTGGTCCACAATCGCTTGTTTGCGTACTTGTGGAAATCAATATTTTCGGTGAGCTATGCGTCAATTTTGAAGGACTTGCGATATTGCATTGCTGGTTGCCGTTTTGGAGGATTCTTCGTACTTCATCGAGGTAAGAACTGCAAAGAATACAATGTCAGTTTTTCATCACAATAATTGAATCCCGAAGCAGTCCTTCGTCAGTAAAACAGCTTTCGATAACGGAGAAATTTATAATTTATTCATGAAGTTGTAAGCAATGGAAGAATATAGTTTACCTGAGATTACGTAAACGATTCACTACATCAGACGTTATTTCTCTGCGCTTTGCAACTTTTGCCTTTAGTAACCTTAATTCCGGCGGTGTCGGTGATCTTTGTGGCGCCAACGGCGCATATCTCAACGATCCTTGATGGTCATTACTTGAAGTCAACGATTCCTTAGCAACTTTCTTTGAAGTTACTGACACTTTATTGACTTTCTTTGAAGTCATTGCCTCTTTATTAACTTTCTTTTCATACTTCGATAGCTTCATTCTGTCCCTTGTCTTCATTATATCAGTCTGATTTGGCTTTGACCGCGAAGCTTTATCCAGAGACCCGGAAGCTATATCGATGGAAATATCAACTTTTTTCTGTTGATCTTCATCTGTCGGAATTTCTTCGTTTCCGCGAGAAACCGTTGGAATTTTAGCGCGAGACATATCATCTAACTTCGACTCTATTGGGATCTCGACTGAGAAAATCCTTTTTTTCTCTTCGCGAAGAATTTCTTCGTCCAACAAAGGTCGAGTACAATGTTGCGCTGCCGTAGCTCGGGTTATTGTTCTTTTCAGGAATTCTATTGAAGAAAGTTCTTCGGTGTTTTTATTCGTTTTTTTACGGATTTCTTCGTCCAAAAAGGACTGAGTAGAATTTCGCGCAGCGTCGCTTAGATTCAGTATTGGTGATGTTTTTGGTACCGCAGGAAGTTTTTTGATAGCTTTCGGATTTTCTTTCTGCCTATCGAGCGATCGAATCAACGAAGGTACCGGAAAGTTTTCGGCATTGATTTTCGAACGATTTCGACCCATCGAATCATCGACGTCCATAAAATCCTCGGCGAATTTTCTCAGGTGCGGTGTGTCGATGTATCGTCGGGCGGTCGAAGATATTTTCGATCTTTTTCGCGGTATCTCGCTTTCTGGAATATCCGTCTCGACGCTACGATATATCGCTCGATGCGATTGTTCGATATCGACGAAATGCCGTTTTTTCTCATCGTCGTTCAAAAATTTGTCTGTATCGGTTACGAAGCTTTCGACAACATTTTTCGGAATTTCGGAAACTGCGAACATTTTTTTCGACGGCGATGACGTCCATAAAAAAGATTCCACTTTGGCATTTTTCTTCTCGTGTTTCTCGTCAGTTTTATCACAGAACCCGTAGTTCCAGCGCTCGTTGGATAATTTATCGGTACATCGTTTGGTAGCTTTTTGATAAAATTCCACAAAGGAATCTGACATATCGTCGTCATCGAATTCCAACGATTTTTTGTTAATCTCAACGAGTGGATTTTTGGTGAATTGAAAAATTGGAAATTCTTTGTCGAACGAAATATTTTCGTTCCGAGAAAAATCACCGATTGTTGAGACACAATCATTTCCTTTCAGACATTCCGGTGTCAAAATTGATGATGAAATATCGTCGTTGCTACTCGATAACTCGAGAGTAGGGAGAGACAGTGTACAGCTTTGAGACTCAAGCTGGTTATTGTTTATTTCCAATTCGCAAAGTGTACACTGACTCAAGGAACTTTCGAGTTCGTAAACTGCTGCGTCGTAGAAAATCTTTTCACTGTTTTCGCGATCCATTATTATCTGAAAAACAACGAAATAATAACTCACAGACTGGATTTAAGTTGCTGAATGAATAAAAAAGAGTTTCAGTGTTGTATTCGACTTTTTTTAGGATTTTTTTTACTCTGCTGGCGGCATGTTGTACTAAACGTAGGAGCATTCAAAACTGCGCATGCGCGCGTACTACAAAGAGTTGTTCGATGATTCGCGAGTTATTTTTATTGTTTTTTCGCATCATCTATCAATATATAAGATAATAAAGGATAATTCGAAAAATGATTATCCTCAACTAAAAGAAATGACACCCGTTGATTCGAAATACCGATAGCCGATAAAAAATAAATAAAAATAACGTATTTCCATTATTTTATACGAAAGTGTAAAAAAAATGTCATCGATTTATTTGCGTTCTGGAAATAAAAAAAATATCGCCAAAATTACATTCCCAGTTAATTGTATTTTTAAAACCGGGTTTATCGCTCGTTAAAATCGACAAGCTGCCAAAAATTAAAAAATCTCTTTCTAACTGTTAAATACTGCAAAGTAAAAAAAAAATTAATTTATTTTCGTCGCAAATTTCAAAAAAAATGTTACAAAAATCTATTTTCAGTAGTCAATTAAATTTTTCCGATAATTAATACGCGAATTTTCTGAAAGAGTCTTTGCGAATAACGTTGGAGAATGAGAAAGCAATTTGCAAATTTCATTTGCACAAATTTTTTTTATTTTTATTTTTTTTATTTAAATATATCACATCGAACCGTGCGTTGGTCATCACCGGCCGGTGCTCTCGTTAGTTTCAACGTTGCGGACTCACGAGCGCATACTCTCAATTCAAAACAGAACACTGCACACCGGTCACCGTTATAACGGCTCGGACACGGGAGCGAAGCGATGTTTAGTCCGGCACATCGTCCTGTCGTTGACGTTGATGCCGACGTTAATTGGACGTACCCAGTCTGGCGTCCTTGTTCCCTTGTCTATGCATGCCGATGCGCTTCACGTTGCAGTGGCAACAGCATTCACTAGATCTCTCGCTCTCTCAGTCAAACAACAGAGTGGATGCCTCTCCTCGCACACCCTGACGATACACACAAACGCACACACCCTCACATACGCTCGTGTCGAATCCAGTTACAATGCAAATTCTCTTATCGCGTAACACGTGATTTTGCCATCGTCACTAATAATCATCCCCCACTAATTCCCGTCGTTATCATTAATAGAATCACGCCGGTGGGTCCGGTATAATTTCGGTTAGTCTGTTGTCAGAACGGTACGAGGGGATCGAAGTACGAAGAACCGCGTGAGAGTGCGAGTGACGGGAACAAAGTTATAGATGCTAACTGCCCGTTTGCTCTTTGACGATCTCCTAAATCTACTATTTACCAAATTTCTGCGATCAAATAGTTGAATAATTATAATTTTATATATTATTCGAAGAAAACCCAAGACAAACGCGCTGATTTAGTTCAACCTTATTAAAAGAGATTACAAGTGTCTGGCAAACAGCTTATATCGATTCTCAGCAAAGACATTACGATATATCCCAACGTCTGATTCCTCGTAAGACGGGTTTAACCCAAAAGCCTACGAGTTCATAGTTAAGCCACGAGACGAGAGAATAACTTGAAAGACGATAAGCGAAGCGAGTGCGTTATTCCTACTCGAATAATAGATGTATTAAGGGAAATATTGAATTCGATCGATGATCGTTCGACGGCAGACAGAAAGAGATTTTTTTTTTCTTCCGATTCGGATGGATATGAATGCATTCGTATATGAAAGCTTTATAAAAGGAGCGAAATAAAGAATAGAGCTTCCGCGCCATATGGATTTTCAGTGAGTTTCGAGAGATATGCGTGTACCGGATGGGGAATAAGACGAGCGTTATACGACTATATACCAGATATATAATGTGCTCTCTTTGATAATCTCGTTGAGCCGTAATGCTCGGAGAAGGGAAGGTACATAAGGAGTATATGTAGAGTCGGTAGACATGGAAAACGGCATTGGCAGGAAAATATTGAAGAGATTTTGCTTCGTGGATAGTGGATAGGGTTTCCTAATCCCGGCCCCCGGAGTAGCTGAAAATATTCGTCTCGACACAAGGAAAAGGGAGTCGCGATGCTTTAATAAGATGTTACCTAACTGCAGCGCGCAGCAATCACATTTTCTTTAATGTTTATATCATATATAAGAAAATATTCGCTGCATGCAGCAAAAACTGCGTTATAAATTATATTAAATTGCATACGTCCTCAACAATGATCGCTAAACGATTTTATGAATTGTATCGATGTTTTTTAAAAAATGTTTAAAATTTTACTAAAAAAACATAAATACAATAATAATAATAATCATTTATAATAAATATTATTATTTATTATCATAAATTTTATTTTATAGGATTCGCGAGCGAATATAAATTGACTTTATCTTTAATTAATTTCTGTTTATTCTCGCGGTGGTTGAAGCAATTTCGTGACTGTCGTTATGAATTTATTCGATACATAATCAGCGAAGTTTGGGCACTTTGAATCGCACGTTCCTTTCCGTAGAACAATATCTCTTGTATTTGTTTATTAATTTCACTTACATAAATGAGACAAAAGCCAATCTGCCATCGTCGAATAAATTATTATTTCGGATCAATAGACGGGACAAATATTGCATAAACAAATAAACGACAAAAATGCGTCACCGATATTCGTTATTTTCGTATTGGCTGCGGTATAAAAAATTTCGCGTGAAATGTTCAGACTAATTTGCTTTTCTCGTATAAAATATTCAGCTATCGAGATTTTCAGATAAATATATAAAAATTCTGATGCATTTTTTCGTAGCCAATAAAAATTATTTCGAACTATTAACGAAATATGTTAAAACGTAATCCACACTGAACGGTAAAAATAGTTGCGCTATTTATTTTTAAAAGTAGACACGTTTGGACGCTTCCATAATGATTATTAGCTGAGATAGGACCGCAGAGCAAAAAAAACGATAAATTCTAGACACAGAAGGGTGACAGTTATAAATAAGCTTACAATAGACTTCCGTGGAAAGCTGCACAACCCAATTGAACTCACTGTCGCATTTCATTATTTCTAACGAGTAAATGCAGCCGGATGGGCGGACAGCCACAGCGACGTAACCCATCTTTTTTTTTTCGAAAAGTAGTAATTTGTATATTTTAAAAACCGATTGACGTCATTGTTGTATAATACTGAAGAGGCTATTTTCCGCAGTTTCGACAAAATAGGGTTCGATTTGTGTATCGAGGATGGATAAACGGCGGAGATAGAGCGGTAGGGTTATTTAAATTTGAGTGATAATTATCGAACCACTCACAGGCCAGTAATCGGCTTAAGTCGGCGAAGGGGGGAGAGGGGGGGTTGAGTTTATCGCCGATTTTCAGGTTAATTGGAAGCGTTGAAAGTTTATTCCAAACACTCTGGTTTAGCCGTGGCGGCGACCCGGTACTGTACCCGTCCCCCTCGGCAACTCACCTCTTCGCTCACTTCCCCTCTCCCGATCCGCGCCCCTGACTCGATTTGCCGGTGGCCGTAAACGGCTGATTATCACGGAAGGAACTCATTAGTGGACCATCCAATTAAATTCTGCACGATTATAAAAAAAAGACTCCCTAAGCGAAACGAGCGTCTGAATCAAAGTAATCGATTTAACTTCGATTGAATGCCAACAACGAACCCGCGGAAGATTGCACCTCATTTAATGGATAATATCGAACGTTAATTTCTCTCACGCTTCCGTTTACCGTAAGAACTCACTTTGCTTCATAGCAGCGATAAAAAAAAATATAGAAAAATAGTTTCGTTCTGACGATCACGTTGGTGTATATACATCGTACGATGTAACGAAGAAACGGATGTACAACTCATTCAATAATATGTAGGGATCGGGTGAATTTTTACTCCATAAAATGGTTTTTAAATTTTGTTCACATTCAATGAATATTAAATCAAATAATAACGAACCATTATTTTATTTTTCAAATTAAACATTAAAAAAATTATTCTTATTGCATTTTTTTTTAAATAAAAAGAAACAATTTCCCAACTTTTTTTAAATTTCCGGTTGCAAAAAGGAGCGTTATAAAGAAATTGTATTAGAAGAAAATAGTCAAATAGCAAATAATTACTCGTATACTGTTAATCGGGGGATTTCCAAACTCAATAAAAAATAAATTTCATGACTAAATTATTTTAAAGCGTAGTATATGCCATCTATAATCGATCATCATTATAATAAGGAAATGCCCGATAAATGGACTTTCACAGTAGTGAAATAACAGCATTTTCCTTCGATTTCCGTATGTACATATAACGCCTCGAGACGTTGTTGGGAACAGTTCGGTCGACCTTTTGTGAATAGAAGGGCCGTTGAGAATGGTCCATCTTGTGCTCTGCTGTACTCGACATCTCTTCCCGTACTCGACGTCTCGGCACTGCTTGTATACGTATTTTACACGAGTAGGAGAGTTGTTCCCAACTCCTCCTGGATGCACGTAGAAGGTATATACGGTTGCCGAGACTGCGAATCGAGTCTTCTCACCTCTCGGCCCTTCACGTTCCACGCCGAGGAACGTTACGAGAGAGGCTGCGATGTGAAATCCTCGAGAATACATAATGCTCTCGCGTTACCTTGGTATGTGCCACGAAAGACGTCACATACTACGGTGCATCGAGCACTTCACCGGATGCGCGAATGTCCCCAACGTTGTATGTGTCTCACTTCTCCCATTGATGCAAACTGACGAAGAGCCGGGGAGTACGCAAACGTAATACGGAATCGCGTGCACCGGACGAATGTCAATAGCAGGGACAATAGTCGTAGTTGTGCGAGAACCGAGCAGCAGCAGCGCCAGAGGGCTTCATAGTGGTATGAATTTGTGTTGGGATGGGTTAAGGTTGCCCGCGAGGAACGGAGACGAAGATATTGACGAAAGCTTGGAGTACGGACGTTGAATCGTGAGACAGAGGAAAGATAGACGATGAAGGGAGTGAAGTAGTTTGAACTGCAAGGGAGGTTTCGAACTGTGCGCCAGCATTTCACGGCGATGTTGGGGCTCCGGAGGTGGATCCTACGGATCTCGGTTGAAGCGAGAGAGAATGCAGCTGAGTGGGGTGACAGACGAAGACAGAATTTGGGAAAGCTTGCAGAGGATCGAGAGGTGGCGAGTGCGGTCTGGTCTTGAGTCAATATTTAGGGCTGGTGAGCCGCGATAATACTCGTGCAAATCTCTCTATCTCCGTTCCAGTAGTAGCTTTGGTATGCCGTCGTCTGCTTTCACTCCATCCTACAGCCTCCAACGTTTCTCTCTCCTCGTCATCTACCATTTCGTGTCTTTCTCACACTCAAAAGTCTGCGGTCATGCGAAACGTCAATGTATAGCTCGCATTTGCGCGCGGGTACCGAGAAACTCGAAACATTTCCCAGATGCGCTGATAGGGAAACTCCAACGAGAACAGAGCATGGGCTCCGTCACCGCGAGCCGCTGGAGGGGATTCCGGCGAGTTATAGAACACGTTGGAGAAACAATGGAAACTGGGAAATGGGGAAAACAACTTCTGATCAGATTCGTACCGAGTACCATGGTCAGACGTGCAGGAATGCCAAAATGGACAAGAAGTTTGAGTTTTAATCCTTGAAGACACCTTTCGACGGCCTTTTTCATCGGTGTAGACGGCTATGGCGCTGCATAAAGTGGTTGATTGTAGGAACCAATAAGCTATTGAGGGACCTACTTAGTCAGTTCTTGCAATTCATTTTTAACATCCAATTAGGTAGATTGTTGGTCGTATCTCTATACAAAATATCCAACCATATTTTATTCGTTTTAGTCCGGAATTTTTGGCGATATTTTAGTTATATGTTACAACTGTTACAGTCGATAAAAAGGAGTTAAGCGAACTTATAGTTCGTTGTCCCAACCAACTAACTATCAGCTGGTTGTCCCAATTAACTATTTGATCTTCCAACCCATTATCATCATTTTTTCACTATAATTTGCCCAAATCGTCAAGATCAACAATCCCAAGCAGTTTGGAAGTTTGACTTTCAAATTTAGGGATCTTACAAGAGTGATAACGACGACGGTCACGCGAGTTCGAAGTCCTCTTCGTCCTATGATTCACCTATCAAATCCCGAGTTGTTGACATGCGTGACAGAGGCCTCGCGACTGGCTATACCCCGACACGTGTCGGCAAACATACAAGAACCGTTGACGGCAATCCGTATACACAAAGACTGTCGTCATCGATTTTTTGTCGATAATGTATTCGCCTTGACGTTGACACGCATTTCTCTCGTCTACCACCGCGAAACCTTTCTCCACTCCTTCGCCTTATTTCCTGGCCGCGACGTAGCCGAGCAAATGGTTTTCTTTGTGCACAGTGAAGTATTGATAGTTTGCAATTATGCGTACCTGTCGAGGGCTTTGAGGTGTAGATTCAATGTCGGTTCCTTACGGCGATTCGCTGGCTTTGCGACAGCTTCGCGACGAGTTCTCTCACGATGTTCGCGCAGCTCTGCCGTGTCGTAATGCGCTGGAGTGTAATGCCTCACGTACGAACCCTTTGTGATAACTGGAATGAGATCAGACAATGTTAATGTAGATTTTTGGAAGGATAGTTCGATATATCTTCGCCTAAAAGTATACAAACAAAATGGATCACTGTGCTTAGTCATCATTAATTAGCAGAGTTTCCCATCGAACTATGAGTGTTCTTAATGATATATCGCATTAAGTTAATAATTCATGAGAAAGGGACGTGTAGTAAGGAAGAACGAGGGTTCTGATGAATGTAAGAGCACGAAACCAGAGATAAGACACACGTTAAGCATTAATGCAGCGTGTACGCGAGCTTGAAACAAGCCTGGAAGCGTTGCGCGGGGATATCGGAGCCTTCTATGTGTTCGCCAGTAGTCTATAGGGCTGACGCCAGAGGCAACCACCAACGACGTGTTTGTCCACGGAGTAACCGAAGGGGGTCGTTCATGTTGCCCGATCCTTGTATTCCCGTTGGTGAGGCTTGAGAGCTATACCAGGCCAAGCTTGAGGTCGGATCTCAAGGTACACAGACACTCTATACGCTGGATTAGTATCGGCTCTGGTCGAAAGAGACCATAGGATGATGGCGTTCCGGATTGCTTCTTCTCCCTGGTCGTAGTTGCTGGTTAACGCGGTAAGCACCTTTCCAAAGTACACGTCCGTATAGCTTGTTGAACGCATATAGCAGTTCATACTAAGCTATCACTGCATACGCTGCTCGCATTGTACATTCGGAGATAATGCGAGGCAAAGAATGGTGCAAAAAAAAAAATTCGTGACGAGACACTATTAAAAAAAAAATAGTAAATTTACTATTTCGAGCCGAATGAAATTTGCAGTAACGAAAATGAAACCATTTTGAAATTGAAATTAGTATAAATTTTTCGTAATATCGTGGATTTTATAGTGAATTTAATATATTAATATTAAATACGGTTACATTAAGTTTAATACGGATTAAATCAAGAGACGCGGCAGCGTCTCGATGCCACGTACTTTTCTATACTCATATATGCTGTTTCGCGAAATTTTTATATTTCTATGATAATTATTCTATGATGTATCAGAAATTTTGCGATATCAAATTGAAAACCAATTTGAAAAAGAAATGTTTGGAATTTATATGCGATGATTTTGCGGCTCCATGCCTCGCGATCCAAACAAATAGGTTTTTAAATAAACGAAATATTAAATTAAATAAAGGATTCTGTATGACGAAATAAAAAAAAAAATGTATATATATAAAAAAAGGAAGATACACAATACGCAAAAAGAATAGAATTAATCGGGACGGGATTTTTATAGTGGCAGATTGTGACACGTAACGTGGTATGATTGACGTTGACGCACACAACGACGGAAAAGTGAACTTCGTATATAAAAAAAAAGTGCAATAACTGGATGAGAGAAAAATAAAATTGGTACATTCGGTGAGCGACAGCAGCCGCAAAACGACGCGCGACATATATCTATATGTTCGCATTTATCAGTGTCGTGTCGATCCAGTCGATTCTACCTATTTTCCACCGAATGATCTCTCGACTCGTTCCAATAGCATAATAACGCTGATGTCATGCGCGTGTTTTATCATTTATTCGAATTCGATATTTTGCGTGATTATAATCGAACAAATTTCTCTTCGTTGCTTTCCTGTTTTTTATCTTAAAAATAAAACTTCCCGACAATATTCTTCTTTACAATTTTTTTTAAACGCTCCCATACAATTCATCGCGGATATAAAACACAGAGTTAGATTCCGAACTTTTTATTCGCGGAAATGAATCGTAAATTCACCGATTAATTTTTATTCTTTCCAAGGAAAAAATGCAATTAAGATATGCGCTTTATTGTCCTCATTAACATACATATTTTTAGTGTTATCATTGCGGCAGGTTCCACAGGTTGAATCTGAGTTGCTTAAATATGCAGAATCCGATTTATATACCAAGATTAAAGGATTTCGATAAACTGCATTACGATGTAGCGAAAAATCCGAGTTTTACGCTGCTTTTTTAGTAAAAAAAAAAAAAAAAAAATAACATAACCGACTGGAATCTATATAAGATTCCATATTTAAAATCTATTTAATTGGTTTGACCAAAATTTATAATTTCATTGTCCTTTTGTTCAAGTTAATAATAATAATGATTATTATAATTGTTCCAATAATATTATAATATTAATATATCATTATTATTTGTATGTACGTGTCTTGAAATCAATATAATTCTTCAATGAAATCAATTTTTTTTTTTTTTTTTTTAATAAACTTTACGTATAATGAAATGACATGACAAGAATTCTCGTGAACTTTCCGGTTTGCCGAAGCGTCAAGCTTTCAATCAGCAGCGTCCGTAATACGGTGCATTACGACGTTGTTACATACGTACAAAGCTGTAAATTTCCATTCGGTACAGAACGCTCGGTAGTGCACACAGCATTACGAGTTTAGGGTTTGATGCGAATCGTAGCGTATTCGGTGGTTCCCCGAACGTTTCAGCGAGCGTTCTATGTGTGGCTCTCGTTCTACTGGGGGAACGCTGCGGCTTGCCGAATACGAACGCTCGTTTCTACTTCCGCTACGGTTGGCTCTTTATGGACTTTACTACTGACTACAGAGCGCGCTTCAGTCTTTTCCGCGTTTCACTCCGTTCCCCGTCGCACCGCACCCCCGCCATTTCCAATATAACGCAGCACAGTGGCTCGAGCTTTTTTTTTCGCGCTATCTACCAAGCGCAACACATTCTTTACACCTCTATTTTCGCTGATATGATCGCCGGTCTCGACCTATCGATTCGTGTCCGCACCTATAAAAATCCTACTGTAGAGAAACAAGTCAATAATCTCGCGATACGGCAACGCTGATGAATCTTTCAACACTCTCGTCAAAGACTCGGTGACATCCAAGATTCACTTTTAGGACATCCGGTCGCAATAAAAAAAGAAAGGTAACGTTATCGGTTGTATTAAGGGGATGTGGCACACCGACCAGCCGTTTTCCGTCGCGCCACTGCGACTACTATGGCACTATCCCTCTCGCATTTATGGAGCCTCGACAACTGCGCCACATCCTCTTAGGATATAAAAATTACACGGGGAAAAAGCGAAGACTAATAAATGTCATTACGACCCTCCAAAACTGATCCCCAATGAAATATTTCCGATAACACAATCTGACAGTGGAATATATTTATTTTTTAAATAAAGATCGTATGTTTCTCTATCCCCCAATGTATGTACATCGTTCTTGCGACTGGAAATAGGAAAATATTGGTTTTGTAACATTGTTACAAAAGTATCGAAAATTTCGATGGATCGCGGTGATCTCCGTTGGAGTGTATAGTTACGAATTTAACGGAAACTGGCTTGTTATTTGCGGTGTGCGATATGCGAGAAAATAGAAGGATATAGAGAGAAAGAAGATATAGGTATATAGGAAACACCGCACGGTTTTTCCCGCGAGTTCGAGTTTCAAACCGTTCGGGATTTCTATATCCGGAGTAGAGCGTGAATCATACATTCCGTATGCCATATAACCGCTGGACTGCTAGTTCTGTATGTATTGTATACATACATCTCTATATCGGGCAGAAACGAAAATCCGTTTAGCACAGAGAGGTAGGAGTCGTATAACAGTAGGAAGTTCGACGGATGCCGACGATGAAGCGGAGGCGGATGCTGTGGAACCGGTGTGTGTCGCCCTTGCCGTGCTGCTGGTTGCGCGAGAGAACGTTTTCGAGCGGACGACATGCAACGAAGCAGCAAACATCCGGTAGAACGGACACGGACAGCGACGTTCCGCAACCGGGAATAATGTCCTGCCAAGCCGACGTCATCCTCCTGAGGATCGATCATTCCTAACAAGCACACGGTGCAGATGCACGTGATGCCCGACGGGGACGCCTGATTCTCATCGCACAATTGCCGTGAAATCAAACTACCATGGATTTCTGACTGTGGAATCATACCACACGGTTGCTCATTCTCTTTGAGGATAACGCACAATGCTCGGGTGGGTATTCACGATACTTCGGTGTTACGATTTACGGCTACGGTAGACGACCGGATAAGTTAAACTCGGAAAATAGTCCTTTATATTCCCTTAAATTCAATTCATTTTCTATAAATCCATTATTCTACATTTTTTTTCTCCATAGAGTAGTATCTCTTTAACACAGATTTTTTTTTATACACGATTGCAAATCATTTTTGCAATTTTAATACGCGATTAAGTCGACTGTACTGCAAGGGACTGCCTTGAGGAATTTCTTAATTCGTTGGTAGAAAGTTCAGTTCATCGAATCTATCGATTCGACGATATATTTTGGATGAACTTGAAGTTAAAATGGCACTTAGAAAGTAGTTTATACATTTGCCCGGGCTTTTCGAAAGGGCGCAAATCTTGTTGAGAACAACTTCGATTAGTCGCCTCGTTCAGGTTGTTTCGCAAAGTTAATCTTAGCGAGTAAAAAAAAAAAAAAAAAAAAAAAAAGAACAAACAAGTGAGTCACTGAATTGCTTCTACTCAACATCGAAATGAATAACTGCGAAGCGATGTATCACGAAAGAATGGCGAAGTTGGCGAATTTTTTTTTTTTTTTTTTTTTTTTTTTTTTTTTTTTTTTCAAACGAAAAAACAAGAATACTTTACGTGGGAAAATAGCTGAGCAACACCGGATGTCATGGCCATACGGTATCGCAGTGATTGATGAGATTGTAAGTCGTTTCGAAGAACAGTATAAAACCGGGTATAGCGCAAATGACAGATAACTGCGAGGCAAGCGAATTTATATAATGATAAATTGTGACGTCGAGAGAGAAAGGAAGATTGCTTTATTCAGTATTAAATTTCTATTATACGCAGGTGTAAATGAACATCATATTTACATATATATAGTTGCGGAAAATGTATAATATAATAATAATAATAATAATGTAAAGTAGAGATTCTTCTTCGGATGCAGTGAGAATAACTCGGGCAGCGGGGAGACTCGAGAGTTGCATCAGAATCTCGACCAATTAGTTTTCATTTCCTCTCTCGAGGACACTAATTCTCTTCTTCCACTTCCATTTCTGCATCTCCCTTTCTGCCTTCTCCTACACGCGACGAGTTAACATTGTCCCTCTTTCGGAAAAGCCCGTGGGAGAGCTGTAGCTTACTTTGTAACTTACAAGCTCGTAATTCCCCAAACGGCCTCATGAAATTACTCGCTACTGTGACGCTCTCTGAGCATCAGCGACGAGTGGGCCAGCTATTGTCTCACGGTTCTCAGCCATTTTCGTGAATAATACAGACGGCAGGGATTGGGAACTCGCAAGTGGCTGACGTCTGGATGGATCATTTTCTTTTTTGAATGCTCTCTTCAAATGCTTTTAAATGTTATGAAATATTCGCGTAATAACCTTAAAATAAAAAAAATAAATAAAATAAAAAAAATCTCGAGCTATTTTTCTGATATCTCTCATAGCGTGTAACTGACATGATAGATATTTTTTTTTCCGTATTCAATCCGAATAGTTCCGCGAAGAGTTATTGGTCTCGTCGAACTTTCGGCAAGGATTTCGTTTTGACATTAAAATTTCAAATGCGAGTCGACAGGCTGGAGAACGAATGACGCAAGTTGTACCGCTCAGACCGTAAATGAAAATTCGCGTCAATAATTCTCCGAACGATGTCGATCGAATTCTCGTATTTTTTTTTTTTTTTTTTTTAATAACGCACCGTGATTGCTTCGCATTTCGAGAGCGCGCTTCGTCGTATATTCCACTCGTGCGCGTCACGATTTAAATGGTTTTTTTTTTCCTCTTACGAACATTCGTTTTTGCAGATGCGTTAATTTAGTTTACGCACCTGTGCGAGTGATTGAAAAACATTGACGGACAGTTCGAACGATTAAATGTAAATTGGAAGAGAAAAAAAAATACAACCGAGGTGTCGAATGGAAATCGTTAAATTCTCGTTCGTGATTAACGTGACGATTTTTTTTTTCTCGCGATTAACTCTCCACCTCGTTTCTTCGTGTCCGAAACGTTCGCAAGGGCTTCTTGCGTAATGAATTTTGCAAAAGCGGATTAACGTCACTAGCGAGGCGTAAATTAGAGGGTCGAGTGGATTCCATGGGCGCGTATTACAAGCTGAAAAAGAGTTCCTAAGTGAAAAAAAAAAAAGAAAAAAAAAATTGCCCGCTCCTTTGCAAGTCTTTGGCAGCCGGTACCGAAAAGTGAAATATTTCAGCACAAATTTGTCGCTCCACAGTAGCAAGTCTTTGCGTATTCAATTTTTATTTCCATTCGTCGTAAAGTTCTCGTAAAAATTCGAGTCGATGTATCAAATTTTACGGTAATAATCGTAACGAAAACTCGCGTAGGCGGATCGTTGAATAAGAATGCCGGGGCAGTTGAAGTTGCCGAGCGTTATGAACCCTCGAAGGCTCCCCCGAGGGATCCTCACCCTTTCGATCGACTTGCAGAAGAAGCGACGATTAAGCTAACGGTGTGTGAGGGTGGGATTCCCCTTGTGGGTTCGAAATTTCTATTCTATTAATTTTTTTGCACTGCCGTCGTTACTTTAAGGTATAGTAACCCGACAGATTTGTTTTTTAAAAAATGCGTCCAAACTTCGGGTCCACATTACTTAAGATACTATCAAATTTTTATATTGACTATTTTTTTATCGACGATTGGTACGTAGTTTCAATAGTCGTTTTTTCCTAATTATCTCGTCTTATCGAAATAAAGACTCAATACATTTTAATATTAATCAAGTTGCTTCTATCTCGATGCGATATAATATCACAATTGCAACTTTTCCATAGGATATCGCGCACACTTTACCGAAGCGACTGATTTTCCCGAATGTTAACTTTCTCTTTGCCCTGTGGGCTTTCATCAAATTCTATTGGTAACAGCCCTTTGGCTTTGCCACGCATACGATTTGTGCCTCCGCATTTCGAACAACCGCGCGCGGAACCACACGCGCGTGCATCTACGCGAATAGAACAATGGCACTAGATTCGCAACACAATGCGTTTTATCCTCCCTATTATCACTAATGATCGCGAATGCCACAACCCCGTTAGTTGTGAGCTGTTCGCGGCTCATTCTCGACCCTCTTGATGTCGAATTATTTCGCGAAATCATCCAACTCATTCAAAATATTTACTCGTTCATCTCATTTCCCGATTTTCATTGACCAACCTAAATTCCATGCAATGTTCCGAAACGTCGAGCATAGAAAAAAAAAAAAAAAAAAAAATCCCGAAAATCTGTATCCTTCATTGGTTTCGGTCGAAATCGCGTTCTCATTCACTACGAGACTCGCGCGCATAGTTACGAACTCGATTCGACGTATTACAATCATACCGATACATTCCAGTCCGGTATATATAGATATATCGGATGTGTGTGGATATTGGTCGTATAGTCCGTAGGTAACAACCGACATGGCCACTTTTCCACCAATCAACCCCCGCGAAGCCCGCGATTGTCCCGGCAATTTGTGCGCGGTAACCTCCTGCCGGTTTTTTTGCTCTTCTTGCCTCGTCTCGCTCTCCCACACGCGCTACTCTTTCGAATTCCGACACTCGCATTTTTTCATTTGATCCTTTTTTTTTTTTTTTTTTTTTCGTTGTTTCCCTGACACGAGCGATCGAGCCGTTCGAGCATCGGGTTTAGTTCGTACGTGCGTGTTCGCATCGATGTTCGCGCAATTCGTTGGATCCGAGGGAACGTTGTTGTTTCCACCACCTCCTTCGGATTCTTTGGGTTCCCGGTTTTTTTTTTTTTTTTTTTTTTTTTTTTTTCAGTTTCATTTAGTTCCTCTTTTTTTCAACAAACCAGCATCCCCTGTGGGGTTGCCGTGATCCCAGTGGCAGGGAGTACAATCAGCACAGGACGCGGTGGAAACGAAACGAGGGCGTGGGGGGTGTGAGTTCAATCAGGAAATCGTTCGCGTCGATGCGGCAATGGGAAATCGCTTCTAATTTTCATCGTGGCCTATACGCGCTCACCGCGCGAACGCCTCTGCGTCCGGGCTTCATATGCGCGTTATTGTGTGGACTTGTGTACCGCGCCCGATCGTCCACAGTGACGGAAACAACGATTGTTAGCCGGGAATCGATACGAGTAGACGAACGATTCGACTTGACCACTTTTGTTCGGCCATTGAGAAAAATCACAAGTTGGAACAGCAAGGATTCTGCTGTAGACACAAAAAAAAATGCGTTGTACAGCAAAATTATTGATGACCAAACTAATCATTTTTCGCAGTGTACGATGTCTATCTGATATCTAGTTACCGATCGCCTGTTATTATTATAACAGGTCGCGCGCTACACCGCTCCAAACTTTGGTCGAATATTGCATTATTAACCGCAGTACCGCAATTGCAAAGCTCGTTATAATTGTATGCCCGATTAAACTTCTTTACCGCAGCGAGGAGGAGATAAATTTATCGCGATCGATGATCGAAACAAACGCAACTGATTATATACTATAAAATCGTGTCGCGATGAAAACGAGTATCGATAATTGTGGCGTCAATCGGAACGGTTGTTTCATAACTTGTCACAATCGCATACCCAATTAAACTTCTTTGCCGCAACATTGCCACAGCTCTCACCGACGATACAAGTGTCATTTCGATTATACGGAAAATCATAAAATCCACGAATTCGAGAATCAATAAGAGTGATAGCAACCGCAGCGTTTCAACGATAATTGAAACATCCCGTGAGCAATTAACTACGTCGACGTCGGATAAACTCGCCAATAAACAAGTAAACAAATGCAATCGATTACCCGTAATTCATTAAAATGCATGCATCCCGAGAATTACATTTAAACACATTGCATAGCGATGCAAGTGTCGCAACAATAATATTTTGCTTTCGAAAGCGTCGTTGCTTTGTTATCGTCGTGTCGAACGAGCGTTGAAAACAATTTTTTTTCGTACGATATCGCGAGAAAATCGGTTGTTTGAACATTCCGCTCGGTTTTGGTTTTTCGTGTCTCGTTACTTACCGAGGTGAGTTTACATTTTTCAAAATGTTGAAATCCGACCTCTCCGTATAACAAGAACAATTCTTCAGTACAGTGAACATTTTGTACTAAAAAATGAGAATTTTTCGAATTTGGAATCCTCTGCAAAAACCCGATACCAAACGAGGGAGCTTCGCAATCCCATCATCCGCTTTACTCTCTCATTAAAACAATAAAACCGAATAGAAATGACAGTGGTTTGTCAATTCTATACATTAAATATCAATACTTTCAAAGTATTATATCGGAATATGGGCCATCGATTGGACAGCATTTTGTAATGAAAACTGCGAGAACCGATACAGTGACCACAACCGATTCATCCTTAGTAACAAGTGGTTAATCTGCAAAAACTTTATATGAAATGATAAACTCCGTGAACACCGTTTGCATTCATTTATTCGTATTCCCTGACTGCACCGAATGTTTTTTCCTACTGTCTGTAACAATTAAAAACTTTGTACCGATCAACCACTTCCTAGTTGTCGTTTTTTTGCAGAATTCTGATTTGCTTTCAAATCTACGATAAAAATGTCACCCATAACCTGAAAAACCGTCAGAACGCGAAAGTGATCTCGTAGTGACTGTTGTAGGGTTGAAACCTTTATGGATTATTTGCATACATTGATGAATAGTTAACGATACACATCGGTTATCAGAGACTATTTATTTATGTATCGTCGCTTGTATATTCAAGCTTTGAAGATATATCGGCAAAGTACACAGTGGTTACCACTATATAATGTATGACTACGTAGTTTCGGTGGTGTCACGACGAGATATTTAGGGATTGGATCTGATACAGCAGGACGTTATCCACTTCTCACCCTCTGCTTTCGGTGATACAATATAGGTATGTTATGTATATATGTACGCCGTTGTAGCGATAGCCTCTGTGTACAATCAACCCTGCCTACTCCCTCTGCCACCCCCACCCAACCCCTTCACCTCTCCCCTTGATTTGATAGGATGGCCCAGATTCGTGGCCGTTCCATCGTTAGTCCTACACCAACGTGGTTCTAGGGCTATCTCTCGCACGAACGAACGAACGAACGTATTATCTCATAGCGAGCATCGCGAAGCGATTCGCTATGGTCGACGCTGTGCCGATCAAACCGCTCGTCCTCTCACTCTCGCTAGGCTTGTACACCGCGGATCGTGAGGGGGTTGTTTCACGCGTTTTGCCTTGTTTGCGTTGAACGACAGCTCGATGTTGTCCACCGTGCCAGAGAGCTTCGATCGATCGTACGTTTTATCGATCTCTCGCGCTCTCTCTCTCTCTCTCTCTCTCTCTCTCTCTCAGTCACTCTCTCGGTTCGAACGCAAACGCGAAACGTTGCGTAGCCGCAGTTCCGGTTTTCTGACGGCCATATACGTCAGTCCTGCCCAACCCGAACGTCGTAAAAATTCATGGCTGTACTTTACGACAAGGGACAACCCGAATTTCCGCTAACGATCCGCGCGATACCTCCAACCCCCTCGCTTTCTCTCTTCACCGCTCACTCGACGATATACATAGAGCTTCTAACAACCGATAGTAAGTTCAAATAGGGAGAAAAAAAATGTACGAACGAAGGTAGAGTCGGGAAGACGAGTAGGGAAAATAAGGGCGAAAGAGAGAAAACGACGACGAACCATTTCGGATCTGTTCGTGTAACCTCACGCCGATTTCGTTTCTTTGCCGTGTTCTCTGCAGACAGCTAACCAACCCTCTTGCCTCGCTTCTCTATACTGGTTCCCCTTTTACCACGAGGAAACTCGACGTTGACTGTGCAACCGTTTTTTATTGCCAGCTCTGCTTCTCGTTTACGATCCTTTCTGCGCTCGGCGGTGCGCGCACTTTTTACGAGATATCGATAAATAGGTAGAGAGGAGAAAGAGAGAGATGGCCGTGAGTCGGACGAGCGAACGCGCGTGTTACTACACTGTATACACAGAGAAAGGACATAGAGTGGAAGAGAGTGCATCGTAAACTACTGAGGCCAGGAGGAAGGGTTTCGCCGATGCGTCGACAGTGAAGTATAAAGAGCTCGGATATACTATACAGGTCTAGTTGAGCTTTTTTCGAGGTAAATTTTGTTATGTTTCTCTATCTTCGTGCTGCGACCTGACTCACTCGCCGTGTTAGCCTCTTAACAATGACGTTTTTTTTTTTTTTTTTTTTTTTTTTTTTTCTCTCTCGACCATTATCAACGGTACTGTGTCGGTCTCTTTCAACGCTTGGGCATTTTCATCCGTAACGCTTGCGATCGCTTTTTCCGCTTTGCCGGATTACTCGTTAAATCCATACATAAATTAGAATTTGCGAAAAAATTTCCATTATCCGAGATACTACGGGGAGGAGGGGGAGGGTGAGGCGAAAGCTCATTCGGAAAAGGCAGTGGGGATGAGAAATGAAAAAATATTCCACCTCTAGCTTTCTCTGCGTCCGGAACTCTCTCTCTCTCTCTCTCTCTTCATCCCCTTCATATCGCGTCATTAACGAAAGCCGATTGCAAGGCGAAATGTATCACTTTTTGTGTCAAAGAAACGCAAGATTTTTACTTTGTCCGTTTCATTAATTCCATACCGATGTGTAAAAAAATAAAATGAAAAGGGAAATCGAAATTAGAAATGAAAAAAACGAGCGAAAGGTTTCGTATTCGCGTCACAGAGGGATGAAAAAAATTCTGATATCTATACATGTCGAAATTTTAAAAAAATATCTTTTCGGTGAAAATTCTATTTATCATCCGTAAAAAAATAATTAACCAATGCTGGGGGTATCGAAACTGATTCTGGGGCTATTGTTTCGTCAGTAACAATGGAAAGGAGGATTGCATTTTTTTTTTTTTATCAAACCACACAAGTGCATTGAGAGCTCATATCATTCGATGCATCGTATAAAGCTTGCAGCAGTGAGAATAGTATAATAGCATATTTCGAATATGAAATAATCACTAATAATTCTATATCGGGATTATTGTAAAATTTTGCAATATATTTTTTTTTGCTTCGTTGTTCAGCGAATAAAAAGGAAACATTGAAAATTCGTGAAAATCTGATGAACGATCGTTCGGTTGGTAAAAATAATTTTACAAAATGTACGTTATTATTTTTTACTACAAGTAGCAGGGATGCTACACCACATTATTAGGGGATCGTTGCAAGCGGCAAGATCCGCAATATATCTGTGTAAAATCTCTGCATACCGAAGCCGTTCGCGGTCGACTAGTTACCTTGCGAAATCTCGTTCCAAATCTCTATCCAATTTCGTCGCTGTAACCCCAATCTCCGCGCAGTGGTTTCAAGCCTACTTTATACAACTTAACTGTCAGGGAAAGGCAAGTGGGGAAGAAGAGCTTTTTTTTTTTTAAATCCCAGAACCGTAACTGCGCTTCGAATGGCGTGGCTGAAGGAGAGATGTATCTTTTTTTCGCGGCAAAGAGCCCAAGGGTGGTGAGAACGTCGTGGATAAGTGGGTGAGTTAGTGCCTCTGGGATCGTTAACCGGAAATCGAGAAAGATTATCACCCGACGACAGAACCCGGAAACGAGGAATGTCCATATACGACCGCAGTCACCGAGCGCTTCAACCTGATCGATGGCTTTCCAAATATAGAACGAGAACAGCCAAGGAAAACATACGAAATGATACGACGACGAAAACGGCCGTTTGAAGCTCGTTACCACGTTCTCGCTGTGTCTCCCCTGCCTTCGGTTGAATCTCACCCTCAACCCTCGCACCGGAGTTACTATAACGGGATAGTATACTCAGCGTTTTCCTCCGCCGGAAAATCTTTTTCTTCAATGCGAAAGATTTTCTCGGGCGAAGAAAAATCGATAAAATACATTCGTACGCGAGAAAAATCCTGCTGAATATATATTTTTGTGTCTGAATATTTTTCTCTCCTATATATCCCCTGCCATCCGTGAACAGTCCTGATGTTGATGCCAAACGAGGGTTCGCGATATCGAATTCACATTAGGTGTATCGGAATAACAACATGTGTGGTTTTATATATACGATAACGGAGAGACGTTTATCAAAGAAATTTTCGTCAAAACGGTGACGAATCTTATTTTTTAAAAATCATGAATGATAAAGGTAACAAAAAAAAAAAAAGAACGATGTTGGAGACAAATTTGCACATTCTTCAGTTACAAATTGCCTATCGCCTTGGAAGCTTAAGGAGGATGTATCTCGTTACATTACGAGCCAAAAGTGAGATTCAAAGAGAATTTCGAATTCTTCCCATTGGAATGAAAATCAGAATAAATTCAACCGTGTAGAAGGACATTAAATGCTAAGAACATTAAACCTGTATAATTCAAATTCCAAAAAAATATTAATAATATGGAAAAAAAAAATGTAGCAAAAGTTGATTCGTTAATTTCTCGAAATATACGCATACGGATTTTTAAACATTTTTTTCTAATTTTCGAAAATTCTGGTTTTCGAAAAAGATTAATCGATATTTGCGAATATTTCGATCAATCACCCGAAAACAATTTTTTTCTAACGAATTTGTTATAAACTTTTTGACATTATTATTATGAAAAATCAATATTCCCAGCACCTTCTATATGGTGGATTTTTTTTTCAGATTTTTACTCCATTGGAAAGTATTCGAAATTCTCTCTGAATCTCCCTTTTGACTGGAAATGTAACGATACACCCTCCTTAACGCGGCTTCGTTAAATCGTAAAATGATAAAGACGAAGAATAATCAAATGATATCTCGGCTCTCTCGCCAAATTTACATTTTCCTCCGTTACAAATTGCTTATCGGCTTACGAAACTTAACGAAGCAGATTTTTTTTTCTTAGTTTTCTTTTTTTTTTTTCAACTTTAACTTTCATTATTTCTCGAGTGAAAGTACAATTCAGGAATGAACTTCAATTCTTATAATCTCGAAATCTCTTTGCCTTCGAAGCTTTGAGCTGCGAACTGGTTTCCGATAGTCTCGTTTAAAATAATGAGAAAGACGAGGTTGAACGGGGATCGCATCCGGAGGAACAATTGTGTCTTAACTATCCTTTAAGCTCTATCATTCACTCCGGGCACTCCGATCTCGTGTTACCGTCTCGCTGATGTCGTCACGTTGCTGCTCTGTGCTCTCGTCGTTAATGATTGTAATGAAATTCCTCGTAGCAATTTCCTTCGACCCGTATACATCGAACGAAAATACACGGGCGCTTACACACACACATATATATATATATATATATGTGTGTATACATCTATACAGAGATCCTGACAAAATCCTCATCTTCGTGATTGAAGGCAGCGAGAACATGATACTTCATGGTAAGAAACCCGAACGCTCGTTTCGCCTCTCCGAACAGAGGTGGAGCAAACTTATCCGTCGGTGGCGAGAGTAACGGATTGAGAGTGACGGAATGGGGATGGAGCCATTGTACTCACGTGCTGAAGAGCAAGTGTTGAGAGAGAGGATAGTTTTGAAGTTTACTGCTCCCACGGGTCAGAGTTCTCGCTCTCGCAGCTCGTCTGAAACGTATCGGTTTCCTCGGTGGTTGTAAAATTATCCTCCACAGTTATTGGCAGACTCGCGCGCGTACCCACGTTCAAAAATGCAATTTAACGCCGTTTCTATGTTCTTCGCGAACGAATAAAAATAAATCAATTCTTTTTATGCGCCGTCATAGAAACTAAAATCCGAAATACCTATTCGGGTAAATTTGATTTAATTAATTTAATAATTCTAATTATTTAATTAATTTTTGAAATTTTCATAATTTTCATAATTTTCATAATTTTCATAATTTTCATAATTTTGATAATTTTATTCGAACAATGAAAGAATATCTGTCTGCCCAATTCTAATCTCTTTTCTCCGTCAAATGTACGTGGATTACGTTATACTTGGGTTACTCGATATAGTGTGTGTAAATTATTATTCCGAATCTCTGATATACATATGATACCATTCATGATAAAATCGCAACTTGTCCGAAGTTTACGGTTACGTGTCGGCACAGAGCGAGGATTCAAGGGCTCTCAAGAAGCATCAAGGGATCGAATGATGAAAAGAGGTATCAGGAACGTTGGCTAAAGGCCGAAGAAGCCACGATCACAGCGAGAGGGATAAGTGAGGAGGGAGATGAGGAGTGTTAGCTGAAAAAGGAGGATGACGGCATGAAAAAAAGGATATGAAAGGAGAGTGGACGAGAGAGGGTGGGGATAAAAAAAACGCTGTGGAGGAGATCGAAAGAGAAAGGGGGATGTCGGGGTGGGGTGGGGAGGGGGCTGAGGAGGCTGAATGAGAAGACTGAGAAAGGCAAAACGAGAGAACGAAGACGAGGAGAAGGAGGTGAGCTCTACCTTTGCGGACGACGAGACTTTCATGACGCGCTCTCATCCTCCATCGAAACGAAGAGCCCTCACTCGGGCCCCACTCGACCCCGATGTAACGACCTTGCACACGCGCTGTAACTCAATCTTTATATGAAATCTTCTTATCGTCGAGTAGCAGGTGCGAGGCGCCCGTACTACGGAGGAAAGAGGACAAGAGATCTCGATATAGACGAGGATATAGTATGTGTAGATATACATGTATATATACTTTTATATACTATACTTATACGATGAGAACGTGAAAGGTAATTTTCGCTCCGGGGCACATACCTACTTCGACTACCTAGCAGTATATATATTTTTTTTATTTTTACCCTTCCCGCGACGATCGAAGCCTGGCAAACACTTCTCTTTCATTTATTCTTTCGTACAAGTCTCACAAACTCAATTATTTATTTGATTTAGACGAGATAGAAGAACTGAGGGGTCGCGGGGGGGGGAAGCAAAGTCAAACGAATATCCACTTTTCTTCTATCGCGTCGATGTTTCCTTTGATCGGGAAAAAAAAATACGGAAGTAGATTCGCGCAAGTTGGCGGAAAGGAAACATCGCGAGTAGCTCCAGGCTGCGTAAACCAACGAAGAATATTCTTGTTCACTTTTCAACCTCTTACGCTCCTCGTTAAAGGCGCTTTCGATACTCTCTTTCTACCGTTTCTTCGTATGTATACTCACTAGATAAGCGAAACTTTTTCTTTCCGAGCTTAGGGCGTTTTTTTAAATTATTTTTTTATTCTTAGCCCTCTCGACAATTTTCTCTCACTGTTTCACTCGCTTTTCTCATTCTCTGACTTTGCCACCATACTCTATGGTCCACACTCTCTTTCACACGGTGGTGGTTTTTTTTTTTTTTTTCTTTACCCGGCGCCACTGACGCCAGACTCTGTGCGCCCCTACCTCCCCCCCTCTCCCCCCCGGCTGAGGTACTTTACGACAAACGTCTGTGGAATGGCCTACGTGTGTGTGAGCTTTTCAACGTGGTAACTCTGTTTTCACTCGTCTGCTTCTCTGTCTCTGGTGTTTCTGTATTGCAGCCAGTCTGGCGCGTTTGGCGGGCAAAAATAAGGCCGCAATATCGCACCCTCTAATGCCACCGCGGCTTCCGGGCAATCCAGACCGACGACGAAAGTAAACGCCGCGCATTACGGCGACGAAACAATAACAGAATTATTTTTTTTTTTTTTTCTTTTTTTTTTCTTACACATAAAAAAAGTAAATTGGCTGTTGATATGTTTATGAAAAGGGTGCGACAATTTCACGCGATTTAATGAAATAATTTATAATTAGGCAATGAGACAAATTTGCTTACAAAATAGCGTACAACAGTTACTGGGTCGGTCTTTCTGTTCTGTAAGCGAGGAGTCAAGATTGTTGAGGTACTCGAACAGACGGGGTTGCAGCTCGTGATTCTCCGGGCTCGTGATTACAGCGTTAACGTATATTTGAGAGAATTTCCCCGTGGTATTTCGAGGATGATGAGAGCAACCGGGTCGTCGGTCGAAATTCAAGCTCGTTATCGAGTAAACTTAGCTACGTACACCTTACTGAAAGAGGAAGAGAGAGAAAGAGAGAGAGAGAGAGAGAGAGAGAGAGTGGGGCGTTCGAGGGAGAAAAAGCTTCTGCCGGTGGGGAAAAGGCCACACGCTGCTTCGGCTCCTTTGACTCTGTTCGTCAGTTACACATTTCTCTGCACACGAGTTGCCCTTTTGACACGATGGTACGGTAATAGTACCAAGTCGTCTGGCTCTACCGTCTGACTCTCGGAATTCTCGAACAGAAGTGGCAAAGATGAAGATAAAAAAAGAACAGATAAAACGAAAAATCAAGTGCTGGCCGTGATAAGAGTTTCTGAAAACCTGTAGCTTCCATCGCTAAACGTCCATCACTCTATATATAGTAAAACTTATAAGATAATAACGAACGCGTGCGAAGAAAAATGAATCGCTGCTTCAACGAACGGATAAAGGGAGAAATATGATCCAATGATTCGCGGATTAAATTCGTTGGCCCACCTGATTAGTTAGATAAGACACCCAATTGGTTGATAAGACAATCAATTGATTGGATGACACAACCTACTGATCGGTTAACGCATTCAATTGATTGGTTGTAGCATGATAAACATGCCGTTGCTGAAGTCGGGACTTCTTTTTTACATCTTTGAACCAAAATACAACTTCGAACAAACATAAAATTCCGTTTGGAACTCTTCAGGCGATAACTTCGCTCGAAACCTACTTGATTTCGTTCTATGCAATGCGGATCTTATGTGAACAAGTTAGCAATAATGTTAGATAGCGCGCGACGAAACGGCACGCGAAATGGCCACAATCTCGCGTCGATCTAATTTTATTCGAATTGAAAAATACGTATATACCAGGGAGCGGCGAGGGTAAAATTAAAAAAAATAAAATGAAAAATCGAACAATAGAGTCGGAATAGAGAAGAGGTAAATGAGTCCTCGCGGAGAACTGGAAATCGTGACCCGAATCGTTTTCTGCAGGAAAGCACACACAACCCAACTGGAGCATCAGCATCAGCAGCAGAGACCTTCAATTCCGAGAGGATAATTCCGGTAATGGCTTCACGATTACGGAACGAGTGCGCGGAAGGGGGTGAGTTTCACGGCGCCGAGATCCCAACGTCACTTCCGGACAAAATCCAAAGCTTTCGGTGAGTTTATCCTGCTATCCCTTCATTCTCTCTCGCGCAACGATCTCTCCTGCGCAACACAGAAGTTTATACAGTATCACTGTACGTTCGTTTCCTACGGTCGAATATATTTGTTGATTTTTTTAAAACCGCCCCAGCAGCATGTTCCGATGCGGTTAATGTGCTTTCGCGTGAATAGAAAAACTCAACCAAGTGAAACCGAGTTGTGAACGAACAACAGTTTTAAAATAACTTTTATTCCCACGGGGCCGTGACTCCCGCCACCGTCGCGTCTGGAAGAGTTGTCGAAGGAAGTGTAAAAAAAAAAAAAAAAAAAAACAATTAATAACGGAGTCTCAGTCTCTGAGGTGTAAACTCGGTCTCAAAGGAACGAGAAATCAATGCACCAACGAGTTCTCGGGATACCGAATTAAAATGATGCGACATCCCTCGTTTATTCGACTGGTGCAACACACATTGACGATGAGTTTTCGAGTCAAAGGAAATTCTTATCGAGAAACCTTTATTATAGAAATTTATTGCGTCCCATGATATCTACACGTCCATCTTTTTTCTACCTCGACGCTTTTAATTTTCTTCTCCAACGTATTTTCTGCTCCACAAAAAAATTTGCAATAAAAAACAAAATAGCTTCAAATCGAATCATCGAATAATTCAAATAGATCCAAAATTAAAAAAATAATCTACGGCTGACGCGGTCGAGTTTTATCGGAGTGACATCGATGGTTTTGCGGTGAAATGAAACTCAAATGAATAATTTGATTGACGTGAAATTTCGTCGTCGGAGAGAGATTTATAGTCGGACAAATATGAAAGAAAAATTCTTTATCCGAGGATATGACGGTTTTCTAATCGTGAGAAAGCGTGATGGACGTTTCGACATTAACCACGACAACGTCTCTTTTTCTATTGGTGGAGAATTGTCGTTTCAATGGAAATGGGATAAGATAACCCCAACTAGATTTCCGATGCTACCGGCAATGGTATATATGGTCTTTGCACACCGCGCTTCTGGGACGCTCGTCGGATCGATACTTACAAAGTACCGTACCTCTTTCTCCTTATCGTTTTATCGCTCATGCCTCCCTCTCCCCCTCCCTCCCTCCTCCTCCCTAGTAGCTCTTCCCGCTCTCGGTCGACGCGACGCCCTTTACGTACTTTAATATCCAACCCCTACTCGCCCAACGGAAGTACTGCGAGCTTCATAAACCCGGGGTTCTCGACCGTTCGCGTCTTTTGCCATTCCCACGACTACAAGGATGAAGCGGCGGACTTAAGATTTTTATGTACACACCGCTACTCCGCCCATACCGAAACTCGCGAAAAGCTTCTATTTTTCGAACTAAATTCAACGCGACGAACTTTGACACGCTCTTTAGTAAAAAAAAAAAACATAAACTTCGAACTTTCTCGTTCGCTCGACGAGAGGGACTACAGAGACACTCGGGGAAAATGAAAAGCAAACTTAGTTTTCCTGCAACGTTTTTCCCCGGTAATATGTATCTCGCGTGTAACTTTTTCGGAAAAATAAAAAAAAATAAAAATTTACCAGTCAAAAGAAATCTCGCTGATGTCTACCGCGCTTTTTTTTTCGTCGTTGCATATGCACTCACTGAGTCTTCGAGTTCGAAAATAAGAATTTTCGATGAAACGAATTTCCAAGTGTGAGAGCAAAATAAGGGATTTAAAAAAAGGAACTTAAAGGTTTGTCCGACAAAGCGTTAAAAAAATATATATATATCCTGCGACGAGTAAATGATCGAATTTTGTTCACTTTCTGACATCAAAAAGATCGAAGAATTAATAGTTTGATCCATTTTCGATGGCGAATACCAAAGGCAAAACGCGACTGTCATTTCGCAAGAGATTCTTTTTTTTTTAATATATTTGATCGCAAAGTCCGATACGTGTATCGGATATAGAGTAAACGTAGTCTGCGAGTCCCGCGGTATATTCACGTATATATATTCTCGTGGAACATATACACAGCCGGTTCTTCTATCCCTTTGAGTCACGTTTCCAATTTGCATGACGTCGATTCAGTTGCAGCCATAAAGTCTGCGCGTCAAACGGGAATACGGGCGGAGGGTTAGGAGAGATGTGGGATAAGGGCGGAGAGGAGCGAAGGGAGGGATTGATGTAAGCCTCCGCTTGGTATGAAAGGGCGAGTTCCGTGGTGGATCATCGTGAAGCGAAGTAGCTAGATATGCCCACGAGGGTTGCAGACGAAGAGAGAAAGAATGAATGAGCCATTCAATGGTGAAGCACGTGAGCACATTTCCATGCTTCTGAGGGAAAAAAAAAAAAAAAAAAAAAAAAAAAAAAAAAAAAAAATAACGGTGGCGAAGGAAAGATGCTTCATAGGGACGCACAAATACTCCAAGATGTGTATACAATATGGTTTGCAAAGCGGAGAGGGATGGGGTATATTCTTCTTTTAGAGAGGCACCGAGGGGGAAGTCGGGGTATATCGTCCACTTTTATTACCCACTTCCTATCCCCCAACGTATCGCATACGAAACCCCCTAAGCGACGTCGGGTAAGTGCGAATAAACTATCTACCGCACACATCACCTTTCAATGTATTTCTCTTCTGTTGTCCCATAATCTACGCTGCTATATGGAAACTATTCTTAAACGCGAAAATTATTGATGTTCCATTGATATTTGTTGAGGAATTTCATAGTATTCAGACTATTAATTTATCCCCATAGAGTTTAATTACTTTCTATGAATGTCGAGTGTGTTTATTAGTCGATAATTGAATTTGATGCTTTTGCTTTGCTATTAATGCGAATGGCGTCGGAATGTAAATTGACGGAATGCAAGCAAATTGAATTCGATTGACCAATGCCGTATCTAAACAATGAGCAACTGTTTTTGTCAGTAATTTCGTTCGTTTGCTCACCTTTATTGGGCATCGAAGTTAAGGAATCCAGCGGTGTGCCGGAAACCAGCCAGACACACGCCAGCAATACTCCGACAAACATTTTCAGTTCAATTCGAATCGGAACAGACGAAAACTTATCCGGCTCTCCTCTAACTCTCTGTGTTTCCTCTCCTGTATTGGCTCTTGTATTGCTCTTCCCTCGCTGCTCGCCTCTTGTCGGAATTCTCAATGTGGCCAAACTATCTGCGTATGTCGTCCTCGGTCCGGTCCTCCCGTAGTTCCCCTGTTTCCACACCCCGCGCTACACTTTACCCCGCACTGTGCAACAAAGTTATATTGTCCTTTGAACTAAAATCGGATTCGGTTCTCCACGAACCATTGCATCTTCTTGTTTCAACTTTATTCTTTTATTTTTTCCATACGCACGCAGCAACAAAAGTTCTTACCGTCCTTCGATACTCAATCGTCCGAGCGATTTATCTTTTGTGCGAATCATTTGAACGCCGATATACTTTTTTTTTTTTTTTTTATCAATTTTTCACTCTCGATACACTGGCGTTTAGATGACGATTTCGGAATCAGATTTCGTTTAATTTATTCGAAGTACTTGTTTTTTTAATTGTTTTTAATTTAACGTCGAATTTTGGGTATATTTCGCACAATTTTTGTCGTTTTTTATTTTTGTTATCGAAACTCACGCACTCTGCGCACTTGCAATTTCGATAGTTAGCGATATTCTAACGATTTCCGAAACTTTCCAATATTTTTTTCAAATTTACTCAGTTGCCTTTAAATCGTTATTACTGAAGAGGCAATTCTTTAAAAAAAAAAAAAAAGAGAAAAAACAATTCGCCGTCTGCAATCTCTTTTCCAATGTTTATCACTCTCAGTAAAGGACTTGCGCCACAAATTTCGCTATTACCATTCGTCCCGTACTTTTGTTTTGTTCGTTCAACTTTGAAATATTTTCAACATTGTTTTATTTCATTTTATTCGTCGCTTTATTCGTAAGAGAGCAAAATTGTCGAGCGTCACATCAAAGGATAGTTTTTGTCAACCGCGTTTTTGCTCGTTCTCAGTGCAACTTTGCATGCTGCGTGCATCATCTGTAAACAATTTGAAAAAAAAAAAAAATAATAGAAATCACCGGTTGGCATGAAAACCCGAGGATGACCGTTATTTTATACGCTTTATTACATTTTTTTTCATTGCTATGCAGTGTTAAACGCGCAAGAGAAAATATGCGAAACTCGCACGAAAAGTTTTTGGTGTGCTTCGCCGGCTATGCAACGTGTATCGGACCATTTATTCTACACAGCATTCTCGTTTCCTCTCGTTCTTGTTCATCCCGCAGACAAACTTTGTAACGAAGTCAAAGCGACTCTGTTTCCATGTGTACGTACATGTGCGCGCATTAAATTGGGTGGGATGTGTTCGCGATTTATCGCTACGCGAACTTCTCTCGTCTGTACACACGCTGCACCCTCTTCCCCTCCCCCGAGTAACCAATAAAGGGAAGTGAATGTATACACTAATAACATCCGAAACTAATCAGCATTTACGGCAAATACGTTTAATTGTAAATAAACTGCTTACGCGTGAACACAATCACAATATATTTTAGCTTTAGTCTTTTCGTAACATATCGCAAAATTGAAATTTTGCATAGAAAAATGACTAAATGAGATGATTTTTTATAATTAAGATTATAATGACAAGATTATAACATTTTTTATCGCGAAATCCCACTGAGTTCTCGTGAATAACATTTTTTTATTGATAGCTTTGAAAGTCTCTTAAAAAAACGTTTTTACGCTATCCGAGGGGCGATCTTGCGCATCGATACGAGAAATAAAAAATCTTGTGCTCGGCTCTGGACCATATACTTGGACAGATTAACGTCAGGGACAATTAACTTTTGCCAGTCGTGCAACTCGAATCGCTGGCACTGTGCAGCAAACGACAATTGCAGTCGGTTCCAACGTTGGCAACGAGAATGCACTGTTCCAGTGCAGTTGGGCTCGTTGAACATGGTGAATTCATGAACAATAATGCCGGCGACGAGCTATAGCGATATGCTTATGCTCAACGTTGCGCGAAATGGAATTATATTTCCTGATAAAAATGATAAGAATTTTTTTTTTTTTTTTTTTTTCGGCTCCTACAATTTTTTTATGCGATTTGTAATTCGGCTGTTAGCGAATCGGCAATAAATGGTTCATCGGGTGAAATTTCCATTTAAAAAAAATCTCCAAACCAATTATTTCGCAAAATTCCAGCGGGAGACTAACATACGTCGAACTGTCCCATTTGATGCCATATAATTGATCGAAATAATAATGGTAAAAATGGATTTTGGCAAATGTAGTTTTGGAATTTAACGAACGTTAATCGTACGTCAAATTCACATATTTATGGAAATAGGAAGCAATCGGTTGATGCAATAACCACGTGCGGCCGAGCCGTTCTAACGAGAACACGATGCTTCGTTACGAGACGACCGACGAACAACATCCACCTGTTGGTAGCCGCTTTCGAGCGTAGAATAGAAATCCATTTCGCGTCTTGTATTAACCGGAAAATTTTAACGAATGTTTACCGTATCTTGTTTTCGTCAAGATCTCGTCATTGCCTTGTATTTGTTTTCGTAATATATTATTTTTCAGTGACAAACAGATTTTCCGCGATTTTTTTTTCTAATACTGTAATCAATGTTTAAGTTTTTATTTTTTTGCGAATCGAGTTTTCGGCATTGAAAAAAGGTTTTTTAGGGTTAAAATATATTGAGTCCGAAGAGACTTTATATAGATTTTCCTTCAGTTGTATCACAGATATCCGAAGGTAAGTCACTGATTAGCAAAACTATAGATCGTCACACTTCTTTTCCGCTTAAGCGTGAAAAATTGGAAAAATAAAAATTAACCGCTTTTCGAAACTTTCGGCACCGTGAAAATGATGAGTTTTTTTTCCCGCTGTTTCAAAGTATCGGCATTTTTTCTCTGTGGTCTCATTCAGTAATTAGCCGATTGCTCATTTCAATTTTTTATTTTATTCATTCGACTTTCGACTCCAATCGACAAGCTTCTCTCGTTCTTAAAATTCTCCGAACACCTCTGAACATTCATCTGGTAATCTGACAATAGCTTATATCGGTTTTTTTTTTTTTTCATCTGGAAATAGTATCGCAATTCACTTAACATTTCGAACGAATCTCGATGAAAATGACTCGGTATTTAAATCGGAACGAAGTTAATTAAATCTTTTATTCTACGGGTTTTTTCAAAGACAATAATTAATTACATCAAATTAAAATTAATAAATTTAATTAAAAACAATACATTTTTATGCTGAAAATAGAGTTGCTATCGAAGATACGCAATACTTCGAATAATATCTGTTGAAACTACAAACGAGAATATTTCTTGATGAAAATGAATCGGTATTTCAAAGTGATCGAGTGTAATTATGTTTTTTCAAAGGTAATTAAACAAATTAAATTAAAATAAATTAAATAAATTGAGAATAATTAGACACTGCATCGCGTGGAGTTATTAAAGTAACAGCACGAAAATTTTATTTAACACAAACCTATAACTATTATGAGAGATTGCAAATTCGTTGAAAACAATATCACACAGAAATATATGAATCACCGTATTTTTTTAATAAAAAAATAAATTTTCACTGTAATAAAAAAAATTTTAAACAATAACAACGATCACAGAATTGTATACAAACTTCCAAAATGTTTGTCATTAATTGCGTCTATTCTGCGGATCCGATGCTTAATGCATTGCACGAGCCGATTATTCTCTGTGACGGAGAAACGGAATAACGACGGGTAAAGTTGAAACACGATCGACGAGCCCCGCGGCACGTGGTCATACCAAAGAGAACTGTACCGGATCACGTTTCCATTATCACGAATTCAGGTGGTACTGGCAGTTCTAGTGTATACGTGAATCGAAATATCGACACCAAAGACGGAATATCGAGTGGTAAGACCTTTTAGCTTTCACAAACAGCGTTCACACATACAGATTTGCTTTTCTCTCGCCATAGCGTCGGAATATTGCGCAAAGCTTCAGTGGCTCCGTAAACATACACAGACACACACGTTTTAAGTCCCTCTCATGCGACACCGCCGTTTAGTCATTGTGTAAAAGATTCAGGGTGATACCTGAAAGGAAAGTTAGGATCTGCGGCTTTCGGTGAGCCCCGAGCGTCAAAGGGATTGAATAGGAGAAGCGAGAGCGATCGCGCATGTTGCTTCATCGTTCGATCCCATGGCTTACACATCAATTCCCTTTGTAATTCTCGACAGGCCACTGTAGCTATCGATCCTTTTACAACAGGAACATTGGCACACGCGAGACCATCGTTCGAACCCCGGAAGTTCGTATGGGCTTTGAACCGAAAGCTCGCCATTCGCTCTTGTGGAAAGCAACGAAAATTCGGCTCGACAAGGCACTCGGGCGCATCGTACGTTCTATATATTTTCCAATACCCATCCTTCGTCAAGCGTGTGTAGAAAATTTATTTATTTTTTACTCCATATAACGACAATTCGTCATTTATTGACATATTAATCAATGAAATTCTGCGAAATATCACGTCAGGTTCACGGGTATCAATTTCATCGTACTAATTGAAATGACATTCTGTTATGCACGTCGCGGATAATCAACACGCGATGCAACAATATATCGTCCATAAGAATATTCTGTTTTTTTATAAAAAAAAAAAAAAAAAAACAACGGGTTCGTTGATTTGGTTCCCTTCATTGCGCGAACAAAGCTGACAATTTTCGTCGAATATTCGAAAAAAAAATAAAAAATGGCAAAATTTTTTTACGTTTTCGGCGAACCCACGCGAAAAAGGGATTTTAATCAACGTTGATGAAATAGAATTCATACATCGTGGGACATGAAGCGAGGATCGTTTAGTCACGTGGCGATGAAATTTCAACGCTGATGTTCGCCCTCGAACCACCGATACATAGTCTCCGCCCCCTTCCACCCTACTGTCGACTTCATGAAATTTTTAGTGTATCTGCACGTGTGCCACGCTGAGATATATTTGCATAGCGGAAATATTGAGTTACGAAATTCGTTAAACTTTACCCAGCGAGACCGGAGCTCGGAGCTCTTTCCGAATTTTTTTACGAATTTTTTCCACCCCCCAAACTATTATCCCTCGTCACATTTTTTTTACGAGTGATCGACACAAATACTAGTGCCAGGGGGTGGTTCACCGAAATTTCTATAAGTCCCGACTAAGATAACAAAAACCAAATTAACTCGAAATTTCTCCTGCGACTCGAACAGGAAAGAGGGTATTTTTTTTTAGTAACACAGCCAGCATCACGTTAATAACATTAATTGCATCGGTGATATCATTTTTTCGCGTTTTTCAAACTCGTTTTTATTTATTTATTTATTTATTTTTTACATTTTTCGATGCTTACCCGACAGCAATAACGATAACAAATCGTGAATGGATAATAACTGCGATTTAGCGTCTTCTCCATCACGCGGATAGATCGAACTTCGTTGAAAAATAAAATTGAAAAAAAGAACGAAAGATTATTGTTTTTTTACGCGCGATAGTGTTAGGTTTCGAAGGACTTCGCGTTGAGCTAACGTGCTCTTACGAGTCAGATGAGAAGAGATGCTGTGCCTCCGTCCGAATGTGATTCGTAACCGAGCACGCCTTGCCCCGTGGAGCGCGCTCGGCGCACTGACGGCTTCTGTGAACACGCCAAAGTACCGAAGATACCAGCGGGAAAATCGGCGGTTGCGTGGTGCAGCGAAGCCGCCAGCCGGGGGTGGTATGAGCAGCAGGTATGAGTGTGCGAACTGCCGGCCGGCCGGCGCCGTTTCAAACCCCCTCCCCCTTCCCTTACGCGGGGGTTGTCGATTGCGTGGAATGTCGAGACTGCGCGCTCGCGTTTTCCAGACCACCTTCTCTCCCCTCCAACCACCCAGATATAGCAAACGACTTTCTTCGGATTGACTTTACGGTGAAGGTGAGAATAATGCAGGTCGGCTTACAAAGCGATCGTGGTCTCATTACAAAGCACCTGAAATATCATCGCGATGAAAATTGTTTTACCTCCCTTCCAACATCGTACTTGAGCGATCAATCGTATTTAATACTTCAACCTCAGTTACTTTATACCGAAAGAAGCTGTAATGAAAGAAGCCCTGATGCTTGAGACTTCAACTTTAATTGTTAATTGAGAAGAATCCAACTAATTCAGCCTATTATTCCCGTTCTATTTATTCCCGTTTGGAGTCTGATCTCTTACAGCCGTGACTACTAATCCCCGATCTAATAAAAGTTCACAGCTCTCTGTGCGAATCACAGACTCGCGTGTCGCTAATGCATTTGAATAAAGAAAACGATAAGAATTTTTGAAAAGTTAGTATTTGAAACCTTGGAATGTTCAGTTAAATACTGAAGATTGCGACACATTAGCCAATAATTCGAAAAGCCTCGAGTAAGCTTACCAGTAATTAATATAGAATTTCGCAAGTCTTGGATATACTTTGTGTACACGACATTGGAGTTATGAGAAATTTTCTTAAGAGCCCCGAGGGGGAATGCTTTATCTATAGATAATCCTTGCGTTTCATCATCCTCCAGTGGGATGATGGAGATTGAAGATGGTACCGGTAGAAGGGTCAGAGAGCCGTGCAAAAAGCAAAGTGAGATGACGAGGGAGAGCCAGAAAGCCAGAGAAGTTTGTCCTATATCACTGAAAATGTTGTTATATAGCACAAGCGTTTGAACACTCGAGATAAGTAGTATACCTGTATAAAACAGTAAAACTTGTATGTAACACACATACATATATATTTATATACATTATAATGCACACTGATCCTACGAATAAGCACACGTAGAGAGCGAGACCTTCGTGAAACTTCGACTAACCAACCCTTTTCCTCACCCCCGTCATAGTCGCGTTTCTCACGAAAATAGTCTGCTTGCCATTATCGGCCTTCTCCTTCGCTTCATAGAGCTCTATCTCCCTCGACGTTTCCTCATTACGACAACAAGTCTTCACGAATTTTCGGGTAGTTTGACTTCGAACTAAGCGGCTTAGTCTTCTGCCCAAAACAAATATGAATTTATACAAAGTTTAGAAATCTTTATAGACGAGTGAAAAGAAAACGTAAGTAGCGTAGATCTACCGGCTGTGACTACTTTGATTCTATTCCGAATTTTGTTCTTTCGAACCGGTTGGCCAAAAATGGACCAAAAGTGACCAATAGCGTGCAACTTCTACATCACAAAAAGGACTTCGCGTCTCTTCTCATTTTCGAATATTGTGTGTTCAAGAACTCAATCGAACACTCAAAAAAAAGTAGGGTAGAGTTTGGTTCAATGGAACACGCGCCAAAAATCGAAGATTTCACCCAGCGATTGTGATTCTCTATGAAATTTGAGTGCTTAATACCCACGTTGTAATTACAGTCGAACCTTCCGTAATAGACGCATTGGAAGACATCGGCAAATACGTGGCGAGCCAATCGCTTAACCAGCAGTTTCCCTCTCCTACTTGCCCTTGAAAGGCTGTCGCCAGTAGGTAGGACACTCTTCACATACGGGAGGTTTCACTGTAATTCTTAGTGTGCCATACCTACTGACTGAAAACTCAGATTTTTTTCCACTGCGTGAGTTTCCCTTTGCGCCGATCTCCCCTATTACTTCTCTATTATGTACTCCTATCGTTCAAAAACTTGGTAAACGTTCGCTAACAATTAAGTGCGAGAACATCTGCGAAACTGCTAGGGGTCTTTGTGACGCGATGGGATTTGCAGGTTAGATTCCCGATAAGAATCGGTTTTCGCAGTTCCATTTACCATTCAAGTAGAGGCATGCCAACGGTACAACTCACAAGCAGTTCTGAGAGGAGTGTATAAGAGGTTTAGGTCGAGAGGTACAGGTGACTACAGCGAACTTCCGCGGTGTCATCCATTCTTGATCGTCGTTTCCAACCGGAAGTCCTTGGTTTGTTACGCTATAGTCGAACAGGGCTGCCATCGTTAATCAAAGGCATTACAGAACGCGAGAAACCGCATACCTTGGCTACCGACTTCGTCTGCCCATCCTTTATTCCCATCAACCATCTAAGCTACGAGAATCTCACTCCTCATCCGCCGAAGCGAATCGAGTCGAGACTTCGCATTCGATCCCCAGCCACACTCGTGAAACTTCTGTGTTAATCAATGCACCGGACCTCTGCTTCAGCTTTCCTCCTTTCGCCTGAATAATTCAACGACTTCCGACTTCGACCGGTTTGTCAGAGCGAACAGAAGGAACGTCCAATGAGCACTGTGGAACGTAAGCATGTAGACTGTGCAACGTTCGTTCGACAAGCCGAGACTCGACAAAGGATGATGACATGCATTTTTTTCACAGATTCACCACATTTTTCAACCTTTTTATCCTTACATATCCACTTAAGTTTCGAATGAAAAGGTAAAAGATACGGCAATTTCAAAAGCATAGGGACCTTCCTGCCGTTGCTAAATTAAGTGTTTCTTATTTTAGTCTTATGCTACTTTATATTTTTTAACTACTGACTAATTAAGGAGAAATTACCGAGCTATCGGAAATATCTTTCGTTTCGTAGGAATTCTGCTTCGATCGTTGTATGATAATCTTTTCCAATACCGCCATCAGTTCCATCAGCTCCATCAAATCCGTTCCTTTCATTGGCATTTCGAAATCTGTTCTATATCGATCTTTAGTAGACGTAATTGTCTTTGGTGTCGAGTTTCGTAATAACTTTTATTGGCCGCGATAGCAACTATTGTCGACGTAATTCGAAATCTAATTATCGTGAATTTAGCGCATCTGGATTCCGACTATTGGGTTGGTGTTTTATAAATATTCGGTTGTTATCGAATGGAAACGTTTTTCATTCCGATCGGATATGGATATCGACCAGAATGTCGATGAATTAAGTTACCCTGTCGACACCTTTCCATCCGCAATATTGGAGTACTGGAATAAAGTTTCAATGCATTCATAGATATTTCTGCAAGTTTTTCATTCTGCTGTTTTTATGGAACTTCAACTTGCATATTTTATGATATAGTCCCGTGCAGAATCGTGCAATCATAGTAACTTGGTGAACAGCACATCGTTAATAAAATTGAATAGATGTCTACGCGATCAATGGAGATTTCAGGTCATACGTGTGGCCGAGAAAGGAACCGCACAATTTTGTTCGCACGATGAAAGATAGATGCGACAGTGGCCAGAATTTTAGGTGGAATTAAATATCCAAGCGGCGTTGATAGGGCCGAAGCCTCGGGCGATTCTTCGACGGTCGGATAAGAAGAGAAAAAAAGCGCGGAATGAGAACGAAAAAGGTCGAACAATTGTAATGCAGAAGTAACTTAAAAAGACAATCGTAGTTGAAATGGTTATCCTCTGGGCTCGTGGACTCTCGTAGTCGCCCGAGCCATCCGGATGAACTTTATGAAGTCGTAAAAGTTTAACGATGGCCGCGAGGGGTAGCGGTGCGATTCGACACAGAAATAGACGGTGAACGAGGGAGAGAAAGCGAGTAGAATTTCGAAAGGAACGGTAACATCGGCCAAGATCGGGCGATGGGTGGACGAAGGAGATGGGTGGTCGAAGGAGATGGGTGGAAGAAGAGTTGAACAGGGTGAAAGCAGATAAGGACTTCGATTTCGGAGACCGTTCGTCTTCATCAAATTGAAATGGACGCTTAATCCGGATTCGAGTGAAAGGCCTTAAGGCCTTAAGGCTTCGCAAGGATTAATACCCCCAGGGATTATACCGATAGAGACGGTGGCTTCTCTGAGTTTCATCTTCCGATTTCATCGTCTATCTTTTGCGAAAAATTTCATAACAATAATTGATAATAATCCCAATTTTGCATATGTGGAACGATACATACTGGCAGCGCGGAAGATACGTGGAGCTTGAAGTCTAATCCAACTCTAACCATTTATATTCTCTACCTTTCTATCTACCTTTTTCCCCACTGTGCGAGCAATTACTTTAGACCGGGGGGCGAGAATGATTACTTTGTAGTAGAATGTACAACCATCGCCGACGGTACGCCCAGTGGTTCACTGTCAGGCTGGTTAACTCGCTATTGCTCTCTGGGCTACTAACACTCACACATACTCATGAAAATACTCTTAAAAAAACGAGGAATGAGGTGAAACAAAAATTTAAACCACTCGCCCGAATGGAGTAATTGCCGGCGTGTCTCGCGCACCCTCTCTCGTCTCTTCTGCAACGCGGTAACCTCGACTTCTCTAGGCCCCCCGTATAGTCCCGAGGTTCGCATGAACTAACCCCAGGGAGACCGTCTGACTGCTTGACTGCCTTGCCTGTCCAACCGCCTTAATTCTCAACGCGAAACGAATTTCTCGCTGGCCGTATGTTAATTCACTTCCGGCGAAGCTCCACCGAGCTCCACCTAGTGAAAGACCCGATGAGGCGTTTGTTCCGTGAATCAACGTGAGAGACTTTCTTTAACCATTTTCTACATTTATAACTCAATGTAACTCGATGTCTGCGTGCATGAGATACGTTTTTATATATACATACGACTCTCGTATATGGATTCATTCGGGGTTCGTTATATATGCGCGTTACGCTACGGAATAATTTTCATCCCTCGTGTTACTCTCACAATTGGCGCAATTTTGATGCCCTCCCGACGCGTTCTACCGAACTACCACTTTACCCGAGTACCCGGCAAACAACTTGACGTAATGTTGGTACGTCTCTAGACTATCGCATGGCGCACATTCATTACAAGGTGTATAATTTCTTCTTTCTTTTTTTCTTGAAATCACATATTCGTCTGAATGGAAATTACGGAACTGTGGATATTGTTAATAGAACAAATATTGAAATTAAATAAATTGTTAGATTATCAATTAACAATTATTAATTGTTTAATTGTAAGATAACAATTAAATTGTTGCTGTTGGTAATTTTTTTAATATTATTATTATCGGTGTTAATTTTTTTGGTAATTTTTAGAATTCGACTGAATTATAAAAAATACTAACGAATAATAATAAAAATATATAAATAATAAAACCTTTAATACAATTAACAACAATAAAAATTATGCATCATTTTTATGCAACACGATAGTTGGGAATACTAATGTATTTGTTAATATTCATGACAAATCGAACAATTAAATTGATCGCGCAATAAATTCGACAAAAAACAAAAGAAACGCCGAAAGATCGTACGAATATTGAGGGGATTCGACGTTCGGTAATCGCCGCGGATGACTCGTTTTCGACACGAATCGCGTTCCAGTTATTTAATTGTCGACGATCCAATCGTCGCGAAACATCGCCGATTCTTTGTTTCGGAGCTTCTATAACGAAAACGGTCGATGGGAATTAATGCAAACGAGAGTCAGACAGAAAGGTTTTTTCATGAGAACGAGAACGGAGAGGCCCCACTGAAGGAAAAGTGAAGGGAAGGGGATGGCGTTGGTGGTAGAGCGGCTGTTAATGCGAAGTGTCGCTCGCTGATGGTAGAACGGTTAGAAGCTGAAAGCTGCGTCGGGAACTCGACCATTACGAAACGGAACAATAAGAATGAAAAGTACCGTAGAAAAAGCTGAGCAGTGTCGCATGGCAGGGGGTGGAAAAAAAGTATTAGATATAGATAGGTATGCGAAACTACGGATGACGACGATATCCAGCGTGAGAAAAAAGCGAAAAAAAATCCATTGTTTTTTCTCGTAGTCAACGACGATCTCGAATGACCAGAAAATTATGCATAAGATGAAAAAAAAAAACAAAAAACAAAAAAAAAAAACCCTGGAGACGTGGAAATAATGAGATTCTCAATTGGGGCTAAAAGAAGAAAAAGAAAAACAAAGCAGCGAACAACAAAAAGAACGAATAAAAATAAAAGTGACGACAAACCCAGTTCCGTAAACTGAAAATACCGAGAGCGACGGCACGTTCGCGAGAGCCGTGTATCCGCAAAGCGAACCCTATTGTCAAAAATTCCGTTTACAAACTTTTAGCGTTGAAAATTTTTGTGTACAGTCATTCCCCTGCAGATATCACGTCGGGGGGGAAGGTTAAACGAATTTTGCCGTGTCACTTGATGCTTCTGCTGCACGGATTTATCGGGAAAGTGATCAAGAGTGAGTGAATAGGGCTTCAGAATTTTTTTTTTTTTTTATTATTTTTTTGTCCCGAGGCAAATTTTTATCGGTTCGATATATCGTTTCGTTCTTTCAAAAGTCACCGGGCGAGTGGCAGACGCCAGTTTGTCGACCATTTTTATCGGTTTTCACAAATTATACTCCCATTTATGTATGCATTGTACACATGTACAATGACATCCATACCTGTATACATATTTATATATTTACATGTATATATATATAACTACACGCGGGGAAGCGATCGAATAATATATAATGGCCAATAATTCCCGAGCGATGTATCAAGCCGTCGACGGGTAGCTATCGACAAGCTGTCGAAGCTATTACACCCTTTACGCAGGTTATAAATATATTATGGATGACAGTGGGCAGAGCCCGCCGATAACTCGATGTGGGATACGAGAGAAAGTGAGAAAGAAACGACCTCCGCCATAGACAGCGGTATGAAGAAGTCTAGAAGAGCCCCCAACGGTCTTCGACAACTTTTCGCCGCGTTTCTCGTACCCTTCACCGCGAGAACACTTTAAAAACGATGTTCCTTGGACCCCACAAACGTTCTGCCGCAGGGGTTGAATTTATTTTCGGCTCATAAACCAACTCGCGCGAACCGCTTCGAAATGGCGATCATTTTTTTGTTCCTCGTTTTTTTCTTTTTCTTTTTTTTTTTTTTTTTTCGCTATGAAAACAAGAGGTAGACGTTTATTATCGCGTACAAATCACAATTTGTCCGAGCGACCGAAAGGGGATCTTCTTTTGACGAGGGTAAATGAGAGTCGTCGCGAACGCGAGAGCGGCTGCCTCGGGGCAGATAGAGTTCAGGTCATACACAGTGGGTTGTAGACTACTGGCGCACACCCGAGAGTTCTCTACCATTCTGCACGTGGAGTCAGTCTCAAGGATTCTACCAATTGTCTGCTACAGCGATGCCGCACTCGTTTCTAATTGCCACTGCAAAGCTCGAGTATTTTCTTCCGATGCAACTTGCAACTTGGACTCATTATCGTTTTTTTCTCGTACGCTTTTTGACTTTTCCAATCTACGGCCCTATCGATTATCTTATCGAGTAATCTTGAAATATTGGTCGCGATATTTTCACATTTTCCGGCGAAAAAAAATGTAATAGAATTGCTGACACACGACGATGGTGCAAGACGCGTTTTTTTTTTTTTTATTGCTTGCGAGAGCTTTGAATATTAAAAGTTATCGGATATTTGTTATTTCGATTTGGTATTAAATCGAACGTTTTTCAGATAACAATTTTATATTTTTTTTGTTCTTCCATATGGGATGCCAAGGAAATAAAAAAGCGAATAGAAACAGAAAGGAAGTTAAACGTCCGATATTACATCGTCTGCGTCGTACTCGAGGCCGTACTTTTCGCACTATAAACCGGGATAGCATGCACGATGTAGGGGGGGAGAAACGTAACGATTCTCCGATATTGGCAGTCGTACGTAGTCGGAATATCCCGAGGGTCGCTATAACCCTGGCGCTGTACGTTACCGGTGGTTATAATGTAAAATTATTGTAACTCGTGAAGAGGGTTGGGCGAGGGTTGCACCGAACCCCGGTGTACCTTGGACACAGCCGTACCTCGTACCTTGCACTTTATTCGCGTATAACCGTCTCGGCTTGGATATCGGGGAAACTGAGAGAAATTCTCGAGATAAGGCCGCGGCACACGGCGAATATTCGAGAAATATGACAGTCTCATTTTATATCCGCGTGCGCGACTCGGAAGACTCCAAGAGGGTATTACTAACCCCGGAGGGAGAGCGCACCGATTACCTCGCGCCGATCACACGAGAACGAGTTCTATTCTAACGTCTTTATCCGGAGACCGCAGCATGAATAATTGTTCAAATCATTATTCTTAATGGCGGAAAATTTTCACGAATAATTAGCGCCCTGCGCTCTATAAATATGCGTGATGAATTTCCCTTTTTTTTTTTTTTATTTTTTTCTGGATATGTTAATGTTATTCAACTCAATTGGAAAATTCCGATTCACGACGATGAAATATTTTTAGTTTACCTTCTACGTGGTCGGAGAAGGTATTGGAATTATTTCGCTCCAATCCTATCTGCGAAAAAGCAGTAGCGGAAAAAAATTTAATGGATAATAATGAATGGTTTCACGCATTGAAAATGTTGCAAAATTTTTTTTTGTTAAAAACCAATTATTTGCGAAATTCTTTCTCGGAATTTTCAATATTTTGTTTGTACACAATTTGGACGATTGTAAACGATATTAACCACTCAAATAATTTTCGAATTCTCGAAAAATTTTATTAAAAATTTATTAATAACTAATTATTTCGGGAATTTTTTCTCTGATTTAAACATTTTTTGTTGATACATATTTTTGGGCGATTGACAAGCTTTCCACTCGATTTATTATAATACCATACATAGAATTCGAGCAAAAAAATTTCAGTACCTTCTCTGATGATGTAGAATGCCAAAAAAAACGATACAACGATACAAAATCACTATTTTTCGGTCTCATTAATTGCAATCACAAAATCATGAATTATCTCAAACACTGTTTGATGTTTCAATATTTTTTCAACATAAACAACTTCAATCACCGATAGTTCAGAAGTTTTTTACAAAAAAATTAAAAAAACTAAAGTCTTCGCGATCGTTAATTTATTTTGAGATATTAAAGAATATTTAAGTTTGACGGTTGATCTCTCGTGGAGCGTCAGGATTAATAGAAGCTTTGGTGAGAGCCGATATCGCGAGACCGCTAGTTTCCTAGTTACCTGCAAACTTCACCTTTCATATGCGAATTAGCGTTAATTAGCGAGGAGTCGGAAGTGAGAGGATGAGCCGTTCGGTGGATGCGTAACTCAAGGTGTGCCAAGCAAACTGCGAAAGCCGCTAAGTTCGTTCGAGTTACGATGCTTGGCAGACTGTTAAATTTTCGTCCCAGTAGAGAGTAAGGGAGGGGCGGAGGGAATGTGTGAAACTCAGAGGTATATATATATCAAATATACATATATATAATGCTCAACTGTCTTCTACTGCCGAGCTTTCTACAGAGATACTACGCCGGAGTTCTGTACGTAAGGTACCTGTATGTCCGCAATATATACCGCGGGGATAGCGATAGCTGGCGTAATATGCCGTTGTAATTTAGAGAGGACTCTCCCGCGTTTATTCGCCAAGTAACCCCCTCCCTCCCGCTCGCGCGTTATTAAGCCGTCGCCCGAAAATCCTCCTCTGCCCTATCATCTAGCCTCGTGTCTAAAACCTACGCGCTTACGTTTCTCATTTCTGAACGACCGTCGTAAACTTAATCCCGCCCAGTTCGTTATTGGTTCCTGCAACTTTACCGTACCTCATTCACTCCCCGCGTGAAATTGTGTATGTCTGCGAGAGACATTTCATCGGAAGGCTTGAGGCCTCTCGCCGGCAGAAAATACGAAGCGTTTAAAATCAATCGGCACTCGGAATCGAAAAACGCACGAAACAATCGAGAAAAATAAAAAAAATGATATGACGTAGAAGGAAAAAAGTTGTAGGGGTGAAAAAAAAAAAAAAAAAAAACGAAATGTTTTTTTCAAAAGGATTCAATTGTTTTCGAAATGCCTATTATTCCGATCGCTCACAGTCGTTTATTCTCGTTTATCCAAATCGTTACTCATCGATACCTCAGCAGTGACCTGGATCAATTCTCTCCGGTGAAACGGTCACGTCCCGAGGGTAGAGAAAGCGTTGAGCCATTAGCGAGAGCTGCATCTCCCCGGTGGAGGATCCATACAATAATCAGAATTCAGCTGTACGATCGCTGAATTCTATGGGAAACTGTGATAATAGCCTCTTTTACCCTATGGACCGAAGATCCTGACTCTTACTTTACCGAGCCTCGTATCTCTTGAGATTCCGTTCAGCGGTCTTTCTAAAAGACAGAACAGAAAAGCGCGATTTAGCTATACATATATACATACATTATATGTATATATATACGCTTGCGGCTCTGCAGTATGACTGCGCTGTATTCGAATGCAAAATAAACGTCTTTGGGTTCTCGACCTTCTAGTGGATGAGGGGTCGTTAACGTTTCGGATGACTGCAAAATTAAACTCTGTACAGAGAGGAGGGGAGGAGTGGAAGAGCTTCACCCGTTGAGCTCAGACGGTTTCTAATTTACCATCCAATTAATCCTTCTGCTCCGTGAGCGTTTTCTTGGTAGACGGAATATAACACGGGGGGCTACATCGCAACACCGGTGAGATATTGTACCGGTACATAGATTAATAATGAAAAGTATAGCTCCGCCCGCGTGATACAGTCGGAGGCGTCAGAGCATCGTATGTATTTAGCTACTGCGCTTCTCGTTTTCACCGAAACATCCCATGACACCCTCCAATGGAACATTAACGCATTTTATTATTATTATTATTATTATTTTTTTAAAAGATATTTCTCAAATATAAAATGATAACCGAAGATTGTATTATCTTGTGGATTCCGCAATGACCTTATTACCGATAGACGTTATTGTTGTTTTATTGATCCCCGAAGGCTATCGTGAAACTTATGGTATATTTTCTTTATTAAACGGTAAAAGTTCCTCTTGTTGTATAAAGATATTTAAAAAATTATAAAATTGGACGCGAGTTTTACACGTTCGGGATCCGATCCTTGAATTTTTGCATTATTCCACGAGGGATGAGAAAAAAAAAAAAGATTCCACCTTATACCCGGAGTCGTTCCTTTCTTCGTGACTCGGTCTACTCCGGCGCCGGTGGCTTTCCCTTTCCTTTTGCGAAAGATCCACGAGCCACTATTCACTCTATCGTGGCTCGAGGCTGGAACAGAGCTAAACCCCTCTCAGGCTTGAGGATCGAGACGGAAAAGGAACGAGGCTACGTAATTGAATTGCGGCGAACGGGAGAAGGAATAAAAAAAAAGAACGAGTGATATAGCTAACAGACAGCCGCGAGGTATCCAATGCGCCGGATTGATTTTTTTCGTCAAATCTATATGCACGTCGACGCGTCGCATTGACGAATCTTATAATCCGGTGCGTCTGTGCCGTTCGTATTAATTAAAAAATATATATCACTATCGATTATTTTTTGTCGCAAAGTCGACGATTCGTAGGGATGCGATAGGAATTTATTGTCGAACAAACGTCGAGGCGAAAAATATGTCATCGATTAATGTTATTTCAGTTTGATTACGAAACGATTGACGAGAGAGTATCGAGTTGACTCGATCAGCCGAAATCGATTCTTGCCGCAAATAGGCTCTCAATTATAATTGCCTGTAATTTTATCGAATTACAAGAATATCAATTATTTTCATCCCCGACACTCCTTAATTATTGCGATCGAGTTTTCACAAAATCGAATTACCCAATATGTTATTTTATCTATTTCTCGAGTTACCGTTTTATTTTTGTTCGATACAAAATCGAAGATTTTTTTTCGATATCGTTAATTACAGACGAACCGAACATCGAACGTACGCGACTCGGGTTAAATTCTCGCCATTTACTAATTAGTACCCAAAGGTTACTATCATATAATCCCTTCCTCTCGTCCCTTTGTTCTCGTCATTTCTCTATTACATTCCGCACTGTATATATACGCGCATAAAAGGTACATTTTCGTACAACAACGAGCAGCTAATTAAGTCGCGTGTCCGTAATTACAAACTCTAATGAATCATTTGAATTTTCGATTAATTAGCCATCGTGCGTGTAATGCAATTTCATATATTTTAATATCGAATATCAAAAATTAAACAAGCACCGTGACTAAAGTTAATTGCAATTCCCCTTGTGGTGGTGAAAATTGATATTAAACATAAAAAAAAGAAAAAGGGACATAAATGGAGAAGCATAGAGTAGAGAAGGGAGCCTCGGGGTGAAATCTGTCGCTTCCGACTTTGGGTGGTAGATGCCCGAGAGCTTCTGTGATTTCCTGTGTGGGACCGTTTCTTTTTCCGCCAGTCACTGCCATTTGTATTCGTCGAGGTCGTAGGTGAGCACGAGAGTTGTCTGAGGGGTGTGAGGGGGTGGAGGGAGAAAGAAAAAGAAAAGGGAATTGACGCTAACCCCCCCGCCGCACACAGAAATAGCGTGCGATAGTGTGAGAATACCATGAGGGGTTCTTTCGTTCGGGTTGTTCGTGGGGTTCAGTCGAGAGCGTTCGGATCTCGAAGAGAGCCACCCGAGAGAGGGAGAGTGAAAATTCCGTCGAGGAATCTCGCGCCTTAGTGAAACCGGGATAAACCGGACGTGGCGTGGAAGGAAGGGGGGGCTCTCTTGGTCGCGAAGTAACTGAGGTTTTTCCGATAACCCCCTGCGGGCTACGACTACGCTTCGGCGAAATAGAAGCGGAAAATTAATAACGTCACCGAGAAGCCGAGAGCTATGACGATTTTTCCGTTGACTCCACCTCGGTCCTCTGTATATGATCCGCCTTTTTCTTCACCCTCGGGTGTGTTACACACACACAAACACCGAAATACTCGCTCGGGGACGAAAGGATATATAAAAGTCTTTCGTGTGCAAAGCTACCCCCGGGTTACCAGAGTCTTTCGAGGAGCCTCGAGATGCCACGGTGACTTTATTAATTATTAAAACGGACTATAAAATTATTTTGATATGAACCACGGAGTCACGGGTCGGAGGGGTTTGCCGCGACCGAACAGGCGACGGGGCTTGGTGTTTTCTCCTCTACCACTGACGCCACCGACGCTGCTGCTGGGTTTCGCGATGCTGGCACACGCGGCAAGCAAAGGCCCTGGCACGAGTCGTTGCGTATGAATATCGCGAGTTGCATTATTCAACGGAGGTTTGCATAACAATTACGCCAAGATTTTAGCATAGAACCGTCCTGGGGGGTCGACGAGGGGGAACGGGGGTGCCGTTGTGGACGACGGTGAACAAAAGTAACTGTTGCGAGAAGGATGAAATGCCTCGCGGTACGATGAACAAACGGAATTCTGAATTTACTAACGATTCCTTTGAAGCCAAATTTATATTTATTTTTCACATTTTCTTTTTTTTTTTTTTCCGCTTTCGTACTTTTGTATTTCATTTGATACGCTCCGAGTTTTGACGTCAGTAATTTCAAACGGTGTGTCTTTCTTTTTTTTTTTTTTGTTTTCTTGTGAAAATTCCTACTTGTCTACTTTGCGCACGAGAGCGGAGTATAATTGTTTGAATTTTATTCTCGCATCTTAATAGAATCCTATTGTTTGCTTTTACTAAAAAAAAGGAAAAAAATGGCTTAATTAGGCAGCGCAAAGTAATTTATGGAGCCGGAACCGCAGGGTAGACTCGTAGAGGAGACGCCGCGAGTATCACGCGGTCCTTGGCGAGCCTTGCCAAGTGGTTACGGCATTAGTGGTCAGACACACGGAGCCCGAGCGAAACGGATACCGACGCAGACCTCTCAGACTGTCCGGCGAGTCCTAATAATCTGAGTAGCAGCTCCACACACATATACATACGCACACGTACACGTTGCACCTCTCGCAAGCTCTCGTTAGGCTCGCCTCTTTACACTTGGCGTGGTTACTCGTGAATATTCATGCAACATAATTTCCCAAGGTGCCTCGAGCTCTCCAACTGACTCGTCTGCAACTGACAAACTCCTGCAGTTTATTTGTCACGTGTTCTGGATGATTGAGACTTTGTCTCTTTATTTTATTTATTAACTTATCAGCATAAATAGGCATTAGTCGGGATCACAGTTCAATTTCCATCGAAACTATGGAAATTGCCAACAATCATATAAAAAAATCTCGAAGCAATTATTATCTAATTAAATTATCTAAATTTAAAAAAAAATCATCAGAATAACGACTTCAACCGAGAAATCATCAAAATAAAGTTGCAACGGGCATTAAAAAAAAATTCAGAAGACGAGGAAATATTTTTAAATGATCCCTCGACTCTATTCTTCAATATACTCAGAGTTCTCTCATCTCTCGTAGTTTCGAGGCTTTGTCTTTCTTGCGTCATACACAACATCCCGTACCGAGAGGTGATATCCTACAAAGTTACGGATAACTCCGAACTCGTTACGACGTAGAGCTCTTGCAACCAACGAGTGAAATATTATGTCGACGTGCTGAGAGCTGCCTGGCGCACTCGGTGAGATATGGTGGGAAAAAAAAAAATAAGGAAAAAAAAAAAACAAAGCGAAGAAAAAGGAAAACAATAAAACGAAATGGAGAATCGTAATCTCTTCGGCTGCTCTGTTTCCGTCTAACTTTCCTCGGGTATCATCTTACCCTCTCGCCCGTTAGTTCCACGCTGTGTACACTCGCAAACACCCTACTCCCTCTGCGTGACACGTACACGTTCCTCTCCAATGGAACTGTCACTGGCTGTTCCGTTCAGCTCTCGCCTTTTTTTCTCGCGTGATACGCGTTCCATTTTCTTTGGAAATAAAAAAAAAAAAAAAAAAAAACCAACAAAATGACGCCATCGGGGGCTTATCCGGATGATCATGGAGCCTGTCAGCGTTCCTATGGGTAGTGGCATCTGTATTCATCCGTGTTAACACCTCGGGGTCGATAAAATATTGTTGTCAAAGCTCGTTAGAGAATTTTTCCCTCCCCGGAGCAAACGCTGTGGCAGAAACTTCTTTTTGCATTTTTTACCTTTATTATATTTTAACAACATTTTTATAGCGGAAAAACTCAACCGAACTCAAAGCGCTAAGCATGAAAATTGCGATGAATAACGAACAAAAACTGTAGCCAAACGTTTTATTGACTTTGAAGTTCATTTGAACGTAGTGGCGATGCAGTTTTTCGTACTTTTACGAAAGCCTTGTGCCCGACGCAAACTCCGTAAAAGACAAAACTCGTAATACGAAGAAATTTCGACTAAAGTGACATTAAATTTGAATGTATATTTGTAAAGGATAGGGAGGCGAAACGGACACGTAAAAACAGAAATAAATAATAATAAACAAATTAAAAAAAAAATTAATAATAATAATAATCATAGATTTTTTTTTTTAATTACATTTGTTATTGTACAGTTTTCGTCCAAATTTTACGTAAAAAAATACATACACTTTCTGAATTGCACCAGACGGGCCATGAGTCCGCTTTGACCCGCACTCCCCTATATCTTCTATTATCCGCATTTATGATAGAAACACAATACACTAAGAGACAAAGTGTTTTATGTAGTAAGTTGAATGGACCGTTATTCATTGAGAAAACATCAAATATATGGACGACATTTTCACGACAACAATACGATATCTGTCGATAGACAATGATCCCTGGTAAGTGTCAATACTTCGATGAATAAGTCAGAACGGACGACAAAAGGCAGAGAGATAGTTCGGCAGAGAGCAAGATGGCGATGGGAAAGAGGGGTGAGAAATAGAGAGGTAGAGTGGATGAAGAGAAACAGAATTGTGGAAGGGCTTGGCACGTCCACCGGTAGATACCAGAAGGCCGTTGCAGAGCCGGGGGTAGGGGTAGGAAGTGCTGCTGTGCTACGTTGCGGACCTGGCGCGGAATTCTCCATCGGCGAGTTGTAAAGCTTCTGCTGGGGGTTGGCACGGGTTAGAAATGGGTCGGGGGCGTCGCGGCGAAGCTTGTGCCGTTCTCTTCCCTTCCCCCTCTATCCGTTCCCTCGTATTTCGTCTCGCTTTGGCTTCATTGACTTCGCTTGCTCTCTCCTTTCATTCGCAATTGTGCTACCGGAGTTGGACGTCGTCTGATTAGTTCGGAACAGCGGTTTTACCCTCTCGCGAGGGCAATTTGTAGCGGGAGGAATTATTCGAATTAAATCCCTAAGATCTCTATATACTTATATATACACAATATATATTGTATACATAAATATATATATACAGATCAAAAGCAGACGAATTGAACGCTCGACAAAGCTGTTGATACCCTATTTTCCGAAATCCCGGTCAACAACGATTCGACGAATGTTTAATACACAACTGGTGCATTGACACCAACTATTTGATGTAATATAACGGAATGAGAAGCTCGTTGATTCGGATTAAACTCAAATCAACCCGACGTTTTTGTTCTCCACCTTCATGACGATTAATTATTAAAGAACCTCGAGCAACTGGTTTTTTTATTCCATTCTGTTTTCGACAATTAAAATCTCCGGTTTGGTGGAAACGGAACTTTGAACGAACCACGAGAGCAAAAGTGAAATCGTAATGTCTTCCTCGATTTGCCGATTTCAGTCGGATATACGTCTATACGTCTATACGTCTTTTTCGCGGTTGGGGAGTTGCGCACAGGGATACGTATAATCCCATCTTTGACTCCTTCTCTTTCTCCGCGTTCCTTCGCCTTCTGGTGATAGCGTTACGGTCCCGTAATCACGTTCCTTCGTCGGTCGAAGAGCTTTGTGCCGTTGGCTTCGAAACTCGCGGGTTTCGGTATGTTCCTTGAGGCATGTGCCTCTCCAGCACTCTCTATACCCCCCTCAACTCTCTCGGAATTTCATTTCAGTCCGCATTGAATTCGCACACGATTCCGGCTGAGAGGAAACCGGCACGGGACACGGAGATCGCGAATGGATAAAGTTACAGCGAGGTACTTCGCAGATAGACAATTCGTAGACTAGTCCGACAAACGCACCACAATCTAGCAGACCTTATTACTTATTACACGTTGTCTGCTATCCGACTTCTCTGGCTTCTGCATCGTTGCCCTCACAACACGTAGTTCTTTGATCTCTGTATTCTTCACACTTCCATATGTTTAATCCTCTCAAGCATACATTTTACCGTATAAAAAAAAATTAATAAATATTTTATTTGCCTCGAAATATTTACGTTTTAACTTTCGTCAAAAAAAATTAAAAAATTTCGTGTAAAAATAGATTTTTTAAATTTCACTCTAATTTTCAAATGCAGGAATTATTGGAAATCATGGGATAAGATTTTTGAAAAAATGATGGACAACGAGTTAAATTTGAATGACTTAAGTCGCGATTTGATGCTCAAGGGTATTATCCATAGTTCGACCTTAAACTCCACCGTCTCATCGCTTTATATCTTGTTATCGGGTCATATTTCTGAACTCTCTCGGCCTCTCGGTTCATTGGCCGGGCCGACCGGAACTTCGGAGCTCTATGTGCTTCGAAAAAGTCGAACTTGGCAAGAAACATAAAACAGTGGGGAAGGCAACGCATGAAGCTTGATCCTCGTACACAGGATAATCGTCTTTGGTCGTGTCAAGCGCCCGAGACGCTGGTCCGTGCCAAATCCCAAAAACACGGTATAAATTTGTAAGAACCCCCCGTCCCTTCCTCGCCTCGCGCGCCCGTCTTAACTCGGATCGAAGAGAAAGCTGGCAGATAGTTGCCGCGGTGAATGAGAAGTGCGGAAGTTGCAGAAACCGGCGGGAAGGTTTTGCCGAGAGCCAGAAAAGATCGAGAACTCTCGAGTGCCAACAACGACAGAGTTCGCGACGAATCATCCTCTACTTTTTTACTCGTTTGTTTTTATTCATTTTTTTATAAAAATTTCGAGTTATCTCGCGTTAATCCAATTTTTTCTGGAAAATTGACGATTTTTTAACATATATATTGTCGCTAATTAATACCGCGATTTTGATTAATTTGCAAAGGACAACGCAAATAAAAATTAAAGAACTCAATAAAATTGTGTCGAATAAACAGAACAGAAGAACAGAAAATCGGTGAAAAATTTTTTTAACGCGTTCCTGGAAATTGCAGTAGAGTCGTTTAAAGCTAAAATAAATTTGTGCGGTTCTGGTTTTTTTTTTTTTGTGACGAACATAAAAAAACAAAAAGTAAAGTAAAGTATCGATGGACCGCGATCATTACAAAGTCTCGATTTTTTTTTAAATTTATTTTTCATTGATGAATTACTACTCGTATTTCAACTCGGTATTTCGTCCCCTGTTGGCTCATCGATATTCGTCCTCCTAATTGAAAGTCGGACGGGAATATATTTTTCTAGACGGCGGGGTACGCGCTTGAGACATTGTTTTCCCAGACTACTTCTCTTCTTACGGTATATGTACTGCCGTCTTCCAGAGGGTAAACTCCGAGAGCGTTGTCGAGAAGCGCAACATTGTAAAACAAGCAGACGAACGATGGAAAAGAAAAGAGATGAGAGAACGCGAATGCTCGCTGGCGCACATACACTTTCAGCTCTCGTTCGACGACGAGGTAGCAAAACGGGGTCTACGCGAGAAATATATATAGTACAGGAGTGCGAGAAATCCCTGTCGAGCATTTCACGGAGGCAGTCGATAAATCGTTTTCTACGGGGCCATAGCCCATCTCGCGGCAGTTCCACAATTCAATCGGAATATGAAATCGAGGAGTGAGCGGGGATGAGCGTGGAGGAGAAAACGCTTCACGGGGGAGAAAACAACTTTTTTTTTTACTTTTTTTTTTGCACAAAATCCACGTACGTTTTGTACAGTACGCAGAGAGCTTGGTACGTAAAAATGTCTCTCACCCACCGGTACACGTAGCTCACCATTGAAGGCTGAAGGTGCAAAAGCAGCTTCGCACATGGCTCAGCGAATACAAAACAATTTCTATCGTTTGGCTTCCACCTCTTGGATGAACGGGCAAAATTCTTTTATACCCTTCTCTCCTACTGTTCTCGCAAATTTGATGCCGCAATTTTGTTACTCTTGCAAATTATCGTACATAAACGAAACAAACGAATAAATTAATCAAATTTAATAAATCAATAAATAATAAATTTGATAAATTTTATTAAAATTAATTGATAATTTATTTATTAAAATAGATCGTTACAATAAAATTCACTCATTCGACGTTAATTGAATTACATTCATTGCATTTTTATCTCTTCGTTATACCACCGATCGGAGTTATTCTCATTTATCTACGATAATTCGCAAGAATTAAAAAAATATTTAAATAAATATAATTGTTGCACAATTAACTTGTGATGAACTATTTTCTCGCGAATAATATCTAAAATGAAACAAAAAATCTGCGGAAATTTGACATAAGTGGTGCAATAATCCTGGCAACTTTTAGCCAGCGGACTAAGGTTCGCGTTGATGCTGAATTTTCCAAGGGACTCAGATCCTCGAGAGACCGAACGCAGTATGCGCAGCTGAAAATATGAAGCACGTACGGCCGCCTCCGATGTATTATACACTATTATAATGCATGTATATACTATATATATATATTTCTGTAGCTTTTCTATGTTTTGTAAGAGCCGCCGACGAATAATATGTTTCGCGAGAGTCACGTGAACGTGTTACTATATCCTCGAGGCACGAGGGGGTTGGGGGTATTATAGCGCGCAGGCATCTCTCGCCCCGGGGGCGAGAGACAAATGTAGCATACATTCTTCGGGCGTTTCATTGCACTCAGCCTCCGTTATGCTGTAGTCTGTCGCCACCATTTCGTTCCCATAAACCCCCAGTCTCTCGGACAGATTAATTTACTTTCGCGAATAATACTATATCTAATTACTACGCTCTACTCACTTAATTATATCTTCGGAGGAGGAGGAGGCAGCCACGGCGCTTGGTAATTATACGAAAGCTCTGCGCCTCTCTCTGCGGGGCGCAGCGACATTATAACTATATCAAAAGTGGTTATAACTCGGTGGCTCGTGTGTTTTCACTATCGCGCGAATCTCATGGACCATTAAAAAAAAAATGAAAAAAAAAAAATAAATAAAATCCGTACGGTAAAGAAAAAGCAGGAAAAAAAAAATCAACATTTTTATCCTCATCTCTCTGCATCGTTCTCTTTTCATTTGGTTTACTATTTTTTTTTTCCTACCGTTCATGCGTATTCTGCTCGCGAGCGAAAAATATGATTACCAGTCCACTGTTTGTTATTCAATTTCAGGCTTTCCAGTCTTCTGCCTACAGCCGCATCACGCTTCGGTATCTGTATATATTTGTAGCGTACCGTCATAGCTCGAGTATACATATGTGTGCACAATTGAGGACGAGCATCCAATTCACATTGGGGATAGAGCGCGTTGCCGTTTCCACACATAAACCCCTCCCGCCACCCCTCCGCGCTCTCTACTCTCATTCCCGCAGTGGATGTTTTTTTTTTGGTTCGTTTCCTCGCACCCTCTGCAACTTCGTGCATCGCGGAGGCTGAGGATGTTTTTTTTTTTTCCTTTTTTTTTTTTGCACTCTCACTCTCCCCTCAAACATCCCTAGCAGCGCGCTGTTTTTCCCAATTAAAATAGCAACAGAATTTGGCGCGATGTCGGCAGCAAACGTGCGAACGAAGAACACTCCGTGTCGGTTACACGAATATAATATCATCGTCGTATTCATACGTGAAGAAATATATTTCAATATGGCGCCCGATAAATTTAAGTTGCTCCGCGAGAGCGGGTAGAGTTTGATAGCAACCGCCATTCTGCTTCGTCTCGCGTTTCGCTGCTTGATAGATTTTCGATGCTTCCTCAATTATAAGTTCAAACATAGTCGTTGCGATAGCAAACTAAGGGGAGAGCGAGTGGATATTTGAGACGAAGAAGACGGCGCGGTTATTAACAGTTACGAAACTTTACCGAAGATGCCGAATGCCGGAAACCAAGTTGTGTCGCCCGCTGCTGCCGTCGGTATGAGACTTTCCCCTCTTTGCGAAAATTCCGTAACGAGGAACATTATCGAATCGATTTGGAGTTAAACTTCTTCTTTTTTACAAATTAAATAGAAACGATATTTCTTTTTTTTTTAATTTGGCGAGAATAGCTGTTTAAATTCTGCGAGATTTTGAATTGAAAAAAAAAAAAAATGTCTGCGAACACAACAAATCTTACAAATGTTGAGATACGGAGTTAAAAATTACCACGCAAATGAAATATTACTCTGCGATGATCGGTATTGACTTTTTCCATAAGAAAGCTGATAAAATTAATTACTCGTACCGCCGCTTTGCAAAGAACGTCAAAAACAACAAAAGCGATATGAAGATTTAATTTGCATTTTTCTTCATTGACTTATTTTCTTCGTCATTCTCGATAAGCATTCATTCAACTTATTTCCCTGTCTCGGACTTTTTTTTACCAACGATCTCGTACGTGCGACATATTCCTCGCGTGTCTGAATAATTTTCTGCTCGCATGCCAACGGTAATAGGAATAATGAAATATTTTCATCCGAACGAGTCATGGAACTCCTCACGAACTTCGCTCGCCGATTGAATTTCCTTGAAAATTCCATGGGCGATAATAAAAAAAAAAAAACTTGAGAAACGTAATAGGAAAGAGCAAAGAGAAAATTATGAGAATAATTTTCCCACGTGTATTATTCCCCACTGCGAATCGCATCAAAGGTTTTCTTCGTTCGTGGCATTCATTACCTCGTTCGTTTCCCATCGCGCGTTCGGCAGACGGCTTGATTTCCCGTGAGAGATACTCACGGCTCGTCGACGACGCGGCCCGCTTGACCGGAGCAATCTACCTTCGATAATAAAACGTAATTTCTGATCGAATAGCGCGTCACCGCTTCGGAAGACTTGTCCCCAACTGTAATTTCCATCGAGCGATCGTTAATTAATTGGGATCCTCGTTAAAATTTGAAATATCGAATGCGTTCGATTTCGCTACTCGAATTGGTTCGCGAGTAATGTGTAACGAGGCAAAACGCGGGAGCAATATTTTTTTTTTTTTTTATTCTCCATAACGTTTTTAATTGAAAACCATAGTCGTCGTTACCCGAGAAATTTTACCGGACGGAAAAATAAAGACACACCTGAGAAATAATTAAAACCGAACCAATACCGATTTGATTCTCTGTCTGTGGCTAATAAAGACGAGTTGGCTATTTGGCTTCGGTAGGGAGAAGAAGTATCCTGAGATGCCGCTGAGGGAAGTATGCTTATCTTCCCTCGAGAGAAAATCCAATATTTTGATAGCAAACTCTTGCCGCCCCGTCTCGGGGCACCTTTACTACCACATTCACCGATTTTTGCTGCTCGACTCGGTATGGTCCGGCGTTGGAGAGACTAGCGAGAGAGGATAGACGCTGAAAGTCGACAATCCGCTAGAGTCGAAAATTCTCTTCTTCGCTTCCATACCTACCCTATTTTATAACTCCCAGGACGTTGAAGAAATAGGCGGGCCTCCTTGGACCGATCTCCACCCTCCCCGAGCCCCGCACCGAACAGCCGACTGAGACTCGCCGATAAGAAACTCCCTGTTTATATTATCCCCGCGGGGAAAACTATCTCGCGTTGCTGCACATCGACGACCCGCAGCGAAGTCCGCGTTCGCTCTCGAAACCTCCGTCGCGAGCTTTCGCAAGTTCGCAACGGATTCGGGGTGGTGGATGGAGGGGATGATGCTACGCTCCACCACGGGCCGTATTACAGCTTCGAGGGAAAACTTTCCTGGCGCCATTCGAAGGCTCGCACAGCTGCGGTAACGATACGACGACGAAGAGCAGAAAGAGGATCGGTTAGGAAGATGAGCCATGCCGCGGCGAGGAGTTGTCGAAGCTCCCGTGTTAGTCGTCTATATAATCACGAATGTAGCTAAGGATAATCACCCGCCAAAGAGAAAGTTTTAATTACTGATCACAGTCTGATTACCTCGATCCAATAGCTAATTATCGAAATGAAAGAAAAATATTATCATTTCATACTGGAATTTAAAAAAAAAATGAAAAAAAAGCTTGAAACATTTTTTTTTAATTTCATATCGGCGTACCGATGCGAATTTTGAATTTAATAACGACGCCAGTTTCTCCAATTTTTCCGAAGCTATGATATATATAATGCAATATAGGTGCGTATATATATTACATTTTTTTATGGAACCGTGTCTAGCTACTCACCCCTATGCGTGCGGGGAACACTCATCCCGCATAGTTAGCCGAGCGTGTGCGCGGGACTAGAAAACGAGTGAAAAAAAAAAGAAAAAAAAAAGTTCAACGTCGAAACTACTGTGAGGGTGAGCGAAGGCACGAGTCGGACTCGCTCGGTTTAATTAAACCTGCAATTTGCGTGTTCACCGAGAGTTCTGAACGGCTGGTAACGCGTCCGCAGCATAGAGCCCTTCATCCTCCCCCCACTCACCCTCTTTCTATACTGCGAAACTGTACGTATAGTTGCTCCTTTTTGGTGTTCGACGATGCCATTGGCCGCCCACTCATCTTGTCCCATGTCCAGGAACTCGAGCGTACTACGCTCGTCATTAGTTTGACTATAGTGTATTAGTAATTACGGCGCAAGCCTCTGTCACGTGAAGGTTTTGCCTGTTCGCGGCGGTGAAAAAGAAAAAAAAATGTCCTGCTGCATACAACTCAAAAGTTGAGCGACATGATTACCAACCACTGAAGCTTAATTACCGATAATAGCTATTGCATGTAACATTCCGTCGGACGCCTCAGAGAAATTTCGATTACAAGTAATTTTTTTTTCTAATTATTATCAGACGTCGGCGATCCTTAACAGGTATATTTACGACACAATTTGAAAGCCGAGTTAATTTTTTCATTTTATTTCTTTATTTCAAAAACTACGGAATATAATGAAGTGAATTTTTACTTTTTAGAAAAAAAAATTTTCTGGCGGTTTACTGGCAACCTGACGAGGTTTTCTTTTCTCTGAATACATGTTCCTTTCAGTAAAAAAGAAATAATTTTATTATCTCGTGTAGTTTTTGAGAAAAATAATATAATTGAAGTCGGTTTTCCGCGTATATCCCCTTGAAGGGTTTTACAACAAGTCGTTATTTTCAATCACATCGTCTCGTTATCTATGTTCCCGATTGTTACGCAATCGGATTTTTCTTACATCGAAGCAAGAGCCCTGAAAATCAACAAGGATATCTCAGTGTCTTAATAATCCTCGTTCACTCGTTCGATTCGTTGGGTTTCCCAAGTATCCCGAAAGTATCCGGAGAACTTGGAGTTATAGAGATAATCCATAAGGACGAAATCTGTGGTCGATGAAGTAAACTGAGAGAGGAACGACGACACCCCGACATGGCAACGCTTGAATATGAACGGAGCGCTTGGGGACAGACTGCTTTACCAAGCCATTTGTTTTATGAGATCGTTATTATTAACATGGGGGGCTCGTGGGACTCCCCGTCAAAGCTATATAACTACGGAGCGGATTGCCAGGCCATTGAGACAACGGCAAAAGCACCAAGAGGTTCGCCTCTAAATCTGATCGACACGAACACGCAGTAAACTCCAATATCACTTGACCCTCGTGTACCGCGCAGTCTTGTCAGACACACGACATTATATCTTACGTGTCACATCTCTCATCTACAATCCCACGGATTATTCTAGAAACGCTTTCCGTTTCGTCTATTTATTTTCGCGGCTTCCTCCTATCCAACGGAGAAACTTCATTCTTCCTTTTTGTTTCCATTTTTTTTTCTTTTGGTTTTTTTTCTGTCATCGCTTTTGCCAGGAAACTTCCGTTCAAACTTCGTCGTAAAAGGGCTCCTTCGAGGTGCCCGAGGGCTTTTGAAACTAAATTATGAACCGCAGGATGTTCGCGAGATACGGCGAGATCCACGCAAATAATCGACTAGGGAATTAAATCTCTTTCGTTAGCAAAACATCCAAACGAATAAATTCTTTTTAAGAATTACACGTAATCCTCGGAGTAAATACGCATTTTCGGAATCGTTATAGAATTTATGTGAACATTTTTATTCTTGACGAAACATCGTTGATGACAACATTTTTATGTATATTGGATTTTTATTAATTTTTTTCGAACGATCTATTTATCAAAATTTGTCAAAAGCAACGATAATTTTTTTTTTTTTAATTCAATTATCTATATTAATTAATAATTTTTTTTAGTCGTATAAGAGATAAAATAATATTTACCGAGTCGCCAGATATATGCTATATGCGATGCTTCAAATAATTAAAAATTCTTAACTGAACACCGATCATTTATTTAGTTCATAAATTTCTAAAAGTATAATCAGCGACAGTTCGTGTCAATGAAGTATTCCCGATATATCGTAAATATTTTATCGATTCTCCTGCTCATCCTGTCATGTTACGAAAGCTGTGAGAAAAGTTTAGCGGTACCGACATCAACGTTGAAATGAAATTTCACTCGAAATACTCGTCTTCCAACGAATTGATATTGCCGTCGAGAGACTACGGCAACACGAAGACGCGCTTCTAATGAGACTCTGGAAATTACAAATACCTTTGGTCCTCAACTGGGTTGTAGAATCTCGAACTCGTCCGTGGGGTTTGTACGAGAAATTGCCATTCCTTTTTGCACTCGTGTATACATTCGTCGCAGAAGTTTATTCACCAGCGTATCAACGTCGCACGAAGGGTTGAGTTGATGGGGAAGTCTCTCGAAAAACATCGCGGTGTATTTACCCCGTTCGCGAAAACATTTCTAATATAAACGAGACGAACCGGCAATCTCGGAAGCTCATTGAGATTTTGATGAAAAATCCGGTGCGGCTTCTTACGAGGAATTGTTCACGATATAAATTACTCTACGAGCCCTGGGAAATTTATTACGGAGCCGACGGTATGCGGCTGTTTTTAGAACAGTCATCCGCTCTTCATTGAAAACCGAGTACGGGTATTATTATTTCCGGAGAAGGCGAGCGAACGAGAAAAGAAGACCGTAAAGAGTTTTGAAAAATAAGAAACCGAGAGCGGAGGGGCTAGTAGTACATTATAATAAAACGATTAAGTCTCCGCCGATTCATCGTGTTGCTCGGACAATACCCCATCCCTCAAACCGGAGAGTTTCTCAGCGAGTAGCAAAGAGTCTCTTGTTTCTCAGCTCGATTCACCGTTACAATAGATTTCGTTTTTTTTTTCCCCGTTTTTTTGTCATTGTCTTCGTCAGCCCTTTTATAATTTACACTTCGTTAATTAACAACGCGCGGCGAACGTGCCTCGACGAAGTGTCGACAACCGGGATGCCCAAGTTTTTTCCTCGTCGTTCATAGACTATTATCCCGAGTTTCGCGGCCCTCTCGCGCTCGTCAGACGAATCGATTTTTTTTTATTCCATTTTATCTACTATAAAGAAAAAAAAATGAATTCGGTCTTTTGAACCAAAGAGCCCGCGGGCTGTTGGCTCACCGCCCATTCGTACCATTCAGTTTCATCTGAAACTTCATAACTCTCCGCTCGTGAAAAATTCTTTCGTACCAAACACAATGATACGTAGCCAAGCGGATCAATGAATTTCGCGTTGCGAATTCTAACTTGCGGCAAATATCTGCGTTTCGGACACCTCTGCTGTATTCAAGCAATGACTATATATAATAGAAAAAATAATTTACCAATAATTAAAAAATTCTCGACCCAAAACGTACGATAATAAAGAAATTGTATAAACAAAAAAGTGCGAAATAACAATTAACTTTTTGTACAATAAAATTTCAATTTTTCTCTCTATCAACGAATCACTTGTTACCCGAGGTGCCTGTAAACCCGAGAGATCGACAGCAGTCAGCAGGACGCATATACTCTTGATGATTTATTCGTTGTTCGCCGAGCAGGCTGAACCGCGTATGCCATAGGCTCGATAGGAGATCCGGAGTCATCACGCGCGTCCATAGGCGCAAAACCGCAGAATCCATCGGTCCATGACCTGCCCTTCCCTCCCCCCGGATCATCGTAAATCCGTTGGTGAATGACGAATTGGTTCGTACATGTTCTTGGCATTTATATACCTACCGATGTGTATTCCCCCTATAGCTTGACGATTCATACGGTTATTTCATTGGTTCTCTTTATTAAACATTATGATCTTCTCGTATGTTTGATATCATACGACGGGAACTGTAAAGTTACCAACGGGGTGAATAGTGGGGTGGAGATGAAGGGGGAGAGCTTTCCGTTTAATATCGCAACAAATTTTGATTGCGGTCCGCGAAATATTGTACACGGTCGTTGAAATCGTCCGGAATCGAGGATCATGCGACGATATATACAGTCACCGGTTACTATCCCGTATAGGCCATCAAAATCGTCCGACTCCTCTCTGCCGCCCTCCGTCTCGTTTCGCCGAACAGAACAGTACGGTCGTTCGTTCATGCGTGTTCTTCACCGTTAAAAGCTTTACACCATTGTTTCAGTGGCATACGCGCCGCCTGTGCGAAGTTTACAACGGGATCCGCTTATTGTGACCCGGTTTATATCATCCGTGGTCTATCCCGTTTCGAGGTGATAGGTTTTGATCGATTTGGGGCCCATTGGATCATCTCGCACCGCTTTACCCGTGGAAATATCGTACATACACATATATGAACAACGGATTCGCTGCCCATCCGGGCGCTTTCCAATCCGACGCATCCGTCGCTTAGAGTTACGTTTTCATGTGTAAATCGCAAAACCGTAAATCCCTTTGGCACTGATGTATCGAGCAATACGCAGCGTATTCGACGACTAAAATCCACTGAAAATTGTTCATGATTTCGCCTCGTCTGACTCCGCGTTACGGTTAGTCAACAATCCTTCCGGCACTTTGAAGCGCACACGACGCCGTAAAGTCTCTCGCTATGATTTCGAAGCCCTATAATCATCGTTGCAACGTTCCGTCGAGCAGATCGAAGATAGTAGATGAACATCCGCATACGTAATTTCGAATCCTGTTGCAAATCCATGATTGCTCAAGATAGAGAATTCATTTATCCGCTTCTCGTGTCGTTACCGAAGTGTAATTAAACGCGAAAATCATAACGAAGATTTCTATGCTATCCATTGATGCCGTTTTCATCATATACATCGAGTTGATGGATTTACAAAGATTACGATATCAATCTCTATGATCGAAATTCACGGGTCCGATTACCTTGGAAGATTAAACCTTCCAATGACGGTTTATCGGTTAATCCTAGTCGGTGTAATGTATGGAGACACATCCCCTTACGAATACATGTAGATCAGTATCATCGCCATCATCCCTATATTACAGTGAAGGGGCTATAATAGTTGGTTGATGTCTATATAGCACCTACTCTCTGAGAACATTGGCTGTTGGAGTACGTCGTGGTAGGTTGGTTGAACTGTACAGAACAAACGTACCATTCGTGTGTGACCTGGACGAACGGTCCGTCTCGTAAATCCTATGGTTGGCGATGATGCATTGCCTGTATGCGTTCTTGGCAGTTAATACTGAGAGATTGTTAATGACCCTATTAGCATTCGAATCGGGGTACCCAGGGAGTCCGAAGTTCCGGAGTTGGGGGCAGCAAAGGTCGCGTCGGTGTGGATGTACCAAACCCCCCCGGGTTATTACTATCTACGTTGCAAAACCCGACGTCGTTGTCGGTGGTCATAGCGTTCCCGAAATGTGATGGTATATTACTACTAAGTACAAGTAGTGTCTTCTGCCCCTTATCGTTGGCGTTCGTACATTGTGCGAATTCAACAAGAGAAATGCCGTTAGAGAACGGGTAGGTAAGCAGGACCAGGAAGAGGAGTCGACGAAGGTGGAGAGTTGCGGTCTAGTTACCTATCGAAGCTTGCGACTGGCAAACCCACCCACTCAGACAACATCTAATGTACTCTGTGGAGGTCGAAGGCGAGCTTTGCGAGGCTGGAGAAATGGGCCCACGGCACCTTGCTTGTTAGCTGTCCTGCTCCCATGGCTGCTTCAACCCGTTAATTGGACCAGACCTTCCACCAGGACGATAAGCCAATCAACGTCACAAGCAGAGAGCACCTCGTATGCAGGTTGTATATATATGTATGTATACGTGGTATATATGTATCTTGTGTGCACTCCCACGTCCAAAGCTACTACTGACTTTCTATGTCTCAATAACTTGACTTCCGCTTTTCGGTTCCTATCAATTAAGACACGGATTGTAGAAATCTTGAAACTAATCCTGATTATTGATAACTCGATTGATACATTATAGTGAAAATGCCGTTGTAGAAATGCAATTAGTATGTTGTATGGCATGCTGTAAAAAAATTTGATGGACATTTGATGTTCTGGTACTCGAAGTTTTTATGGATAAACTGGAAAATTTAATTTAACGTACAATTATAATAAAAATGTATGTACGGCAAACTTTCATAAAGGCATAAAGATAATCAGGAAGTAAGTTATCATCTAAACAATGATACCATTTCTTAATCTCGTTAACGTCAAAATTACGATATAAATCTAAACAATGAATATTTTTTATTCCGATAACGTCAACGTTATCATTATACTCATCGAATTTACGATTTGTTAACGACACTCGTCGATATCGAAAGAAAGAGTCAGTGCGCGATTAAAAAAAATCTTTTTCCCTGTCTCTCCGGCAATCAGTGCAGTCGGTTGTTCGGCCGATGAAATAAAATTGAGTCACCCATTGTGCCATTGAAACGTCGGGACACGTACAGCACCGTGCATATTTCCGCACACTCTCCTCCACCCACGTGCTACGCGAATCCCAGAAAGCACGACTCGCGGCGTTGTTATGAATTTTATCGAATTTTCATACATAGAATATTGGACGGATCATCGTCAGGACGAACGTTGGTATGGAAAGGAATTTGCTTGAACGCCAGCATAGCTTGATGGAATCGTAGCTCGTTCGAGCGTCCAATATCGCGTATGCGATACAAACGCGACCCGTACCGCGCTTCGTAGTTATGGTAAATATCGCTCAGACACGGCCAAGCGTCGAGTCAATGCCACAACCCCCGTTCTATACATATATAGACCCATCTCGACCCTCGTTCGCCTCCTCAATCTCAGTTTCCGAGTGGTTATTCGCATTGTGTGTCGTACAAACTCTCGCAGCTTTGCCAATTGTTTCAAACTATTCCTACGGACTCGAAACCATGCTTCATTCCTATGTTATACGCCCCTCGGCTGTAGAATTTCTATGTTCCTCTCTCCATTCCTCATTCTCTGTATCCCTCGCCCGCGCGTCTCACTCTCGCACTTCGAGAACAGCAGAGCTCGATCCTCTCGGATTTTAATCTAATACCCGTGAAACCTCATGTCCGTCGTTCCGTGGACAAACGCAGACAGCGGTAACGCGAGGACCCATATATTCAGCAACGTTTGCCGAATTTCCTCACCGTAGCCGACGGCCAATTTCGTCTACACATCCGGTCATGTATACCGGGATATACATGTATTTGCACACTACTAAATGAAAAATATATATACATATGTATATTCACACACGTGAGTACACAAACTGTAGGGATATTTACGTATACATTGTAAGCACAAAGCCGTTTCGCGACGTCGAGGCGTTCCCAAAGTTCTTATACATAATACATCGGCGGTATCCTGTCTCTCGTTTGCCACACTGGAACCTGCAAGGCACACTCGACATGCAGATTACGTGTACACATTTCACATTCCTTGACTCAACGAGCTCTACACACGTTCATTCTATACATATATAGATATATATATATTTATTCAAGCTTTCATTCCCCGTACTGTATCTTTCACTCGTATATCGACTGGTGCGAAACAAACGGTCTTATCCTACATAAGTTGAATGCATAAAGCGATGTCACGATACGCTTTTCTGATTCTCAACTAACAGATACAATTTCACCATGTGGATGTTTTCCGAAGTGCGCGAATTTCTCGTACATACGAAAACAAAAGAAAAATGTGAAAGGATAAAATTGTTTAGTTATTCGGGTTTTAGCGTACATGCAAAAATGTATTGATATGTAAGGAATTATGCGATATCGCTGTACCGTGGGGTATCGTTATACAATATCGTTACTATTTGCATACACGGGCCGTCGACGTCCGCGAGTTTTCGACGAGGCGAAAATATCAGAGAGGGAACGGTCAGCGATCACTGCAGTGACGGATATTTGAATTTTTTTTTTTTTTTTTTGTTTTTCGAAAATTCGACAACAATGAGTGTATTCTAGAGAAAAAATAACAAAGCCACTTTATTTTATTTTTATTTTTGTTTTTACTGTGCAATCTATTATCGGTGTGTTAAAATTTGTTTTTTTTTTTTTCGATCTGCACGATTTTCATTTAGCTGATCGCATGTGTTAAAGAGATCGAATAGGTATTTAGTTCCACTGGAGTAGATTTGCGTGAAACCATTATGACAAATAATTTTATGCAACATATGTATTGTCGTTGAAACTAATGAAACAGTAAAAAAAGAAATGTCCGTTCATTTCATTGAAGATATTTAAAGGGGCGATAGGCTAAGATTATAGATTTTCCAAAATAACCCGAAAAAATCGTATCTTGGCATTGACCTCATCACCGACTCTCCTCAAACGCCGAAATTTGCTTTCATTCGATTTTTTTTCGTTGCACATTGCTCTTCACTCGAATCATATTTTCAAGCATTGATTTTAAAACTATCGATATATCGCGGGCCTATCGGTAACCATTAATTGTGCTATAGCTTTATCCGCGATAAATATAAAAGAAATTTATTCGCGTCAGGCGAGAAAGGATTCTCTGCCATTCTCTCTTCCTCTCTTCCGTCCCGTTGAAATTCGAGCTCTAGGAGTCATTGAGACTTGCGGGAATCAGAGTTCCGCACCGTTGGGAGAACATAAGTATATATATAGTAGAAGAAGGTATAGTTTGAGAGAGAAAGAGATATTACGAGTGAGGAGATGAAAGCTCCGAGGTGAAGCTACGAGAGTACGGAGTGGAAGGAAGATGAGTGTGTGAGAGGCCGACAGAGATAGACGGATATTGTTATTCGCCAGGCTGGTGCGGATAGTAGTGGGGTATATATACGTGGGTATGAGTAGCACCAGCTTGTCCCGACGTAACCTCGTTTAAGGACAGACGTATCTTATACCCGGTGCCCGCCGCATTCGAATCCACCTTGGCATTTCGGCTAACCCACCTCCTTCCTCCCTCCTTCTCGTCGTACGCCACCCCTCTCTACTCGCCCATTTAGTCTTCCAACTCCAGCGTTGTCTCTGTCTCATCCCTCCCGTCCCCTTAAGCCGCTGCGAGACGTTCAATAGAAACGTTCGTGCCCCCGGCTCGCACTGACAGGGAGAAGAGGGACCCCGGGCCGGGTGCAAGCACAGGCGAAACAATAAAGGCCGACTCAAGGAAACAGTCGCTCGGTGCGGTTACCTACACAACTATACACTCCTGTATTACGGAGTACAGTATACTGTGCCGGCTGTGATATAGAATACACAAGCGAGTATGCAAGGTGTGTACACAAGTGTGTGCTAAACATTAAGTCTCGTGAGTGAAACAGTCGAGGAGATTTAGTTGCTTTTAGAATTCAGCGAATGGCCCAAAATTTCGGCATTTTTTCTTATTTCTAGGATTTTGGTTCTCCTTACTTGATTGCCAGCGCATCTAGTCGAATAAGAACTGTCCGTAAATATTTTCGTAAAAAATTGAAAAAAAAAAAAAAAAAGTTTAAGAATGACGAATAGGTACGGAACATCATTTTTTATGGTTATCCCAATTTGCCGCCCCAATTTTGGCACTCGAGAGATTGGGGACATTTCATCTGATATGAATTATTCGGTGAACGCGATGTTTGTCCAGTCGCGTCAAACATTGATCGATCGGAGAGACGCGAAAATTAGTTTACAGGTCGGTTAGGAGATTGGTGGAGAGATGAATACACAAATCCATTTGGTCGTACATCCCGACGAATGGAGTACCGGATGGCATATCGTCTCTCCCGAGAGAGATCCTCGTCCAATTTGGTCAGTGTTGGAATGATCCAGTGGGACAATGTGAAAGCGACAGCCCCCTCTCCACCCAGTAGTCAGTGAGAAACCTAACGAGCAGTCAGATTCTGATCTCACCTATCGCGCTGTATTGCGCCGCGGTGAGACGAGCGACATTTCCCCACCGAACAACAACGCCCTGATGTAGTAATAGTACACTACCGGTAACAGTATTAGCGGAGACAATTCTGTTCCATCATTCTCGGTGTGTATCACCAACGAAAGATAGAGTAGGATTTGCCGGAGTCACTGGAGGGATTAGCGCGTTCCCCGGATGGTGCAATGTCGTATTCTAATGCGAATGAAATTTAAAGCCTTCCGCGACGCTTGACAACCGTCGGAAGAAGTAAAACGGGAAGTCTCGGCTCTCATTGCGCTCGCGAAACTGAATAATTTCAGACGATACTTGAAGTCAACGGTGAAACTAAATGTGGAGAAATGGAAATGCCGTCATTGAAACGCGACTCAAGTGATATTGGGACGCGTCTTTCCCGCGACTCAATATCCGGACAGGTTGTTTGGTTGACTTTCAACAGTTTGTTGAACAAAAACCCCTACTTTATGGAATACCGAAACGTTTCCATGGAATTTCTGAACGTTTATGCGATGAACATCCCCCAACGTTCGCCGCATCGTTAGCGTTACATCAACGGCAGAAGACATGGAATTCGGTCGTGAAACATTACCGCTGTGCACAGGGTAGGAAGACTCATGCTGAGGGAAACCGCGCTACCTCTCTCGCGACCACCGAGCCCTCCGAAAAGCTATTATCTCTCGGTGGATGAGCAAATAGTTTCTATCGTTGTTGTAGTATTGCTTGTTCGAGGGAAAGGCGAGGCAAACACCACGTTCCGAGGCTTACTGATCTTTGTATACCGAGCAACATAGTCAAAGCTGCGATATCTATGCTGCGCGGGGTGATTAAGTGTTCGCCATTCGATCGGTTTGTTCTCAACGAATTTTTACGACAAATTTTTATACAGAAAAACTTTCGATGAAGATAAAGCACTTTAATAAATCGGATGCTATAAAGTTCGTGTTTCCTTCTTGAATTTATTTGTCCAACTTATAAGATCGATGATTTATTGAATTACTTGTTGGTGAATGTAAAGTAGGATAATTCCCGATTATAAAATAAATGAAGAGATAAATTCGCAGAACAATGCTATAAGGGAGGCACTGGAATCTTTTTTACCCCATTTAAAGGATATACCCTCGTCTCATTGAATCTTCATGAAATTAGTAAGAGTTCGAAACTCCTTCGATTACTTCAGGAGATAGAATATCGCCGCTGGTAATTAGAAATATATTTCCGGAGTAACAGACAGGCATCCGCCGTAGGACCATTACCTCCTACTGCGTCGATCGAGACTTCGTGACTAAGACAATTAATCACCGAGTTCGTTCCGAGCAATTCGTTACAGCTGCCCCCTCCATTAATTGGTTGTGCTGCCGGCGAACGAGAGAAAAAAAAAAGAGAAAAACGGATAAGAAACGCGGTGCAAAAAAAGGAGATATCTTTGTCCCTTGAGAGGCTCTCGAGGGTCTTGCAACGATTGTCCAGTCTGCCACTCGATGCCTTTTATTCAGCCACCGGCCGCCCGTAAGCTTTCTATACATATTTACAGTATACGCTCTTTGCTGATGCTCTCTCACTGTCTGAGTGTTCGCGCGCAGTTTGCCTTTTCCTATCTTTGTCCTGCGGCGGAATATTCTACATCTGAATATCTGCTTGCGACGCCTTTTACTCGAAATCGTATCGCTTATATGTATATATAAGGTCTGTGCAGGGAGAGCTCTATGTCTCACGGGACAAACGATGAACAAGCAACTTTGAAAACCGGCGGCTGCGCTTGGTAGTGGCGATGGCTTTGCTCTTCCTCATCCTTGTCGTCTCGTCGAGGTCGCGACTGCCCGTCGAGCTCGGCGGATTTTCTCTCACGGTCTGGAGAATAACCTACGCTATATATTTATACCCGTGTATGTTATATGTAACAGCGAAAATTTCGCGAGCGTATGCAAAATCCCTTCACCTTTAACTCGTATTTTTTTGAAGTACACCGCCGAAATCTCCAACAACGACGCTTTAATATTGTAATCGGATTACTTTGAAAAAAAAAAAAAAAAAAAAATGCTCGACTACTTGCTAAAAAAAAAAAAAAAAAAAAAAATCTAAATTTTTTGTACAAATTCTGCGCGAAGTTAATACGGCAGACATTGGGATTGCAAAATGTTTGCAACAAAGTTACAAATTCGTTCGTTAAGGCTGAAGCGGTATTAAAAAATTGCAAAGCGTACGTTGCCGCAATTAAAGAAATGGTTTATGCGCTAAAAATTATTGTTTTTTTATGGTGTATGTTGTTTGCTATGCGAAATTTTATACGGCTGCAAAAGACATTGACGATGACAACAATAACGATAAAAGATAATAGCTGAGTTACAAATGTCTGGCAGACGTGAAAGTACCTGACGATTTCGCCGCAATTAGCTACTGATCAGTCTCTGCATATATATTTTGTTGGTATAAATCAGGAAATCCTGTATCGACGCGTGTCATACGATCGATTGACGATTCAGTAACGAATGTTAACGATCGATGCTCGTGTTAACAGATGAAGGGTATCGATTGACGAATAAGCCGAATCAATTCCCGTTACTCTATCCGCTGTATCCGACATACATTTGCATTTTCCTGACGGATTATGAGAGCTACGAGAATCGACGTTAAACTATATGTCCCCGGAGAGGCGACTCTCGCGTCGAGCTTCCAGAGAGACCGCCAAACGTGAATAATCGTGCAAACTTATCCTTGAAAACACAATGGCGAAACGCCATTGTCCAATTTCACTTCAGGAATCCCGAGATTATTATAACACTTGCCAAAGATTATTATTCGAATGCAAATGCAAATTTTTGTTGCTTCATTGAAATTTTCGTAAACATATTGAATATTTTTTTTTTTTTTTATAGAAAGTTCGAAATTTATTACTAATTTATGAGAAATGATTGTTCAGTTCCGCTTACCTTTTAGCTCAACCATTCCATTAACCGGTCGGCGCAGAAAGTTATTCTCGGCTGTTGTTTACGTGCACTCGTACCGAAGAAGGACCTGAAATTATTGTTCATCCTCTTCAGTATGCGCAGTATGATTATTATCATTATTAATATTATTATTATAAATCAAAATGGTTCAAAGATACTACATGTAAATATGCGAGTATAGAAGTTTCCGTAATCTGATGATTTCAACACCAACAACATACCCCCTTAATGCAGACCTTATCAAGTACGCATTATTCATGTTGCACTCAATCCCTTCTTGCAGAACGTGCTTCCCGATTAAACTAAGTGCCATTGCTGATGCATCAATGTACCAGTACACTTACCGCTACACTCATAGGTGGAGCAGCATTAGGGAGTAGTTGAAACAGCCAAAACCGTTAAAACTTTAACGAATGTAACGAAGTACAGTAATGATAGTAAGTATAGAAACCCCCTATTCGATCGAATCTGTTTTTATGATGCAAAGAAATCTTCATTTGCGAATTAGTATGAATTTCATCGAATCGAAAGTAAATCATTGATTCGATCGATTATATTCTTCGAATATGATATCATACCCTTTTTTTTTTGTTCTCTCGAAAAAATTAAGATTTACATTTCCACGGAAAAATGTCTCAGTTTAACTTTTTTTTTTACTATATACATATCTATTGATTATCTCGAAGAACAGCGATCTTTGCAACCGTGTTAAATCGAGAACTTGGGTGCGCGAATAATCAGAAAAAGTTGAGTGCTTCCTTTGACTATGGTAATTTGAAATTTACGCTGTAGTATATGCGAGAGTTGGAGGTCACGTGACATATTGGTATCAGCGTCAAATCTGTAGACTACGGTTGTCCAGGTACGGTATAGCGAGAGCCGCTGCTGTTGCCGTCGCGTTGCATTTGCCCGGGTTATCAGCCACGATTATGCTCGGCAGGTCGTGCAGCTTCCGGGTGGTCGACCCACGAGCTGGCGATACGACGATATCGCTACGTTGTCATAGTCTATGCGGGTTAGAGTTTGCATATGTATGTAAACCACGGATATACAGATATACACAAAGTTTGGTTTCGGATTCTGTTCCTCTACGAAAATAGTATAGGATGGGGTGGAATAACGTAAGGTAGGGTAGGATATTCACTGCGGTACTACTACCAGGTTTCGTTGAGACTTAAACGCGCATTGAGTCCGCTCTTTGCCACCGCGATAATTACCCCAATGCCATCTGTATGCTTTAAATTATTCGCGGAAGATCCTTACGTAAGTCCCTGTATTCGCCAACGGGTCGACAATAATGCCGGGTAAATATAAACCAACGGTTAGCGAGTTCAACGGAAGAAACTTCGTCAAAAGCGGCCTATAGATTCGCTACAACGACGAAGTACAGTTTTTGAGACGAAAAAAAGCTCTTCACCTTTTTCGTTGTATTTCAAAAATATACAGAGAATCACCACGAAACAAAAAATACTCAGGGTATCGAACGTTTCAGGTTTCCGAGCATTATTCTGGCTTCGTCAGGGTTTGATCGTGAAAAACGACAACACGGTAAGGATATTAACTCTTTTGCATGGGATTACTTCGTGTTTCGTAAAAAGCTTCGAAAAAAAAAAAAAAAAAAAAAAAAAAAAACGAAACCAGGGTGCAGATTAGACACTTTGGTTTGTTTAAGCCTAAAACACCAGGTAGCAATGAATAAAAAAAACGGTGGATAGTAAAAATGGAAAAATAAAACAGTATAAAAAAAAGAAACGACGGAAGGCGAAAAGCTGAACGCGAGGGATTTAGGTAGCGTTATTTAACAACCACACTTCGGTGAGGGTGGGGGTGGTTTGGGATTACGAGAATCGAGGTGAAACTCCGGTCTCTCGACAGTTTCGATGCTCCGAATACTCCCACCGAAACATAAGCTCCGATATTCGCGAGGGTGCGTCGATTGTTCACCTCGCGTTTATACCGTAAATAGTGCGACTTGGACGGTCGTGCAGTGTGCACGTTGTTCTATCGAAACTGTGATCGCAGCACATTCGAACGGCGTCCGCGCGGTTCTACCAGTCTCGCAGATTAAGCCACGTACGGCGGTTCTGATGCACCTAATAGGATTATAGATAATAATTTTCATGCAAGGGATGAAAACGGTTCCGAACCCCATGGCACACTTGAGTGTTAACCTTTTGGCTCGCAAACATCAGTAAGCTTGGGGTGCAACCTTCGATATATTATGAATACCGCTTGATGATGTTTCTGCAGAATTGAAATGTACCTCGAGAACATTTCCAATTGAATCTTTCAACTCGCGTGAAATAAAAGAAAACATTATTGAATTTTCTGATAATAACTCCAGACGATGAAAGGTTAAATCGGAATAAAATAAAAAAGTAAAAAGTTAAAATGACTTTACACGTAATAGAATAATCTATAGTATAATTATAATTAATATTGTTAATGGATTATTAATGTAATGACAACGACGGAACATTTTTCATAATTATTGATTAACGATATCAATTATTACTATACAATCGATTAATCGATTTCTTTTTAAATCATTTAATTTTCATCATTTTTATTTCCTTTCTGTTGAACTTTTCACAGTCGGACATTGAGAAAATACTTTAGTAGAATGATTTTCATCAATATCGGGGCATCCGGTTACACAGTGCGATCGTATAGCGAATTGTTACCGAAAATCTGAGTCTGCAGTTGCTGGAACGCCCCTCAATAAACGCATTTCGAGGGTGTTTAGCGTACCACCGAATAGCCACTAAACACGGCATTAGGTATATCTGTATGTATGTAGTCCGAGACCGGATTTAATTTTGCGGGAACGGCCGGGCCACCGGAAGCCGGAGTTCTCGCCTGGAGGGTGTTGGACGATGGTCGACGGTGCGGCAACGACTACTGTATTATTCGACTTTACACGCGAAACTCTGTCTCTCCGGTATCTACTCGCAGGCAAGTTGTTCACGTTAGTTTCTATCTTTCACCGCATTACTTGTACCCTTTTCTCACTTTGTAAATTACAGACATTTTGCGTATTTTACGCAGAATGCTCAATGACCAAAGTTTATTATCTTTTATCAAACGTGTTTTTAACAACTGTTACCGCGCCAGTTCGTCCAATGGTCATAAACTTTGGCACGAACGGCTGAAGTTCTTTTTTTTTTCGTTTTTTTTTTTTTGCAAAAGAAAAAATATGCCCTTTTTGCTTCTGGGCGATTCGACGACGACGACGACGCCCACGAAAGATTTATGTACAGTCCGATAAATCAGAAACGTACGGGTAACGGAGGGCTAGTGAGCACACGTTACTCAGCTTACTCTCTCGCACGCCGGGGCCTCAAACGTGTAATAGGCGCGAGTCGTAAATAATGATGGTGCACGTATAGTAACAGAGGGTTGGAAACGGGGCGCGCGCGCGCGCGCGAGCGCAAGAGGGACGAAGAAGGAGGGAAGGTCGGTTTGTCGGGCTGCCCTCGCGGAAAGCGATCCATAAAGAGTAAACTTCTCAGCGGGTGCACACACGGGGATCGCGGGGCCGTTGGGGATGTTAGCGTTCGCTCGTGAACGCGCTCTTCTCTCCTGGCATAGCGGTCGAAAAGCGGGGGAGAAAACGGGCATATAGAGGCAGCGGGGTTCTCCAACGGCGTGGAGAAACCAACCGCATCCTGGGGACTCCCCGAAGAGATATAAGATAGCGATTTATGTCCACAGTTTGCGACCGCCGCTAGGATGTTACATTACTTACCGAAGAAGCGAGCAAGTGTCCCGTTCTCGCTCTCTCCCTTACACTCGAGACGGAAAACGCCAGCCAGTCGTCCGTTGGGAAAGGGAGTTTGAAGAATTTTCAAACTTCACAGTGGAAAAGAGGAACAAGAAACTCTCCTGTTGTTACATATATTTTACAATGTATATAGGGCTACTCCGAGCTTCGAACGCTTCGGGTTCGTAGGCAAACACCAGGGACGCGATTTTCTTTTTTTTTTTTTCGAACTTTTTTTTCATTGTAACGCGTAAGCAAATACATCGTCAGCACAAATTCCAAAATATCGTTAATTTTGAAGGTCAAACGAAAGTTTCGACGAACAAAAAAGTGACGAAAAAAAAAAACAAAAATTCGATCATAATAATTACTATAATATAATAATTATGATAATTACGGTAATGTAATAATTATAAAAATGAAAAGAATGTAATAACAATTACTATTATTATTGTTATAAGATAATATAATATGTTCATTATTAGTTATGATATTTTTTCTCGGGAATGCATCGTATAAATTTCGAATCTGTGGAGACAAGTGGGGCTCTTCGATTATTAATTTTATCCAGCATCGACCCAAGCAGTGACACAAATTGAAGCTCGCCTCGCTGAGTTACCTACAAGTTTTAGCTTCCCCTTGATACCCGATTTTAATTACACTATTAAATTAACTATTGGCCCCGAATTACGAACCAGCGAGTCTTTCCCTTAACCCCTTTAATTGCCCCACGAATTTTCTTATTACAATTTTATCACTTTTCCTCCCCCCTCCTCGTGTATCTTCTCGACGTTTTCGTAAAATCAGATAATTCGGATAATTGCGAAGTACGAGACACGAGATAAAGAATGAAAAGGCTCTTTAATCGCTCGTAAACGAGAACCGCTGTCACGTAAAGTATACCGTGTAACGTGCTATTCCGCCGATATCGAAGTTTATTGTTATAGCCCAAGTCCAAGAGAGAAAACCGGAAGAAGATATAGAAGAAGACAACGAAAGCAGAGAGGCAAAAGGGTAAAGGAGCTTCTCGTTTGTACTGAGGCTATTTCAATGTATTTTCCTTCTTGCGGCTTGTATACGAGTCGAGGGGAGGGAGAGGGGTGGGTAGACGAGGGGAAGAAGGATAATTAATTAAAGCGCTCCACGCTAACTAGATAACGCTGCCTTGGAAGAGCAGGAAAGAGAAAGAGGAAGTGAGGTCGAGTGTAGGATAGCTTGGACGGAGCTTCCGCGCCGCACGCGAATCCCACCGAGTAGGTACGAGTGATAAAGTAAGAATAACTTATACGGAATGGTTTATACAGCTCGGTAAGTTGTATGCGCGAGTATCCGTGTAGTCGCACGCGCCCATTTGCATCGCCACTTTCCACCGTCGTCTTGACGTACATCGTCCTCGTTTTCGTAACGGTAGTTGGCAACGCTATATATATATGTCAGTATATACAAGCGCTGCGTGAATATATGTGTACATCGTGTACCGCGATTCACTGAGCTCATATACCGTGGCGAAATTTTTCATCAAACTGCCACGTTATTTTCTAGTTAAAGTTTAACGCGTTCTCTTTTTTTTTACGTTTTTTTTTTTTTTTTTTTTTTTTTTTTCTTCATCATCCACCGTATCGCGCTATATCCTGGTTGTCGCTTGTAGATCTTCCCGAGCTACTTACGAGTATAGTGGACATTTAGGGGATGTTCTGATGTGTATATAGTTAGGTCGTCAACAAAGGGGAACAAGATACAGGAGAAAAGGCAGCACAGGGGCAGACCGGGAGATAATTCTTTTTACGTGTTTTCGTGCGTTTTTTTTTCTCTACTGCACTCTAATGTGTTCAGAAGTAATGCTCGTTATCATAAACTCTGTATTATACGTCCCTTCATTCTCTGTCGTTAAGCTTCTCTTTCCCTTTTGTCGTTGGGCAAAACTCGCTCACAGTCTCTCTCACCGGCCTCGTTGAACATGGCAACGGTACAGAGTACTCTGTGTATCAAGGTAATTTTCCGAGTTCGCTCGCTTTGCACCTACGCTGCACCGTAATGGTTGATATCCCTCGCATATACGCGGGATATAGTTCAGTAAAACACGCGTTCGGGGTTAATGCGTCCTCTCTCGGTTCGCGAAAATTTACAAACAAGTTGCGCCGGACAAGTTCGGCAATGTACTTCCGGGTTATCACGCGAATCGTCCGGTTTTTTTTTTTCGATTAAATAAAACGTTCGCTGGATGCATTATACTAATTGCAATTAAAAACAAACGATAATTAACGCAATTTTTCGGCAATTAGGACAGTTGCGCAAAACAGAGGAGAACAAAAAATTCGACATTATTGAGAGATTGTAAGCTTCAGACTGTTTTTGTATTTTTTTTCATATACTCACACGTGCTGTCGAAAATGTTTGGCTTCGATCGGCGTATATTTTTTTTTATTTATCGACCCACAGCCTTGTCGAGGCTTTGCCTCCATAATTTCTCGTTCGATACAGTCGACGAGTTTTAATTAGGTCGCTCAGCATCCGCTAGCGGAATATCATTCGTGTTTATCATTTTGTCACTGTAATTTCTCTGCGACTCGATTCTCTGTGCTCGAGATCCCTGTCCAACGAGATATTCGCGTTACGCGCTCGCGAGTAAACTCGCGTGAATATCAGTGAAATATACGAATATGAGAAGAAGCTATTTACAATCAGTAGAATTATCTACAAACGTTTGAATAATTATTGAACGGCGCGCGTTCAATATACATACGCCGAAATGGAAATAAGCGAATCCACCGAAAAGCCGGACGGTTCGGTTGACGCGGAGGATGTGCTTTTGCGCGGAATTGAAATAACGCGCCGGAAACAAGGATCGGAGAGAGAGTGAAAGAGAATAACGAGAGGCGCGCGTTTTGGCTGCTTTCCGCTTGTATGCAAGCGTACATAAGCGTTGCTTTACTCTGGTACACTCCGGTGGGCGACCAACCGCACCGCAGCATCGCACCAACAACAGCAGTATACCATCAGCAAAAGCCTATATATATGTATATATGTGTACGTATTGATGTATATGCATATATATTTGTATATATTGATGTATATAGTACAGCAACGTTCGTTGTATGTACATACAACCAGTGAAAAGCATCCCCCTCTGGTGGTATACCTCTCGCACCCCCACGAAACGTATTATGTAACTTCCCGTTGGTCCGCCTCGTCGGCATACATAAATTCACACATGCCTGCCGGAACTACGCAGCCACGCTCGCGCGTTTGCCAACAAGAGAGGAGCTGCCAGAGCGTGCTGGCTGCCACGCGTTGTTCATCGTAAACTCTGAACGTTACTCCATCCCTCTATAACGCCCTTGACGCAACGCTGGCCTCGCTGCGTGGCGAAATTTTCAAACACATTCCCCATTGCCCGCGATATCCTTTCTATCCTTTTCAATTTAACTTTTTTTACACTATTCGTCTTTATACTGCCGAATTAATTTTTTTGCACCCCGGAGGCAAAAAAAACAAAGTGTCAAAAATAAGATTCGGATTATGAAGGGGTTGAAGGGTTGAAGGGTTGACATCCCCATGGAAATTAAATATATACGAAGATATATAATTTTTTATAGATTTGATATATATATTTTTATTGAAAAAGATGTTTATGAAATTTTGAATTTTTTTCCGCGATTGTGTAACGATTCTGCGATATAAGTGATCTTTTTTTTTCGTAGGTATATTGTCTTTATTTTTTTTATTTTTTTTTTTTATTTTTTTGCCGTATATGATAGTTACTTAAGAATGTTTGAAAACATTCTCTTGAGCTGAAAGCTCGGGTTTGTTTCCACGTACTGCTCTTTGTCTACTGTCGGGCGAACGGGAGCCTCGCATAATTCACTGACTCAAGAGAGAAGGAATGAGGTTTTCTCCATTCGCGTTTGTTATAACTATTTTTTTTTGTAGTTAAATGGGAGTTTGCGAGTGACTGTTCAACGAGATGCTGTGCGGAATCTCGCTGGTAGTCGACTACGACACACAATGACAACCCAGCAAAATACTTTCGGGCGCCACGAGAGATAGCTTCATTAAAATAATTTCACATGAAATTTTTCGAAACTTTTATGTTTTTTAATTAGCTACCTCGACGTTATACTTTCTCGGTTTTTTTTTTTTTTTTTTTTTTCTCATTCATCTTATTCACCGAACCCTATTGTTGAGAAAATTTCGCTGCGAACGAAACGCGCGTAGAGAAAAATGTAAGCGACTCGAAGTAGAAGAACTGCAATGACAATTCATTGTCAACCCTCGAGGCATCGTTTCTATACAATTTTCCTCATAAACTTCCCGAATTATTTGACGATCAATGGGGACTTCGAAAAAAAATAGAAAAAAAATGGAATACACACGTGAAAGGAGTTAATAGGAGTATCAATTACTATTGATAACGGTACGAAAGAATACAATGAAAAAATAGAAGAATCGAAAGAACGGAACGACGTTCGAGGTATGAACTTGAATTAACCCATACCGGAGCCATCGGCGTTATAAGGGAGAACGATGAAGCAGGCGTTGGGAGGTACGACGTCGAGACGAAGAGTAGAATGAGAGTCGAGTGGGTATGGGTGAGATATTGGAAAAGCCATTAGGACTCACCACTTTATTGTGGCCGGGCACTTTAAAAGCCACTACCGTCCGACCCACAATCCTGTGCGCATCCGGCTGCCGGCGGGCCTGGTAGGCACTGGAACTATAGCGGTGGTGGGTTTGGTGGCAGTGGCAATGCTCTCGGTCCCTTCCAACTCCTTCCAACTTTCTCATCGCCCAAACCTCCTCCTCGCCCTTCCAGCATCTTCAACGCTAACAGCTGTTGCCCAAAAACACCGGGGCGAGAGAAAAAGGATTCTCAGCCCTGTCGTTCCGCCGACGGGAGAAAAAAAAAAGAATGGAACAACAACGAAAAAGGAAATCCTCCTCTCAACGTTACCCCCACAACCTACCGGTACAAACTACTTTCTACTCTACAAACTCTATGTACTTCCTTTACTTTTTTTTTTTTTTTTTTTCGAAACTCACTTCGTTCGTTCCACACATATTCTCCAACGCGTGTATCCGCCTGTCGCAGAGTTCTCGGAGTTTTCTTTCCAGCTAGAAAAATTTCACTTCAATCCTCGACATTTCTCCCGCTTCCCTTTCCTCGCACTACGTTCCCTTAGAAGACCTTAGGAATTCGTTCAGTTTTTGCAATTTCTTTTCTTGCCGCATTCATCTTTTTATTTAAAAATTGCTTTTCTTCAGTCTGCTTGTCTCGCAGGATAAAGTCAAAATACGATTGAGTTCTCGATCTCCACTTCAAAATGCGGGCTTTCGACCAAAAAAATTCTAATAGAAATAAAAAAAAATATGAAGCTTATTGAGAAGTGTTTTATTTTTCTCCAGTCTCAGTGACGCTCGCAGAACGAATTTGACACCGATCGAGTGTCCGATCTTTAATTCATAACGCGTGAGATGCGTAGAAAAAATTTTAATCGAAAAAAAAAAAAAAAAAAAAAAAGTTCATCGGAGGCTCCGAAGAGCAACACTTCGCATCATATTCGCTCGTAAAAACGGCAGGTTTGGCGCGACTCAATATTGACTTATTACCGGGTGCGGAAGGCACAAGGGGTGAATGTTATAACCGTAGGAGAGATTGCCGTCGCGAGACCATCACGAAAGTCCATTCTACGTAAGCGGCTTCTTCTGCATTATACAAAGCCCTATCGCCTTACGCCATATGTACGTATACACCGAGTGTGCTATTCGTAATTTCGTATTATATATACATGTTGTTGTATGTATACGCGTATATATATATATATAGTTTGCGATCATGCCAACGCAGCGTTGCTTCAGTCGAATATTATACCGCAGTATATACAGGTATATTATTAGGCGTTGTATATGTAGAGCAGAATCTATATAGGTGTACAGTATTTCGCTGCTCGAGCAACGTGGACGTGCCTTTGCATAAATGAAATGACGCCCTGAGGCCGATCTCTCTCCGCATTTTTTTTCCTCTCCCTTCTTTACCCTCGTAACAATAGTCGGGGTATATACGTAGGGACAAGCGGGGGCGGCGCGAGGTACCAGGCAAGCAAATCCTTTAGCCCCATGAGCTCCGGCACCGCTGAAACCGCTCTGGTCTCTCCTAAATGGACTTTCGACCATAAACTCTCGGAATAATTAGATAAACGTCGTGGATAAGCAATTTTTAAATGGACTAGATGTAGAGCCTAACTTTTGCTCTAGAAAATCTACTATCCCATGAAAGGAGACTCGCGAAGAGTCTCGAATAATCAGAATTTAAAATGATTTTGTAATCTTTGTCATAAAACTTGATAAACCCCAAGCGGCTCCCGGTGCAGCACATTTATTTTTCATGATTTATTAAATTTGCAAAAAGTGCGTTGCAAAAAAAAAAAAAGAAATGCGTATTTTTTGACCTCCTTGAATCTCGTGGAATATTGTTTTAGAGAATTAAAAAAATAAAATAAAATATTTTTAAAAAAAAGTTGAACGGTTGCAAAGTTAGTTTTACGATAATGAAAAACGCAGAAGATATAGGTAACTTGGTGGGCGAAAAGTTTAAAATCGCTGCCAGGGATTATACGAAAGGCTGGAAAGAAACGTCGAACGAATTATTCGGAGGTTGCAGTCAGCCCCCGTGAGGTAGAGACGAGAGCACTAACGAAACGGATAAACGATATAAACCCAAGTGGAGGATGGACCGGGGAGGGCGGGGGAGGAAAAAAAGATCGCGCTTAGCGGTCAGTCTCGTAAAACGGAGTGCCTGATATATATACCACGGTTGATGTACACCGTAGTTTCTATTTATCCAACACCGACGAGCCGTCTGACCGTATACACAGCTTTACCACTGAGAGCCCCGCAGTAGAGACCGGTGCAGACCGCGCCGGTGGGATAGTTCGCGAGGGTGGGGTATATTCGCTGCAACCGAGACTGCCGGATCGCAAAGAGTATAAGCCACACAGGGTGGCCGCTTCTCTTTTCTCTTCCACTTTTCCCAACATCGCGAAAGTCGCCACGGGCGGAAGCTACCGGCAAGCTGGCGTCGTGCGCCACAACGGGGATGAGCCCCGTAACAAAGCCAAGAGGGGATTAAAAACGTTTCGACGATTAAATTTTTCGATTTGGCCGCTTTTTTTCACTGACGAACGCTCGTCTCTGCCTTTCCAACATCCTTCGCTTCTTGTCTCTCATTTTTCCTATTCTTAAATTGTTCTTTCTGTACTCCGCAAATCAAAATTTCTTCACAATTTGTTTAGATACAATGAAAGTGAAATACTTTGCGAATGAAAAACAACTTTTTCTATTCTTTTAAAATTTACGCTTGCAAAACTCTCTCTTCGCTTGTCTGTTTCTTTTTTTTTCTCTCTTACAGCCTTTTCGTCAAGAAGCGACGTAAGCTATAGACGGTTGGAGAAACCACCGCGGGACACTAAGAATCCTCCCCGTTGGCTGGGAATAGTTGATGCCAGAGCACGGAGTTGCGACTGCGAAACGGGAGGGTCATAAAATTCTCGCGATTCTCGAGTATTCCAGCTCCGCAAGAGCCATCGGGAGAGGCCCTCGGGGTGCTGGTCGTTTTAGACGACGCCTCGGCTAGCATCAACGTTTCTTCGAACCCCACACCACCACCCCCGCTCTCTCGCTCGGTGTCCTCGTTTCTCTTATCCCGTATCTTTATCCTACTGCTGATATCGCGTGCGGTAAGGGCGATACTGGTATACAGTACAAGTAACTATCGCAATAGCAGTAGAGAGAGCAGTATACCGGCTTATAAAGTCGTCGAGATTGGAGAGAAGTGTCTCGGGTGTTTCTCATCGTCGATGCAAAGATCGTATCGTGAGTAGTATATACGCGCGTGAAAGTCTATCGCCTTAAAGGGACGGAGACACGAAACGTGATACGCGTCGGTCGAAGACAAGATCATGACTAGCGGAGAAAATTGTAAAAAAAAAAACACTGAGGCAAAGGGATAGAAGTAGCGAACGTGAACAACCCGAGATGAAGCGTTGCGTACGCGGAGCCGAAGAGAACACGAACACGCGGAGCCGAAGAGACAATTTTGATAAATTTTTTTTTTTTCATCCCATTTCGTTAATATTCGACGTGCTCGTCCTTCATATCGTAATAAAGGGAAAAAAAAAACGGCACGAGGTCGAATGCATAATTTATTATTTGTCTCCTCGACTTCCCTGAAGCGAGCTCACCGGATAATAAGACCCTCAGGACAGCGGCTTGACCAATATATCCAACTTTTTGCCACAACGACGTGTTATATCGCACATCCACCCTTCTTCCATCTTTTCTGACCGAAATTCACGCAGTTGGCTCTGGCTATCCAGTAGCCAGGCTTCTACGGATCACTGGGATTTGATTTATCACCGAAATGAGTCCCCGCGGATGTTCCAAGGCTCGTTTTTATCGGGCGCGTCCGCGAAAGCGCGACGAAAAGAACGAGAAAAACGATGAAACGAGGATACGAGAAAGGAGTGCGGGATTTGAACAAAATGAATTAGGGTCGTGGAAAACCAGCGATGGATATCGCCAACCAAGTCGCAGTATCGGTTCAACTGGAGCGAAAGATTGAATGGATAGGAAAAAGAAATAAAAACTTTGCTTGCCAATAAGCGAGAGTGGTTTTTTTTTCTTTGGCGATCGCCAGCGCTACGATCGGCTCGATGGTGTACCTAAGCCGTTGATTGACGTACATTTGTTCCTCGTAAAAAAAATATTTTAAATGCACAATCAGCATTTCCTTCAGATTTATTTGACCGCAGTGTCTTTTTTTTTTTCTTCCGTTTACACAGTTTTTTACGTCATTCTAGACGACAAGAAGCAAAAACGTGACGGCCTCGTATATTTGCCAAAAAAAAAAAAAAGGCCCTGAAACGGGTTCGTCGAAAACGATTCTATTTTCGCGTATCTACGGAACGATGGATATATCTTCGACTTCGACAGAGGCCCATTGACTTCGAAGGGTTACCAATCAATTTACGGTTTCATTGGTCTCGCGTCGTTCGTCCAACGAACTATCCGCTTCACCTACCTAACTGCACACATATACCGCATGTATGCGCTGTACACACATAGCGATATAATAGTCCAATGCTATAGCGAATGGTAACCGTTCTCGCGATCGTCCCACGGTCCCGACGGCCTCGTTTCGACGGACGGCCGGCAGGATAACAAAATCGCGTTTCGCCAGCGGCACCCGTGAGAATTTCAGCTTGAATTTCAATGCAACTCTCGTCATGTATATACATATATGTATTTTATATATATATGCATGTGTACCCATAAATGCATGCCGCTCGAAAATCCAACGACCGTATCAACGACAGCGGATTAATTCTTCAACGACGAGAAAATACGAAACAAACCCTCTCGGAGCTCATAAAATTCTCCCGAAGAAAAATTAATTTTTATGCAATTTATATTTATGCAACTCCGCGAATCCGTTTTATTGAATTGTCCATTTAACAAAAAAATCTTTTCTTTACCTTCTGTCATAATAATACAAAAAAAGATTTACCAAAATACAACAAATGAATTAAATAACACATAATTATTCGCGTATTATAGTCTGGAGATTTATTCGTTACAGAGTGTGCGATTCTCCTGCGACTATATTATGCGAATAATTATTTGTTATTTCGCTCCTTTTTGTTGATACAATATTCTATTGTACTCCTTTTCTCAGTTCGGAAATTTTTTGATTTTTATAAAATTATTTTTATCGCAATTTTGTAAAGTGAAGCAAAAATCTCACTACACGTGGCGATGCATACGACCGTCCAATCGTTTATCTAATCGTTAAAGCGCGTTATTGAAAAGAAATGTATCTCATCGACGCGCATAATAAAACCTAAAAAAAGACGCAGTTTGCGGTGCAAATTTTGTCTTAAGACATTTTTAGTAGTTTCGGTGAACATCGGACATAAAAAACACACGCAATGTCGCATATTCACGGTGAAACGCATAACTCCCGTATTTTGACCGATGAGCAATGGCGCAGTTAAAAATCACGATTAATCGGATCGATGAAACGATCGATCTGATCCACTGGTCAAAGAACTAATGGACACGGAGATTCGCACGGTTTTTGTTGTTTTTGTCGATGTGCCGCGTGATGGTCATTTACCATTTGCAAATTCCCAGAAAAGAGGCTTACGACGTCGAGTGAGGATGGAAGTGAAAGCCAGTGGATGAAAGTTTTCCGCCTGCCGCTACTCTGAATGAAACTCCATGAGTGCATAAACTCGACTATCTGTTGACGGTCAGCTTTAGTGGTCAACGGGTATCTCGTCTCTGTCGCGTCTATCTTTCAGCCGTAGCGCTTTACCCTCCCATTTTCCCGTCTTTTCCCGTGCGTCATGTCGAAAAAAAAAAAAACAAAGTCACCTGATAAATATCGTCCTACCGTTTCGTGCTGAAGCACCCATGCATTTCGCGTTAGTAAGCTCTTTTCTTTTTATTTTACATGAACATCAACCACGTGACTGCGAGAAAACCTTTCGCATGTGTGGACGAGAGATGTGCATTGCCTTCTGCATGCTGAAATTGCCAGCCGGAAAGAAGAGCTTTCTATCGTAAAGCACGAGAGGATGCGCCAATGAATTTACAGCATATTTTTCGGTATTCGCGAGAGACGAGAGAGCGAGAAGGGGGGAAAAAAGCGGCCGAGGAGAGACAGCAGAGAGTACAGGAAGCATAGAGAAGCAAAGCACCGACGGTTTTCCATTCCCGTACCGTCACAAACTCCTCTCTCCCTTTCGCTGCATGCCCGACGTCCCTTCGCCGTGTTCGCTGTGTGGCCTCGTTTTTCCAACGTCCCCGGGCTTTCCTACCCTTATTTGCTGTCGCCAGAGAACCGAACTATATTCATAAATTCCAATTTGCTTGTCGACGCCAGGCATTTCCCTTTCTACCCACCATTCGTACGACTCTGATATCCTTCTTGCCCTCCTCTTCCTGTTCTTCATCTATACTGATCTTCCCGTTTTTCCTGCGACCTTCGTTGGTCGATCATTCACGTAAACGAAAAAAAAAAAAAAACATTATTATCAGATCGGAAAGTCAGCTGCGAATGTGTAGGTTTGCAGATCGAATAATCGCCTAGTCGTCCCTAATCTTTGCTTCACGCGTGATATTTTTTTTTTTTTTTTATAATTACGATAATCTCGATAAATGTATAAGATTTCGTAAAAATCGATCATTTTTTCAGGACAGGCATAGTACCGATAAAAAATGCAAGAAATGTAATTTTCCGCCGCGGAACTACTTGTATGAATTATTTTTGCCGTACTAACGATACTAAGCATTTTTGTCGTGTTTTTGATATTAATAATATCGCGCATTCAAAGCCACAGAATTAAAACGCGTCAGTAAATGACCCTCAATTTTTTTCAGAATATTTCTTTGATCCCTCTCTCCTCTACTTCCGTTTTTTATTCGCTTTTCACATGCAGTTTTGCCGGTGCGATTTAAAACGTACAGTCGGTGTACACTCCTTCCATAAGTTTCGTGTAAATCATGCCAACGTTGAGCATAAATATTCCGACTTCGGGACAGTAAATCGCATTTAAATTTCACAGATGCTTGAACAGTATATTAAACAATGTGCATCCCAAGTCTGGTCGCATTCTTAAAAAACCAAACCAGTGTACTATCTTAATACGTAGTCACTTGTTGTTCATCGTCTAATTTCTCAAAACATAACTCTCTCATTCTAAGTCGAAATAACTAAACAATGCCGCAATTTTTGGGCGCTAAAAGCTCCAACGATGTCCTCATACCTCACTGTCGTTCTGTAAAGAACTGCAATATCCTACTTGCAACAATTAAATGTATTCTACTCGTATCCTACGCGCCCTACACGACATTCTTTTCATATTCAGCAGTGCGAAAGCAAAGCTTATGAAAAGTATAGAGGAAAATATATATCGTGTCAAGAATTTTTGGTTTTCACCGTTGTCAGTTATTACGTATGCATGCATAGAGATATGGATATGACCTATGGTACGTTGTATTGCTATAGATAACGGGACTGTAAGGTAACGGGTATACGAGTGAAAAACGCATCACCGTTCGCGAACCCGTGTGAGAATCACCGTCCCTCCCTCACCCCCACCCGGACCCATTCGTTGATAAACAATTGACGTGATTTATTCAGCAGCGCACCGACTCGCGGACTTATCAGTAAATCGAATCCTGCATTTGTCATTTATCAACGTGAGGCCAGGCGATGGCGAATACACAGAAAGCTTTCGATATTCTTGTCTCTCCATATATCTCTCTCTAACTGACGCTGGGTGCAGTTACCTGGGTCGCTATGTACATATATTATTCTGTCGCTCTTCGGCAGTGCCATCGCTCTCTCTGCGTCCCGATTCTCGCCGCGCTCTCGTTCTCTCTCACTTTCATCGTGAGAGCTTTACGCTATCTCCGGCAACAGCAACGAGTGTGGCAACATGACGCGGTTCGTAAATGAAAGCTTCGCGCTTCGATATTCCACGTACGATGTATGGCCCAAACCCCACCCCCGCACCCTCTCATCCTCTCCCACCCCCAACCTTCGAATATCCAATATACATATTCGCGAGTTATGTCTGATTACTCGATCGCGTCATTTTTACGGTTAACCGAAAAGAATGAAAAACGATTTTTCGACGGATTTAATCAGTTTAAAGCTTTCATAAATGAAATTCCGGAATATTGATATGGTATAAAGGAGAATCGTTGGTTTGTGAAAATTATTAGATTTGCCGGAGGAATTGATCCATATATTTTTCAATCTCGAGGATTACCTCCACGAATTTAGCAGCGATGTGTTGCTTGAGCTTTTTTATAGAGGATTAAATTCCCGATATACGTCGAGGGTGAATGGAATTTCGCTTGAAAGTGATTGACAAAAAATATAAATATAATAAAAATGTTATCAGTGTAATACATGCGGTATACATGCTTTTGCACGTACACTGCGTATTTTTACGAAATTTGTTCAACGTGAATTTTTACGCGGAAAATCGGAGGACTAACCATATTGGGAAGGGAACAGAAAGTAACGATTGGAAAACGAGAGTCAAGGGACGACTTCGACTGGAAATGCTCCACTCGAAAGTCGGAAGTATCGTTGCGGGTACTTGTTAAATGAAAAGTTGTTTAGCAGTCGGAAATGCTTGGGAACCAGTTCCGGAAGTAGAATAGTTCGGTGACAAAACCTTGGAAAATGGAAAGGGCGACGATGGAAGTTTTAAGATAGAAACGAAGATAGAAAGGAGAAGAAGCGAAGCGGAGAAAGCGTTGAGGCCATCTCCACATATATACTATATATATAATGACGAACATATATATACGGATGGAAGCTTCGAAGTTGCTACCTCCAGGACTCCTTATCGTCTATTTTGTTTAGAGATTTGTTAAGAACTTACTTGCCCGTCCCCGTGAGCGAGTTCACTCGAATGGAAGGAAACCGGAAGCGCCGAGAGAGAGGAAGGGACGCGGGTCGTCGTTACCAGCGAAGCGTCACATCGTTTCGACGGCTAAAAGCGTTTCCGCCACCGTGTTCCATTACCTCCGCAACGCTCCACTATCCCTGTACCACACGTTCTTCCAGGTAAACGCATACATGAACGATTTCTTCGAAGAAGAGGTGCAATGCGGGTCGCCCCCTTTCGAAATATAATTTTTCGACAAAACGCTGATATCCATTTTTGTAATAAATTTTTGAAAAATATTTCGTAAACTATTTTTCGCATTATATTTCTCTATTGTATAGAGAAAATAAAATATTTTAAAAATAATAAAAATGTATTATATTATTTAATATAATTAATATATATTATTTTTATTATCTTTTCGTAAAAAAATGGTAAATTCACGATATTGTATGAAAGGAATCACCGTTATTGTTTCTACAGTGAATTTATGCATAAAGGGGATCCGAATTAATCAGTAAAGTTTTTCCAAGATCGACCATCTCCGAGATTTCCTTAATTTGCATAATCTTGCGCAATACGATATAAGTTTGAATGAATTAAAACGACGAAGTCTCAGTCAGGTGACCCAATTTTTTTTTCTTTTTTTTTTTCTTCTCTCCTTCTGTTTCCCTTCGACTTATTTCTTTCTCATGTAAGTGTAACGACGAGCTGAGAAAAATCGTTTCAACGTGAAAGAAAGTATTCCCGTAACCGTCCCACCTTTCGCACTCACTCGACATCTTCAAAACTCTCAAGCTTTTTCCTCTCACGTGAGAGGGAAGGGACGGTGGGGGACATTGGGTGAAAGAAGAAGTTTCTTGTCGTGAAAATTTCACCGCTCTTCGAGTTCCAATGGATTCTCGCATTACATTCTCGTATACGTGGCTCTGGGTGTGCGAGTGAGTGGAATCGGTAGAAACGCCGCGGCTGGTAAGAACGTTAAAGAAAAGAGTGTATGCGCGCGTGTGAAGGTGCAAATCCATCGAGGAAATCAATCTATCCAGTTTCGTAAAATGTTCAATTTGTCAATTTTTCTCTTTCCAACGTATTAGCAGTTCCGTTGAGCGAAACCAGAAAGCGGAGGGAGAAAGAGGGACCGAACGCTTAATCACTCGAAAGAAAATTCCCAGTTGGGCGCCGTGGGTAGCGGCCGGAAGAACGGGAACGGGCCCTTAGAAGCCTCGACTCGAACCCGACGAAATTTCATCCCCCGGTACCGAGACGTTGGCGTCTCGCAATTTCTCTTCGTTTCGCCCTCCACGCCCCATCGACGAACGAAAGAGAACAGACCAATTTGTTTTCTTTTCTTCAATATTCTTTCGTTCTGTTTGTTTTTTTTTTTTTTTTTTTTCATTTGTTCTCAATCGATGCGCCACCGGATTTAACGAAATTTCGAATCTCCCCCGACGAAATTTACGACTAATAATGTTTCGCTGCCCAATTTCATTGTCTCACGCGAATTCAATTTCATTCGCGATAACTGACGTCCCAAAATTTCGACGTATAAATTATTCAATTAATAATGTGTGAGGAAATCTTCGAGTCCAATGGTTAATAAAAAACAATCGCACGATTCAATGAATATTTTAATGTTCTAACGCTGTTCTCTCACCGATCTTTCTATATATATACTTCAGATACTCACCGTCGGTAGAGGGAAAGATCATTAAATATGAATTCGGTGACATTTAACGGATACTGTATAATCCATACATTGCTTTCGCGAATGTCATCATTCGCGGTTAATTTTACGTCGACTGTTGCACTGCTGATATAAAATTATATAAATTGTCGAAGATTCGCAAAGTATGCCTGTCGTCGTCGCCGTGGTTGGGTTTTTTAAAAAATGCGTTCCGAAATTAATTGCCGCTTTCCGCGGAGCAGCAACCGCGCGACTTATCTATCTCATTGTACCTTCCAGACATTCCTCGTTGTTTGTCGTCATCTTTTCTTGTTTCATTTTTTTTTTTTTTTTTTTTTTTTTTTTTTTTTTTTTATTATCGCACGAATTCGCATTTCGAAGCGCACCCTCTCAACGGAGTTAGTTCACACCTACACACTATACATACATATAGCCGTGTTATAAGCGCGGAATTTCCGAAGGGTGCGGGAAGCTCGAGTGTCGGGGGATTCGGGGAGTCATGAATAAAATTATTTTCTCTTTCGCGTCGCGATAGAAAGAAGCACAGCCGGTGGAGTCAGCACGCACGGAAAAGCACCCTTGCGCATCTTTCGAAGTGAAGAACACTCGCTCTTCTATTCGTGGAAATCCCGCGAGAAACCCTCTCGTACCTTCGTCAGGGACCATTTCCACTTGCCGGTACGATTTCCGCTTGCTTCTGTTTTCTTCCCTCCTCCTCCCACCCCCTGTTCTTCATCCTCTTCTTCATCTCGGTTATTCCAACGTGCTGCTCTTCGTGTAATCCCAGTGTCGGGGTGATCCAATAATTGTTTTCATTCGCGCCGCTCGCTCTTCCATTTCGAGAGATACGTAAAAATAAATGGTACACACTATGTAATGAAAAATATTCCGATACCATGCAAACTTCAACGGTCATTTAAAATCCTCAAAAGAGACGCGGAAATTTGCTGAATAACAGTTGGCATTGAATAATAAATTATTGAACCTTTGTGTTATCGAGAGATATGGCAAAAACGGCGCTATTTTCAAGTATTAAGCGATGAATTGCGCCGTAATGATGCGATTACGCAAATTTCGAAAGAAATTTTATTCACGCGGAGCTTCTATCATAAAAATGCATTATTTGTTGTTATTTCTTCACCGTAAATGACTGTAAATTACGTGTCAAAAATGTATGCAACACGAAGATCCAGTTATCGAAGGAACTACTCTACGTACGAGGGAATCCACAAAATTTCAACATAAATAAGAAAGTACTTCTGTCGGCATTCACTCGTGTCTAGTTGCCTTCGTATATGCGCTCAGGAGCTTTTGCTTCTTCTCCTTTCGTTGCTACTACGGCAGTCCTTATAATGCTGCCGAGTAGAGAGACATGCTTTTCCTACTTCCTACCGGCGGGAAAGCAAGCGAAGGGAGAGGCGAGAGAATCTCCGGCAGCATGTATGCTGTGCCAAATTGGGTTACGTGTGCGCATACCTTCGGCTGTCTCGATACATAAAAGAAGCTCTCGCACTCCCCTTCGCGTAGGAAACTCCAGAACCCCCGTGTGCGCGCGAGAATGTGCGTTCGTGCGTGTATAGTATCAAGAAAGGGAAGTATGTACCCTATACATATATATACAATACTATATGTATACGAAAGTGGGCGAAGAGTGAGGAAAAGAACCATTTTTAGAGCCACAGAAACGAACGGGAATGTGGATACCGAAGAAGGAGATAAAAGAAATGGTGGATGAAAAAAAAAAAAAAGATCGAGAGCGAGTGGCCGTTTTACACCGTACAAGACATTTCGGTATATAAATTGCATCAATATGGAGTAAAGTGCTCGCGTTCTATTCATCACGATCTATTCTATTCTCGTGAAGTTTCTCATAAATAACTTAAGCTACCGGCACACGCAACAACCAGACGGACAGACGGATAAAGTGTCGTGAATGAAAAATATCGAAACATCGGTATTCGATAGCAGGGATATTAATGTATCGTTGTTGGAAAAAGAGCAAACGATTTTATATTATTTTAGTAGGAAATTAGTGAATAATACGAGAGGTAAGGTAAATAATCGTTGAAATGAGAGGCGATTAATTATTTTAATTTCAGCCTCGCAATTACGAGTGAAAAATAGAGCGACAAAAATCGTTGATTTATCGACATTTTTTGGAAAGGGAGCTTCATGAAAAATATCGGGCATTATCTGTCACGATAACCGCGATACATCATTTATCGATAATGCACAAAGCGTGTAACGAGTAGTCAAGAGTTTAATGGATTGTGCCGCGCGATATCACATGCTTCAGTAATTTTACCGCGACAAATTTCGGGGAAACATATATATTATCTCGTTCACCGAATGGCACATTGTTTTATTTTGTTTATATATTCGTTAAATATAATTTAGTGCAATGAACGAGCGGCTTTGAAAATTTGAGTGCTACACAGTCAACCCTATGCTACTGTCGTACCGACGACCCGCTTATTCCGCGGACTCGTAAACGCGCTGAAATATATAACTGGACGATTGTCCCCGCGATGCCGAGAGCTATTACGTGAAATAGTCATATCTCCGCGACATCTGCTACTGACGATCCCTCCAATTTCTGGCAATTCCATTTCAACGGTCGGCGAATGAAACGGAGAATATCGATTAAAATTGATCAATTCGCCGATCGAACTGATCGCGAATAGCGCTGATGCAAATTCTCATCTCTTCGGTCCAAACAAACATATCGCGGATAAAAATAAATCATTAATTTTTTTTTATTGCCAAAAATGTCAAATGTGTCCATTTTTTTTTTTTTTTTCGTAAAAAAAATCTGTGATAATAAAAACCATTGGTCGACACCGGGTAAGGATTATCAGAGCTACAAGGAGGGTTAGTTGAATAAAGTGATTAATTATCCGATATAATAAAAAAGAAGAGATCCCGAGTATGGCTTCAAATGTCCTTCCCTTCGGTCCATATAAACGCATATCGCCGATAAAAATTAATCATAACTTTTTTTCGTTTGCAAAAGATTATTTGTCAATAAATTTTTTTTAGTAAAAATCTTGCGACTATAAAAATCTTTAATCGACACGGAATAAAGATTATCAGAGCTACAAAGAGGGTTAGCGAAAAAGGCCAATCAATTGTGTGAAAATAATGGGGAGAAGACATCGCAAATATCGCTTTCTTCCTTCCAAACGCATGTCGCGGATATAAATAAATTGTAATATATTTTTATTCCAAAAGATAATTCGTTCATCGATGTATATATTCTTTTTCAGGGAATAATCGTAAGCTAATTAAAATCTTTGGTCAACACGAGTTAACGATTATCAGAGGTACAAAGAGAGTTACTGGAAGAGAACGATTAATTAGCCGAAATAACAGAAAGAAAAGCCATTAATGTCACGAGATTTACTCGAACATAATCCAGTAGTTTGTAGATTCCTCCATGAAACCCCCGTGCCGTATTATCGCTCAATGTTATCCTCTTTTCTTCGAGCTTTTGAACGCGCGAGCCCCACGGCTATAGGTACAGGGTAACCCCCCATGCTTCACTGACGACGGCAAACACCGAAGCGCGTACACCCGGTCTCGTTACAATTAATTGAATTGTTTACTTAACGACTGACTCGGGTTGCTTTTCCCCCGCTACGGATCTCGAGCTACGGGTTGAAAATGCAAACGACGGATAGAAAGCCCTCGGCGAACGCTCCATAACCATTAGGATAATGGAAATGCATTTGCCCCCTCCCGGCCCCCACCCCTCCCTCAACCCCCCTCACACCCTTTTTGTTTCAGGTCGCCGAAACGTATACAACGCAGTGGAAGACCACGATCCCGTTCTCTCCCGTACCCTGCATCATATCCCCGACGTACCTTTGATAATACAACGCATAACTACCCTCGTAGACTCAACAGGATCAACGTTAACGTTAAATCTCCAAAAACACCAATTTTTTTCGTTGAAAAAAATGATTTCGACATAACTAAAATACGATTTGACAAATTTATGGAAAATTTGAATAATGGTGGATTTTTTTTGTCAATCGTCGACAATTTATTTCGTTATTAATGTGCGCGTTACACTGCAGTAATTATTTATTTTTTACTGTAAAACGTTTAATATTAAACGACTCGAAGCAACGCTAATATTAAAACTCCAAAAAAACCGATTTTTTTGGTGTTATTTCGACATCATTAAAATACAATTCGACATATTTATGTAAAATTTGAATTTGAATTTGACAATTTCCTTCGTTATTTCTGTGTGCGTAAGAATAAAATATTTATCGATTTTTTTTCTGTAGCACGTGACCACGAATCGACAACTCCCTTAATTATACCATCCGAAATTCTGCACCACTTTTTCTCACGACCCCGAACTCAATTCCCCTACAAAAGTTTTTTATTTTCCTTCGTTTTTTGTAGAGTGTGTTGTTGTCGTCGCGAAAGAAGCGTTCTGGCGCGTTATTTCCAGACGCCATTTCGCTAAGCGATTCTAATTCGAGTGCTCTCGGCATAATACTTACTCGGGAGCGAAACAATCTGTCGGTTTGGCCCCGTCGCTGCTTGAGGGCTCTTGTGAAAGATTAATCGCCATACGCGATATCCTCCTTCTACTTGACTCATTCATTTTTTTGCTTCCTTCTGTATATATATGTATATATACTGTATATACATATACTGTACGTTTTATATACAGTATATTTCGTGACGACGAAGAAATAAAAGTGATACAGAAGGGGCCGGAGGGGGGGGGGGAATGCGACAAATTCGATTATAACCTCACAAATGATATAACGACAAATAATATTAAAAATGATTAATATGATTTTTTTAAACAGAAAATAATTTTTCATCAAATATATGTTACCAAATGTATAAACAATTTATAGAGTTGGTAACATATATTGATAATATAAGAACGCCGAATTTAATATATTTCGTTATATGGAGTAAATGGTTTACCCGCTTATTAATTATTATTGTCGATTAATTATTCAATTCTATCAAAACGATATGTTAAGATTATTATGAAAATTATGATTATTATTTTATCTTATACGTTGCCATGTCATTTTATGCATACGGTATTATGCTCGAGTTATTATTATTATTATTATTAACGAATTACCTACCACCGCTTTGATTGACCTTTCCGCGGTTTCGATTCTTATCATTTTCATTTTACTTCATATTTCGTTAAATCGTTATGAATCCTCAATGATTTCTTTATTTAATTTTCATATTCGTATTAGAAATATTCATTTAATAAAATGCCATCGTTTCTAATAATCATATTAATATTATTCACCTGTTTGCGTAATGTCTCTCACATTCCTCACTAATTTTTTTTAATCAACTTTAAAATCAATTGAATTTATATTGCCATTGGTTTTCTCAGAAAAATATTCAAAAAATCATTACACAATTATATTACTTCCCTTCTCGAGGCTGTAGCTGCTGACAGCAACAAAATATGCACCGGACGATAAACTAACAAAAAATACGGAACATCGTCGATTATTGGTTCCGATAAATACTAAATCATCTCATATAAAAAATTTTAACATCGCGGAATTCGTGAAACGGGGCCAATCAATTCGATTGCAATGAGTGAAAAACCAAAAAAAAAAAAAAAAAACAGTAAAAAACTATAGCAAACACGCCAGTTGGGTGGATGTTGATCTGATCAGAAAAAGTGACGGCACTTGAACCGTCGATGGAATGTGCACACCGTACGAAGCTCTTCGCTATATAAGGTTTACGATGTGTAAACGGCAAGGCGGGGTTGGAGGTGGGGGAGGGAGGGGGGGGGCGGGGGTCGCGACTTCCGGTTTGAAAGGCCGGAAAATTCTCTCGACCCGTTTTCCACGAGGCGCTTTGGGTACCCGGCTACCTCGTCACCCTCTTTCGCGCACTCGTAGCCGTTGTCGTTGCAACCCCTTTACACGAGACGTTGCTCCCTCTGAGCAACGCCGTAGCCGCACCGCACTTTTGCCATGTCGTGAAACGACGACGACGAGAGAATTGCTTTGGCCGTTGTGCGGCAGCAGCCACGAAATTCGTCTTCAATTTTCCGGAGCGTTCGAGCGTACGACGATATCGAATTCCGGAGAGTGGGAAGAGGGCAGGTCAGGACGGTACAGGCGACTTTCGAGGATCCGGAAACGAGCTTTGGGGAAGGAGGGGGGGGGGGGATATACTTATACATATACATATAAGCGCGGTATAGAGTTCGATACTTACATACATATGATAGAACGAAGATTCGGATGGAAACGTGTGGGGTCGGCAGAGTCCTTTGATATCAAAGAGAAGTTTCTTTCCCGTATCTCCTGGTAGGGACATAGCCCATGAATTTCTGTTAAAAAACGCAAAAAAAAAGGAAAAGAAAAATATTTATCTTGCGCAAGTAATTGAAATATTGGATGATCGAGAAATCGTAAATAATTCATAATTTAACGAAGGAAAAGTTATTCGAGTGATGCCCCAAATGTCTTAAATCGACTTCCTCATAGGACACAACTTTATTTCGATCTCAGAGTCGAGGAATTCCGAGGAGGTTGAAATCCGTGCGTAATGAGAAGGTTCGTTGAATCATTAGTGAGCCATCAGAAGGATATGTGTTCATCTTGACTCGGTCCTCACGTCATTGCGACCGTTGTTAATCCTTCGGGGAAATCTAAGGATATATAGGGGAGGGTCTCGACGTACATCGAGGCACATCGAGACCTCGAATGCTGCTAGCCTCTCGTGACCTCCTACTCTTCCTCCTCCCCTTCCTCACCCCGTCGCTCTTCCCTGCTAAAGGCCAAAACTACCTCCCTTCGCTCGAACGACTCGGCCACCCGCAATCTGCCATTCGCTATCAGCTTGGCTTCTCTCTCCCTGCTCCTTGTATGCTCGCTTTACTAATACCGGACCATCGTCTCACCGGACACATTAATCAGGGAGACGCGCGACCGAACCGGGGAATACCCTCTATCTATAAGTAAAGGAAGTGCCGAGATTGAAGAGGAAGAGGGACCGGTATCGACTCCAAGCACCATCATCCATCTCCGAGAACATCTTGATCGGAGACGCGAAACGCCCGGCGCTTTTTCACTTTATCCGAACAATCAGGTCCAATCTTAACTCCCTCTATTTATAACTATCCCTACCACGATACCACCAATTGATCGAATACATTTTTTTTTTTTTTTTTTTTTTTTTTTTCGAAAAAAATATATTTTGGATATACTGACAAAAATGAATAGTTCTAAAAACCAATGATTGGTTTGGAAAATTTACTCGTTAATTTGGATGATTAATTTCTAGTGATTCGGTATGATTTTTGGAAGTTTTTTTCATAATTATTATAATTATGGTTCCCGGGAGTAAAAAAAAAGAAGGGGGCTATAAAACGGGATTTTTTTTCGTAATTCATTGGTCAACGATTGTTCCACTTGGAAAATTGCACAGTATCTTGTTCGTGGTTTTCGTCGGTGCAACACACCGGTACGATATCAAAGTTTGGTGGGAGAGGGGAGGACTGAGGGCATAGACCGCTCAAGCGGACGGAAACCACCCTCTAATTTCCATGGTTTATTCTCGACCCTGTTCCATCCTCCTGACACCACTGTTGGTACTCTCTGGCTACCCTCGAACTCTCGCCTGTGTGCGTGTATTTGTGTGCCGAGGTGGGGGATGGCGCGCCCTCGTGATACTGCAACTACATGCCAGGAGTAACGCAAATTCATGTCGTCGGGCGTCCTCTGTCAAATTAGGATGGACTATAACGCTTACATTATGGCAGTAACGCAACGGGAGTGCCACTCGAGTATCTCTCCCTCCCTCACTCGCCATAGCCGCAACAATGCAAAATTGGATAGGTTCCGGACGCGGGAAACATACCGGCTTCCGTCGGCCAGTCGGAACGGCAATTGCTCTTCAAGCCCCCATTTTAATGGCCCTTTTTGGTGCTACTTTCCAACGCAACCCCTTTTTTTTTTTCTTTTCGCGACCGAATTTATTCAAAATCTCATTTCTCACACAGTCGGGGTGCCAGAAAAATGTTAAATAACGCCATAAATATTGTCGAGCAATCGTAAAATAAAAAATAAAAAGAAAGGATATATTTTATATTCGCAAATATTTCATCAGCGATTCTTTTTTTTTTTTTTTTTTTTTTTTCATCATATGGTGCGAATTATTTATCAGAATTCTGATTTTTATTCGAGGCACATTTTGATTAAGTTAATTAAATTTTTTTTATCAGCAATGTTTAAAAATTCGTTTTTAAGAAATATTAATGTACAGTGATACGCGTAATTGTTGAAAGTTGAGTGAACACAGTCATTAATCTGCTTTAATAGTTCAACCGGTTCAAAACTTTCACGCTAAACTCGTACAGCTCGCGAACGGTAAAATCGCTGCCGGTAACTATGTTACTATACGTCCATTCCGTTACCCGGAGATGTGTTGACGCGGATACGGGATACAAGCGCTTCATGAATCCGGGATTTTCCCATCGTTTTTACCACGTCCAACAAACCCCCTCTGAATTTACCCGCCGGTACACCATCCGACATTGCAGTCACGTTGCTGCTCGCGGCCCTCCACCCTCCGCACCAATCAAGAACTGAATCTTTCCCGATAATAAACGAATTTACTTTATTTTCACTCAACATCGTTGAATTCATAACGCAATTTCCATTTGATTTATTTACCCCCTCGCGCACTCGTCGCTTTCTTGTTACTCAATGTTTTCATTTCTATGCAACAACTTCCGGTTTTATTCAAATTGTACCTGTAAAATTTTATTAAATCCGTTCGAAATTTTATCGTTATTTAAAATTTTGTCGGCCTTTTCGCGGTGGAGGCACTCGCTGGCGTATGTTGTTTGCAGATTCACGATTCGAATACTTTTTTTTTTTTTTTTTTCAATTTACTTTTGCGGTCGCGTGATTGCAATAAATTAAATTTGTCTACAGTTTGAATGAAAAACGAAGCCATGTAACGATATTATATATACGTTTCACGAATTTTGTAATTATTTTCCGTCTATTCACATTCACTTCGCCTGTTTGCTCGATGCGTGCATTCATTTTACGGATGGTCAATTAATCCGATATCGTAACGGTGAAATTTCTACGATGCGAAATTATCACTAATTAGAAACCTATTGCGCATCGGCGAATCCATATTTTGCTTTGTGAACGGATCATTCATGAGGAAACATATCGATTATCTAACGCCGGAAGGGGTTGTAATGTCATATCTATTGTGCATCGTTCGTATGGCTTCTTATAGCCGATATCCATACTTCGTGATCCTAATGACATCAATGCGGTGTTTAATCGACAGCAATTTAATACTCGGAAACTGCCATTACTGATCATTATTTTTTATTCGTTTTTTTTTTCTCATAGAGAAAGCGTTGCTTTTGTGGAAAAAAAAAAAAAAAAAAAACATAGTTTACAAAGCTTATATGGTTTATACGCTATAAAGAGGTCAAACGTCCAGTAAAAGGTCAGCAAACAATTTAAAGACATTTTCAGAACATTTTGCGGAATAGTCAGAGATATTAATTTGTAGTAAAGATCGATAAATTGATAATATATATTTCTTATTTTATAAATTAATACGATATATACCTACGATTACCTCAGCCAATAATTTTTGAAAATATACAGGAGAACATTAAAAAACGTATAAAAAGACGAAATTTAAGGGGAAAAAAACGGACCAAGCAGGAAATTTAAGATTTTCAGGACTTTCAGGATTCACAGGAGCATCGAATATCACGTTAAAAAAGTATTTTAAAAAAATGAGGAAACGATGCGAAGATTTTTACGATAACAATCGTATGTCTGCAAAATGATTGATTGAGATGACATAAATATATTTCTAACATTATATTTTCAGTATTGAAGATTTTTGCAAGCAATGCGTCGTCGAAAATTTGAGAGAAAAGAACGGAAAGATTGTTTAACGCATATTTGTCATTCAAAAAAACTTTGTATTTTGTATACGCGGGAAGTTCGTGTACTCTTGTGGCAAAGGTTTTCGAGAACGAGTGCCGTGAATTTGTTCGTTTCGAGAGAAACGAAAAAGTTCACGCAACAAATAAGCTCGCTATATGGACGAACCGATTTTACGAGAGACGTTATACTCTCGCATCCTCCGCTTTTTCCACAACTCCAAAAGTGTGAAATTCGTCGAGCGCCGGACGAAGTTTTGCGATTTATCAGAAGCCATCCCCTTCCCCGCGCCCCCTTTACTATACGGTTTACGTTTGCAACTACAGAATTTCCATTCCCCGTTTACAAAACGGCCTTTGCGAACGCAGTGTCGCGGAGTTCTTACGAAGCAAAGCGGTCGTAGCAAAAACATAAGTTTCGTCGTGAGAAACTTATCTCGTATAGTATTTCGCCGTCTCGCTACTGCCGGTTTGTAAAATTATTGAAACGTCGGATGCAGGAGCTTCGCGGATCGTAACAAACCGAGAAAAACAAATAGAAAAAAAAAAAAAAAAAAAATAATGGAAATAAATCATTCGGTTCAACGATTCGGAATATATACGGCGTACAAAATATGTAAAAAAAAAAAAAACAGTTTATCGTTTATCAGAAACTCGTTTCAAGTTTATTGTAAGATGTTCATTTATACGGACGTCCAGTTATCTTAATACAGCTGCGTATATTTTATTCACGGAGAAAGCATCGAAACGTCGAAGGGATCGAAACCCTTGGATAATAATTTCCGGGTTTACCGTCCCTGCGGCGTATGTGATCGGAATTCAAACCTACGATTTCGCATTGGTATTCGACAGAATTTCGTTTTTCCGCAGACATATCTCTTGAAAAAAATATAACATTGCATTATTAATTCGTTTTCAAGATTACCGATCAATTTCGTTTTTATCCGATTATTTCGATAATTTAGAGTACCGAAAATAAAAGTAACAGACAACAAACGCTGTGAGTTGAAAAAAGTTTCAAAAAAATGAATTTCCGATTCCGACAAAAAAATTGACTATTTTTTCACCATTTTGCATTTTAGGAGAATTTATTAATTTTTTTAGTTCCAATCAAAATTGTCGACGAATCGGTGGGACTGTGACGAGGGATAAGGTGAAACGAAGTTACAAAATAGAGACGAGATAAATGGCTGCGACTTCGAGTCGATTTTGTAAATTTTTAACGAATATCGACGAAACTTGTCTCGGGTTACGGCGCAAAGAAACATTTTGCCGCGAGACGTATGGAGTCTCCGCAACTCGAGGAATTAGCGGCGAGCTAAAGACGTCTTTGGAAACATTATAACGACCCGATAACTATTTAATTGTCTGAGTGTACGTGGCAAAGTGGTCGCAATTCGACGTTAATCAGGTCGCGTGCATCGCGATGGAAAACTACATTGCGAGAACCGCAAATCGTCGCGCATTAAAATTAAAATCATTTTACCGAAAAATTCAATTCGTCGCTTTCCATTATATTTTATTTGAAGCCAAATACAAGGATCGCTATTAAAATAATCTTACGGCTACTTAATTAACGATACATCGTGATTTCTAGATATACGGACCGTACGAAATGCAAATGCCGGTACATCGGGCGTTCGATAAATGACCCGTTAAAAATTTCATCGTTACGGGATAATCGACGTTGACTCATTTTTTTTTTTTTTTGATTGCTTACTACTTGGTCACGAAAAAACTTTGATAAGTAAATACAGACGATAATACTATATATATATATATTTTTTTTTCATTACATCGATGATTACTATAATAATGAGTTTAAATAATAAATCGTAACATTCAACGTTGAATCGTGAATTAAAATCGTTTTCTATAAATATTCCATTGGGCTTCGAAAAATACAACTTTTTTACGGTGAGTACAAAAGTTTGACTATTTCTTTTTTCATTTATTCTGTTTGATTTGGAAGGAAGCTTCAATGATATATTTTATCGCATCGTTACGCGAACGATCGAGATTACGAGAATTTTTTTTTTTTTTTTTTTTTTTTTCTCTTACTTACTATAACTTCTTAGGTATAGTTATTCTTGTACCTGTCGTTGTTTTTATTTTTTTTTATGCACCCATTTGCATCGCTCATCTTCTGCGTTTTGTTTTTTACGTATTTTTTATCGTTCCGCCGTAATAACATCGACGGATAATCGTTTAATCAAAAACTCCGCTATACTCGCGTTTGAGCTTTGAAAGGAACAAAAGTTTCTTTCAGACGCAAGGCTCGACGTAATTACCCGGAAATAAACCCGTTATACCGTCCATGACGCCTTCCCACCAACCGTCGTCGTTCTTCTTCAGCACGTATATGACACTACTTTCCTGAAAGCTGAGTTCGTCCTCCTTGTCGGCGTAGTAATCGTAGATAGCAACAACTGTGGAATAAGAAAATATTTTCAAATAAGTAAATACAAAGAAAAGCGGATAAACAATTGTCGACGAAAATTTGTCTTCCAGATAAAGAATTGTGTTCACCGGAAAAAATGATCCGATTTTTTTCGAATTTTCCGATCATTAATTAGAATAGTAGGAATTGTGATGTATATCCGAAAAAAAAGTGTTAATACAGCAAAATTCTTGTTGCCGAAAGCAATCATTTTTCTCAGTGTAGTTTCGGGAACTTTTAAATGAAAGCATCGTTACTTCGGCTTAACTAACCCTTTTCAATGTAATTCTTCGGCACCCAACCCGGCAAATCTTCTTCGTCGGGAACAATCGGCATAATCGCACCGCTGGATTGTTGCGGTCTTCCGAACTGCGGATGTTCGTCCTGTTCGGGAGGCGGTGGCGGAGGAAGCGGTGGACTGCTGGCACCGCTGCTGCGACTTATCTGATGCGAGAGTCGATGAGGCAGAGTGTGATGTCCGCTGTAATCGCTCATGTCGCTTCCGGCTCCGACCAACGGCGAGGGGGGCGCTAAAAAAAATGATTATTGTAAAATAGTCATATTTATCAATCCATAGAACAAGTATCGTGTTAAACTTAGAAAACCGATGTCCTCATCCTCACGAAACTTTATCAAAAATCAATATCATGAATTTTAATTATAGTGAAATCGCAACGCCAGGATGTGAGGAACATATCTGTGAAGGCGCTATATCGATACAATGCGATTTATACAAGTTTCGCGGGTTTGAGACATAAACTGAAAGGTTCGGAAAAATTTAACGTTTTCCTTAAACAGCTCGGGAGACAGTATTCCCATTCTTTTCCCTATACTTCGAGATGAATTCTTCAAAAACTTTGGTGAAGTAAAAAAAAAAATGCTTACGCGGCATGCTATTGTGTTGTTCCGATGCATATCCCGAAGAGCCGGTAACGCTCGGTGGCGCGGGCGGCGGGATCTGCGGATGACTCTGCAATGGATGTACCGTACCGATCTGCGGTGGCGACGTGTGTTGCACGATTGTGTTAGAGTTCGAGGAATGATTGTTGTTGTGTGTTGCGTGCGACGTCGTGTGAGCGTGAAGCGGTAGCGTACTGTATCCCGGACCGCGTTCGCGTCTCGGATGCCCCAACGGATAATTCGGCGCGTAATGACTCGGTACTTGAGGCGGCGCGACGGCCGGCGGAGTCCTGTATTCCCTCGAACCTTTGCTCAACGTTCCCGTTCTCACGGTTTGCGGGGGCGTCGGGGGTTTCGTCGTCGGCGCTGGACCGACGAGTGCAGCGGCTAATCCCGAACCCGTCGACGCCGCGCCGAGGCTCTGCACGCTCCCCTGACTTCCGCCGCGCTGTTTGCTTCTCGGCGTTCCGCTGCTCCGCACGCCGTGTCCAATTTCGTCAAGGATCGTGTAATCTATGCTTTTTCTCACGTACTTTATCGGCTTCTCGGGATTCGCCGGCGCTATTATCTTGTATTGGCGCGTCGTTAGTTTGTTCGCCGTTAATACGCCGATCTCTCGTCTCGCGACTTTTTCCTTGTGTATCATTACCGTCTGATCTATATGATTCATCTGACTCTCCATCTCCGCCAATTGCGAAGTCTGCAGATCAAGCAATTGGAGGAAATTGTAGGCCAACGTATTTATCTGATACGCAACGCTGGCCAACGACTGCGTCGTGTAATTTTTAGTCTCTTCCAACGCTATTCTCTTGTTTTCCGCTTGAAAATAATTTGCCTCGCAATACTCCGCTACTCTCTCCAAATTTGTGTGACTGTCGGCGAGATTGCTACGCCCCTCCGGGATGTCCTGACGGAGCAGAGCCGCCAGTTCCGCCATTGCTGACGGTAAGACTCCCAAAACTTTTGAGGAAAGATGCTGCGTGACGATTCCACTGAGAATGAAAAATTATTTATTGAAAAATTTTCGTATTGCGGATGAAAAACATTTTGGTACCTGTCGTAGAGGTTAACGAACATTTTTGCTCAGTAATAATTGATACTTCATTTGTTTTTTTTTTATTTTTTGTATTTTATCGAACTTTTTCTTTTCGATTTGTTTTTTTTTTTAACGAAACGTCAGATTGTCAGCAATGAAATTACTGGGGTGGCGTCCGACGTGCATCGAGCAAAATGGAGTTTCGACACATCAATTTTTCAGCCGTACGAAAAATTAACTCGAAAACCCATGTTATCGCGCGGATACATCGGGATTTTCAGCGGAAACGGAATAATAACCTTCGATGCGACGCATCGATTATAAAGGGATAACGATAATTACCTTGTTTCTTGAATCCTCGGGAAATAAAAACACGATAACAGCTCCTCCCCGACACTTTACGCGCACATACTCACTCGCGTTAGACACAACTGTCGTTTGTGCACATAGATTTTACAGGTTATACGTATACACCCAGCGGAGAGTGTCGAATCGACGCGAGCCTAGGAATTTATTCTCTCGCCTCTCCCACGAAGCCGCAGCCACGTCGGCCAACCAGGCAACTGCTTTACCCGACTGGGGGAATCGGATGGTCTCGAGTTCCATTCCGACTGTTGGAAAACTTTCTTTTCTTTTTCTAATTGTTCGTCTATTATTAATTAGATTATTCTATGTTGATATATTTTATATTAGAAATTTTATATTTTATATTAGAAATTGTATATTTTATATTAGACGTATTATTGTTATTATTATTATTATATTGTTATATTATTGTATATCGTCCAATTATGTTAATTGTATCACCAACAATTGTTTTCTGCGATATAAATAATAGATGTAACTCGAAAGTAATTGAAATAGGATTCAATATGTTTTTTAATGTTTTAGTATCATTAGACAATATTTTTAACAAAACTTCCGTTACGAACGATGATGCGTTGGCAAAACAAAAATATCGACAATATTAATTATGTTGAGATATATGATTGTCATAAAATTCGGCAGGAAGTTACGGGTCTTATCGACAAAATCCTTTATAGATAATCATTCGCGAAACGACTATCGTTATCGTTTCGGTGATTCCCGCGTTCGGGAATTGCTATACAGCGATTGCCTGATGCAATGGTATATTATTGCATAAAAAAATCTTTTTTTTTTCACTGGACCGCTTTTGAATTATTTTTTTTTTTTCTGATCGTCCGTATCAACAAGACGTCCTTCATTTTTTTTCAACTCGAAATGTTATCCTGCAAGTGGTTGCCATGTCACTGCTAAAGCCATCGCAGAGGCTGGCGCGAGATACGCGAGATATCGATTGCTACCGTAATAATCGAAAGGGCGTTAATTATCCATGTTGACGTTGGAGTTACGCTGTTTTGACTCTAAACCACCGACATGAGGATCACTGGTGCGAATAACGTGATTGAAGAATAGTGGGGGAAAGGAGGGGCAATGGAGGTATATATCGTTGAAAGGGGACGTGATAATAAACCGTGAACAGCTCCGAAAAGCAGTGAAAACATTGTGCGTCTGACAATTCAGTGAACGTTTCTCCGTACAGTTTCAACAATGTCAGCCCCGACTTTGACTCTAAATAATGGCAAAAAAATACCGTCCTTCGGACTCGGGACTTTCGAAGTCGAGGTGAAAACGTTGATCAATTCTCTCTCGAAAAAAAAAAAAAAAAAAAAAAAAAAAAAAAAAAAATCGAGGATCAAATCTTACCGTTACTCCGTTTTCATGTATCTTTTTCATTTTTTTTCGGCAGGATAAGAGACGAAGCATAACGGACGCTGTTAAGGACGCGATCGATGCCGGTTATCGATTGATCGATACCGCTGCGGTATACAAGTCCGAAGGGCTTGTCGGCGAAGGTGTACGAGCAAAAATCGCTGAAGGCGTTATCAAACGAGAAGATATGTTTATCGTGACTAAGGTGCGTATATATTTAATAATCGATTCTCGCTCCGAAATCAATAATAATAATTGAGAAAATATTATATTCCATTGATTAACGCAATAGCGTGAGAAATTATAATTTTTGTTCTCAAAATTATTATTATTACGATTATTTCAGCTGTGGAATACTAGGCACGACCCCGAAAATGTGGTACCAGCGTGCAAAGAATCCCTGAAGGCCCTGGGATTGGATTACATCGATCTTTATTTGATTCACTGGCCAATCGCTTATCCGGTACTTACACTTCGTTAATAACTATTTCTCCCACTAATTGATCAGTTAAAATCGGCATAAATTGAATTGATAAAAAAGAAAATGTTCGAAACTCTATGAGAGAATAATTCGATGTTTGTCGCGTTGTTATTCGTAGTCAGATGCTCAGGGCATTTGGGCGGTTGACGAAAAAGGAAATCCATTGATAAGCAACGTTGACTATGTGGAGACATGGAAAGCTATGGAAGAATGCGTAAATCTCGGTCTTGTGAAAAGCATTGGCCTCAGCAACTTCAACTCCAAGCAAATCGATCGTATTCTCGCTATAGCGAAGATTAAACCGGTCGTCAATCAGATCGAGTGTCACGTTAAACTAAATCAGAAAAAACTGCGAGCCTTCTGTGGCGAAAAGAAAATTCATACCATGGCGTTTAGTCCCCTCGGAGCGCCGGGGTACAACTGGAGAACGGACAGTACTGACGCGAAACACATCGGCGAAAATCCGATTATCGAAGATATCGCGAAGAAATACGGAAAAACGAGCGCTCAAGTGACACTGAAGTTTTTGGTGAGAAACATTAATCAGCAATTTTATAAATTTGAAAAAAATTTGTATTGTGGTTTTTTATGGAAATTTTTCAATCCGATTTTTTAAAAACTAATTTTTTTTTTTTTTTTTTTTTTTTAAGGTGGAGGTCGGCACTATACCGATTCCGAAATCCACTACGACCGAGAGAATTCGTCAAAACATCGACATCTTCGATTTCAAATTGACACCGGAAGAAATGGCGGCAATCGAAAAACTCGATTGCGGATATCGCGTTTGCGCGGCCGAACAGTGAGTTTCTAATTTATTTGCGCATTTAAAGTGCTTTGATATCGAACTCGTGCTTTACTAAAAAAAAAAATTTTTTACAGATTCAAAATTCATCCGCATTATCCGTTTCACGCTGAATTCTGAAGAAAACTAATTAATACTTTACTATATATTCCACATATGCGTGTAAAAAATTAATTACTGAATAAAGCAAACAATTTTATTTTTAAACGCCGATATTTTTCGATTTCCAAAATAATTCGTCGCGTTGGCGATCGAACGTTCGTTGCAATCGCACATACGGTGAAAAAAAAAAAAAAAATTTAACAACTTCCATCGAAATAATCGGTGACTCGACATTTTTTTTATCCGGTATATGTATACTTATCGGAACTAAAAAAAAATGAAATCTGTGGTGAAAGTTAACGGAACAAAATTACGCAACTGCGCGATTAATTGTTCGTTCGGATTGTTCATCGAAGTGTTATCATCGATAACGATAAACGCCCCGACAACCACTCCAGAAATTACAGTTTGCCGGTTGTTTTTCGCAGTTAGTCGATATCAGAGGTCTCGTAACTCCGACAAACTATAAAAAGAACTATCGCTATAAATATTGGATATTGTTTCAACGTTCCGCAGTTCTCGCGCGTTGCTAAACGTCTCCTATCGTTAGATCTAACGACTGAGAATCACTGTCGAAGGATCGTGACTTTTGGTACTTAATCACAGTGACTTCTGCGACGGGTTATCGTTCGGACGACGAAAACTCGCTGACAAAATGACGAATCCGAATAATGTTCCGTCTGTGAAATTTTGGAACGGTTATTCGATGCCGATGTTTGGACTCGGAACTTATCTGGTGAGAGTTGATTCGAAATTCTTTAATCTTTAATCTTTAATAATTTCCGATTATTTCTGCTCGTTACTACATCTCGCGAAACGACGCCGGTTTACGAGACGAATTAATAAACGTCGGGGAGACTGATCTGCTACAATCACTTGTAAAGCTTGAAGCGGTTTATTTAAACGCTGATTCACTGTACGCGAGGATCTTTAATCGAATAATAATCGAATGCGCAGTAGAACTCCAGTCGATTAACAATGAATGAGAGACAGTGCTCCGAATTTACAGTTTTCAAAATAGCGTCGCTATAGGTTTGTTTTTTTTTTAAATGTGTTGAAACTTGAGATGCACGTTGTTTAATATACAATTCAAATACATGTGAAATTTAAATTAATTTCACTGTCGCGAAGCCGAAATATTAACACGCAAAGTTGATAGAAGTTACATGTATCCTATGGGCGAAGCATGAGACATTAGTACCTTTTAAATCGTAGCGTCAAAACTGCATTTGGAAATTTATTAAAAAACGGATGTGAGTTATAGAAGAATTATACGAATACTCTGAAAAAATTTGGGGGACATTTACCGTTTAGTTTTAAAGATATTGTCTTGAGAAGGACGACATTGTTATCAATATTAGACATACGCGATTCGAGAAGTTTTGTAGCGGTAAAAGATATTTCTTAAATTTTTTATTAGTATCACTTCGATATTAAATGCTTCATAAATCTTTCCTTGTCGTCCCGATAAAAGTACCGTTTATTTAAGACATTTTTTTTACGTTTTATAGTCTAAAGAGGGCGATGCGGGACAATCCGTAAAAGACGCTATAGACATCGGCTATCGGCATATCGATACGGCTTACGTTTACTTCAACGAGAAAGAGATCGGTGAAGCGATCAAAGAAAAGATCGAAGATGGTACCGTCACACGGGAAGAACTATTCGTCACCACGAAGGTAATCTTCATGAATTCCGAATTTTTCCTATTTCACGATTTTTTATTATTTTCAAAGTTTATTTAATTTTTTTTTCTTTTTAATACTTTAGCTGTGGAATGATTCCCACAAGGAAGAGCAAGTGGTTCCGGCGTGCAAAAGGTCTTTGAAAAATCTTGGACTCGATTACGTCGATCTTTATCTCGTGCATTGGCCATTCGCCTCCATAGTACGTATCGGCATTTTTTCTCAGAATTGCTCGTTGGTTTTTTTTTTTTTTTTTTTTTCTTTAAGTTATCAATAACGCACTTAAGATTAATTGAATGTTGTTGTTTTTTTTTTTTTTTTTTTTTTTTTTTTCGAAGGACTCGGAAGATCCTATGCCGGTGGATTCCAATGGAAAACTGATCGGTGCCGACATCGATTATCTCGAAACGTGGCGAGGAATGGAAGAATGCGTTCGTCAAGGTTTGGCGCGTAGTATCGGTATTAGTAACTTTAATTCCGAACAAATCGAGCGTCTGATGAAAGCCGCGACGATCAAACCCGTCAATAATCAGGTCGAGTGCAATGTCAATGTGGGACAACGTAAATTGATCGAATTTTGCACCAAGCGAAATATAACGGTCACTGGTTTCTCGCCACTCGGACGACCGGGCAACAGATACGGAGTTGCAAATTCTTTGGATAATCCGAAAATTTTACAAATCGCAGAAAAATATAAAAAATCACCGGCGCAAGTTGCTTTCCGTTACGTGGTAAGTGTAATCGTAAAAATATCGAGTTGTGTTCCCAATTAATTTTTTTAAATAAATACGAAAAATATTTTTCATGTTTTCTCGATTAACGTTTTTTTTTTTTTTTTTTTTTTTCGGAAGTATCAACAAGGCGCTGCACCGATACCAAAGTCTGTCACGAAAAGTCGTATAAAGGAAAACATCGAGATATTTGATTTTAATCTTACCGACGAAGAGATGAGTTCCATAGAAGCATTAGCTACCGGCGAACGAATCGGTGCGTTTGCTATGTAAGTTTCATCGTCCCGTTAATATTGATTTCTCAAAATTAACAAACCCTGAAAAAAAATACATTTTATTTTTTTTTGTTTTTTTACAGCGCAATGGATCACAAATATTGGCCTTTCAGAATACCGTTCTAAAAAAAAAAATCTATCACCGTGTACAGTGTACGAAATTAATAATAATAATAATAAAAATATTATTTAATGCATAAAATTATCTGATTCTCGATTGGTAAAAAAATAATTCCAATTCTAAAAAACAATCAAAATAATAATATAATTTTAAAAAATTCTAAACAAATTCCAAGTTTTTACTTTTTTTACCGTCTCAAGGCGTTCAACGATATACGACGAAAAATATTGTCGAGTCACCGTAGCGACGATATTGAATAAATATTGTTCTTTGTCAGTTTTACGCGTACAGTTTTTATTACATTATACTTATCGTCGCGATAAGACTCGTAAAAGTTGTATCTGAAAACATTTTTTTTTTAATTGGAAACTTGAGATACGAAGATCGTTGTTACGTGATACCGATAACTCCAACTGTACAAACGTATATTTGTCTCGAATTGGTGTTAACTTTGCTAAATGCGACGGTGTCTTAATGCGCCATAAAAATGCATAGATCGCGAGGTAAGATTAACGTCGGCAACGTTGTTGCATTTTAAACGACAACTTGAATCGGTAAACATCGGTATACGTAAAAAGCAGTAAAACCGATAATCGCCTATGCAACAATATTGTTTAGAGTTCTTGTTGCGTAGGCGACGATGCACGAGGTTATATACATATTGTACCCTTCAGCAGGCATCATTCATTCAATCAAAGCCTCTAATCGAGCGAAATTGGGTAGAGCCCTCCTACTGACTCTTTCACTCTCACACTGCCGCCATAACAAATCAACCGCTCAGACAATTTCTCTGTCTCACTGCCCCGGATGGAAATTTATTAGTCACATCGCTCGTGGAATGTTACAATCCCTTGTGGTACTTTCCACTGCATATAGCGACTACTACTCGACCATCAGATCGCATCATAGACGAAAGCCAACGGCATGATACCCGGCCATTCGATCGTTCAATTCGTCGGGAGAAATTCATCTTTGCGATTTCTAATAATTGCCCTTAACCCTTTGGAACATAACGTCGTTTTTCGACAAATCAGTTACCCCTCATTTTTTTATTAAAAAATAATTACCTATAGTTTAAGAAGAGTTAAATACACAGAAAAAAAAAACATTTTTTTTTTTTTTTTTCGGAAATTTAAATCATTTTTATTTCAATTATTTTTCAATTATTGAAATCATTTTCGCAACTTTTTTTACGAGACTCCTGCAGTTTAATTATCATTCATTAAAAAAATAAATGAACGAAAGAGAAAACAGAAATGAATCGATTATCTTCGATTTATCGTCCTGCGAAAAAATGTATATATGTTAACCTCAACGTGTCACGAAAGTCAATTATGAACCGCGGTTTTTATTGCAACGTCCGAACGACAAATACATCGTCAAGATCCCGAACTCGCAGTGCGTAGATTACCAACCCGTAGGAGAGAAGAGAACATTATTTTTTTGCGTAGTTTCGAAAGCACCGAAATGACGAATCGACAACGATAAAATACGGTAGGATATCGAATAAGAAGCAAAAAAAATCGTTAAGAAAAATGACGATGTTCGGGAAATCAAAAAGTTTCTCATCGTCGTCGACGAGTCTTTGGAAATTTTTCGAAATTCCGTCGACCCTCGGCAAACGAAACCATCGAGTTGTCGTCGTTCACGCTATGGATTTCATTCTGACGATGATCGGTTGCATAGTGCTTAATATAGATCATCGAACGAACGCTCGAAGATTCGAGAAGATATTCACTCCCGAGAGCTTGGAAGCGATACGAAACGATCTCGAGAATTTGCTACGCTTCGAGAGGAGACTCGTCGATTCGGTATTACTCGCTTGGATTAAAATTCGATATTCCAAGGAGATCGCGATTGATTCTCGGCTAACGATCGATCGTTCTCGACGCGGTTTCTCGCGTAAAAACGATCTCAGAATCGGAGTTTTGCGCGTAGTTAACTCAATGATATTCCGTAGAGGTGCGAATACGATATTTCGATCAAACAACGAAGATCGTAGTCGCGGATTCTCGAATACGATTACGAGAAGTATAACCGGCAGATCGATTACCGATTTTTCATGCTTCGTGGAATATCCGATTAAAGTTCGAATAATCGCTCTCGCCGAGCCGCGAAGAAAATCCTTGAGTTCGTTGAATTACGAGACAATCGGTAAGAAAGATCGACAAAGATCGTGCGAATTTCTCGAGGATATCGACGCCAACGAGGAAATTTTGACGAAACAGTTGTTGGATTTTCAAGAATCTATTCCCGAATGGGAAAATAAAATCGACAAACTCGCCGATCAAAGTTTTTCCGCATCCGAAGATCGCGTCGTTACCGATCACATTTGCAAAAAGTTTGATTGTCCACTGTGCTACGGTTGGTTGTGGTTACCGATCTGCTACTGCGTTTACACATTCGTAAGGATTATCGTCGACGCTATTCGTGGCTTCGTCAACGTGATTCTTGGATATTTCGGTGAAACTCGAGTTCGCGCGATCGAAGATGCGTGAGAGAAGAAAGAAAAAAATCGGTTGCAACTTCGAACCGAATCGGATGAGAAGCAATGTATTTTACGCTATTCGAAGCGAAAAACTGGGCCATCGATGACAACGCAAAGATATCGATAACGGGAGAAAATATGTTATCTCTGTATGCAACTAACTGATTTGAGAGTTCGGGAATCGAGACTTCCAATGTCGACAGACGTGTGCCTCACCGGTTGGACAATTTTTTTAATTCAAAAGCGTTCGCAAGGAACGCGATCGATTCGATCGCTTATCATAAAAAAAAAAGTGCTACGCGCAAGGAAACTAAATGATAAGCAATTTTGCCGATTATTAAACAAATGAATCGACAAAAACGTTAAAGAAAAAAAAAACAATCGCAAAATGTAATAATCACAGTCTAATGTTAAATTATCGATAACAACATATATCTATACGAAGGAATGACCCATCAAAATTTCCTAAAAAAAAAAAGAATCGATACCGATACAATTGCAAAATATAATAAACACAGTGTAATGTTGAATTATCGATAATACATATCTACACGAAGGAATGATCTATCAATGAAAATTCTTATTCCGCGATAATCAGTAACGGCTCGTCGATAACATTTGATCCGAGACGTCACACTTTTGTCTCCCATATGAGATCAATAATATATTTTTTTTAAATATGTATTTGAAAACGTAGCAAATTGCAACGTGCGGTTTCTATTTCGTAATATTAAGTATCATCAACTTTTTCGAATGCTAACGACAGCTAAACTGCTAAAAAAATTAATATACTGCAAAAAAAAATCTTTACTGGTAAAATCAATACGCGATCGATGTTGAAAACCCTTTGAAGTTTTAAGGAGAAAAACCTGTACTACAGCAGACCCGCGTCATGAACTCGCCTTTACTTCAACTTCAAATGATTTTTTCAACATTTCCGGTTTTCCGGTGTAAATATTTCATCTTTGGGCTGTTTTCGCGGCATAATAGGAAAAATAATAATAATGGTTTATAATTTTCGTAAAAATGAATTAAATTCTCTGTTCGAAATTGTATCTATACGAGATATTTCGATTATCGATTGAATCGTCTATTCGTATTTTAACAACTCAGAGCGCGAATCGCATATACACACATACAGAGATTTGTCGAGATTCGAACGTCAGAGACGTTGAATGAGTCCCTTCCGTCTGAAACGCCGGTTCTCGGGATCTTATTGCTCCCCCCGATTGTGTTTGTTCGTCTGGCCAACCGACATAAAAAATTTTCCACACCCGGAGGTTCTGGGCGTTAAGAATTATTCTCACCGCATTATATTCGCAACTAGCCGGTTAAAAGGGGCTCTACACACTTCGAATTCATGAGACTCCATACACATACCCACATGGAGAAGCCGGCGCACTCGCTGGCCTTGTCCGTGAATCATTTCACGTTGTTATGTAACGTAGCATTCGATGTTTGTATACCGTGGCATACACAGTCGCGTCTGTGCAACATGGGGTCGGCGCATGCGCACGGCGCATTAGTGCCCACGTAGGACGAACGAGAAACGAAAGCGAGAAAAAAAAACACAACTCAGAAGGGGCACGGAGCTCGCCGGTTCGCTTATAAAAAGCTCGTGAATAAATTATTCCGTTCCTAGTTGTTCGCCAAACGTCGTCGTGTGATAAGCGACTCTTATACAATCGAAAATTCATTCTCGTATTTTTATTTTCGCGATATAACCCGTTGTGCGCTTTCGTGATACAAACATGTCGCTGAACGTGCCGAATATCAAGTTCTACAACGGCAACGAGATTCCCAGCTTCGGTTTGGGCACATGGAAGGTAAATGCAAAGATAAATACTATGTTTTTTTTTCGCGATTATAAATCGATCGTAGATATTTCGAGAAACGAAAAATCACTTTTTTTCGCGTACGTAGCTTATCGGGAAAAAAACTATACGAGACAAATACGAGATAAACATCGGAATAACAGTTAATGAAATCGATAACAAACTTTTTTTTTCATATATAAATATATTTTTAAGTCGATCCGTAACTTCGCGATTTTTTTTTTTTTTTTCAACAATAAAAATCTAATCGATCGACCTTCGTGTTTTTTTTTTTTCTGTGAAACGTGCGAAAGTAATAAATAACGGTTGTCATAGCATTGTTATAACTTCGGCCGGCTATCCACCGGAATGCGTCGCGAAAGCACGTGTTATATAGTCGGTTTCGTTACATTGTTTCGCCCGACAAAACGTTTGAATATCGACGCGATTTCTACAAAGGGAACTTGAAATATCGCGTTGCCAACATAACATGACATAGAAACAAAGAGATCGATAAATCTTATCTCAAATTCTCATAAATCATCGAACTAAATTATAAGCCTATTCTGTAGCGATAATATCGAAGGTCGAATAAAATACATCGCGCGATCTTGCGCCCTCGGAGAAGTAACGAAAAAAAGAAAATATCAGTATGACGTCTGTGACTTTCTGATCGTCCTCTAGATTACCGTATTGCTCCGTTCGACAACATTGCGACGAGCGCGTTAAAAATATCGTACGAAGAGTTGAACATTACCCAAGGAAATCCGATATACATGAATCTTGCATAACGACTACGAGTGAACTCTATCGTTGATTAATTAAACTCCTTTGCAATACGATAAAATGTATTTTTTTTTTTTTTTTTTTTTTTTTTTTTTCGGGAAATAATTTTTTTTTTCCGTTTGCAGTCGAAACCCGGTGAGGTGACGCAGGCAGTTAAGGACGCTATCGACATCGGTTACAGGCACATCGATTGCGCTCATGTTTACGGAAACGAGAAGGAAGTCGGCGAGGCATTGAGAACGAAAATTTCCGAAGGGGTCGTTAAGCGTCAGGATCTTTTCATAACGAGTAAACTTTGGTGCACCTATCACACGACTGACCTCGTTGAACACGCGATCAAGCAATCATTGGCAAATCTCGGTCTCGAATATCTCGATTTGTATCTAATTCACTGGCCGATCGCTTACAAAGAGGGCGACGATCTTTTCCCAAAAAATGCCGACGGCAGTCCGATGCTTAGCAATACCGATTATCTGGACACGTGGAAGGGAATGGAAGCCGTTATGAAAAAGGGATTGACTAAAAATATCGGTGTCAGCAACTTTAACTCCCAACAGATCGATAGATTGTTGAAAAATTCGGCCATCAAACCCGTCACGAATCAGGTATAATTATTTCATTGCCTCCAAAGGGTTAATTAAGGGTGCCGAATAATCGGGACCACCGAATCATAGCTATGAATTTCGGGAATTATTTTTATTATACTTTCCATAATTCTCAAAGAAATTATTTTCAGCGGCAAAAAATATTTAAAAAATATTAAAAATATATGAAATTCAGTATTTTTATATTACTATTATTATCATATAATTATTTATTTTTTGGTATATATTTGCGGAAATACATTTTTTTGTATCATAGATATATTTCGCGATATAATTTTTTTTTTTTTTTTTTTTTTTTTCGTTTTTGGGGAGCAATTTTAAGGGCGTTATTCTGCGAATTGTTATTATTATTTGTAAAATTTTACAGATCGAATGCCACCCGTACTTGAATCAGAAGAAACTCGCGGAATTTTGCAAAGCTAAAGACATCGTAATTACGGCTTACAGTCCGTTGGGATCGCCGGACAGGCCGTGGGCTAAGCCCGACGATCCGAAACTCCTCGAGGACGCTAAACTCCTCGAAGTTGCTAAGAAATACAATAAAACTGCTGCACAGGTTCTCATACGCTACCAGGTAAGTTTCCACCTGTTATTTATTATGATTGTCAGCGTTGAAAGATATAAAAATACGTTTAAGGTTACCGACAACGTCGATAACGCGAATAAATTATTTTCACAGCTCGATCGCGGAAACGTCGTGATTCCCAAATCGGTTACAAAGTCTCGAATCGCTCAGAACGCCGATATCTTCGATTTCAAACTCAGTCCCGAAGATATCACTTACATCGACACCTTCGACTGCAACGGACGAATTTGCCCAATGACTGGGTAAGTAATCGTCTAAAAAAAAATTGCTGAATTTCGCTTTTTTTGTTAATTGACTCCGAAATTATTTTTCCGATATTAGTAGACTACAATTATCATAAATTTACAATTATTATCATAGAATTTTAATTATCGAGATAACCGATAGCTTCGTAATTGAAGAGAGTTATGAAAAATTGAAAAATTCGTGAATTAAAAAATACCGATGATCACCGATGCGGAGTAATTCACATTTGAACTTTCGATGATTTTTATTTTTTCAGAGCCGAGTCCAGTGCTTATTACCCCTTCAATATACCATTCTAAAGTTCGGATCGATGGTATGCGAGTTAAAGAAAATAATTCCAAGTCACTGTAAGAAGTTACGCTGTACGAAACTATTACTTATTTCATTACATTTGTCTATCACATCGAATGTGTATCGACAGTTTTCTACACGATGTTCGTATATAATAATAAAATTATTATCACGTTTTCGTTGATTATAATTAATAAACATTTAAGAGAGAACTCATCCAGAGTTCTCTTTTAAATCTCCAGAATTCCCATTCCAAACCAAATTTCGATTCGATGTGATGTAATTATTTCTATCCGAATTCCTTTGGGAATTTAGTTGACTAGCGATCTTACGGAAACGATTCGATAACAGTGATTCAATGGAGAGCTTTGTAGCTATTATTACTATCTTAATTTTCTCTAAATTTATTAACCAAATTTACGAATTATCACGGTAAACATATTCCTCCCATTTGCGACGACAACAACGCCATGAATCGAATCTGTTGTTCGAATTAATGAGATCAAAATTAATGGTGCGATACGGGGGATGAATAATGAGTTCTCTTTTACAACGCTATCGCGCCGAGGAGATTGTGAATTACTAAAGAAGTGTTCACCACACGAGATTGGAATTATACTATAGAAGAAACCTGTGGAATGAACGGATATTGGTTTTTTATATAATACATCGCGTTGTAATTCCGTGTACTCGCAATCCACATCGTCAGCCTCCCGATATCCACCGTCGCGAACAGCAGCGGTAAACCATTATTTTCATTTTTTTAACAACGATAAACGCCGACTGCCGACGCCCACCGCGAATGCAGCGTCGAGTAAGCAGAAGATTGGAAAATGATGTAAAAAATGGTACAATGGGAATAAAATTCCGAGACTGGAATTGTGCATTTGGAAAGTACGTTGAACAGAATTATTTATATTTTCTGAAAGAATTTAAAAAATGCATGATATTTATTTTCAATTTTATTGAAGTATTCTATTCGATTCTGAATTTGTCTAATAATACGAAAACTCCGAATGCAAATTATTTCCGTTTTTTACAATTGGTGATTTATTTTAAAAATACTAAACTTCGCAGAATTATTTCTGTAAATTTCATTGTGTAGATCGTTGATAAGAATTAATATTGTGTACGTAAATGAAAAATTGTTGAATAATATTTGTACCGACGGTTCATTGTTCTCGAGCGATTGAGTGCACTGCTTTTGAAATATCGTGTTCTTCGCGCGAACGGATGGAACACAATGATCACATGTCGCGATATATCGCTTTTTATACCGTCCGCGTTCGTGTTTCGCTTTTCGAGCGTTAGGAGCGGTCGGACAGCGAGATTGTGATAAGACGCAATCGTACATTTGATAAATTTCCACTTGAGGAATTGTAGTTATTTGCTTAACGGAAAATTAATTTAAAAAAATTAATTACAAAAGGATAGAAATTGTAAAATTTTATAATTAATTTATAATAATAATAAAATAATAGTTAATTCAAAAAATGTTAATTAAGTATTAAATTTAATTATTATTATAAATTAATTACAATTTATTACAGATTTTTGGATCGACGGACAATTCTTGGAAAAATCCCGAAGATTCTTCTATTTGATGACCGAAGCATCGAATCGAAGAAATTGAAGAAAGTTTCGAAATTTCACCAGAGAACATAGAGCTGATTGATTCGTTCGATTGAAATGTTCGGACTTTTTATTTGTACGAAAATTATTAATTATTTTATTGTTTTCATATTTTCGCATATCATTAATACTGATAGACGTTTTTATTTATTTTTCAGGGACGAGAGTTGCAAATACTATCCGCTCGCAATAGAATTCTGATTGGCGTCCGGATGAATTCACAGGTAGTATCTTCAGTATTCTCAGTATTATTTTTTTTTTTTAATTTCCGTGAAGAAACTTTATCGCTAAATCGATATCGATCACGAAGTAATGATTGTCACGATAATATTTTTTTATTGATCTCCAATATCTAAAAAATTACATGGAACGTTGATAATCTGATAAAAATCCGAATTGCAAAATCGAAAATTCGAGGATTTTTAGTTTTTTTCTTCTAATTCACTCTTAACACGAATCGGACAATTCGTCGGTTTCCTCGCAACCGCAGTCGCAGCAATCGCAATATTCCTCGTCGCTGCTGCTTTGATCGCTAATTTTTACTGTATCTCCGTCCGGCTGATAGCCCTCATCGTCGGTAGAATTCAAATACTCGGCACAGTTGCACGGAACATTGGACTCTCCACGGGCGCATTTGCCTTTGCAAGAACAACGGCACGAAGTTGTCGTTTCTACGAGACATTCTTCGCAAGGTACGAAATCGCGGCATTTCCTGCACGAAGATTCGATCTCACAGGGTGAATGTATACGTTGCCGAGACGAATTGCCGATTTTCGATTTCACGGCGGAGGAATTTATCGCCGAAGCTTTGCAACAAGAAGCGCAGGTTTGTCCTCTCAACATGTTGGACTTTGAGACGAGCGGAAGTCCGCAAGACTTTGGCGAACCGCGCGGCAATCGAGAACGCTGCGAATTTCGGGAAGACGGTTTCATGCAATCATCGCAAAAGGTCAGAGAAGTCCGAGATGACTTTGATTTGCCGGATGAAGAAGTCTTCGCACACGAAGTTTTATCGTAACAGGAAATCGCGGCTGCAGATGGACATAAGCAGCTTCTCGAAAAATTTGACTGCGAGGAATTGGATGAAAGAATTTGAATGAAAGGCGATCTATGTACAGTGGTTCTTGATTTGGTTTTGATTGTTAGACGAACCTTCGCGTTTTCGCCGCTGAATCGGCGCGATAGTTTAGACGATTTCGTTTTTTCTTCAGGTTTAACTTTGGCGCTCGTCGACGGTTCTTTAGGATCTTCAATTTCGATCTTTAATTGATAAAAACTGCTTGATAAGCGACCAAATCATTATCGGTTTATGTCGATTAGAATACTATTCCATAATTTTTTTTTTTAATAAATCATTAGGAAAATCAAAATTGGCATTTTCGACGACTCTTTTCATTCGTCTCTAAAAGTCTTAATTTGGAAATGGAAACTTTTTTTTTTTTTTTTCTACTCACGAATTTCGTTTCCCTTTCAGTCGGTTTCTTTTTGTATTGAGGAGAATTGTACTTTTGCTCGTTCAACGAGCGCTGCATTATTTTCTCGTTGCACTCGATCTCTCGTTTCTTTTTGTTCGTTCCACTGCCGCATGATGATTTGTGAAATTCTTTCGAGACGAGTAAACGATTCATCTGTTCGTGAAACATTGCCTCACGTTCCTCGAGTTCTCTTATGCCATTCTTTAGATTCATTTGCTCTTCGCCGAGCTTACGAATCTTCGTGAGACATATTAAATCGTCGGAATTAATCGAATGCAAACTCGGCGTGCCGTGCAATTCTTTTTCCAGACTCTTCAGCTTTCCTTCGTATTCTTCGTTTGCCATTACAATCGATTCCAACTCCATTCCCGACTCCTCGAGCGCTATATCCGCCGCGATAATTTTCTCCTGTAACCATTACATAATATCCCTTCCCAACTATTTTTTTTTCCTCGACGCCTAAACGCTGCAAGAATTAAGCGAGAAAAGTTGCGTACGAAAAAATCGAGTAAAAAAAATAATTCGATCGAAATGATCAAAAATATCGAACTTCGCGATTTTCTACGTAATTTTAAAAAACGTTTTTTTTTTTTTTTTTTTTTTTTTTTTCGAGATCGAGATCGAGAACCGAGATTTACCGGAACTCGTCGTATGTCGAATTCAATCGTGGCGTACGTGCAACTCGGCCGTTTCCATGTTGAGACTCTTCACAGTGCTCTTGAGTTTTTCCACGAGTTTCTCCGTTGGATCCGAATTTGGCGACAATTTGTTCATTATCTGTCGGACTTTGCACAACGGTGGATCATCGCAATTACTTCCCGACGTCCACATGTTGAACGCCATCAAAGCCGGTATACATCGCTCCATCGTCGTTATTTTTTTCATCAGATGTTGCTGACGATTCGCCAAATCGCTGCGACGTTCCGAGAACTTCGTGACGGCGCTCTCCAAATACGGAGCGCACTGATGTTTGTTCATTTTCATATCTGATTTTGAACCTATTTTGCGAATCAAATTCTCTGGGTATTTTTCGTTATCATCGGGTGAATCCGTTACTTCGTTATTATTTCGTTATCAATTTTAATTTAAAAAAATTATAATTAATAAAAATCGATTATTATTATATAGTAATTGTGATTAATTATTAAAATACTCATTTTTAAATCATTCAAAATAAATTTACTGGTAATCGTTGCATATAAATTACGATTTTTTTTTTTTTTTTTTTTTTTCGAGATATTTTGATATTTCCGTCACAGGATATTATTCGTCTTTAAATTAAACTTACATTTGCAACATGTATCGATCATACGATCTGAATTATCTGGAATTTTTAAAAAATTTATATATTTTAACGTGACGAGTCTGATGACTGTGAAGCTGTGAATTATGTCAAATCGACATCCGAGGTTACGCACCGCGATTTCCTGGATTAGCCATACTTTTTGGATTCGATCGATGCCGCGTGAAAATCGTTTCGATTTTAATTTAATGAATTTATGAAATTTAGTAATTTAGTAAATCACACTGAATTTAAATGCCGGTGAGATCGGTGTTTTTACATTTGTGGGAAAAAACCGCGTATCGGCTGAGCGCCACAGGACGAGAAGCGGAGACAGGAAGTTAATAAAGTTACATCATCGCGATAATTAATCAACGTGAGGCGTTGTTTTTTTCTCGTCTATGGAAGCCGTGCAAAAGAAAAATAATTGAAATCGCATAAATGTCACAATAAAAAGGTTTGAAATTGAATGGCAAGAAATATGACATAACAATTGAGGTAAAATATAAATCATAGAATTATCCGTGGAATTTGTTGAAATTTTTTAAATTCTCGTCGCGGTAATCGCAGTAAATTACAATACGTAATGCAGATACAGAGCAAATAATGGATTCCGACAAGAAAATGTTATTGAGAACGACAAGATCTTCCGATTCGGCAATAACGATTAAAACGACTTCAGGATCGGTGACAAACGTAACAACGAAAGATTCACAAAGATGTTTCGCTTCCGAAAATGAAAAAAAAATTTTTAGGGCTCCGCCCGGTGTAACGCCTTATCATGTCAAGTGGTCGACGGTGCGAAGAAAGTCAGGTGAATAAATATCCGCAAGAACACCATCCGTTACTTTTTAATTTTTTTTGTTTAACGAATAAACACGAATCACGTGGTTCACCGGTGATTTGCGTTATTTTTCTGTTGTGTGAAAAAACACTTAAAAAGAAATCACCCAAAACATGTGTTCGTTTGGTTTCAAAGTAATTGCTAAATTTTCGATCGAATTACGTTGACTTTTTTTTGCGGAAGAAATATTAATATTTTAACAGTTATTTTTTGCTTACGGAGAGTTCGAATTTTATGGTTTTTATTAACATTCTATTGAATTAGATGATCAACAACTGATATTCGTGTGGCCGCAAAATACACAACTGCGATCGAGTTGTTTGAGTTATTTCGTGCCCCTTGTTCGGCGAATGCTCGTTGGTCTCGTGTACCTTGGAACTATAAATCTTTGGCCGGGAGAATTCTTGCCGACTTCCTTACCGTCGACTAAGCCACTTGCCAAGCCTCCGCTCAGGTGCAACATCATCGAACCCTTGTGGGAGGATGACGACAAGTCTTGCATAAGCCGTTCGTAAAAAAAATCACGTCGATTGTTTCAACATTAAACACATAAAAAAAGTGTTTCATGAATTTTTATAAATATAATAATATTGTTATTCGAGAAAAAAATTGTTTTTTATTCCGTCCGATTCGACATCAGTTTAGAAAATTGTTAATGATTTTTTTCGACTTTAAAAATGAAAAAAAAAAAAAAAAAATTCTTTCGCGAATTTTTATAAATATTATAATGCTATTAACATTAAATATTTTCTTATTTTATTTTCGCATTATCTGAGATATTATAATCGATGTTTGTTACATAATTTATATTAAAATTACAATTTAAAAAAATGGGGTCCACCGATAGCGACGATTAAAGTTTCGACCTGAATTTCGATGACTCCGGTATATCGGGAAACTCTAAATGATCTTATCTACTTACGTCGTCATATTGCAAGACCGTTGAGAGATTATAACATACACGACATTGATCCGAGATGAAACCGTGTCATTCGTATTATTAATACTCAACGCAGAGATAAATCGTAAAATACGACTTCAGGATGATTCGCGATTATTGGCGAAAGGGTCTTCTGGAAAATAGTGCCGCGAAGATCATTGCGCGTTGTTAACAAAGCTTCCGTTCATTCGTCGACAGTGCGGAGTCGACTTTCATCACTCTGAGAGAAGGACGTCCGCGCGATGATATTACAAAATACGGATAACCGGTTTGTTAATTTTTTTTTCACACCGATTATAATACGATTACGCGCTAAAAAAAACGAAAAAAAAAAGGTTCGCTGAACACTAATCGCAGGTGATTGAGAAGTCAAATTCGACGAATCATAGCAGTTTCCGCTTTGATATACCGGATCGGCCGGTACGCAGTACAATATCTCGTTCCAAATTACGGGTTTGTCGAATCGTGACTCAGCACTTCTGCTACGAGATACATAAACACGAGAACCTCGATGAAAATCCTCGCGTCAGATCGTAGCGGCACGTGTTGTCAGCCAGATGTCTGGAGGGACTCCGCGATATTTCGAAACCTCTGTATATATATATGTACAGTTAGTCAGTCACGTTCGCCAACGTCGAGTGTACGGTAACAGACTCGGCAACGCGCTGCACAGCCGGATCGCGAAATAGCATCGTGAGACATTGGATAACATCAATAATGGAAGACATCAAGTTGGATCTATGATAGCAGAGATAAATCTGTCTTTTCGTATCGCGATTGTCGCGCATACATTTTCATCGATGTGCACAACCGGAAGCTTTGTTAAATAAAACGAGAAGATCCAAAATAACTTTGTTATTATTTTCTACGCTGTTACCGGTAGCGATTGATTCGTCTAGCAGTGTGAATTAGTTGTCAATCGTGTAACGAAAGTTTAAACAAGAAAACATGGATATAACGGTGCTTATCGCCGCGGCTCTAGTCGCTATCATAGTCTACGCGGTCAGCGATAGATTCAAACGATTCCGCTCCTATGTCGGTCGCGTCAACAAAATACCTGGACCCAACTTCGGGATACCGTTTTTCGGTATCGCGTTTCAATTATTGAAGCTAAAAAAGGAAGGCAAGTATTCGTTTTTTTTTTAGATTGTCGAATTGATCGATTTATTTGAGTGATAATAACAATACCTTGAAAATTGTATGTTTTCAAATTGATTTTTTATTAATTTTTTTTACTCACGAACATTCGACTATATGAAAGCATCTTTTGTCAATTTTTTGGAATACTTATAGAGAAAAGTTTGCGAGCAAAAGAAATTTATGAGGGAGTAATTCAAAATTTATAATTTATCGGAGTTTTTTTTTGTATCTGTATAAAAGTATAGAGTCTAAAATTATTAGACAAAATTCCCACCAAGCGTCGATTTTTCCATCTATCAACGTTTCATGAAAATTCAAATAAAAATGACATCGATATCGAAAACGAAAATATTCATAACTTTTGAATCACTTTACCGATTTGTGTTAAATTAAAAACATAACATCCTTAGTGATCACTTGACTCGTGTGCAAAGTTTCAGGTCGATTGCTTGAAATTCGCGCAAACGGCAGACCGTCCAAATTGATTTTTGATAAATTGGAAACATTTAAATATTCATAATTATCGAATCTTTATGCCGATTTCGGCCAAATTCAGTATTAAATACTATTGGCGGTAACTTGACTTGTGTATCAAATTTTAGCTCGATCCCTGAAAATTTACGGCAGCTATGGTGGTGAAGTCCATTTTTGCACACACCGGAAATTAAAAAAAAATGGGATTGTTGTGCATAAAAATCCCATTTTTAAACATTCTGAATATGTTGACACGAAGAACTCCAAAAAAATGCTTTTGCGAACAAAACTTCCTGTACGAGAAAATAAAAGAGAATACGGCGGGACAATGATTAACGCATTTCTAAAATTATTGTGCAGATCGTCTCCATTGGTTCAAAAGTTTATCGGATCAATACAAAAATGGATTCATACGAACGTGGATAGGCTTTGGTGCAACCGCACACGTTCGTAAACCAGAGCATATTGAGGTAAAATCTCGACATGTATCAGCCATCGAACATTCATTTATATACATTTTAAGTATTTTCTAAAATAGACGCGATAATTACCGATCCCACTTACACAGCAACGATTTGTAGGTCATTGTCGTTGTACATCAGTTCAGATAGTATAATAACGTCGTAAATAACTAACGTTAGAACATCGGTAGTTTCGTATTATAATGATTAAAACAGCAATGGAATATTCTAACGAGATAGCAAAGCGATTCATGACAGTAGTCGCGCGTTTTAACTAATTTATATTTCATCATATTTACGACGAACAAATATGAGTTTGTCGGAGAGAATTCGAGGCAAGTCTCCCTGAATCGAACCGGTAGTTTTAATTTATTCATTATTAGCTTCATCGGTGAAGGGAAATACAAGAACTTTGTGACAAAATGTTCCTTATAACAATTTTCTAGATAATGATAAAAAAAATCGAAAATATGGAAATTTTAATATTTTTAATTGTCCACATCTTTGAATTAAATGTCATTAAAAATAATGCGATGTGATTAAGTTTTTTTTTTTATCGAAGAAGTTGTATAATAATGTATTTAATTGTTCAGGTTATACTACGGAGCAACACGCAAATCACGAAGTCTGTGATGTACGAGTATTTAATGCCATGGCTGGGACTCGGCCTCTTAACGTCGACCGGTACGTCCTGTTTTTGCACCTCTAAGTTCACTGCTGTTTTCCGTGATTCATATCTAATCGGCAGTCCATAACGTTGCGCAATTAATTTTATTTTCCAATCAAATTTTGAATTAAATTTGTATATAAGTTTCGTTTTTTTTTCTTTGTCTTTCAGGATCTCAGTGGTTCCACAACCGGAAGCTCATTACTCCGGCATTTCATTTCAGTATACTGGAAGATTTTGCCGAAGTGATGATCGAAAAAGCAGCGATATTGAACAATTGCATCGAGCGGGAGATAAAAATTCGCGGCGGCAAACCAATTGAAATGTTTGAATTGGCTGTTAGATGCGCGTTAGATATCATATGCGGTAATTTCCTCGAGTTGTCCATGGAAACTCCGCGCTATTCGTGATTGTAACTTATTCATAATTATGTACTTAGAAACGGCAATGGGCACGAATATTCACGCTCAAGAGGCAGTCGAGAGCGAATACATAAATGCTGTTCACGCGTAAGTCTCGTCACAAAAAAAAGAAAGAAAAATCATAAAATGATAATTACGAAAAATCTGATAGATTATTAGAGTTTTTGTTTCTTATGCTAAATTATTTAATTATTGCAGAATCTCTACGGGTGCAGTCAATCGATTTTTCCGCCCGTGGCTGAAATTCGATTGGATATACTATAAAACTTCCTTAGGTAAATCCTACAAGGCGGCGGTCGCTACAGCTCACGATCTTTGCACTCGCGTAAGTTATATTTTTTTTTTCTTTTCTTTTTTCATCTCCAAATATTAAAAAAAATGGAGTAAATATTCAATAAAAAAATACTTTAACAAAATTTATTTTAAAGGTTATCAAGAGAAAGTTGGAGGAGCGAAAATCGGGTGAACACAATAAGGAAGCGGGTGAGTTTGATGATTGCTTTTGTTCGTAGAATAAAAAAAAAAAGTAAACTAGCGATGCAAAAATGTACGAAAATGTATGGTATTTAAAACGTAATTCAGACAAAGGCAAGAAAAAGGCTTTCCTGGATCTGCTGCTGGAGGCTAATGAGAAAGAAGACAATCCTCTGACGCTGGAGGAAATCAGGGACCAGACTAACACCTTCATGTTTGCTGTGAGTTTCTGATTAGATACTTCGATCGATGCGCCTTCCAAGAATCGAATGATAAATTAGAGATTATTGATTTTCAGGGACACGACACGACCGGTGCTCTGATCAGTTGGACGCTTTTTTGTCTCGGTAACGAGTTGGACGTCCAGAAAAAAGTTCACGAGGAACTCGACGAAATTCTCGGGGATTCGGACGATCAGACCACATTAAAGAAATTGCCGAATCTCAAATATCTCGAAAGGGTTATCAAGGAAGTACTGAGGCTCTATGGGAGTGTAACTGTTGTCAGCAGACTTCTGGTGGACGATTTGAAAATAGGTAAATTGCTTTTCTTTCAGTAGTTTCAGTAAGTACGAAACTTTTTACGAAGATTTTTGAAAAAAAAAAAAAAAAAAAAAATCGGCTCCTTTTTTACACTTATGTTTTCTCGATATTCAGATGACTACACAATTCCGAAGGGAACAACGTTGGCTATACAGATGTTTCAACTACACAGAGATCCGGAGGTGTGGCCGGACCCCCTGCGCTTTGATCCGGAAAGATTTTTGCCGGAGAACGCTAAAGCGAGACATCCCTATGCGTATGTACCATTCAGCGCGGGTCCGAGAAACTGCATCGGTCAAAAGTTCGCGATGCTCGAGGCTAAACTTATACTCGCGCAAGTTCTCCGAAAATTCAGTGTAAAAAGCGTCGATAATCACAAGACTATCAAGATGTACAGTGATATAATACTTAAACCGGTGGATGGAATTTTCGTTAATATGACCAAAAGATCGTCCGAAGTTCAATAATTTAAGTAATTATTTTATATTATAAGTATTTCGTCGTAATTAGTATATTGTACGGTACGATATATTACGCGATTTGGGAACTTATTAACAATTATGTGTTCATCATTAATGTTTATTCGGTTCACCAACGATCGGTCGTCAAAATCGACAATCATTAATTTTCACTTACATTTTTGTTAATATTAAAAGTATTAATTATATTGGTCACTCGCAAAGTTTCCAAGAGATCGTTATAAACGTAATAAGTTTCTGCCGGAGAACAGCGGAAGACACAAATACAGCCGTCGAATCGCACATTTTTTATCGGTCGTTGATAAATGCTACCTGTGCTAAGTACACATTAACGTTACGAAAATAACGTCGGGAGATTTAAAAAATTTGAAAGTTGCTTGATGCATATAGCGTGCAATAAGTGTGACGAAATGATTCGAAACCTACCATTTCGCTTGTCGATTAATAATAGTAGCGAATTAATTTAAATAAAAATTATTATTGTTCGTAAACGAGTGTTAACGTTCTTTTACTACCGATTATTTCCATAAAACATTATTCTCAAAAATTTTACGACTGAGTTAAATAGTCATTAATTCAACAATCAAATTTTTTACGTTGATTTTTGTTTCTCGATGATTGATATAAAAAAAATGTACATTTCATCTAAAAACCTCAAGTACAACGCAACACAGTCGGCGACTTGGAGTTTCCGATGAAAGTTGCAACCTTAAAATTTATTTCGTTAAAACGTTAAACGGACTCTATTTTTCCGCAAAATAAATATCAAGAGATGCGGTAGCGTCTCGACGCCAAGTACTTAAAAAAAAGATTTTTTTGGTGGCGTAACGCTACCGTGTATACATACGCCAATATACCGGAAGTGTATAGTAAGTTAAACTTTCGACCGATCGATTCTGCAGTAAAACCAATAAGAAAACTATGTATAGATTTTCCTGGAGGAAAGGTTTTTGTTAAATTGACGATTATTTCTTGCAGCGTGAGTAATCGCGATAAGAAGCGTCACAATAAACCTTTCAAGATAAAAATTACGCAGAAACAGTTTGCATACGTATACGCGATAAAAACATCGAAAAATAGCTGTGCATTTGAGATAAGTGTCTCGACAGTAGAAGGAAACATTTTGCATTTTGGAACATTTTTTTTAGGAAATATCTTTCTTTTTCTCCGTTAATTTTTTTTAACTTGACACTTGTTTTTAATTTTATTACTGTAAACCGCATTATTTACTCTTCTAACAGTAGAACGTCGTGCAGTAAACTTCAGGAAACAATGAGATTGAAATAGAAACAATGATATTGGCGATAAATGCGCCGCGTCATTCCGCGATAGTAGCATATATCGTTTTTTTAGATAAACACTGTGACGACTGTTCATTTCTATTTCCATAACTTAAGAACCTCTATTTGATTATTCAGTGGATTTCTACGAATTTGTTGCCCACTTTTCGACTTTATCCTTATTACCATTGCCCCCACCGGATACACAATATCGTAACTGGTCGACGGAAATGAAGAGCTTAACAACGGATAGAAATTGGAGTTAACATATAAGTTAAAAGGGTTCGCTTGGTCCGATTTCATAAGTAAAAGGATATCCAACTGTATGTTTCATTGTGAAAAACTAAAAGACCGATAATTAGTTTTTCATTGATTACTCATCCGGACAGAATCGGCCAATTGCCTCCCATCGTAATCCATTGTCGCCGAATAACGAAAAACCAAATAAGAAAATGTCTATAATTGTGTTTATCGTCGTAGCTATCATCATTAGAATTCTTTACACTGTGGGGTTTCGAGTTTACCGATTTCACTTGTTTTATCGTCGCGTCAATACAATTCCCGGACCCAATTACGCGATACCATTTTTGGGAATGATGTTGAAATTAGTGATGATGCCGAAGAAAGGGAAGTATCACTAGTATAAAAATCTTCGAAAAAATCGGTCAATTGGTGGATTGAAGATTAAAAAAAAAAAACAAATACGATATCGTAGCAATGTATTTCGACGATTTTTCTGCAGATCATCTCGAGTGGTACGAAAAATTGGGTGATCAACAAAAGGATGGAATTGTCCGAACGTGGCACGGTTTTCGCGCATTTATATACATTCGTAAAGCAGAGCATGTCGAGGTAAAAGCCATCGAGACTTTTCGAGTCGTATATATCAACCAACGAATGATTATTAATTAAAAAATAATAGACTGGTGTGTGTATTACTTAAGGAGAGAATATCGATACATTGTGAGCCAAAAGTCAAAATTCTAAGAGAATTTCGAATACTTTCCAATGGGATAAAATTCTGAAAAAAATCGACCATACAGACGATGCTAAGAACATCAATTTTGCACAATAATAATACCAAAAAGTTATTAACAAATTAGTTTAAATATTGTTCAACGAAACATCCGGCAAGCTGACTTTTTATTTACCGGAAATAGATCTGTGAATTTTTCTGATTGCGTCAAATGTATTCTTGTCTAAGATTGTAATTAGTAAAATACATCGTTTAGGTAATATTGCGTAGCAACAAGGAAATCAGGAAGGACGGTATATACAATTTTTTGGTCCCGTGGTTGGGAGAAGGGTTGGTAACGTCCACCGGTACGTATTGTTTTTGCATCTATATATGTATATCCGCTGCTATCATATCTCAAGATGATCTCAATGAAAAATCCGCACTGTTAAACATCGCAATGGCATTTGTTTCCGAATAAAATTCCAAATGACAATTGTATAAAAGTTTCAATTTTTTTTTTCTTTCAGGAACTCAGTGGTTTCATCACCGAAGGCTCATTACTCCGGCCTTTCATTTCAATATACTGCAAGATTTTGCCGAAGTGATGATCGACAAAGTCGCGATAATGAACAGCTGCATCGAGAGAGAGATAAAAATTCACGGTGACAAACCGTTCGATGTATTTAACTTGGGTGTGAGATGCGCGTTAGATATCATATGCGGTAATTTCCTCGAGTGTTCTACAGCGGCTCCGCGTTATTTGTGATTATAACTTATTCGCGATTGTGTATTCAGAAACGGCATTGGGTACGAATATTCACGCACAGGAGGCGATTCCAAGCGAATACATAAGCGCTGTTCAGGCGTAAGTAACAATGCGGGGAAAAAAATACGTTATGTTATATATTACTTATTGCAGGATCACTGATGGTGTAATTATGCGATCAATGCGCCCGTGGCTATTCGCGGATTGGATTTATTACAAAACTGCTCTTGGAAAATCTTACAAGAAAGCCGTCGATACAGCACAGAATTTTTCCACTCAAGTGAGTCATTATTTTATTTATTTTCTTCTTTTTTGTTTTCTTGTCCAACCAAAACAAAGTGTAGTTAACATTTTGGAGGAAAGAAAATGTAGGAAATCATTGGAAAATATGTTTTTTTTTTAAATTACGGACAATGATTTAGAAAACTAACGAATGACGCGACGCGTGAATTTATTTGAAGGTAATTCAGCGCAAGCTGAAGGAAGGAAAGTCTGGTGACCGAAGTAACGAAACAATTGGTGAGTTTAGTGATTTTTACAAAATCGTATAATTGAATAAATAAAAATAAGCAAAAGCAATGATTGCCGATGGACAATCGAATGAGAGTTGATGGAGTTTCGAACGTTATCCAGGCAAAGGCAAGAAAAAAGTATTCGTGGATCTCTTGCTGGAGGCGAATGAGAAGGAAGACAATCCTCTGACTATCGAGGAAATAAGGGATGAGATTAATACCTTCATGTTTGCTGTGAGATTCAGTAATCAGAGCCTTCAATCGTTGAATTCTCGATACATCGATGGTTAAAGGGTCGAGTCGGCTAAAGTATAGCGATATTCGCCGAAGTATGGTTTCGGATTATGAGTCGAAGTGAAAACACCTAAATCCGGTTTTCAAGTGAACCAATTGACAAATTTTATGAAGCTGAAACTAGCGGGCAGTTCAGCGGGCAGTTCGCCGCGCGAGCAGCGGTTCTCAGGCGCTACCGTAGCCCTCTTTTCGCTGTTCGCTAGTCGCTGTTCGCTGTTCGCAAATTCGCTGTTAATTTTTTCTATAGTTCGACACAATCAACTAAGCATATATGCCAAGTTTCAAACAATGTACACCTCTCCGAGCCGAGAAAAAAAATGTTTATTAACCATTTAAGGCCTCAGCCGACTTCTCGAGATACCCTTTTGTTTATCGAGGTGTACATTCGCTGTTAATTTTTTCTATAGTTCGGCACAATCAACTAAGCATATGTGCCAAGTTTCAAACAATGTACACCTCCCCGAGCCGAGAAAAAAAATGTTTATTAACAATTTTAAGTGCTCAGCCGACTATCTCGATATCCCCTTTTGTTTATCGAAGTGTACAATCGCTGATAATTTTTTCTATACTTCGGCATAGTCAACTGAGTATATGTGCCAAGTTTCAAACAATGTACACCTCCTCGAGCCGAGAAAAAAAATGTTTATTAACAATTTTAAGGCCTCAGCCGAATATCTCGAGATCCCCTTTTGTTTATCGAAGTGTACATTCGCTGATAATTTTTGCTATAGTTCGGCACAGTCAACTGAGTATATGTGCCAAGTTTCAAACAATGTACACCTCCTCGAGCCGAGAAAAAAAATGTTTATTAACAATTTTAAGGCCTCAGCCGAATATCTCGAGATCCCCTTTTGTTTATCGAAGTGTACATTCGCTGATAATTTTTTCTATAGTTCGGCATAGTCAACTAAGCATATGTGCCAAGTTTCAGACAATGTACACCTCCCTGAGCCGAGAAAAAAAATGTTTATTAACAATTTTAAGGCCTCAGCGGGCTATCTCGAGATGCCGTTTTGTTTATCGAAGTGTACATTCGCTGATAATTTTTTCTATAGTTCGGCACAGTCAACTAAGCATATGTGCAAAGTTTCAAACAATGTACACCTCCCCGAGCCGAGAAAAAAAAATGTTTATTAACAATTTTAAGGTCCCAGCGGGCTATCTCGAGATGCCCTTTTGTTTATCGAAGTGTACATTCGCTGATAATTTTTTCTATAGTTCGGCACAGTCAACTAAGCATATGTGCCAAGTTTCAAACAAGGTACACCTTCCCGAGCCGAGAAAAAAAATGTTTATTAACAATTTTAAGTGCTCAGCCGACTATCTCGAGATCCCCTTTTGTTTATCGAAGTGTACAATCGCTGATAATTTTTTCTATAGTTCGGCATAGTCAACTGAGTATATGTGCCAAGTTTCAAACAATGTACACCTCCTTGAGCCGAGAAAAAAAATGTTTATTGAAAAATTTTTATTTTATTTTGACTATCTCGAGATGCCCTTTTGTTTATCGAGGTGTACATTCGCTGTTAATTTTTTCTATAGTTCGGCACAGTCAACTAAGCATATGTGCCAAGTTTCAGACAATGTACACCTCCCTGAGCCGAGAAAAAAAATGTTTATTAACAATTTTAAGGCCTCAGCGGGCTATCTCGAGGTGCCCTTTTGTTTATCGAAGTGTACATTCGCTGATAATTTTTTCTATAGTTCGGCACAGTCAACTAAGCATATGTGCCAAGTTTCAAACAATGTACACCTCCCCGAGCCGAGAAAAAAAATGTTTATTGAAAAATTTTTATTTTATTTTGACTATCTCGAGATGCCCTTTTGTTTATCGAGGTGTACATTCGCTGTTAATTTTTTCTATAGTTCGGCACAATCAACTAAGCATATGTGCCAAGTTTCAAACAATGTACACCTCCCCGAGCCGAGAAAAAAAATGTTTATTAACAATTTTACGGCCTCAGCGGGCTATCTCGAGATAGTCAAAATAAAATAAAAATTTTTCAATAAACATTTTTTTTCTCGGCTCGGGGAGGTGTACATTGTTTGAAACTTGGCACATATGCTTAGTTGACTGTGCCGAACTATAGAAAAAATTATCAGCGAATGTACACTTCGATAAACAAAAGGGCACCTCGAGATAGCCCGCTGAGGCCTTAAAATTGTTAATAAACATTTTTTTTCTCGGCTCAGGGAGGTGTACATTGTCTGAAACTTGGCACATATGCTTAGTTGACTGTGCCGAACTATAGAAAAAATTAACAGCGAATGTACACCTCGATAAACAAAAGGGCATCTCGAGATAGTCAAAATAAAATAAAAATTTTTCAATAAACATTTTTTTTCTCGGCTCAAGGAGGTGTACATTGTTTGAAACTTGGCACATATACTCAGTTGACTATGCCGAACTATAGAAAAAATTATCAGCGATTGTACACTTCGATAAACAAAAGGGGATCTCGAGATAGTCGGCTGAGCACTTAAAATTGTTAATAAACATTTTTTTTCTCGGCTCGGGGAGGTGTACTTTGTTTGAAACTTGGCACGTATACTCAGTTGACTATGCCGAACTATAGAAAAAATTATCAGCGAATGTACACTTCGATAAACAAAAGGGGATCTCGAGATATTCGGCTGAGGCCTTAAAATTGTTAATAAACATTTTTTTTCTCGGCTCGAGGAGGTGTACATTGTTTGAAACTTGGCACATATACTCAGTTGACTATGCCGAACTATAGAAAAAATTATCAGCGAATGTACACTTCGATAAACAAAAGGGGATCTCGAGATATTCGGCTGAGGCCTTAAAATTGTTAATAAACATTTTTTTTCTCGGCTCGAGGAGGTGTACATTGTTTGAAACTTGGCACATATACTCAGTTGACTATGCCGAAGTATAGAAAAAATTATCAGCGATTGTACACTTCGATAAACAAAAGGGGATATCGAGATAGTCGGCTGAGCAGTTAAAATTGTTAATAAACATTTTTTTTCTCGGCTCGGGGAGGTGTACTTTGTTTGAAACTTGGCACATATACTCAGTTGACTATGCCGAACTATAGAAAAAATTATCAGCGAATGTACACTTCGATAAACAAAAGGGGATCTCGAGATAGTCCGCTGAGGCCTTAAAATTGTTAATAAACATTTTTTTTCTCGGCTCGAGGAGGTGTACATTGTTTGAAACTTGGCACATATACTCAGTTGACTGTGCCGAACGATAGAAAAAATTATCAGCGAATGTACACTTCGATAAACAAAAGGGCATCTCGAGATAGCCCGCTGAGGCCGTAAAATTGTTAATAAACATTTTTTTTCTCGGCTCGGGGAGGTGTACATTGTTTGAAACTTGGCACATATGCTTAGTTGATTGTGCCGAACTATAGAAAAAATTAACAGCGAATGTACACCTCGATAAACAAAAGGGTATCTCGAGAAGTCGGCTGAGGCCTTAAATGGTTAATAAACATTTTTTTTCTCGGCTCGGAGAGGTGTACATTGTTTGAAACTTGGCATATATGCTTAGTTGATTGTGTCGAACTATAGAAAAAATTAACAGCGAATTTGCGAACAGCGAACAGCGACTAGCGAACAGCGAAAAGAGGGCTACGGTAGCGCCTGAGAACCGCTGCTCGCGCGGCGAACTGCCCGCTGAACTGCCCGCTAGTTTCAGCTTCATCAAATTTTTTTTTTCAATCAGCAGAAAAATTTTCTACCATTTTTCGATAGAATCTTTTTAGATTTTTGCATCGTCAGCAAAAAAAACAATACTTTGAGAACCATCGCCATAATTCAGCTGACTTGATCCACTTAATCGGAACTTATCTATTTTTAGGGACACGACACGACCGGTGGTCTGATCGGTTGGACGCTTTTCCGTCTCGGTGACGAATTGGACGTGCAAAGAAAAGTGCACGAGGAACTCGACGAAATTCTCGGCAACTCGGACGATCATGCGACTTTGAAGAAATTACCGAATCTCAATTATTTAGATAAGGTTATCAAAGAAGTACTGAGACTCCATCCGAGTGTAACCTGTGTCAGCAGAAGTTTGCTGGATGATTTGAAAATAGGTAAAACGTTGTTTTTCGCATTCATCTCATTGCGTATCGAGCGTTAATCTTGAAAAGAATGTTTGTTCGATGTTAAGGTGACCACACCATTCCTGCGGGTGCAAATTTGGTTGTACAAATCCATCATCTTCACAGAGATCCATCGGTTTGGCCGGATCCTCTGCGCTTCGATCCCGATAGATTTTTGCCGGAGAATACTAAAGGGAGAAATCCCTACGCGTACGTACCCTTCAGTGCGGGTCCGAGAAATTGCATTGGTCAAAAGTTCGCTATGCTTGAGGCTAAACTTATATTAACACAAATTCTTCGAAAATTCACTATCAAAAGCGTTAAGAATCATTCGACAATCGAGATGCACAGTGACTTAATCCTTCGACCGATTAATGGTGTTTTTGTTAATATGTCCAAAAGATCGACCGATCTATTGCTGGAGAAAAATGCCGATAATTCAAGCGAAAAGTTGTAAGTTAATTGAAAGAAGTTAAGAAAATAGGAAAAAATATACCGCACAGATTTTTCGATTCTTTATATCTAAGAATATTTCGAAAGACTCAACGAATGAGTGAAATAATTCTTCATTCACGAATTATATTCTTTACATGCATTTTTTTTCTCGATGATTCATACAAAGTAGAAATCAATTTAATCGCAAATTCTCGGGGTAACCGGTGAATAATAAACTAACTGTTTATCTGTAAGATTCATCGGTTTATATATCGATCATTTGTAAAAGTATCGATTTTCTCACCAAAAAATGTTTCGCGTAGAACGCCACGCAATCGGAAACTTCGAGTCCCCGACGAAAACTCGAAGCGCGATAGTCAATGTCACTCTTCAAGATAAAAAGCAGACATGACGACATCCAAAATATACATGAATAACTGTGTCGGGCGTTGAAATAAATGTATTTCAACGATAGAAGTATACGTTTCGCAAAGTTTTAATATGTATAGAATATAAGAAATATATATATATATTTCTTTTTTCTCCTTTTTCTTCATTAATCTGATTTTTTTTAGTAAAAAAGGTACGTAGCAGTTATGTTTATTTTTTTTATTATTAAAGTTACGAGGATTTTTTATCTCCGAATAATAGAACTTTGAGTTGACAAGAAACTTTAAAGGTGCGCTGCAGAGTTTAGATTTTAAACTAATGCCACCGCGTAATAGAAATAATGTAAATGTATATATGATATCGGTGACGAATCATCTTCGTCATTTGCCGATAGTTGCGCATAACGTTTTTTATTTAGATATTCAGTAGAACTTTTGTTAATATATATTCCATAACTTATGAACCCCTTCTTCATTATCGACTGGACTTCGGCAAATTTATAACTTTTTCGTCAAAGTTATCCGTAATATTGTCCCCATCGGGGGATTTCGCAACGTAGTGGGGTTTTCAGGATAAATATAAACTAAAAGAGGTCCCGAACTTCTTTTGAGCTCAGAATTTATAGGAGGTCCAAGTTGTACCTCTTATTGTGTAAAATAAAAAGAACTAAAATAGTTTTGTCACTGTGTATACCGTTTGTGACAAAATCGGTCCATTGCAGAGTAAACCATAGCCACCGAAAATTGACGAAAATTCATATTAAAAAAATGTCTTTTACCGTGTTGATTGTTGCGGCTATTGTCGTTTTAATTCTTTACACCTTCAGTGATCGAATTTACCGATTTTACTTATTTTATCGAGACATCAGTAAGATAAACGGACCCGAATTTGCGATACCATTTTACGGTTTTGGATTAAAATTGATGTCGCTACAGAAGGAAGGTAAGTATCGTTATTATAAAATCTTTCTATCGATTTGTAAAAAAGATCGTAAAAAAGAAACAGTAAATTTTCAGCAAATTTTTTTTTTACAGTCCGCTGAAAAAATTACTTCCAATACCGATAATAGAAGTTTTTATGTACGAACTCTGTATTAAACTTCAAACAAATGTATGTTAAAATTTCGAAACAACTTTTCGCGAAGTAACGAAAAATGTTATAATTCTAATGCAATTAATTGTTTTAATTTTAAGAATATTCGGTAAATTTCGCAAAAGGGTATTTTAATTTTCGATGTATTCACGATGATCGCCAATTTTTTATTTTCGAGTACATTAAATTTACCATTGCGTTTCACAATGTTCGCGAAATCAAAAATTCGAAAAACGCAGATATGATTTATGAATAACGTAATTTCTAAAAAATTTCTGCAGAACAACTTGAGTGGATGAGAAATTTGGCCAATCAGTATAAAGATGGATTATTGCGGGTGTGGCTGGGATTTGGGGCATCCGTACACATGCATAAACCGGAGCATATCGAGGTAAAGCCTCCGCAATTCTATGAATTAGTCAACGGGTATTAATTCATAAAAAAAAAAAAAATGCGCCTTATATAAGCAGAGAATGCAAGTAAACATATTAAAGAGATAACAAAGTTAAGGAGGAACATGACGTCAGATGAATATCGGTTTATAATTAATATGAATTTTTTTGCAACCTTTTCGCATACTATTCCCTCGAGAAAAATCGCAAAAGTCTCCGGAACCACGCAAATTTATCGTTCTAATGCAATTTAAATCGAATGTTGACTACTAAACAGTTACTGAATAGAATATTTTAATCGTTCAGATAATGCTGCGCAGCCACACAGAACTCAAGAAGTCCGAGGCGTATACTTATATGGTTCCGTGGTTGGGACGCGGTCTGATAACGTCAAACGGCGGGGGTACGACCATCTTAACGAAAATTCGACGCCGTTACACACGTTCATAGAAATTCCGAATGAAATTTCAACAAAAGCTCTATTTTTTTTTTTCGCTTTCAGATCAGTGGTTTCACCATCGGAAGCTCCTTACGCCGGGTTTTCATTTCAGTATATTGGAGGATTTCGCCGAAGTAATGATGGAGAAAGCCGCGATAATGAATAGTTGCATCGAACGAGAAATAAAAATTAACGGTGACAAACCGTTCGATGTATTTAACTTGGGTGTTAGATGCGCGTTAGATGTCATATGCGGTAATTTTTTTGAAGTGTCGCTTAGTTATCTTATTGCCGTTTTGCGCGATTGTTAGGTACTCATTCGTGACTATGTATTCAGAAACGGCAATGGGTACGAATGTTCACGCGCAAGAAGAGATAGAAAGCGAATACATAAACGCCGTTACAAAGTAAGTATCGATGCGATAAAAAAAATTGAATATTCGTGATTATGGATAATTCGCATATATCGATAATGCATATTAATTATTGCAGCATTACTGCGGGTGCAATGAAACGATTTTGGTGGCCGTGGATGAGGTCGGATTGGATTTTTTATAACAGTTCCTATGGTAAATCTTACAAGGCGGCGGTAATCACAGCGCACGATCTTTGCACTCGCGTGAGATATATTATTTTTATTTTTTTTTAATCTTAATAAAAAAAAAAAAAATTTGTCTATTTTGTAACAAAAACAAAAATGTTTATAAACACGTAGTGAAAATTAAATTTTACGAAGATTTATTGAAGTAATTAAATTAATTAAATTAATTATTTAAATAATAATTATTATTATGTTATTATTTGTTAATAATTCATTAATTATTATGATTTATTAAGATAATCAAGAGGAAACTGCAAGAAAGACAATCGGGTGAACGAAATAACGAAATAACGGGTGAGTTTTCTAACTTTTTTTTTGTTGCGAAATAGTATAAAATTAGCAATGATTGGCAATGCAAAGATATACGAGAATTCATGGAGTTTCGAACGTTATCAAGACAAAGGCAAGAAAAAAGTTTTCCTGGATCTCCTGCTGGAGGCGAACGAGAAAGAAGACAATCCTCTGACTATCGAGGAAATAAGGGATGAGATTAATACCTTCATGTTTGCGGTGAGCTTGTAATCGGAGACTCGGATCGATAAGCTCTCAATACATCGACGATAAATTGGAAATTATTTATTTTCAGGGACACGACACGACCGGTGCTGTGATCAGTTGGGCGCTTTTCTCGATCGGCAGCGATCCGGAGATTCAGAGAAAAGTTCACGAGGAACTCGACGAAATTCTTGGCAATTCGGATGATCATGCGACTGTGAAGAAAATGCCGCGTCTCAAATATCTCGAGAGGGTTATCAAGGAAGTAATGAGACTCTATCCGACAGTAACCGCCATCAGCAGAAGTTTGCAAAACGATTTGCAAATATGTAAGTAAATCGCGGATTTTTTTTTCGTTACAGTCATTTCGTCGGATACGAAGTTGTACTGTTGGAAAAAAATCGACTCTTCATTTGTATTTATGTTTTTACGATTTCAGGTGAACACACCGTTCCTGCGGGTGCGACATTTGTTATACAGATATATCATCTACACAGAGATCCAACAGTGTGGCCGGATCCTCTGCGCTTCGATCCCGACAGATTTCTTCCGGAAAACTCTAATGGCAGACATCCCTATGCGTATATACCATTTAGCGCGGGTCCGAGAAATTGCCTCGGACAAAAATATGCTATGCTAGAGGCTAAACTTGTAGTCGCGCAAGTTCTCCGAAAATTCAGTGTAAAAAGTATTGAGAGTCATTCGACAATCAAGATATACAGTGATATAATTCTTAAACCACTGGATGGTATTTTTGTTACTATGTCAAAAAGATCAACCGCCGTTAAATAATGCAAGTTATTATTATTACAGATATATTTTGTTAATCGCGTATTATATGTACCTACTGTATGTGGAACATAATTTAGAAACTTTGTTACGACGAAGCGGTTGTCATTAAATGTTTTGCGAAACTTTTACGTTAAAATTATTCAGAGTTATTTTAACGGCGATATAAAATGGCGCTTACCGATCGAAATTCTGGGTGCTGCCTGCAACATGGTGATCCGGAAACTCGAATTAACGCTCGGTGTACATACGAATGCATCAATCGACCAATTCATCGGATTTTCCGCGATAAATAAAGTGTCTTTCTCACAATGAATGTTTGTTTCTTTTTATCGAACCGACTTTTCGATGTTTTGCACGTGGTGGTCCGCAAGTTCAAGTTACGAATTATATGCGCACGAATAACGGTCATTCAGTCCAACGGTTGACTGTCGTTTTTATCGAAGATAAATAATGTTACTTTGTCACGATTACCGTCTTTTAAAATCAGTGGCATTGTCGCGCGTCCCGCACACGGCTAACATTTACACACACACTCGCGAAACACGCGTAACGAAACCCGAAACACATCCCCGAAGTGTACTGGTATTACTGGTCTGGACACCGGCAATGCGGCAATGTTAGTCTACTTTCGGAGTGGGGGGTGCGCAATCGACCCGCGCGCAACATGCGGTGCAGCACACGAGTACCGTGCGTACCGTGTGTATATTCGTATATTGGTATCAGTATCAGAGTCTTCGGAGACGGTAGGCTCGTGTTTTCTTGTGTTGTTAACTAAATTCTTTTACAACATGTCGAATCACAGTTTGTTTATGAAATCGGGCTTCGCTCGTGCGGCTTTGAACAACGGCGTCGGAAGATACATCGGTCAATTGCAACGAGTGACACTGAAGTTTTGCAAGAGCAATGGAGCCAGCCGAGGAATGAGGTAAATTTTTTTAACGATAAACACGAAATCATAACCCCATTGCTTCGATACCGGGTTAATTAACATTTATTCGGAATATCTTCATTGCCATAATTATCAACACACTTTCATCCCATCATTCTTCATTTTTATTATTTTCATCATTGTCATTTTCGTGTTGCCAACAAATACAACGGAACACAATCGAACGGAAATCGATAAAATTTATTTATTAATTTTTCAAGAAATGTTAATGATTTATTTTTCAGAGACTTTCTCGAAAATGATTTGGTCAATTATGCCAGAGAAAATCCCGGTGTCGTTGTTTACGTGAAGCCGAGAAGACACCGAACGCCAGTAATCAAAGCGGAATATAGTAAGTCAATCGGATAATAATCTCTCAGTCTATGAATATGCAGATCAAAAACGCAAAACATTTTATTTTATTTATTTTTTAATTTTTTTTTTCAAGTTAACGGCGAATATCATTGGCTCCCTGTTGCCAATTTTATAAGAGAAGATATCGTCAAGTGGATGGAACTGATGCGCACTCAAGACGACGATGGATCTGCTCTGAGAATAAGAAAAATGTGGCACACAGATTTCCCATCTATTCAGGGTCCCTGGACCCCCTTTACCTTCAGAGATCCGTCTCTCAATGTCGCCAAATTTCCTGATGTAAGCGATAAACACTTTACTTTGCAATTGATGCAGAAAAACTCAACGATATCCACAATCAATGTTTTTTTTACACAGGACAAAATCGGAGCGGCTCCGAAACTGGAGAAAACGGCAACGGAACTGTTGCTTGATATGTACAGAACGCAAAAAGAAGAATCTTCGAGTTCCAGCGAAGCTAAACAAATATCGTCTTGAAATGCTTAGAATTCTATTAGTTTCCGTGTCGCGATAGCGAATAACTTTGAATAAAAATAATTATTGTACATAAAAAAAAATTGTCGAAATTTTTCCCGCTGATATTCGGCTCCAAGGATATTTCGTGGCGTTCGTTCAAAAAAGTAAAAAAAAAATCATCGTTTCAACAATTACATTTCTTATTTATTTTAATTTTCCATTTTTTTTTGTTTAATCGACAATTCATACAAAAAAGAAATCGTTTCGTTCGTAAACTCTCGGGGATATACGATGAATAATGTTATCAGGTATTTATATTCTGTAATGTAAATTTCGCGATGCTGCTAAGGATACAACATTGAAATGAAGCTTTGAATAATTTTAACTGCCTATCATCGAGATTTGAACGACGATACGTCGATCGTTTCTATAAGTATCGATTCTCATCGAATTGAAAAAAATATATATATCTCTCACCTAAAAAATGTCAAGTACAACGCCTCATGCGAATCGCGAAACGTCGAATCGCGATACTCAGCGTCAAAATAAACCTTTCACGATGAAGAAGCACGCATGACTAGCTTTTTGTATTATTAAACATACAAGAATTAACCGTTCGGTTAAAATAAAAGTGCCTCAACGATAAAAGGATTAATTTTCCCAATGATAAATATAAATACAATAAGGGAAATATATATATTTTTTCTTTTTCGTTAATCGGTTTTTTCTTTTTTTTTTTTTGAGCGACGAAGGTTCGTGACACTTTTATTTTGAATTATTACGATTACCTACATTTTTTTTTCTTCATTAAATAGTAGAACTTTACAAAAATATATGTATATAGCCCGTCCCATCTTGACGACGAAACGAGACAAGGGGAGGGAGGGGCACCGTGCATTCGTTAGTTCTAAATCTCTTCGGCATTTTTTTTTCTTTTTTTTTTTTCTTTAGTTTCCTTTCCCCACACGACTGTTTAAATAAAACGGAAAAATCATTTTCACCATAATAGAAAAGTTTGATCGATGAAAAGTATGTTATCGGCTAAATACATCCTCACCCTATACACAAATATACTTTTTTCATACGACGATCGTAAACTCGTTTTATGGAAATGTATACATCAATTTGTTTACTCGTTTGTCGAAAATATTCTTCTCGACACGAGTAAACTGCACATCGGTAAGATTGAGTATCGATTATATTTTTTTCTGTCGTTTTGTGTTTTGCTTTTTTTTTTGTTTTTTTTTTGTTTTTTTTTTTGTTTTTTTTTTTCACGTATATAAAGATAATGGACACTAATATCCTAATTGCTACAATTTTCGTGGTAAATATCGATGGAAAAAATGTACGTTAAATTCGGCCGAAAGTTCACGCGCTCGTGATTGACAATTTTTTTGCAATGATGGTGGTTTTTTTTTTGTTTGTTTCTTTTTAAATATAAAAGTAGTAAAATATATTAGTTATAATTTTTGGCATTACGGTAACGAAACCTAACGCCTAAAAGCCCCGTGATGAATGTATCTCTTAAACGTTTAAAATTATAACACAACCATTCATTAACTATTTCATTTTTTTTTTTTTTCGTTTTTTTTGTTCTTTTCGTTTTTGTTCAACGCTATTAATAGGTAAATCGAATCGACGAATCGTCGATTGATCGAAATATACAAATCATTACGCGAACGACAATGGAAAAAATCATTAATGATGATTTGATTAGCGCGGAATAGAAGTTCGCAATTATCGTACTTTCGCTATACACATTTATCCTATAACATCCGATTTTTTTTTTTTTTTTTTTTTTTTTTTCATAGAGTATGAAAAACTTAGGGATGATAATTTAAATAACTATTAACGCTATTACAATTACGGGAAATTCTCGATTGTCAATCGAGAGTTTTGAGTTGTTACGACAACGTTTTCCTTCGATAACACGAACATCGAATATTATCTTGTTGAAGTATAAACATTCATGCGAAAAATCATAAATTTGTTTAGTTTGTTGCCGCAGATTCACAATAACCGGTTTATTCGCTCGTGTAGAGAATAAATTCTTACTGATTTTCATCGGTGATGCAACGCGAAATTTCAAAGTTCAAACATTTTTTTTTTTCTTTTATATTTGTGCTCTTGCGATAATGAAAGCGATTGGGAAATTATGATACAACGAATTTTGAAATCTGGTATTCGAGAAAATCAGTTGATATCGAGATGAAAAAAATAAATAAATCATCGATTCGGTATACACGACTAATAAGTAGGCCAACAAATGTATCCTTACGAATCTCCTTCAGTTTCTTCGAGCAGAAAATCTTCATTCGCGATTAAAAGAAAAAAACAGGTTTTTCGTTGCTGTGGATGAAAATGTATCGAACAACGATGGCGTAGGGAACGAGACGGCTTCTCGTTCAAAGCGGTAATATTGCTCGGGTATGAGAATGGCGATGGAGACGCAGAGATACAGTGTATCCGAATGATTGTTGAGACTCGAGAGCTCATTGAAACCGGTGTACCGGAAATACAATCCGATAACGACGATTAACAAATACGACATTCGAGAAATGGATGTTGAAAGACTAGAAGACGCGAGAGCTCGTCGCTTATTCGACTTTCAGCCGTTTGCTGAATTCTTCTTGTTGCTTTTCTCTCCATTCCTTCTTCGGCTTCATTCTCTTCAGTTGGCCGTCCCTGTGAATAAAAAAATAATAAAGATTCGATTTTTTTTTACTGATATTCTAAAAAAAAGTCCTTTCTCCGTGCAACTTGAACGTCTCATGTAACTAACGAATGATTGCGTAGTATGAAATAAATTTCTCGATAAACTCACCATTGCAGATCCACGAGACCTCCTTGTCTCGCTATTACCGATTTAACTCTGTTAGCAAAATCAATGGCACTCTCGCCTTCGTCTCTGTACATCGGTGGAAGATACCAAACGTCGCAAACGATCGCCCAACTCGACATCATCATGTAAAGATACTGAATCATCGTGAATCTACTGCTGTTCCAGAATGCATCGCCGAAACGTGGATCGTACTACAAAAAAACAAATTCAATTTTATTTCTACAATTTTTTTTTTTTTTTTTTTTTTTTTTTCGATTGTTTGTCGCGGTATAATTTTTACCTTTATAGCTACGGGATAAATAACACCTCCGACTTCGAAACTTCCTTTTTTAAACTGCATAACTGAGGTATTGTTGATGCACGTTCCTTCCGGAAAGATGAGAATTGGAGGATTCGTCGGATCCGATACATGTTTTTTCAGTCTGAAGAAAAAACAAAATGTTATCAGATTTATAAATTCCGCAAAATCTAAGGTTACGGTGCGTGAAAATTTTGTTGTTGTTTTTTTTTTACCGTTTCGTCACCGCCTCCCGATCCTTAACTTCCGAACGTTCGAACCAAATATGCGGCGACGCGCGAGCCAAAGCCCTTTGAAGAATTCCCAAGAAACCGCCGTGTCGTTGACCGATCTAATGAATCAGATAGCCAATGAGTAATCCGCGATCAATCGAACACTCGTAATAATATATCAATGAATTAACGTCGCAAGAGCATTAACCCAACGATATACACACACATGCAAACGTATCTATGTTTTATAATCCACCAAATCAAAAACGTCTCCACGAATTTTACAATTTTTTTTTTAGCCGTGAAATAGCTGAACCGTTTCATTTTTTCCGGACAATGAGGCGCCGACTATCTTGAAAATGAGAACAAAAGCCACGAGTGCTCCTCGGGCACTACTTCGAGAGCACTGCAAGACTTTTTGTTCGCATTTTCAAGGCGTTTGCTTCCCAATTTATAGCTTTTTTACTGAACGAACAATATTTCCCGTTTGCGTTGGACGATAGCAGCGAAAACGATAACACAAGCAATGACGATTAGTTATATTAGTGATTTGTTGGTTCTTCGGAACTTCAAGGAATTCGTATTACCCTCTCGACAATTGCGCTATTATCGGATCGTACGAAGGAATAGAAAAAAAAAAAAAAAGAAAAAATGGAATTATCGATGCGAATAGAGTAAAGTGAAACGATATTTTCATATCGACATACCAAGGAGTAGCAATTATCGCACATGAGGACAAGAACATCGATAGGCGAAGTGTGATTAGCGACGCAAATGCCTCTCATCGGTCGATTTTCAGGGTTGTGGTAAGTAATAACCGAGGAAAGAGCGCTGGACAATACCGCAAAACACATTATCGAGACATTGTAGTTTAGCCACCGCTTGAAGCTACCCTCCGGTACATAGCCGACTATAGCTGTACAGACCGTCAGCCACATCACCTGTAAATCAACAATCTCCAAACCTGAGTACCATTCGGTTTCACGGCTCATTCTCTTCGCCGACATTACCCACATACATGATATCGCTACAAAATATCACAAAAATTCTCGCATTACCCTCGGAGTTTCTCTCATTTTTTATACGACTTTTTTTTTTAGAAAAGGGAATTTTTTTATTAATTTAAGAAAAATTATATATAATTTTTACGAAGTTAATAACGCAAAAAAATGCTCCGTAATACTTCGACGAAAAAAAGAGAAATTACAGTTTTTTCTTTAATATGCCAAAGTTATGAAAAGAAAACGTTGAAATGAATGAAACAAACTCTGCGGCAAATCCGCGAAAGTGATAATCGAGACATTCACCTGCAAAGAACGGTATTTTTATAATGATGATAACGACATTTTGAAGCATTAATTCGTACGGACAACGAAAAAGCTTAATGACAATTCAAATGATGACTTAAGGACGAGACGCAACGAATGAGAAAACCGTTTGTTAAACACCGATGCGATATAAATTCCGATATGGTGAGTAATTTGATGATTTGCTAAAGATGAACCCCTCGATGAAAAGCCGCTTAGGAACCCAGCAGACGTTGTACATCATTTTTTCTTTTTCTTCGTTTCGCTTTATCGTCCGATTTTCCTTTTGTATATATTACCAATGAGAAAGTCGTCTGTGTCGATAGGATGCAAACGTCGATGGTGGATGTGTGATTCGCGACGCACATACCTCCGGGCTTTGGTTTGTACTCCGGATTGTGGATTGTTATGAGACTCGACAACGATCTCGACATTATCCTGAAAGATGTCTTGAACGCGTAGTCGTACGTCCAAATTTTGATATTGCCGTCCGGCAAAAAACCGATGAAGAACGTCGCGACAACGAGATACAAAACCTAAATACTCTCGAAACTTAATATCGGACATCATAAAAATTCGATGAATGTAAATCAATTATTTAAGCCTTCGAAGCACTTTTATAAAAATTTATCAACAAAAGAATCCGTCACGGCGGACGCTGAATGATTAAATCGTTTTTTCGTCTTTACTAATAGTCAGTGAAAAAAAAAATTTCTTCCGCATAATTCCTCACAATATTCCATTATTACAAGTCATTGCGAGAAAAAAAAGGAAATTCATCAGCGATATAACGATGTAGCATTTCCCATGCAAATCGCTGGTAGACATTTACGAGTCAACGAGAAGATCATTAAAGAGTTAACGAGGCAGTCAATCTAATACTGTGCTTCGAAGGATTAAGAAAGTACCATCATTCGTGGAAAATTCTAAAAACATTTGTATGTAATGTACAATTCAGATATACGAGTCGCATGTTTATGACGCAAGAATGTTTCGATTATTGATCACTTACCCCGACGAAACAGATGAATATTCTGAGCGGTAGAAGAAAAAAGTATCGCATGAAGAATCCGAACATCCATATCACAGTCAGTTTCCACGAAATGAATTCGTATCGTCTGTTTGTTCGCGTCAAGAGATTCCAGTTCTGCAAGAAAAAACAATCAAACGAACACAATGAATGAGAAGAAAAAATTGTTTTCTTAATAGTAATGTAAATTTTTAAGTGACCGACGATATCCTTTTTAGACGGATACGTTCGACACGAGGAAAAACGCACCTTGAGCTCTTCAGCCTCGAATCTCGACGTGACCTCGTCCTCTATTATCGCCTCGACACCGGCTCTTATGTAGTCCAGACATACCGCCGGATCGAATTCACCTTTGAGAGTCATCGCAGTCTCTGTCTCGACGGAACTATGCTGAAACAAACGAAGGTGTTTACACCGTCTGGTTATTAACTCGTTAACGAGGTATACATTTTTTTTTCTTTTTTCGTCGCGTGCGCATTTAAAAGCTCACGGCGATAAAGGCATAATGATGCTTGACATTTGACACTGGAACTTCGAACGCTCGCACACGATGCGTTTACATAAGTTAATTTTTCATTGCACCCGGAAAAAAATTGAACCGCGAAAAAATGACTGTGAAATTTCAACAAGTGGTACTTTATTGGTTTTTTTTTTTTTTTTTTTTTTTAATGAGTTGATAAAATTTTGTCGGAGTTTTTTTCTACTTTTCGGTTCGTGAAATTTTTCGAGAATTTTTTTTTCTTTTGTGTTAATATATTAATTTTTTTTTTTTTTTTTTTTTAAGATCTTAAAGCTACAAAATTTACCTGTTTTTCGTTACCTACGTCCTGCAAGGCTCCTTCGGATTTAGAAGTTTCCAAGTGATTTTTATTGTTCTGATGATTGTCCGGCGCCGGAACTAATATGAGATCCTTCGATCGCGCGATAACCGTGTTGCCGGGACCGCCGTTCTGTGTCTTTTTATTGTTTTTTTCGGTTTCATTGGTCTTCATGTGAGTTTCCGTTGCACCGTGCGTCCCGCCGCCTTCGTCTTCACTCTCGTTTTCCTCCTGTTCCCACGTACCATTTTTTTTCCTCACGCTTTCGATGTTTTGTCTTCCGTACTGCAAACATCAATAAATCGAGAATTTTTATTAAAACGAAAAATCAATAACATAACTCACAATTTCATTCGATAGGACATAAAAGAAATGGGTGGGAAAAAATGATAATGGAAAAGTTCCTCGTAAAGATAACATCGTATTTCGATACTGATAAAAAATGATTAAATTATCAGCGCATTTGCCTCGAAGTTTTTTTTTTTTTTTTTTTCTCATCGATTACTGGATTATTCGTGATTTTTTTTTTTCACATTATCAACGAAAACATCGTGTTAACAATATGATCCGCGAAGTTAAGGTTGAAACTGACGAGAATCTCGGAGAATTTTCGTTATTGGCACGAATCCCGGGTATAGCAGAGATTGCGAGTTATCATCTTGGCTTCCGTACGCGTCTCATCGCGAAAAAGAAGGTCAAAGACTTTCGCCTCACGAAGAAAACGATCATCCAGCCAAGAATAGAGAAATTGGCATGCCACTCGCGAATGAATAATAATAATCGCAAAAATGAAAAGTATCGTATAGCTACAGAAGAAGATTGGAAAGTCGTCAGAGATGCATGTGACTTGGAACGGAGCGGAAGTACGAAATACCAAATTTTTTTCATATCTATATAATTTTATTAAAAAATCGTGTGTAATAAATAATAATAATATTTTTTTTTTTTTTTCAACGTAAAACATCGATGAACGCTTAAAATTGCGATTCGGCGTCGACGCTTCGACATAAGTGTGAACAGTTGCGTTATTAATTCGTCGCGATGTTTTTATTAATATCTCGAGAGAGTTTGCGACTCACATTGATGAAAACAGAAAAATCATTGTCAATCCTATTCCCGTATGTCGAAAGGATAAGAGCGTTGCACAACCAAACTATCTATACAACATCTATATACTGTGTTGTGATGCATTAATAGTGCAAACGCGGTGAAAAGCAACTCGCGAAGAAGTCGCGTGTATGTAACCCGCGTATAACACGGAAGCCTTAAGGATGACGGCGCGCCGCGAGTAAATAGTTTGACGTTGCAAAATAAACAATTTCATTTAATTTTTTCAAGGTTTCGAACTCTGCGTTTTTATGCGCGAAACATTCGTTAAATTTTAAGCACGTGTACGTCGGCGATTTCAAAGTATTCATTTAAAGTTAACGAACAAGTTTGCGACTCTAATGCACACAGTTTTGTAACTATAATAACTTAATATATTAATTTAACGACAAATTATGAAATTTCCGGCGAAAGGGAGAAATTAATGTTCATTTATTAATTAAGTTAATAATGATAATTATTATCATTAATAAATCATAATAATATTTATTAATTCAATTAATAATTTTTTTTCTGGGTACACATTTTCACTTTTTTTTTAATTGGTGATTTTCCGATACGCGATCGCGTTTAAAAACGGAACATAAATAACAATCATGTAAAAATGTTTTCGCGCAAAAAAATGCTTATCGTGAATATGATTTTACATTGCCGAAATAACCGATAGCCTGTTCCCCGATCGGCGAGAGTCGAGAAATTATCGAGACGAGCGCAACAGATGAATTACGCCATCGGCAACGCATCGTACGATATATAGAGTAGTAGTGTGCGATAGTGGAATAACAATGGGGGCAGTTGACACGCGACCATTGCTCCGCGATACCACAACGTGTTCGCGAGCATTGCGTGTGATGAAACATTTCAATTGAACGGGTGAAGATACGCGATAACCGAACTCTCGTCTCGTTATCAATACAACTTGTTAGGAGCGAAGAAAAAAAAAAAAAAAAAATAGAAGAAAAAATAATAGAGGGAAATAGGAAGGAGGAAAGCCGTCTTCGGAAAGCTAATGTTCTGCCCCCCACTTTGGTTCGTCGACCCACAGCGGTCAGCACGCGTCTCAAGTGAGGGAAACTGCGTGATTCATTACTACAACAAACTTCCACGGAAACATGATATTTTGACCCTCTGCATCTATAGCGTGCGTGTAACAACGTTTATCTCCTCTATAAAAAAAAAAAAAAAAAAAAAAAAAAAAAATCGCGACTGATACGCGAAGCTCGCACGTGGCCACTTCAGGCAATGCGGTATACATTCCTAGATATTTAATAAATTCCAAGGTTAAATATTTCCGGCAGGCAATTTCAATAATGCGGATACCGCCGATAGTTTTATCAACTTCCCAAGTGGGAGAGACTCGCAAGAGCATCGAGAAATCTGTGGAAAAGTTGCGGAGCTTCGTGTTCATCGTCGGGAACGTACAAACGTTCGCGTTCGCGATAATAAAAAATTAATAAAAAATTAATAAAAAAAAAACAAAGAAATGGCTATATAGGGAGCAACAAAAGTATCAGCACACTCTCCGTAACTCAAAACAGGAAGCATTGTTAAGATTGTTGTAGCGCTTCGACGAGAATACGATTAAAGATGCAATTCAAGAAGAGACGAATCTTTATAGCGAATAATGAAAAATCGGTCCGATGATTTGGGAATTTTTTTTTTTTCGGCAGATAAAAGATTATAATTGGCATTTTTTTAATATTCAAGAAATCTCGAGAGTTAACGTTAAGTTATATTATTTTTTTTTTATGTGTTTGAAATGATTAATTATTAATGTTTAATAATTAACTACGGCAAGCGACTCGATTATTTCTCTCGTTTTTATAAGCGAAACCTCAAATGACTATATTGTTACGATGCTCTACAACTTTCTGTATTCGTTAACGGAAACTCCAACTTCGTTGATCGATCGAGGAATGTGCTGTTACAATAACGAGAACTCACGAAACGGACATGAGGCGCTTACCTTCGAGGTGTTCCTGCGACATCTCGAGTTCTCGCATGGATTCTGTATCTGTATACGTCGTAAAGAAGAAAACGGGACTTTTATCACAGAAGAGATCCTAAACCGCAAACGTGCCTCTCGCTTCACAATAAATAGGCTAATTATTCATTCCTTTCGTAATTCAATAATTTTCGAAAAACAAAAAAATTATTCATCCGATTCATTTTTTTTTTTTTTTTTCAAATGTTTCGACTTTTTTTTAATCGATCTTTCGATCACATAAACAAATTGCTCGATTCTACGTAAAAAGATTTTTTGCGTCCTTTTAATTGAATTTTTTTTTTTTTTTACGGGTTGCTACGGTTTTTGAACGCACAACGATAAATCTCGAAGTGAAAGGGGTTCAGAGAAATTCATACGGACGTAGAAAGAAAATGTGCGCGATGTCGGAGAATTAAGATATTGTACGGGGAAAACAAGGTGCAGCCTGTGGCTATGGGAACGCAATTAACGTTTGCGAGTCGAGAGTAATTTGTCGATAAAAGAGAGAAAGAGAGCGGAAGGGAATTTGTAATATCTGTTCCGAGTTGTCACCGTCGCCGGCAGAAAAGCCGGAGATTTCCTTCGCATACAATTCGCGTTGGAAGATTCATCTCCGTCTTCTGGTATAACGCTATTATAACTGTTTATATTACGATAACCGTATTTCTCGCTGCACGAACGATTGTGATTTTTTCACATTAATCGAAAAATTATTTATACACTTTGACGAAATTTGCAATGCCGACGAGTGTCCCTATCATTTAATATCCCGACGTTCTAATTACGTTTCGCAAGGTATTTACGAAGCCGTCGAATAAATTCGCAAAACGCGGCGCATTCGACGGTTTCGAAATCATCCCACGGATATGGCTTATATATTTTCGTCATGCGAGCGGATTATGCACTCGACCGACGTTGCCTCCTCGATGACGAATTAAAATTCTTAAATATACATTTTTTTATGGGATTCGTATTAAAAAAAAAAAAAAACAAACAAATTTGTTTCGTTAGTATTAATAACGTGTGATTATTATTATAGAAAAATTAAGTGAGAAATGAAATTTGAATTTTTTTTCGATAACTTTTCATCATTTTTGCAGAAACAATGATACAATTTTTTTTCGTACTGAAATACGGAAAATTGTCGAAAAATTGTGAAATTTTGAACGAAGTTGCGACGCAATAATTGCGATTATGCGTGAATCTTCGGTAAAATTAATTATTGCGGAACAACATTTCATCGGTTGAAGTCCATTAGCAAAACATGTAGCGATGAAAATATTGTCACGATTATTGTTTCACCGTTACGGTCGTTGCCACAGCAATAACCTTTGTTCGCGCGATGATCCGTACGATCAATCGTACTTTGGACTGAAACGAAGTCATACTTTTACTTTTCAGCACCGTTTCCATCGACGAGCATCCTATTCGAGTCAAGTGCTTATGATTTATCAAATTTGTTTTTTTTTTTTCTCACTCTGCATCGATCGCGCGCACAAAAGGATTCGAGGCTCGAACTCTTCGTGAGTTATTAACAGCGATAATTGTTTTCTTCGTGTTATTGTATGATAAATGTTGTACAATATAACGTTCCAAAGATTCCATAGATAGACGAAGCGATATCATCGTCATTTTTTAATTTTATTTTTTCAGCTTATTTAACCGTGAATAACGCTTATACTTCGGACTTAATGGACTTTGGATCAGTGACTGATATTACGCGGTTCAACGATCGACGGAAGATACTCGAATGTTTGTTTTCTCATCGCGTTTTCGATCTCTACCTATTTTATAATAGTACAAAAATCATACCGACCGATACAATACGTAAAGATAATAAAAATTTTTTTTTTTTTTTAAACAATTCCCGATAATTTAAAATTGTATTTTTTTATTTTTTTTTAACAATTCCTGTAAACTAAATATGTATTTTCGTTGATTTATTTTTAGTATGAATTAATTTTTCACTTCCAGCGATGTTGACAAACGTAATGATTTTTTTTAACGATTTATCGTAAATATGATATCTGTACGTGTATCGAGAGTAAAAGTCACGTATTCATCTATTTCCTCTCTATGCATATAGAAAACATTCAAGGTTTCTATCTAATAACAAGCCTCGCGCTCCAACGCACGTGAGAAGCTCATCAGCGCGGCACTTCACACTCAGCCAATTTTTTTTTTTTTCTCTTTAATTTGCGCGTATTGAAAGAGTCGATCGTCTTGCGTCGATCGACAGAAAAGAAGAATAGTATTTAATTTTTTTTTATATGCGTAAATTTATTTTCCTCACTGTGGAGCTATAGGTACATTTATTGCGTTGACCCTTAATGCGTCTCGTTACCAAAACCTGAGACTAAATTCGCCTCACATGCGTTGTTGCCGCAACACGAAAAAACTCGGAAGTTTCATTACTTGTTGCAAAGTTATTACTGCGCGTATAAAAAATAAAGCAATTTATCTTTCTGCGTGAAAGTTTCCGAGAAAAAACACGAAAAAACTTCGATACGAAATTACATAACCAGACGATCGTAAGATACAAATCGCACAACTCGAGTATCATTACGCTTTGATATGCGCCGTCCTTAACCTCGCATGCCTAACGTGAGCACTTTTACGTGACGTAAAGTAATTCAACGATATCTACGATAGTAACAATGTGTTATGACTGCGTGTAAAAAAAAAAAAACATTCCCGTTAAAAGTCCCCGACTGCGACTCTGTTTAGCGGCCAATTAGACAAAAATATATGTATCGCATAACCGTGTGAATAATCTCCAAAGAATTTTTAAACTTAATTCAAATATCGCGTGACGCACACCGACGTCAGCGCTCGGGATCCCCTGTTTATTTTTTCTTTATTTCTTAATGATGCCGGTAGTCCGGATCGGAGGATGTTCAATCTGCGCGACCTACGGTACGTATCAACGGGCGTTCGACCCGGTCGTTCGTAAACTAAGCCGACTAAAACAACTCGACAAAACTTTCAATCCGACGTCGTTAATATTTTCGTTGAAAATTCACGAAACCGATTCTCGCCGCGATTACGAAATATTTCTTCGGAATTTTCAAAAACGTGATATTACAGAAAAATTATCGAAAAGAAATGTCACGAAACGCATTCGCCGTGATTACGAAATAATTCCTGGAAATTTTCAAAATAGCGATATTACGAAAAAGATTACGGGAAATTACAGTGAAGTTATTGAAAATATTACTCCGGTTTGACGCGTGAAAACTATTCATAAAAACTCTATCGATCATTTTTTCGATTTTTTTTTTCACGACGTTCCCGTCCTTTTCTATTCATTACGAAACCTTGTGAAGGAGGGTTCAATGCACGGCTTTAATACCACCCGTGCACATGGTATTAACCCTCTACGTAGCGATTATTTGCCGGTAGAGAACTCGCGTTGCCTTCTGTTTCTATGGAACAATATATATGTCCCTTTATAACGATTTTCTTCCCCAAATTTTCAAGTCTCTACACCGTGTCACTGTGGAAAGTCAAAACTTTCCTCTCCGTTAAGAAAAAAAGGAAAAAAAAAAAATTGGCAGCTGTTGACGGTACTTTTGTAATAAACGAGATCGACAGGTTCACTGTAGTGAAATTAACGTCGGATTTTTAGACGCAGAAAATTCTTGAATTTTTCTGGAAGTTTTTTTTCGTAATTTCATTTAAACGCCGCGGGTATATAATGTAAATAGTGAAGTTAAATGAGTTGCTAATAAGATGCTATTAAGAGATAACAGTGCGATGTGATTGAATGAATTTGTGTAATCGAGAAGCACCGGGAACACGCGTAACGCGTGTCGCTTGTCAGACAAGTGAAAAAAAAGCTGTCAATTAATAAAATAATAACTGTTACGGTGTACGTCGAGCAATTAACATCTGACGAAATTTTCGATATTGGATCGGGAGAAAAAAATAATTACTCACAGGTAGTCCCAAGCACAACCTACGCACGTTGACAGGAAGCATATCCCTGCCTAACTATATTCTATCGGATGACTCGTGTGAGTCGAAGTGTTCGGAACGCAGCTGCGATATCGAATAAATTAAATAATAACGAAATATAAAAAAAAATGGTATCATCGAGTGTATTAGCGTTGATTTAAAGATTAACAAGAATCCGAGGGTTGTTAATTCGCAGTACATCGCGACGTGTACGAAAGTACATAAACAGACGAATATGATTAAATGATAAATAACGCAGTAAGAGGTAAGATCGACGAGAAGAAGGTGTGCGATGGGCGAGAGAGTGACGACTCAATAATTTTTGGAGATTTGTTGTATTTGGTATTAAATGTTGAATAAAGCAACACTTCGAACTTACCTCGAAAAGTGTAAGAAGAAGTTTTATGTAGAACTTTCGTATACCGAGTGACTTGCCGATTGATGCGAGAAATATTATTGAAAGTAAGAACATAAGAAACGGCGTTAGAAGCAGCGAAAACGCAACGGACACGACCGACGTGAGCAACGCCATTTTCCTTACTGTCGCGGCCTCGGTATTTCGCTTTTTGGACATGGATCGCCAGCAGAGCGACTCACCGTGAGTCAAGCCGACATTTTACGTGTCGGTGGTGCCATCTGCTGGATACGAGTTGCAAACTCAACGGTCGTTCGATCGATAAAAACGAAAGGGGAATGCGCGTACAGTTTACGAACGCGTTGAAGGATAGACACGATCCTATAGGATCGTAAAATTCCTGATGCAGTTGTGTTGTTCAAGAATATAGCTTTATTCGTAACTATTTTTTTTTAAGAAATATTAATTATTCGTATTCATCTATATGTACGTCAGTATAGTCGTTGGTAATACATTGCGCGTGGTATAGCAACGATTGCGAAAGGTAAACGAATTAATCGGCGATGCGAAGGGTCGAGAGGGTTGGCATAGATCATTGAGACGATTTTCGACAGTCCAGAATCCACTGAGCCTCGATCTGAAGTACAAAAATAACGCATTCTTTATTTACCTTACAACTCATCACTATTGTTATTTTATACATAACCGCATCTCTTGTTAATTATAATAAATCAAAAACATTGTGGCGCCAATTTTCTTTTTGTCAACGTTCGTTTTTTCCGTTTCATAAGTGATTTGTTGTTTTTTTTAATTACATAACAGCGGTGAATAATAATGAACTGATCAATTACCTGTATCAAATTGTATAGATTGAGAAGACGTTCCAGCGACGGTCTTCCGTCCGAAGAACACGAATTATCGCCACTGTCGGAATGCAAATTTTTGTTTCTCTTTCCCCAACCAGTTGAGAAATTTAACTGCGCCTCGGCAGTCAATATCAGTAAATAACACACGAGAAGAACCGCAGCACCGTAGATTGAAGATTTTTTGCAATACCTGAGAATCAATGTTTATTAAAAATAAAATGAATTATATAATATTTGATATAATAAATTAATAAATAATAATGTAACATTTATAGTTAATAATTTTTTTAATATATTATTATTATCGTATTATTTCGAAATTCTTGCATTATCACGATAGTACAATTTCCTGATAAAATAAAACTCACATTTTGATGTATTTGGTACTTGTAATAGACGATCGTGAGTTGCCAACAGACGGAAAAAGTGTCGTCTTGTTAGTAACGAAGGGTCGTTTGCGTTTGAGAATGAAGTGATTTATCGCGGCTCTCTTTATACCGGCGCTCTTGAACCATCGTCGTGCGTTGACGATTGATTCGGAAAAAAATTTCGCAATCTTTATAAAGCCACCTATTGCCGTTGACCGGGCGTAGGTGTGTCGTTAGGCATGAAGAGGCTTCTTCCTAATTTGCGGGGTTTGCTTAACCACAACTTTGCGCGACAGCGGGACACCGAAGCCTCGTAAACTCGTCTGTCTAATCAACAATATCATTATTTTTGAAAATTATCATTTCAAAACGATGATTCAAAAAAATCTGCGATTAAATACGACGATTAAATGGATTAATTCAACGTAAATTACGATAATAAAATGAGTCCGTAGTCATGTGTTTGAGTTGTATTTTTATTACTAAAAATCGGGATGTTACAGATAGCTTAGTCGGGAAAGATGAAGGGGCGGTCAGGTTGGGTCGGATGACAAATTTGGGAACAAACGATAAATGGTGTGCAATGTCATCGATTATCACATGTTCGATGTTTTGCATCGCATTCACACCCGCAACATATCGTCTGAGATACTGAATGCGTTTTTTTTTTCTTTTTTCTTCTCCCTTCGTACATAAATACAAATGCAAAGTTTGCCGAACAGTCTCTCTCGCGTTGCCGATCTCGATAAATTCGATTGAGGCCGAGCCTCGTATTAATCGAATAACGAATAATTAAGGGGAATGAAAAACAAAAAAAAAGGAAGAAAGAAGAAAAAGAAAAACGAGATCAGCGAGGGTTCTTAGGCGTACAAATACAATGATTTCTTTTCTTTTTTTTTTTTTTTTTTTTTTTCGCTGCACGTTGTCTTCTTTTACTCGCATTCAAATCGCAACGTTTATATTTTAACCTGTATAGGGCAGTGTCCTGTGAACCTTATTAGACGGAATGAAGATATGTCCATTTAGTTTACGAACAATTTACAGCGAGATTCCGCACGATTGTTCGTCAGATTAGTCGGATGAAAAAAAAAAATGGATTTCGTTCAATAGATGAAAACCAATAAATTAATTATTCATCGATTCTCGTCGGATTTTTTTTTTTCGGTGATTCATGGGAAATATAAAAATTTGTTCTTTCGTTTTTTTTTTTTTTTTTTTTTTGAGCGGCATGATTTTTCACTCGCGTCTTGACGATCGCATCGCGACGGTATCTCGATTATAATCTGCTGCGTAAATGACATCGATCATAGTAAGTTTGCCCGCGCTGCACATAAACGTCGCAGCGCTCGTGGGTTTACTGATAAATAATAAATTGTACACCAGAGTTGGACGATTCTTCGGTATTGTTAGATCAATCGAAAGTGAATAATTCATCGTGCGAATAATTAATCGAATCGTATCCGTATTATTCGTACATTCATTCTACGCATGCTGACGAAAAAAAAAAAAAAATTTCGGCACTCAACGAATTTGGTTATTAAAAAAAAAAAAATAAAAAAAAAAAATCGAAATATTTTTTTTGACAAATTTCTAATGCATATTCGCCCTGTGAATTTTCGACTAGACTAATATTCACGAATAACACGAAATAGCGAATAAATATTGCAATAAAATGATCGATCATTGACGGCGAGATACGATTGCGAGTCCAACTCTGTTGTACAGTCCCTACAAACATTGATTTCGAGACGAAACATTATAGTTTCGTTCAAACATTGCCTTACGGGTTGAGGCGCTTTTTTTACATCTAAAAATCAATTAATACCGCGGAAAAAACAATAATGTCGTTGTTCAATAGCAAGCGATTACAATGCTCGCGACTTTTACACGTTTTACATTTTTTTTTTTTTTTCTTTGCATTTTGTAATTCATTCGATATATCGCAAATCGATCCGCGTTGTAAATTTTGAGATCACACTCGTTCATTGAAGTTTTTTGTTTTTTTTTTTTTCACTTATTTAACTACATCGCTTAGTATGTATCAACGTTGCGCGTCGTTGATACGAATCCGGCGTTATTCCATTGAACGTTTCGACTGCCATTTATCGGTTGTCCCGTCGAAAAGTTCACTGGCGATTACAAATACTTTTTTTTTTTTTTTTTTTTTTTTTTTCTCGAATTCTAACGACACGGATTCGTCGCAACGAGGCTACTCACAGGCAATACATATTTACACATAACGTCACTTGCCCCATTGTACAAAAAGCTTACAAAGTAAAGAAATTACGGGTATATATATATATATTTATATATATTTCATATAATATCTATGAAACTTCTTATCGTCCTACTTAAGAGATGAGAAACGAAATTATGACATGAAAAAAAAAAAAAAAAATAGACAATAATAATACGAATCTTGTAAATGAACAAATATGAAGTTTTTTTTTTTTTTTTTTTTTTTATGAATGAACATACGAATGGTTCCACCAGTCACTATATAAAACGACGATATTCGGGATATTCGTGAAAATGTGCTGAGCAATCACAGGATGTTTATCTAACGCGAGACTCGGATGCCACTATAGGATAAGCATCGGGAACTTGAAAAAAGTTCGAACGCCGCGTTCCGTGAGATTGTGAATCGTCAATCAAATTGTTCTTTGATCACTCGTTACGATACTCGACTTATGCGCACTCCTCGCTTTGCTTTACTCATCCGACAGTCGCTCTGCCAAGTTTTTCGACTCGGTGATTGCTGATACTTCATTATAGAACTATTATAAACTTCAATATAGTTGACCGAGGAAATCCACGTGGAAGTGTGCTATATGGCACTCGGACTCCCCCTTTTGTCACTTATTTATATATATATATATATATATTTATATGTATCATTATTAGCTGTCCGTTTGCGAAAAATAAAATGTGTCTTTCAATACTCGTAATTTGCTTTGTCGAGCAATGAAGCTTCGAATCGCCGAATTTACAGAACCGATCGATTCCGCATCGCGTTTTTTTTATTGTTGCGTAAATAAGACAAAAAAATTATCAATACAATGATTTTTTTACTATTTCAATCTATTAAATTTTAATTGATTTTGAATTTATCGGGTTCGTCGATTCGGAAGAAAAGTATAAATTTCGTAACTTCGGAAATTTGAAGGAAAAAAAAACGCGATGCGAAAGAATAATCGGAGTTGCATCGTCGATTCGAAGCTACAGAGCTGAAAAAACTTCTCTCGAAAGCCCCTCTCAACATCGAAATCATAAATCGATAACAAACTTAAAAAAGAAAAATGAAAGAATGTAAGGAAGTCGTCGAATCCCGAACGAGAGACATACACTTGTTATTATAATTTATATGAACATACAATTTATCTTCTCGCTCTCGCGTACGAGTTTAACTTCGTTTTGTGTGTTTATAGGTATCGTAAATGTACTTTAAATACCACACACGATGTTTTTTGTCTTTATGAGCGCTTCGACACGCATTATATCGCATTATTTTATCTACGTATGCGTTTATCTCCTTTCAATTTTTTTTTTTTGCTGCGCTCTCTAAAACTCACCATTCGTATAATCCGATCGCTATCATTCTTCAATCTCTCAATCGCATTCTTTCACATTCACTTACTGGAACATCATATAAATTAAATACGTTTTAATCAGTTGCTAAATTCTGTAGACCGAGATATACATATATATATATCTCCGTTATCGTTCACCACGAGTTTCGTTTTTACGGCGATCTCCGTTGTACCGTGAATTTTATTATTATTAATATTCTATATTTATATATATATATGTGTTGTATGTCTGTGTCTGTGTATTTTTTTTTTTTTTTCTTTCGATTGTTTATCGTTCGGTGTTCAATGCACGATTTTTCTTTTCGTTCTATTTATATTTATATATGTATAATATATTCATATATTTATGTATAAAAAATAGCCCGGGAATCGTGTAACTCGAATAATTGCCAAACCAAACCGTCTCGCGGACCAAGTAGATTTCTTTTATTTTTTTTATTTTTTTTTAACACGATTCTCAATTATATATGAACGTTTTTGTGAGTTAAGAGAGCGCGATGCCAAAGTATATCTCTGTTATCCCGGCAAAAGAATTACAACGTCGCTGTGATACTTAAAGACAAAAAGCGTAAAGTTCGCACGGAGTTACACGATTTCCTCCAGCTGGCGAGTTCTAAGGTTAGCATTTCGACGCTATCGTTCGTGATGTTAAAAAAATATCAACAAGATAGATAATAGCTTTTCTTTTTTAATTCGTTCTTTTCGATTTCAACCTGTTTTCGATAAACAAATTAAAAATATTTTCGGGAACTCTCGCTATTTTCGTCGTCGTCTCTTTTTTTTTTTTCTCTATTTCGCGTTGATTTTTCGATTATTTTTTTTCTTTGTTTCGTTTTTTTCGTGAGGACAGTGTCTCTGCATTCTCGCGAGAGTTTCGCGAAATGCCTCGTGTACCTCTCCGTGAAATTGTCATAATAGGTTTTTTTTTTTTCTTATAATCTTTTCTTTCGAGTCATAAACACATATCACGTTCGCTATTGCTCCGGTTCTTTAGCGTCGCGTGAGAAACTTCGACGATGAATGTTCCTCAAGTTTTATCGCCAAATTCCGAGAGCCTTTCGTTCATTTTTCTTTTTTTTTTTTTTTAAGTACTGATTTTTTGTTTATATCTTTCTTTTGCTCTCAGGAAAACAATATTTTGTGTGTGTGTAGTGTATGTATGTTTTCCGCGAATTTTATAATAAACATATCTAAGGAGTACGAAGTATGGGGAGACGGGTGGGAACGAGAGAGTGAAAAAAAAAAAAAATGTGAAAAATAATTAGTTAAAAATTGGCCAATGGCGATTGAGACGTTCAACACCAACTTTCGCTCTCCCGTTCGCCAACCCCGTCGCTCTCCTCGTCGCTCGGCTCCTCGCCGTACATGTCCGCTAATTTTCTGAACCTCGGACCGAAGTTCGATAGATAATTGAACTTCAGATCGCCGTCGTCCGTACCTTTTGAAAAAATTGCGTGCAATTAATCTCCAATTAAATAAAATTTAACATATACGATCATTGGCCGAAAATAAAAAAAAAACGTTATTGATATTACTTACAGGAAGCGAGTGACGATAAAGAACCGTCGGAATTTCCTTCGCCCTCGTAGGCGTAATGTCTCACGTCGTCAAACGGATTCGTATCCGGATCTTTGTCGCACGTCTCTTTCTTGCTGTCCAGAAAGCCGCAGATGTCGGGCACTTCGTCGGGTGCTAAAAAAATCAAATTTATCGAATAAGTACAACGAACTATAAATAATCGTCAATTAACTAAAAAAGAAAAGAAATTACTGCGCGAAGTATACTGACCTCTCGTCTGAAGACCCACCGGCGCGAGTTTCGAGTCGAGCGGCGGTGCGTCGTAAATTCGTCGGAGAACATTGAGGTCGTATCCGGTGTCAACCTCGCCGCCGCCTTCGTCCTCGTAGTTTATTATATTTTCCCTTATGTCGTCCATATCTTTGTAGAGATCGTCGCGTTTTCTTCTGTGCACTACAACGGCGAGTAGGAGAATAAGAAGAACGGCGATACACACGAGAATCGCAACGAGGAAATTCGTGTCGATTCCGAACGATACAGCTGTAGCCATTGCCCGATCGCAACCCGGATCTGCGCGTCTCGATAGCGCCGGCATTCCTAAGTTATACGTCTGCGAATAAACGTTTATAAATTAGCAACTCAATTGACAACATTTTAAAGATTTTCTCTTTTTTTTTTTTTTAACTAAAATAAAACACACATTGCCATTGATCGTCAAGTTGCGGATGCATCCGGCGAAACCTTTGTCCGTCGGCTTGAAATTCCATCCCAATTTCGACGAGAGTTCAGCTAAGTTGGATAACGATCCACCGATCTGAATCGGGCTGTTGACGTTCAAAAATTTGTTGTTTCCCTTCGGCGCAGTGAGACTCATGCAGGCGGATAAACCGCAATTGTCGACTTTCATTTCAATCGCCTGTAAAGCAGAATTATTTCGTAGTTAATAATAAAAATAATCGATAATAGAAAAGAAACAAAGTGAAGGATAATTATATCGATTGCTTACATTTTTCGTCCAATAAACGTCAATTCTATGACTCTTGCCGTCCGTTAACTTGATCTTCGTGTGAACCAATTTCGATGTTCCCGTTCCGTAATCGACATAAAGCACTGGAAATCCTTGCTGTACCTCCAGTGACATGAAGTCTTGAATTCCCAACTTAGGACTGTAGTTCATCGGACCGAAGTAAAATACGAGTCCGCTGTCGATCTGTGTCGTTAATTCGAGACCTGCGAATTATAGCATTTTTAGAAACCGTTGTGAAAAAACTGAATTCTACATATTTTTAATATATTTAAAAAATTTTAAAAATTAACGATTACAATATCTTTCGTATTGTGTTTATCACAGAACATTGCGCCCCTCCAATAATAAAACAGATCGCAATGTGAAATAATTGAAAAGGCAAATATGCGCAACAGTATCGAGGAGAAGTGAAATTAGTAAAAAAAAAAGATTGTTACCTAAGTGCGAATCATCGCACGCTTGTCCAGGAGGCGGCATAACGGCCCACCCATCGCCGTGAAAGCCGATACCCAGTATTTCGCATCTCGGGCCTTCGAATTCCGAATGACATTCGCATCTCTCGGCAAGCGGTGTGCCGCCGTTGAGGCAAACAATGGGTTCGGCAACGTGACAAGTGCATTGAGGATCGACGACGGCTCGTACTCCAACGAACGAACTTGTATTAGTGTAAACCGAATACGGCACGTTGCTGGCATTGAGGAAACTTCGGCAGGAATTATTGCAGTGGACATTTTCGAAGAGACACTCGTCGATGTTAATCAATAAGATATCGGCGTTCATCTCGCGTTCGATTTCTTTTGAATTTTGTGCGACAATCGTATTCAACTTTTCGGGAGCGTAATACGGACTGCCGTGTGCCGAAAATCTCACGTCCAACAGTGTCATATTGTTGTGATGCGGAGAATGAAGTACCGTGAAAACATCGACGTTCTCAACGCTCGTGTTCAACATAGTCGCCAATCTCTCTTGCAATATTTCTTTCTTACTTACGCCCGTATTGTCGGGGGCAACCAATTGCTCGGCGTTTATTCCATGAAAACGTATCGATCCCGATTTTACGACGGCCTCTTCGGGTATTTCTTTGACCGTAACATTTACGTAAGCGCTAACGGTGTGCCGCGGTACGCGTTGACTCTCCTCGGTAACGAGAAATTTAAGCAAAAACGTGTCGTTTGAAGTTCCGGAGAGCATAGTTATCATACCGGTACTCGGATCGAGGCGAAAACCTTCGTGTGTCGAGGCCCAAGCGAAATGTTTGTCCGGCAAATCCCAATCGTCCGGATCGTTAACGTAAACTCTACCGATCTCCGTGTCCGGCGCTTCGCCGCGATAATTATAAACGAATATCGAACTCGAACCCTCTTCCATCGCGTTGTCGTTTTCATCACCGATTATAACGGTAAGCGTTGATGTTCCGGTCATCGATGGTATACCACTGTCGCTTATTGCTATCGGAATCTCATAACTCTTGCGCTCCTCCCGATCGAACTTAACGCGGGCGTAAAGATCCTCGTCGTGAATGTAAAACTTCGATTGTATGTCGTCGTCGGCGGTCACGTCGATGCTGAAGTCGAAAGGCGGACCATTCTTGTCGGAATCGTAGTCGAGAGCTTTGAGTTTCGTCACGTTGCCCGGCGGTTTGTTTTCGTCCCATACGACCGGTTGTTGCATATCCAAAAATGGCGCATTGTCGTTTATATCGTTCAACGTTATGTTCACCATAACGAGCTCACGCAACGCCGTCGGCGAGCCATCCTCGTCGCGCGCCATGACGATTATCGTCCACATACCGTAACCGTTCGGGGGATCGCGATCCAACGGTTTTTTAAGAGTCATGCAACCGGTCTTATCGATGCCGATCAACGGCTGCTGATCTTCTTTGACTATGAAGTAAGCTATGTGCTGATCGGCATTGCGATCCTTTATGTCGGGATCGTAGGCCACTACGGTCGTTATGCAACCGACGACGAGCGCTTCTTCGTTGATCGTCGGATTTCTCTCGAAATCGAGGAAAATCGGTGGATTGTCGTTAACGTTCTCGATAAAAATTTTTACCTGCGCCGTGTCGTTGTACAAACCGTCGAAAGCTTTTACCGTCAGATTGTACTCCGTTATCTGCTCGTAATCGAGATCCTTGTTCACGCGAATCTTTCCCGTTGTTCCCTCGATGTAGAAACTGTCGTTTGTATTACCCGCGACGATGCTGTAGGTTACCGGACTTGCAGTATCCGAATCGAGAGCTTTCACCTCCGTAACCGGAGCATTTATATTTGCGTTTTCGAGAATCGAATTCGCCGTGTAAACCGCTTGCGTGAAGTGAGGAGCGTTGTCGTTCTTATCGGCGATTTCGATTCGAAACACTTGCTGACCCTTGTTGTGCTCTCCGGTTTTGAATAGAGCGCTCGGTGAATTGTCGACCGCGATTACCTTCACGTTGTACGTGTCTTCGAACTCGCGATCGAACGTCGTCAGCGTCGTTATGTTACCGGTGTTTTTGTCAATCGCGAACAGATTCTTGAAGTTGTCCAACTCGTAGGTTACCTTTTGAAAATAATTTTTTTTTTCGTTTAACATTCCAGTGTCAGAAATTTTTAATATTTTTTTGTCTTCCATATCGCGTAATTTGAGTTTACGACATAGTAGGCTTGATAGTGGGGAAAAATGGACCGATTAAACAATTTGGAGACTTTTGTTGATATAAATACTAAAAATAGGGAAATTTGCGATAAAAAAAAATTCAAAATTAAAATTTTAAATAATTTCATTGAACGTCTTGAAAATTATAATTTTGAGAAATTTCATAAATTTCGAGTTTTATCCATTTTTTCCCAAAATTCGAGTTGACTGTCCCATTTGCCCCATCGTCGAGGATATTTTTATTTCGGCATAAAAATTGAAGGAAATGTCTCATATTATTATTATTATTATTTTTTTTTTAGGCAACAAGGAATTTTATTTTTAGGTGGACTCACGAATATTCGATTAACGATCGCATACCTGATTGTGGGCGGATGTTCCGTCGGCATCGATCGCTCGGACTTGCATGACCGGCACACCGGCTGCTTCGTTCTCAAGCACACTGCCCTTTTCCATTTCACGAAAAACCGGTATATTGTCGTTGACATCTAATACTTTGATGCTTATAACAGTCTCAGCGGCGAGTTGATATTTATTCTGCACACGAACTATCAGTGTGTACTCCGTGTTTCTCTCGTAGTCGAGATGCTGCGCGAGTTTTATGTCGGCGACATTCTTCGTTGACTCCAATCTAAAATACACGATAGTAACGATACAGGGTATTAGGCAGCGTTCAGTATTTCCGGTTTGAACATAAAAAAAAATCATTGGGCAATTTTTTTTTTCCGAATTGAAGATTTTAAAAAATCGTTGAGTTCCCAATTTTTTTTTTCAATTTCAACACTGAAAAAAATTGTTGGATTTCCAATTTTTTTTCCAAATTCAAGACTGAAAAAAATCGTTGGGGTTCCAATTTTTTTTTTTTTTTTTTTTTTTTTCAAATTCAAGATTTTTTTACCTGAAGGTATTCGCCTTATTCGTCTGTTCGGTACGTCCGGGCACCAGTTCGAAAATCAAACCCGTTTGACTGTCGTCAATGTTCGAAGTGGCCTCGAGTCTTACGATACTTTGATCGAAGTCGCTGAAGTTTTCATAAAGCCTTATCGGCTCTTCCAGTCGCGGAAGGAACGCCGGTGCTTTCTTGTGCGACTCGACGACTCTTATGTCCAAATCTATAACACTCTCCTTTGGATTCGCGCCGAGATCCCGGGCTTTCGCAGTCATACTGAATTTGTAATCCGGAAGTCGCTGAAAATGTATAGAAAAAAAAATGAAACTTAACGTGACAAACGGTAAAAATAAGATAACGGAGTAAAAAAAAAATAAAAAAATAGATAAAAACAAAAATTAAGCAAAATGTTATGGAAAGTTTTGCATTTTTTTATACTGCAATGAGGAGACATTTTTTTTACTTACGTCGATAGGTTTTTTGAGAAAAATAACTCCGGTACTGTTGTCGATACGAAAGTAAGCGCCGTCGTCGGCCCTCTTTGGCGAAAGACTGTAAACAACGACGGAATTGTTTCCATCGTCAATATCGGTCGCCGAAACTCTCATTACTTCGCGAGTCGTTGGTAAATCTTGTGGTACCGATTCCGTGTACGCCTATGAACACAAAATTCGTAAAATAGTATCGAAGGAAAATTTTGCGATTATTTTTAAGATAGGAGAGTAAAGAAGTGTAGCGTTAACGAAGACTCCTAGAAATTTCATCAGTAGCATGCAGCAAGATCGGTGGTACAATCGTGCGCTCAGTGCATCATTCCTGTAATTCAACATGCGAGTGGACGATTAATCATAATTTCGTTGTCTTTAAATCTTCGAACGGATCGATCGTATAAAAATTTTCTCTGCAGTTTCGATGGTTAATTTCGTGTCGAGAATTCGATTTGTTTAATTTTATCAACGAAAAATTGAAAATCAAAAATAATTTCGTTTTTTTTTTTTTTTTTTTACTATAATATAGCAAATCAAAATTTATTTTAACCTATCGATTTCGCGAATTTTAGTATATCAGCAAAAATCGCAATTAAAATTTTACCGAAATAATGGTTTTCGCAATTACATCGTTAACTCGTCGAAATATATATCGATATGTGAATACAATTTTTTTTTTATCCGTACGAAAACCATCGACAATTGATTGCACGTCGATTAATTTTTTGTCGACTCAAAATATGCGAAACGCTGCGTATAGTTCGTGAATGGCAAGTTGGTTGGTACAGCGATTCCGAATCGGATTCTATCATTCGATACTCGGATGATTGCACTCCCCGAGCCGTCGAGAATCGCTCATTCGCGTACGTCAAGATTTCAATAGATTGCGAAACACATGGGGGATGGCTTTGTGCAACAAACACCGCATCGATAACTAACGAAACGTGACGATGAGTAATTGTAGAGTCAAAAGAAGAAAAAAAAAAAAAAAAAAAAAAACAAAGCATCCGAAAATCGAAGAGACACATAAAAATGTTGCGAAAAACGTGAACGATGTACGGCAAGTTTTGTACATCGATAAAAATTTTTTTTTTTAAATGATACATCGATAAACACGTTAAAAATTCTTTCACACTCGATAAATCGAGACCAACCTTCCAGGAATGTCCACGGAAGACCTAATTTGAGGAAAAAAAGAAAAATCGAACCATAGTATTGTGTTAGTCGCACGATGCGTTTGGACAATTTTCTTGTTGTTATTGTATTTTTTATATATATATATATATTGTATATATATAATTTTTCCTCTCGAAACGGAAATCACTCAATATATGTTAATCAGTAAAAAAACATTGGAAGCCATTATTTTTTTTAAAGCATTTGATGAAAAAAAGAAATTTGTAAATTTGTTTATTGAAAATTGCAACGTTATAGAGAGAACTTAAGAGAGTCAATGATAAACTTACCACTTTGTCGAAAACCGGAGCATTGTCGTTGACGTCTTTGATCGTAACTTTGAATGTGCAGACATCGTCGAGTTGAGGTCTACCATTGTCAGTAGCAAGTACCGTAAGATACGCCTCTTTTTCACGCGCGGGTTCATCTCTGTCCAGAACTTGAGTGGTCGTAATTAATCCGCTCGTGTCGTTGATCTCAAATTTGAGTTTTTCGCCAGGTGCGGTAACGAAACTATACGTAATCGTACCTTGAAGGATATTAAATAATAAAATAATCGATCAATCGTTAATCGACATTATTATAATCGATTGATGCTAATTATAACGATAGCGAAATTTAAAAAAAAATACAACATTTATTAATTAGCCGATTAATTATCATATAATTAAGCGATCGTCCGTCTGTTATTGATTTCCGATACCGTGCGAAAAGAAAGAAAAATTGGACTCACCTCCTTCAGCGGGCAAATCGCGATCCTCCGCCCGCACCTGTATGACCTCTGTACCCGCGGGTTCTTCTTCGTTCACGTCGGGCGCGTAACGCGAACAATTCGAAAAAACTGGTTTGTGATTGTGATTGTCATCGTGTTGGGATTGCGCCTGAAAAAAACAAAGATTTTTATTTCACTTTATAAAAAAAAAAATTAAACGCTGGTAGATTCGCGTTACTATCGTTTGCACGCGCAACGATATCACGATGAAAAAACGCGTACGTTCTCTCCGCTTATTGACAATTTTAATATCTCGTGTTTTTTTTTTTATTCTCTCCTGTGAGATCTCGAAATAATATACGAATTTAAAGCGACCCAATTCCGTTTCGCACGAGTGCATCTGCTCGATGGACACGAATATTATTTATTAGTCCCGAAGCTAAAGTTCTCGTGTTGCTATTTATCCGTTGCAGGGGTGACCCCTATACGCTCGAGTGGCGGGAAAATAAACGATAATGAGTTATCAACGCGACAAACCCCCGAGGGCGGTCGAGCCACCCGGAGCGATACACATTGCATTATTCACATTCATGACGCATTTAATTTATTCAAACCCTTTATATAGTTAAATGATCCGGTGAAAAGGTTTAATTAGGAACTGATCGATCAATCAATATGTTGAAAAGCTCCGCCAACGGGTTAATATACGCGTTGGAAATCGCGGGGGGGGGGGGGGGAGGTAAAGATTGTAATTAAAAATATCGCAAAGGTATTGACGAACTCCGAAAAACGGATGAAATAATTATTTAACTGCAGTAGAATCGCGACCCCTTTTGTTTTTCGCATTTTTACCAAAGCAATTAATCGCTAAGAGACGGTAAAACCATATGAAGTGCGAGAGAGATAGCGTGATCGGCGCTTATGGCGGAGCGAGAGAGAGGCACTCGTTAACGTGTTTCGCCGCCTCTTGACACGAGAAATGGAACAGGAAATCTTGAAATTTTTATATAGCATAATTATTATCGTTGAAAAATAATTACTGCACACCGATTAACAAACGTGTGAACCATTACAAAATGTGATCACATTTCAACCATTTATTATTTAAAAAACAAGCAAAAGATAACTAATAATACAGTCAATCAAAATTTAATGAATAATAAGTAAAATAATTTATCTGTGTTTCACTTCCGTTTGAATGATTATGAATAAAACGTAAGTTCGCATGGGAACGAAGTGAAAAAAAAAATTAATAATTTATATAAAGATGAGTCGATATGGATTATACGCAATGAGGTCAAAGCAAGGAATACATAGAATCATTTTAACGTCGTATTAAATTTAAAAAGAAAAATCGATTAAATAATTGATGACATCTCGTCATTATAATGGTGGCGCAGGGGTAGCCGCGATGTATTTTCTGCGATGCAAGAAGTCCAATCGAGTTTGATGAACTATGCATAAGCGTGAATATAGAGAACGACGACGGGGGCGCATACACACGTACGTACGATACGTATAGCATTTACTGATTACCGAAAGTATTCGTGGATAACGGGAGCTCCGTGTATTCGTAGTTGACGGAGTGGTGCGAAAATTATTCACGAGGGCATTTCGTAAAATGTATCTCTCGGTACAATTGAATTCGAAACGTTGAAACGCGAGAGTATAAACGTGGAAAGGGTGAAATCAAGGACGTGCTTCAAGCTTCAATTCGTATAGCGCAAGGGGAATGAGCGAAGTTGACGCGAAGCGAAATTATTCATTGGCGTTTTAAGGTTTGGCTTACCGCGTCTGAAGTGGGAAAAGCGTATACCTGTGTATACATCTCTACACGAACGTGTATATAAGGCGTACAGTTTATATATTCAGTGTGCAACTCCCCTCCTCGCGTGTATAGGAAGTGTCTGTGCACTCTGCTTTTCGACCGAAATGTCGCCACAGCCGAGAACGCCAACATTACACCTCGGGGGTCGAATGAATGTTTAATCGGTCGCGTTGGAAATCGCAGACAATTCCATTAACCGCGAGAAGCGTTATTCGAGATATCTCGGTAAATGGTAGTGAACGAAAAAAAAAAAAAAAAAAAAAAAAAAAAAAACTTCCGAAAAACGAGTGCACCTTTGAAAACGCGTCGGGATTTATATAGTCTTAAGATGGCGAGTGTACTTATACTCGAAACGGCAGCTTTTCTCGTTGATAGGAAGAAACACCATAGAACGGTAAATTGAATCAAGAGCCCTCAAACCCCAGGATAAAAGTAATCGAAAGCCACTCACCGCTAATTCCGCCTCAGTCAGGAATTGAGATCTCGCGTCTAAGTGCCTGTAATGCCTCAATCTCGTTCCGCTGGCTGAAACAAACAAAAAAAAAGGAAAAAAATAAATAAATAACATTACTTCGAGAGAATCGCGGGGATTAGCTGGGATTCTATATAATTCATCGAATTGAAATGGAGGGAAGAGGGTCTGAAGGATTTCTTGCGTCGAATATGAGGATTTTAAGCTGATGAATGCATAGGTATCATAATGCATCGTATTTCGATGTTGAGAAATGAATAAATATTTTAAACGAATTCTCGTATATGTATCGCGTCGAAATTAGCGACAGAGAGAATGAGGATATCGACAAAAGGTTTTCATATCGTTGGAAGTGTATTGGGATTAATGAAACATTCGGCGCGAGTGGGACAAAGAAAAACAAATAAACGAAATGAGATCGGTGAGTTCATCGATTTCGTGTTTTTTTTTTTTTCTTTTTATACGTACGATTTGCAGAACGCGAAAACACCTTGCGGTAGAAAAAAAAACGTATGAACGAGTTTACATGTACCGGTGAGTGCAATGGCGCGAAAATTTTGTTCGTATTATTAATTGAATGTATTCGAAATACTCGGTTACATTTTGTAGAAAAATCGGTGAGGTGCTATTAGAAGTTTTTTTCGGTGAGAGAACACAATAAAAAATAAACAGAACTTTCAAGTTCCGAGCAGTTTGCATGATTCAGTACACTTTTCCGCATAACGCGCCAGCGGAGTTTGCAAAAAATTTTAACGACGCGGATTGAAAGTTTTTATTTTTTAATATACTAAATAAACGAAGGAATATAATTAATTTGAAATAATCAATTACGCTTTTATAGAATCGGTTCAATGTTCACGAAAATAAACGAATATCATTGTTATGATTACGCATCGTCGGATATTATAATCCGGAATAATATTTTTTTATTATGCAATATATTTTATTTTTATTTCGGCAAAAAAAATTGTGTTTTCTCGATGAACAATGAAGAATTAAAAAAAAACATGAAAACATCGGATCCACGTTCGGAAAAATATTATTCAACGATTTTCCATCCGCACGGTCAATGAACCGGAAAATCGTCTACGCGCATGCATCTGTTTACCGCTGTCCGCACGCGGATATATAATCTGTTTTCCCCCCCCATTCGCATTGTATTATCGTTCACAGACTCGTCAGCAATTTTACATAATTTGCGATACGCGCAACGTATTTTTTTTTTTTTTTTTTTTTTTTTAGACGACAAAAAGTCGCAAGCAAGAAGACCGCGGGGTATACGGCTTTTTCACGGGAGTTTTCATTCCCTCCGTTACCAGCCGTCAACGCGTGCTGTGTGTCCGCGATAACTCATAGAGTATACATATGGAGCTTCGGAACGAAAGCATTGCGCATTGTGTTCAACCGATCGTTCATGTGTGCACACGAGAGACACCAGGGGCCATGCGACCGCAGAGATCACGCCGTTTTATTTATCATTCTTCTCTTCTCGCGCGTATGTTCAATGCGACGAGACAGAAACGGTCGATCGGGCGTCAATCGACGGTTTCACCTATCGAAACCATCGATATAATTAGTGCACACGAAGAATCGTCGATTGCGATATTCCAACGTACGCCACACAAGATAAATTCACGTATCGCAATATTCATTGATTTTTCAATTTTTTTTTTTTTTTTCGGGAATAAATAAACAAATGCTATTGTTCATTCTATTTTTAAACTCTTTTCCATATATTCTGCGATCGTTGTTTATTTTTTATACTGCAACAACAACGACGCAATTGCAAAAAAAAAAGGAGGAATGAACCCGTTTATAGACGAAGGAGTGATGTCAATGTGCGATCAATCGAGTAACAGAGTGACAAGCGCGCCGTGGCTTCAAAGCGATATAAAAGAATGAGATAAATAAAAACATAGTTTCGATCGCGTTTGCGTACGCAATAGACGCACACGCAGCTAGACACGTATGTATGCAATTTATCGTATACGAGACAATTTATAGTATACGTGAAAATGTTTTTTATACGAAGAGAGAACGGAGTTATACGAGGATCTGCGCGATACGCCGAGGTGTCGTTGAACGTAATAACCAACTTTACCTGTACCCATTCCCGTCTCATAGCGGAGTCTTGCAACGGCGTTGTCATCGGCGTTATATCGATATTGTCATATTGAAACTCTTGTATGTACATATTTACACGTTCGTAATCGATCTCGTATAACACCTTACCGGCTGTATTCACCGCTCTATGTAATCCTTTATATAATACATAACTGCTATATTATACTATACTATATGCTTATGTAATGCAAATATCGCAACAGATAAAGCGGCGATTTACCTACGATTTACACTACCGTCGTATTGCGGGACGTTGCATTGTTTAATTTCTTTTTTTTTTTCATGTCAAGCAATTAATAAAATGGCAAAGATTAAAAAGAATTGTTTTGCATTTATCGTGAGTCAATAAAATAAATTAAAAAAACAGTATTTAAAAAAAATCAGTAATTAAATGGTTTCACGAGTTTCCAAAAAAGTTTAATACGGCTTTGGAAAGGCGTGGCTTACGTGGCGTTATTGTCAACTTCACGATCGTCGATGATTTATCGACGATGGCGATCATTCTCACCGCTGTTCGAACGTTAGCTCTTGCGGGTTACACTTACAGATACTCTCCGATTTCGCGCATTAATATTGCGGTTGAAATGCCGAGAGATTAAGCTACGATGCTTCGGAGTGAAACGACGTACAGCAACAAACCCCTTTCGCGCGCGGAGGAAAGGGATGATGATGATGAGTACACGAGGCATGACCTCAGGGTGTACAATGCTAACGACGTGGTAGTACGACGCGCTTTACGATCGCCTCGGACAGCGTGTTACGATCGTCCGGTTGTACCCGTCGTGCAGTAAAATATTCGTCATGTTACGCGTTATACTCTCGGCGATTATCAACTCGGCGTGCGCGCGACTGGAAACGATTTGTTTGATTTAAACAAAATGTATATTTATTAAATAGAACAAAGAATAAAATTGAAAAAAAAAAAAAGAGAAATTAAATTATTTCCACTCGAAAAACGAGAATTGGTACGCGATTATTAACGCGAAAAAACTGTTGAGAAGATAAACATTCTTTTAATTAAAATTGCTTCGTTAACTCGTAATAAAATTATTAAAATTCGGTAATTTTTATTGAAAACCTATCGACGAGATGTCGCGAAAATATGAAAGTTAATTCAAACATATCACCGGCAGAAATATAAACTGAAATGATAGCTCAACATTTGAATCATTTTTACGGACAAATTTGAACGGCTTATTTGCAAACGTCGACGTTAAATGTACGCTGTCAGTTAAACAGAAAATGAACTTTTTCTATACCCGGAATCGCGGTTTACGCATGTCCCGTTCACGTGTCGTCGCGAATTCAGCAATTTTTTAAATGGTAAAGGCGAATAAATGCGATATGCGTTTCTGCGAAGCCAAGTCGATCAAACAGTTATATTTTAGTATGCATTTCGTATAGAATTATACACAGAGGCTGATTTAATCTTTGTGGATAGATATTTCTTTCTTTTATTAAAAAAAAATGAAAAATCTACATAAGTGATTCTCAGAGGAATTAATTAATTCCGCAATGCGGATTTTTACAGTTTCGTGAACGGCAACGGAGTCAATTCGGTTTTATCTCGGAACACAAGGGAAGTTATCAGTTTCCGTGGTCGAAAAATTCACTTTATTATTCGGTAGAAGTCAGTCGAGAATATTTATTCTGCTGCAAATCGGATATATGCTTAATCGTTTAATACAGTTCCGAACCGTTCTGAAACTTTCGAGGATCGCGCTAACATACCGTGTGTATCGGTGTACTCGAGATAATTTATACCATCATCGTGAATTCATACGTCAACGATTATTGCAATATTGAAAATTGAAACACGAAGGTGCACTTCACAATTGGTAGTTCAAGAGACTTCATTTAAACTTCCTGCCTGATGTACTAACTGAGATTGAACTAACTAAATTGAATTAACCGTTGCGATCGTAAACTGTATTTTGTATTGCGCGACACAGCAGGCAATAGCGGTTTCTGCACGGTGATGATGCATTTTTTCTTAACTCAATATCGGAAATAAATATCCCGGGCAAATATGGCGAATATCGGCCAATAATACGGAAATTGTATGAAAGTTTATCGGGACTATTCAACACCGCGTATTACCGTGTGTTTCATTTCAATATTTTATTCTTCGTAAACAAAAAAATAAGTTATAAATGGAGAAAAATCAAAGAGCGAATAAATACTTTTTTTTCGTATAAAAAAAATCATTTGTACAAATTTTATATTTTTGTATACTTGTAAAAAAAACACTATGTATTTTTCGTAAAAAAAAAATATATAATAAATGAAAAAATTAATTTCGTAGAAAAAGAAATGCCGTCGATGAAATTTTTCTCGAAAAATATTGCATTGTTTTGTTTGGTTAAATTATGAACGTAAACACGAGAAACGTTCAAGTGGTGTCGGATATCGGGGTCAGGCGGATGTCCAGGGCGTTGGGAGATGCGTGCACCGATCATCAAAAGCTTTTGATTTACCGGGGGTTCGAAACGCCGAAAATTGACTTTGTGGTTTATTAACAATTCGCATAATTGCATTTATCAGTGGATAAACATGGTGTTGGCAGTAATAGAGAGAGGGGTTTCATCGGCGGCAAAGAGAGTAAGGGTACGAGCGCCCAATGGGCGCGGAGCAACAGGCTTCGTCCGACCGCACGCCTCTCACTCGCATCAAAGTTATCGACTTGATCGCTCTGATTGGATTTTACTTCATATCAGATTTTGCATCGTGATATAGAGGTAATAATTCTATAACCCCCATCGTGAATCCACGAGCAAAACACGATCCGATTTTGGCATCGGAAATTGCTACATGCCAAATACACAATATATAGAATAATATAGAAATCGTGTTAAACTCTCAATTAATACTTCGACGCTATACCTGCAAAAGGCTATTTGTATACATCACTACGCCAACAAATCTACCCGAAACGAAAGCTCGTGGATTATCCCGAAATTCGACCAGTACGCCAGACGGCGCTTGTCAAAGAGTCCTCCAGTTTCATCCCCCAGAACTTTATCACATTTTTTTCCGTTGATTATCTTCTTTTTCACAAGAAAAAAAAAGCTTACAGCCTCTTTTCCGAGAAAAACTAATTTTCGACGTTTTTGCTTTATGATATAGATGAGGTTTTCATGTCAAAGGGCTTAAAGCCGCAGATATTTCAAGTATTGGTCGCATAGTAGAGAGAAAGGAGTGTGTTGATTAACAGGGAATTATGAGATACAATACAATAAAATTTTATTCAAAGTTGTGATCTCAAGGTATTACTTTTACAATCGTACGCGGTTACTGAATTTTCCGATTTATTTGTTATTTTTTAATAAATAACAACGAAACTATTGGAGTATTATTACTTCGTGTTATTCAATCATCCGTTTACCTATCGCTATATATCGATGTACTGTTCACAGAAAAATTGTTTGTTTCTTTATCAATTTTTTATTTTTTTTTATTACCTTACCGTTGCGAGAGATGATTATCTTATAGCTCGTTATAATGAGAGTTTATCGATAATATAGGGACGAGAGATGCAGCATTTGCGCTCGTTTTCACGGTAGAATATTTCATATTATAATAAGTTCCTTTGTTTAGTTCCTCTTGGAGAATCCCCTCATTTTCAGTCTCTGTACGCTTTAATGTTGTTATATCTTCGTTTCCGCCTCTTTCGCCGTTAAATTGTCATTACTTATTATACCCGAGGGAAAGGCCTTTGACTCGGGCGGTTTTGAATAATTTGCTCACGACTCATATATACTGTTATAGTCCAGTGGGGTTCCCCTATTCGTTACATCAAACGAAAGCTCTCACAAAAGGTTACACGACACCCTTAATTGTACGAAACGACACGCCGAACAGGTCAAAAGACAGATCATTATCGTCGAATTCTCTGTTACGTTCGATATCAAGTCGACCGTATTTCCGCTAACGACATAACCAAAGAAAAACGGAAAGAAATAATAAATAAATAATTCAAACTATCGTATTTGCAGAATCACCGATACATTCGACTTGGAAATCACGAACGTGAATTGTAAAACAAAGTTACTTTACAAGTTTTAGTCTTTGATGGAGTCAATTAGAAAGTTGTTTACATAACTAAACTAAAAAACTGACGATGAAAAAAAAAAAAAAAAAAAAAAAAAACAACAACGATTTTTTTTGCATACGTTTCCGTTTTTTACGTGTAGATAAGCGGACGAAAAAAATTTCAACGTCATGTTATATGGTAGAACTGTTCGTTCTCCCGAAGCGCAAAGGAAGTTTAAACATTTGTTATTTTTCGTCGGGAATGGTATTCAGGGCGCGGAGTAAACCATCCATGAAAATTACGTTACCCCACAAAGCAGTGCAAACGTGAAATGAAAATAATTTTCTCGGGCATAATATAATGCGAAATGTTGCAGTCGGTCAAGCTGATTAGCGAGGCAGCGGAGCCAGCTGTTTCACGGAGAATGAAATGGAGAGTGAGGGTCCGAGGGAGAAAATTTCATATTACGAGAATTTCTCTATTCCGCGCTTTTATCCAGTTTTGAGGCGGAGGTGTGCCGGGGGTTACGGCGTGTGATCATCCGTATCGGTATTCCCACAGTCATCGTATTTGCGGGGGGAACACGCGCCCGCGTGCATCACGCCTGTACGGCACGGTAAATTCCATGCACTCGTATGTTTTTTTTTTTTTTCGAACATATAGCTTCAGCACGGACTCGCGTATCGTCAGCATGCTTTACGTGAAATATATCCGGGCGATCCAAAAGCTTTACTAAAGTTATTAGTACAGAGAGGGTGATAATATGGCCATAAATATGAATGCCGCTGTCTCGTGGCTGCACCCGAGTTGTGTATGTATTGCCCATCTTTTCCACAAACCCGAGGAAATGTATATACGGCGCAAGGTATAGTACGCGTATATAAACAAAGACAAGATATCTTCTTCTGCGATCTCTTTAATTATATTAATTATATGAAAGAGAAAAATGAACTAAACGTCGTCGGAGTTAATTAAAGACACACGATGGGAGTGCCACTCCAGGTGACAGATCGTTTCTTTCCATTCAACTCTGAAAAGACACTATAAACATTCTAAAAAACTTCCCTTGTCTTTCGCGTCTTGTGGATCTTAATTATCAACATTTCAAAAAGTTTTTTAAAATTGTTATGCATGAGCTGCAATCGTATTAAAAAAAAAAAAAAAATCATCAAAAATGTCGTTGTTTTGCAGATGAAAAATCGGTGTTTTTCTTTTAATTCGTATATCTTTAAAATCTTTGAAAACGTCAAAACATTCTATAACCCCCTGTAAACTCTATCGAATTTGTTGTCGTTAAATAAATCAATGATTAAATACGGTGCTTTGAAATTTTCACCTCAACCGCAAAAATTCGCGCAAACAAAAATTGTATCGAGTTAATCAGCATTGAGGTGAAAATATTTTTGTGTATTTACGAGTCGGCAAATTTACGCTTGCGATGCGAAATTGCCGCTCGAGCACCGATAACAAGTGCCGCACGTTTGTCTCACGTGCGGGCGCTTCTTCGTCCGGGGCGTGGGGCGTGAATCCTCCTCGTCGTTGTGACGGTCGCGGTGACAATGATTACATAAATATTCCGGTAGCGTGTGTACGTCGGGCACATGCTGAAAGGCATATATGGAACGTGCGTGCATCCCCCACGTTCATGCATACGGAGCCATATAGCGTTACTCCCTATCCGGCATTTCACTATGTATACAGGACGAAAGTGCATGAACAGTAGCAGAGCACAGAAGCTCACGCGTTGTGCGATGTATGTATAGGATACAGTAGTGCATATAGGGATGAATAGTTTTCCCCGCTCGACGAATGTGGTAAACCCGGCGTACAACTAATCACAGTGATATAATTCTCTACTCTCGGAAACTGGACGTTTCTGATCTTTCATCCCTGATGTCGTTACACACTCTCGCCGGACGGCATCTAATTAAATTCAATTAAACTTTGTACGGAGTCTACTCGTAGGCCACTCGATGTTTTCGACAATAATTGCAGATATCGAATTGATAATCGAATTTGAAACTTTTCCGCGATAGTCGCGGCTGAGGGTAGTATGATGAGATTGTTCTTCGGTCTTCAAGTAGGTCGGTCAGCGGAGGGTACTTCGGCGAAACACGTCACGCGTCTCCCCTTAACCGCTCGACGTCTGGGGGGAGGGGGGGAGGGGCAGCGGGTCACTGGACGCTCGGCTACGGAGAACCCACCGATTCTAACTCAATTATCACCCGATAGTTCAAACCCGTATTCCGAAGAGGTTCTTTCGTCTCGCCGAACACTATATATACCCCCGATGCACCGTTGTACCCCGATTTGTACTGTCAGCGACTACTACAATATGGACACACGAAACGGGCTGTTTATATATCCACAACGACACAGTATATATGCTACAGGTGAAGCGATAAATTCTCTATCCTTTCGATAATTTGTTCCGTCAATCTTTCGCGTTCGGGAAAATCTTTGCCGGCCACATGCAACGTGACTATCTTTTGCTCATAACAGAGCGCATATGAGTAGAAAAAAATGTTCCTTCAGCCATCGAATAAACGACACTTCGAAGTACCTCTGCAATGTTTTATAAAATTGTTTTTATGCTATTTTATAGTCGAACGAATAATTTAAATGCAATGACTCGTAAAAAATTCCAGACGTATTTAATTAATAGAGAAATTATTGAATTTTTAAAGAATTTTTTTAACGAACAAAAAACGATTTACGAAGAGGACGAACGACGATCGACGTATACGAATTATTACCAATAAGCCAATAATTCATTAATTCGTTTTAACCTCCGATCAAAGTTTGAATTAACTCGAGAATTGATATTCCGTTACATAATAATCGGGGAGAAAATTACTGACGGGAACAATCATCGAACTATGTATGCCGTCACTTGTCACAGAGAAGGGACCAATTAGACCTTTGTAGACATGATTTCCTAATTGGGTGTATGCCATGCGATGGCTTGTTGTGTGGGTTTTATTTTGAAAGCTCCAACCGCACAGAAGTTTTGATGGAAAGTTTACCAGTTATGAAATGCGCTGCTCATGCGCTGCGATCTTGTGGTCACCGTATGCAAATATCAAAATAATTCACGTTTACATGAGTTGACTTCGGAATAAATAAGTATACATATAGAAATTCTAGCATTCGTGTTTCATCGTGTGTTTCCATGCGGTTTAATGAGGTTACGATTGAAATTCACTATATATAATCAATTATGCATTTCCCAGAAAGGTATTAAATAATCAAACAAATTTCCGAACCGCAAGTTTCCATATACTTTTTCATACTAAACGGAGACTGTCGAAAGTTTTGATACGAAGTGGTGAATATTGGCAATGGTTATAATAGTGTATTACGTATGTCATGAGGGAGGAAAAACTTTTTCTCACGAGTGTGAGTTTGTAATACGAGCCGAAGGCGAATGCTACGATCACACGTACTGAGAAAACATTTTTCCGCCGCGTATTGTATACAATGTTACTACACTGCGGTGAGGTTAGGTTTCCGCACAAAACATTTTTTTTGCTGTCGAGCGGTTGAAGTTTCCTCGTTAAAAGCTTCCAATTTCTGTCGTGTAGGGCAGTGAATCGATGTAAATCGAGATCTCAAAATCCATTTCGAAATTTCGGGATTTTTCGTAACATTTTAAAAAATATATACGTTTTTGAGACACGATGGGGAGGGAGATTTATGCTGCCAATGATGACCAAAAACCGGGTTACTCAGTTATTTACCCGCGGTAATGCGATACTCGGGGCATATGCGGTGTACCAGAAACCAGCGTCAGCAGTAGCAGCAACATCAAGCCTACTGTTGCTACTCTCCGCGGTTGTATACGCCTCTCTCGTGGATCACTCTAAAACCACCCCTGAGTCGTTAAAGCTTTACGAGGAAACGGACGAACGAGCGCAGACGCCCGAAACGAGAGGAATTCGTGGGTGTAACGGGAATGTGATGCTTGTTCCGCGTCGTCGTTCCCGCACTTGTATCTACATCCCCCCCCGCCCCCGCCCCCCTTCCTTGATTTCATTCACTCCGTTGGGCACGAAGAGAATACCGCGGATTTCTCACGAAATCCCTCGTCGTTATTCACGCGACTTGCTCTCCGATGTTATTATGATCCGGTCGTGTCATCGAATCGGATAACAACACGTGGTCCACCGAAGGCACCGACATATTTTACGCGTGTAGAGAAGGCTTTTGTTCGGCCCGTGTGGGTAGCACCTGCGGTATCTATTTCGTACTCTCATCCGAAGAACACCTTGAGTACCAGCGTATCACAAAAACACAATATCGGTAAAATAATAAAAAAAATAATAAAATAAAAAATAAAGGGGAAAAAAAAAATGTTTTTTTTTTTTTTTACAAAATTCACAACAAAATTAATTTGGATTTTTTACCTGTTGTATTGTATAATAATATAGAAAGAAATATCAATATGTGAAAAAAACCACATATTGAAATAATAATAATAATAAAAATCATATTATCCCTATATACATTGTTATTATTATATTGTATTTATGTATAAAAATATCCCGTTTATTCTGTATTATTTTTACCGGTCAAAAAAAAGCCTGCGATCGATCGTCGACCGGGTTTGGCGAAAATCCTGTGATCGATTTTGACATCCCGAGAGGTACCTGATAATAGTTATCGTCGTTAAGAATGTATGATTCGTTTCCTGATATTCTAAAATCAGATATCTAGTAACGCCATCTTAACAGCAGATGTTCCGTTGCCTTCAATTCTCCACCGGACTGTATGTAAAAGCGTTACAAAATAATACATACCGCAAGGTAACGTGATCAAGAATAGTTTGTATTATGCGCAGAGTCGAGAGATCATGAATGACTAACGTATTCGAAGCCGTATGGCGGTTCTCAGAACATTTACGCTCTACATACGAATGTCTATTATAGTACCGTTTGATATATGTATGCTATACCACCACAAGACGCCCGCATGAATGGGACATCTATCACAGCATATTATACGTGTATAAATGTCGAACACGACGAACACGACAATTCGGTGCTCGTCGCAAATAACACGTGTTCTGAATTACAAAGATCTTCCTCTCCCTTTCTCTTGCGCACAGATTTACTCCGCGATCATTGCGTGTACGACAGTCATAGTCATCCACGAGATTACTGAATTAAGATCACGTAGTAATATCACCGCGCTGGTGACAACTCTCTCGCGCTCATTATACGTGACGATCGTTAACGCCTAAATTTCATGCGAATGCTCGTATAACGTTCGAGACGGGAATAATTGATGAGCTCGGCACTTCATTAATAAAGGGAACTCTCGATTATCCGAACTTCTGTGTCTGATGTAATTACTACATCGTTGTCGATTTATATATCAGCATATACAACGACGCGTTTATCGAGTCGATAGAATATCTTGTTACTTGAATTGCCAATAATTATTAAACCACAAAGTATCGGGAAAGCGCTCGTATTATCGATAACGAGGCGCCAATTGAAATTCAGTTTTCCAAAATGCATATTCCACCGTTTCATAGGATCGCGCAAACTTTTATTAGCGGCAGTAAAAAAACATACCAATATTATTGTTATTATTATTATTGAATTGGTACGTTTTTTTCATAACCGATAATAAAAGTTCGCGCGATCCTATAAAAAAAGCTGAATATAAATTTTTCAAATTCGAATTTCGATTGGTGTTTTTTGTTCAACGAAAAATTCACGAACCGTGTATAAAACTAACAATAATAATAATAATTATTATTTTTGTTTTAAACGGCGCTTTAGGTTAAAAAAAAAAATAGATAATCGGTAAGTCTATATAGATGAACGATTGTGCAGAGACCCGTAAAATCGACTGCAAATCCATCAATCAAGACACGTAGCGTACAAAACGACGAGAGCATTTTGACAAGAATAAGGAAGCGGTGAATGAGTGAGAGATAGAGACGAACGACGTTATCGCGTGATGTTAGCGGTTTATCGTTATCGGGAGAACTTCACAGCGATGCACATATCCGGCGTGCTGAAGATTCAGGTGGCTCTCTCGCGGGCTCGGCGTGTATGCCGGACGGGCGTTATATATACCCAGAAATGGAAATGTGCGAACGTAGAAACGGGAGTAGCGATATATAGTGCGTGTATATGGTATATAGGCGAAGGTTTATTCGACGCACGCACTACTCCAAACTGACAGTCTCGTTTAGAATAGAACAGAAGCGCATAGGCGTCATGGATACGTAGGACGACGAAGGAGAGAGAGGACTTGCAGTTATATAGCTGTAGTACGGGGTTTATAGGTGTGCATCAGAGTCGAAGGAGAATATATACTGCAGATGTTCGTATGGGGGGGTATATCAAACGTCAAGGCCTCGAAGCTATCCCTGCGGAGTCGGTCCTATGAATGCACCCTCGTTAGATATATAGAGCGTACAAGAGGCGCAACCTATCTCGACAAAGGGGTTTCATTTGCGAGCAGCCGCGTGGTCACCCTTATTCGTGGAAATAACATACTGGATTCGCCTGTATGTGTACCGTTCACCCGAGTGAAGGTAAATACACCTAATTATAATTCACCGTGAACGGCAAGGGTGGGAAGGGGTGGAAGTTAATAAAATATCCTCAAAGTACCACAATCGTAAGGCCGCTCCCTTTCACGGGTATAAGCGAACCTCTGGCGGGAGGATCACTCGCCTGCAAGCATATATATGTATCCCGAGTTATTTCATACAATCGTATTCTCCCCCCCATAATTGCATAATTGAGACTGGACCTCGGGACTTCCCCGATTCTTCGTTTATATGTGTAGCTATGTACGGACGATAGGTAATGTTACCGAAGGCATTGCGCACATATGAAAGCGATCTCGATATTGAAACCAATCGCAGTCAAAGTTCAATCAATTGCTTCAAGGCATCGACGCCACTTAATGAGAGAGATACCTCTCTGTACGCCAAACGACATTATTCGCGAACTGATTTATTACCGTTCGATATTAATTAATTAGTCGAACGACCAAGTGGAATCGACCAGAGAACGAAAATAATATTTTATCAAGAAACGGTGTCGCCATCTTGTTAAGAAAAGTGCATGCATTGGATTTTCTTCGAAATAATTAATCATTGAATAGCATTTTATTGGAAAATTCTCATGAATCGGAAGTCGCTATTATTTTTTTATTTCGTTTTGTAGAATATTCAATTTGGTAAGGTAAACATTTTTATAATGCAAATAAATTTATTTTTCGTGCAAATTGGTTTGGAAAAAAAATTATTTTATAAAAAATAATAGAGAAATTCTATAATCAAAAAACAGTGAAATAATTATTGGCATGTTGTCAGATGATTTATTTGTTATTTTATTATTTTCTGCCATTACAATATCTCTATATTATTATTATTATTATTTTTGTTTTTCGGAGTTGAGAAATGGAGAAGACAATTCCCTACCGTCTGAAACTGTGTCAATGGGGATGAGATGTCGATATTTTTGTAAAATCCGAATGTCCGTTCTGTCTATAAAACCACTATACGTCTACATATGTGTAATAAATATATTACGAGAGTAAATCGCACGTTATAGACAGAGCAAACAAACGTTGAGAGCGAAGTACTTTGATACTTAAAGCTGAGGCTCAACGGTCTCCGTAAGAGTAACGTCTGGTTATCAAACCGGGATTATCGAAGGGCAAACGCTATTAAATTGAAAAGCCACCGGGCGTGATGCATATTGCGTTTGCATCAGACACGCGCCGCAAATATAGCACAGCGAACGAAATATGCTGCAGTATTCGATATCTCACGTCTGCCGGATGCCGGTATCAGAGTTGATTAAAGATCGTAAGTAAAGACGAATTTGGGATGACGAACTGAGTTAATTACTCGTCAATTATCACGAGATTAGTTCAGTTTCTCTTTATCTTTCGCGAATCGCCAGACGTCCTGCGGAATCGTATGGGCGCGCGACCGACCATGATATTCATTCGCCGGTGACCCAGTCTCGAAATATATATACATATATTATTCCGATCCTTTGCTTCCAGCGATTGAACTGGAAACGCCATAATTGGCGGTCGTCATATCGATATCGGCTGATTAGCGATTCTCGTTTAAATCTTCCCGCAGATAAATATTCAACGATCTTTTTTTTTTTTTTTTTTTTTTTTTTTTTCAAATTTTAAGTGTTAGCATTTTTTCATCACCAGTAATGGCTGATTATTCTATTAAAAAAAATTGATAACAATAATTGTACTTAAAAATATTATTCGAATAACCGAAGAAACTTCGTGTGTTGGCAATGATTCTTCTCTTGTATATATGTTTTTCGAGTGAAAAAAATTTCATTTCAAAGGAAACGCTGCCAAAAGCGTGACTAAATCGAATTATTGCCGGAATCACAGGGATACATAGGTATACCAAATGGAATCGTAATGTTTACGAGAAGAGAAACGTTGGAATGGAAGCAAAAAATAAAGTATACGTATGTCGTGAACTGCGGTACATGGGTCTTAGTGAACCCCGGTACCAGTAGGCGAAGTCACGACACGCGACCTTCGTCGAGTTATCATCGATGTTGTAACGGACTTTTATTCGCCGGGGTTGAACGCCACTTCGACGTCGAGGGTGATATAGAGAGAGAAATGCTAGGCGCGGCCATTGTGGTTGGATGTGGAATTCGATCGACGGAAAGAAGGAACAAAAAAAAACACCGAAGAAAAGCGATCAATTGCGAGGATCGACGGGCTTAGAAAGTCTCACCCGAGTAGGCATTGATTGCATTGCCACCCGGGAACTGAATAATACTTTGGCGCGAATCTCGTTGGCGTGTGCTTTAGTGTGACAACCCGTACGGCGACGTCGACGCGGAGGTCAACATCGAGGAAGAAGACTCGAGAACTCGGATTCCATAGACTGTTGGCTGCTGCTGCAGCTGCAGCTGCTTTCAACGACGTCAAACCCAACGAGACTAGAAGAGGCCATAGAGCTTTCTCAACAACGCTTCGGTTGTGATTCAATTATCCGCGCTTCGACGACTATTGGATACCTGACATTGCCCGGAAATTCGACGTCGTTGAATTATCAATGAGACAAAATCGCGCGGTCATTTTAATAAAAATATTATATAAATTTTAATAAAAAAAAAAAATTTAGGTAACTTCGGAAGTTATGAAACACGCGATTATCTTTCGGGATATCGTTGTATTTGCTTTGCTGACGCATTATTTGACGAACTAAATAATTTTTTCTTTTCAAATAAATAACTTTTTTTATGCAAACTTGTAATTTGGATTTTTCACGTAATTTTCAAAATTACGAGATTTTTTTTTTTTTTTTTTTTTTAACAAGTAAATGTAATTATACGACTAATTATTTTCGCGGTACTTCATTATTCATATCACAAGCGTCAAAAATGAAGTAACAGAATTTCAGAATTAATTTAAAACAACATAACTTTTTCAACGTGTGTCAGCGATGTTATAGATAGGATTGTAGCCGTTCGGAGAGAACTGACGAGAATTTTTATTTTATACCGTCCTAAATACACCGACAGTCGTCACACCGTGCAATGTGTTTGTCACGTTTCAATTACATTGACACTTTTGTTTTTTTACCTCTGGTTTCGCAACACGCGATCCGTAAAATTTCACAATAATCCGAGAATTTATCGGGGTTACGGAAACGCGAGAGATGAAATTATTTTGTATACACGAAGGATAACGGTGTTACTAACGCGTTAAATGAGTGGGAAAAAAATATAATTATCACAAAAATATTTAAATCCAAATGTACTTTCTAACGGTCATAAACACCGCGGATAATATGTGATAATCATTTTGTTGAATTAATTACCTCGTTAATTCATGACGAGAATATATTAACTATTAAATACGATACTATATTTACGAAATTAAAAATATCTTCCGTAGTTGTCGGGATTTTATTCTTAGGCGACGCTCTGCTCGCATAGTTTCTTCACTCCGACTCTCAATTGCAACGAATTCGACCGGAACGTGGCTGAGAATTAATCGTGATACGGATTACACCAAATGAAATTGAATGGACGACTTTCGCGTTCGCGGTTGTCGAATTTATTTTCATCACGAGGCGACGGTGCACAACTTCGGGATCGCACGTTGCTGGTACAAGCTGAACGAGCGAACCACCCCGAGGGAGAGGGGTGGCGACCTGTCTCAATCGTTCACGAGATTACGCGAATACGTTGTAAAAAAAAAAAAAAAATAAAAAAAAATACCACGATGAATCGTGCAAAACCCTTGAAATTCCAGATAAATGGTTCCAAGTGATAATCGCTAATCCGCAAATTTATCGCCTTACAGTTCAAATTTAATTGTAATAATGCGAAATAATTTTTTTTCTCGATAAAATTAATAAAAATTGGTTAATATCGCAGCTCAATGTTAATTTGATGCTAACTTCTGAAAAATCGTTAAAAAGACCGCAACTTTTTTTTTTTTTAACGCCTACGATTACGAGCTGCAAAAGAGTGTAGAATTATAACGCGACGATGATCGAGTTAGGCGGCTGGCGTGTTGAGCTTTAGCGGCTCGAAGTTATAACACGCAACGTGTTACGAGTGGAACGCGTTTCTTCAACACCAACGAAGTAGCTTGCATATCGAACGAAATTAATAGCTTTACCAACGATTAGCACCCGTCCAAGAAAGTGGGTTATCAGAATTCTAGGGCAAGTTGCACACTCGGCAATGGGTTCGCCTGCTCTTGCGGCAGACGAGGGAAGAGAGCCTCCAACTCGATCGAGGTAACGGAGAGTGTATAATATTGCCGTCAGACGTTCCGATGCAGTTTCATCGCGCGAACAAGCAAACGCTGCACGAAAGCAATTCCTAAAGCCCATCACAGCTTTCTCGAAGCGCTATCGTCGAACGGTGGAGGAGAGCAAAGTCGATTCATCGAGCCATTCTCGACTATCGTCTAAGATTTCCCGTCCGTTTCCTCAATCCTTTGGATACCTCCCCTCCCGATGGATAAACGTCACACAATTTTCAGTGTAACACCGCGTAAATGGTCTAAACTTCGAGATCTTGAGAAAATGTGTTGATTTTACATTCGATTTCCAAAGCAAATATTAGTTTTACCGGTATATCGAAACGGAAACGGCTTATACACGATTTTTTTATCGATTACGTGAGGTTATAAATGTTTTTCAGATATCGTCCTAAAAAAAAAAAAAAAAAAAAAAAAACATTCAATTTTTTTTTTTTTTCTCACAACTTCGAATTAACTTCGAATTAAAGAGATCCGCGACCAGATAAAATACCAGACGAATTTTTTAAATTCGTTTCGTACCTAAACGACTTCCAGACAAAACAGAAAAAGTTCTACTAATGATGAATCGATCGCGTACGTTGAATTACTGAAAATGCGTTGAATCTCGCTGAGTATTTAGAAAGATTTATCATTTAACATTCAGGTTCTCAAATGGTATCCTCTCCACTTTCAGTTCTCCTCCGGGGCTGAAAATCAATAATTCACGAAAATTCTAAGTATCCGATAACGCGTAAATGTTTTATCGTATAATCTTTAGCTCGGATAGGATTATGCGTTCGAGCATCGAGGAGCCTATATGCTTTATCATCGAGCGACGAGTTTTTCTCTCGTCGTTATTTATGTACGAGTAAACAGGCAACATTTTACGGTAACGTCGAGGCATTAATGGTCGCTGTGTGCGTTTCAGTTTTTTTTTTTTTTTTTTTTTTTTTTTTTTTTTTCTATCCCCTTCAAATATATAAAACTCTAGTCGAATAGTTGGAGTCACCGCACGGGGGTGTTATAAAACGTTCGAGGTGCGGCGCATAGTACGTATAGAGTGTACATAGCGTGTAGAATCCCATCGGTAGAGTTTCGCGTTCGCAAGTTCGACGTTCGCCTATAAACCTCGAGAGCAAAGTCGGCCAGCGGTTTGAAAAGGGAGTGGGGGTGGTGTTGGAGGCAACCCTTCAAGGAGTTTCTTGCCGCAGGATGCAAGAAATCGTACGGTAGATTAAAAGCGAAACTCCGCGGCGCCGAGGGCTCAGGGATAGAGGCGAATAAGCGTAATAAACGCGAGAAGCAATAAAGTGGAATTTTATTGCACGTAACGATAGGTATAGATAGAGAAGAAGAAAGTTAACTCCGCAAAAGCCAAAAGATACATGTAGAATAGATACGTTACCGCGTGTATGCAACACACAGCGTATAAAACAGCTGTTGAAAACGAAAACTCTGTATGTCACGATAGTGAGTTTAAACTTTAACTCTCATTCCGCGTTCATCTATATAAAACGACTGACCCAATTACGGGTAACGAAAATTTTACCACCGGAGATTATACCGCACAGGTATTCGTTGTATTCGCGAAGTATTTCTACCGTCGAGTATCTAAGTAGCTGTAATCCAAGGCAATACGCTGCCGTATCAATTTGCAATGATATCGACCAGACGGAGATGAGACTCTTGTTAATAAGAGGCAACCGTTGCGACTAACGGTCGCAAGTATCATATCAACGAGACCAGGAATTCTTGACTCCGAAGTACACAAAACTATTACCGTCGATGACGCTGAAGCTATGATGAGAAATTTCTGACATCAGAGTTTATCGAGCGTCTCAAACTACCGACAATTTTGGTTTGCATTTTAATTTCCTTGATCGGAGGCATCTCGAAGCTCTGAACGAGCACGCGAATCGAGCCGATGTTTCAATTAGCGGGTTGAAAAAAATAAAAAATTACTGATTTGCCAGACAGCCGATGTTCAATAATTTCAATACTTTTATTTTTTTTTCCTACGTTCAGTCTCGTCGATACTAAATATTCTCAACAATAATTCGGCGTAAAAGAATTATAATTTTTTTTTTTCCTGACATAATTAGAGTATCGCGAATCTTTGACGTGAAAACGTCGTTACCGTCAGACATACCTTCTTCAACGTTGACTATTACCGCGATGTTAATTATCAGTGAGTAATACGCGATCTTTTAATTCGAAGAATTCTTCCGTGTCGTTTAATTTCCTGTTGAAATTAGCGCGAGCGAAGGAAAAGAGGAAAATATCATCGAAGGCTCAACTTCTCATCGAGTTGAAAAGACTTAAGAGTGCGGGATCGCGGGAGTCGCGAGAGGCAACTGCGCGAGAAATCTAATTAGGGACGTTCACGTCCCTCGGCACGCTTCCGGAGGGACGACAACACCCCGAGCTGGTGAAAAAAAAAAAAAAAACAAAGAAAGAAAGGAAAAAGTGGGAACCCTCGATAGTCGGGTAACACGCTCGTCCCTCGCGTCTACCGAGCGACCAACCAACCACTCGTCTATAAATATAACGGGTCTGTATAGGAGCCGAAGTAACGAGCGAGTTTGACTGTAGTGCGCGCACTTCGATTTTGTCGAACATATATATATTCTACTACATAGCTATGACTGTGTGTAGCGCGATTGCAAACGCGTGCACTCTGCTTCCTCTTCCCCTCGATGTGGTCATCATCATCGCTTTTGTGCTTTTTCCTCCCTTTCATTTCTGACTCACCGACGCATCCCTGGCTCTCTCGGCTTTTACTAACCCTAACCCCTCAATCTTCCCGCTCGTCGCAGCACACGTAGAGACGTGCCGAAAGATTAGAAATTACCGCTCGAGGGAAATTAAGGGAGGGTCGACGCGCGCAAGGAGTCACCCCACGTTTTTTTTCTCCCCTCCCGTCTCTCGTCGTTAAGAGGCGAACATACGTATTCACGAACATTTCTCGAGTTTCTTCTCACAGGTCTTGAAAGCCCCGATGTTATACACGAAATGAGTTTTCCAATCATTTATTTACGATGGAGGGTGGGAAAGGCGAGTTGATCATCAGTGGATAAAAGGGAGCATTGCTGACTAAAACTTTATCTCAGTCGCCTTCGATAGTTTTAGCTCTCGTAACTCGTGTGTCGTACTTTATCTCGTGTGCACCTCAATGTCTTCGAGTTTGATGCTCCGATACTAGTAAAACTTTGGATAACGACCGGACTCCGTGTCATTTCCCATCACACTTTCTCGCGTATTTGTTTGACAACGGTACTTTTCGTATAGCGTCCTTAGCCAACGCTGGAAAACTCGTTCCGGTTTCCCACTCACGTAGAGTTGCGGACTTTATGTACTCTTGTTTTTTTTTTTTTTTTTTTTTTTTTTTTCGAACGTCGTCTACATAATGTATATTATTTATCGACATGCATGCGCGGATCTTGATACACCGCGAGGTTTTTCACGAATGGAGATGGATGATCGGATATTTTTTTTATTCTTTTTTTTTTTTTTAGCTTGGAACCATCGAAGCCAGTTTTTCATGACATAAAAGTGTCACAGTGGGAAAACATCGCCGACCGATCCCTCTCGCACTATCATAATACCATAACTTTACGACCCGCTTGAGATATGTTTGAATCGATCGCGAAATGTTTGTACAAAGTCGCGACTCTATACCCAACCCACGTCATCCCCGGCGCTACTCAATAATACACGAATACAAAGTCACGGAACACGAAGGCCTGATTTTTTTTTTTTTTTTTTTTTTTTTTCATTCAAATTTTAGGACAAAAAATAAAAAAGATCGAAAAAAATCGCACGTTTTTGAAATTTGAAAAAATTGTCACGCGAGACTGCAACGCATTTTTATTTCTTGGGGGGGTTTTCGGTTATTCGGAATTATACGAGAACGAGAATGAGATGGTCGTATAAATGTTCTCCCCCTCGGCATTTCGATGCTAGTAGAGCTCGTAAACTACGACGTTGGGGGCAATAAAAGCGATATCATTGAGGACCGGTAATGGAATAGTTAATTTCTCCGAGAAGATAGCGCGAGAGTGGTATGTAGCAGAGACGGGTCGGGATGAAAGAGCAGCTCGCGTCGAAACAATGAATCCGGCAATTGTCTCATTTCCACAGAACGTGAAATCTCGTCGTTCGGTCTAAAAGAGTATAGCTGTGGTTGCGGTATGAGATAACACTGTGATGGGCGGAAGGTTGACTCCCAACTCATAGCGCATTGCAATCAACCCTGAAATCGTTTTATTACTGCAAGATCGGTCGAGAGAAAAAAATAATAATAATAATAATAATAATTCGTAGATAGCAGTACAAAACGCGTCTGCGTCATCGTTCATACTTTATCGCACTGATGGATCGAGTGGCTCCGATGAAGTTTTCAACTCTCGAAATAACCGAGCGATCTCGACGATTTTTTTATTTTTCTTTTTTTTTTTTTTCCTTTTTCTTTTATGATCTCACGGGAAGTGCAAATGGGGCGTAGGAGGATGGGGGAGGGGGTACATCGATTAACGCGAGTGCTCTCCAATGTACATACGACGAACGATCTATATGAGGAGAGCTTGCATGGCGCAGGATCGATTCGCTCGACTATATACATCGGGGGCACGAACATCTTCATGAACCCTCCGTGTATTAAAGTGCTAAAATAGCACGGTCGCTTCAATAATTTTCAGCCCGTAAACGTTCTCTTGAAGACATTTAAATACGTATATAGTACACCTATATACACGTACATACATGTGCGCAATTGTTACGCGAAACTGCGAAACTACTCGGTTTCGAGGTTCGATACGAACTTTTCCGTGCATTCAATTAGCGACACACAAGTTACAAGTGCATTTCGTATATTAAAAAAATCTGAACAATTCATGTTTTTAAATTTTAACGCTTCGTCGTATTATTTCGGTACGGCGCAGTAGGCTCCAGTGGGCCGTACGAGAGCGGACGGTTAAATGTTATGTATTCACTCATTTGAAGTGCTGCAAGGATTTCGACGAAGCCTAACCCGTTGGCAGTGATTTCATTGATTTTCTGTCGTCCGGTATGCATTCAACATTACACATTGCGATGTGTAACTGCCGGCCAAGTTAACTTTGGCATGCCGTCTCGAGATTTACCTTAAGGGATTTCGATACGGATTAGAATGAACGATAAGCCGCTTAGAGGAAATGCAGAGAGAGGGAGAGAGAGGGAGAGAGAGAGCGGAAGAGGGAGGGTTTCTTGGGTTCACGCGGCATCGTTTCCGGGCTCTAGTATGCATACGCTCTCCCAACGCAAGCGAGTAGAAGCCTCTGCCGTGAAACGAAAGCGATATTCATATAATGATATGGATAGCAAGTTTCTCCTCGTTTCGCTCGATAATCATCTGTACCTTCGAGGTACATATATAGCACGAGAGGTTTATGTACTGTTGAGTACAACATAGCACATTCGTGTGATAAAGTATCCAACGCCCGAAAGACACGATATGAAATTACACATCATGCGAGATACAGTAATAGTCTTGACATGCCGCGCGTCTGATGGTCAAACATTTGCGACAGTAAAAACTTGAAAAAAAAAAAGGAAATAACATACAAACCCATTGAAACTGTCTGCTTTTTCGAAAGATAATATGTACTCTTACGTGAGACACGAAGGAAAGAACGAATAATCCAGTGTTGCATAACGAAGCGAGGGTTCTATATCCGATAAGCAAGAAGGGAGGGTGAGGAAGTTCGCGTGGGGGTTGAAACGAGAACTCTTTCTCGCGATACCTGTACACGATCTCATCGACTCTTTGCCTCAATGCAACATCGATTCTAGAAGGGTCTACACTGGAACCCATAACTGGCGCAACAAAGTCAATGAACCTCGTAGATAACATGTGATATTTCGCTCGAACGCGAAACGCAATAAATAGAAAGATTTTATGTAGCAATCCAATATTTTTTGTATATTAAAAATGTATTTTTAATGAAAGCAAAAATTAATAAACTTATAATCCAATAATAAATATTAATAATAATAATATCAATATTATTATTAATTTAAATTATTGCTTGTTTTAGTTTCATTTTTTTTTTTTTTTCGATTTAATTCTTATCTTAATTAAAATTACATTTTTCATATACATGATATATTAGAACGGTATACATTATTATTATTATTATTACGATTCATGATAATAATAATGTTCATTTATTAAATTCGTATTTCTTTTTTTTTTACTATATTTACAATATTTACATTTCCTATCCGGATTATTTCTGATAAAAACTGAAACTTGGAAATATTTGCTGATGTTCCCGTACAGTGGTTCAAATACCATTCGCCGGAACCTATGTCTGTGGGGTAAATGTTTGAAGTTGCCGATAAAAAGAAAAATTCGTAACACAATAAAGCTACGAAGGGGTGTAAAATTATAGGTACGAAAGGGTGCAAAGGAAGATGATGAGGATAACGAATAAGCCGTTGTGGCGGCCGGACGTCGGATACACATTTCATATGATGAAAGTTTCTAGAGCAACGGTCAAAGGCACAATCCCTCATAGAGGCAAATGTTCGCATGTACTAATCTGTAGATAACAGCTGTAGAATATACATAGAGACGTTGGCCAATGGGGTGGAATGGCATCAGAGGAATCAACAAGGCGTAGTTAGCAGCTAGAATATCAGAGATCTTCTTCATCGGATATTCCCTCTCCATTCGTTCGAAATAGCGTCCCATCCCCGTTTCGCCTTCGATTCCAACGGACCCAAAGCGCATACGAGCGGCAGGGTGAACCGGGGGTTTACACGGAAGCGGCAATGCGAATGTTTTCCCGCTGCCTGTCTTATTCATTTACTCTCAACACGCCTGGAGAACAACGCGCAATAGCGTTGTCTGTTTGTGAACTCTGCTCATTTTCCCCGATCCGCAGAGGATATCGTATTATTTCGCTATGCCCGGGATAAAAGGCGTTCGGAAAGATAGAAACGCGAGTCGGACAGCACCGAGCGGTGCCGCGGACGCGATAGCCCGAGTCTCTCCAAAGAGAGAAATATAGTACGGTTATGTGGGATGCGATCAAAGGTGCGCTTCTATGGTCAGCTTTACAAAAGGCAGAGCTCCCCCCTTTCCCTTTCCCGAATGACAGGGCATCCGAGCCAAAGCAAGAGAGTTCGCGAATAATTACAGGCCACACCTAGTCGGGTCAGTGGCTCGACACGCTCGTCCGCTCTTGTAGATGTCTGTGTATATGTGACTATTCGCGAGAGAGTTCAGCTTTTCTTTCTCCCAACCGGTAACTCTTTCATACGTTCCCTCTTTTCGATGTCACTTTATACCTTGATTTTCCGAAAGACTCGTATGCACGCCAACATTGTGAAATCCCGCGAAAAAATCTTCTCGAATTTTATTTCACACGACAAGGTACTCTTTTGTTTTCGCTCGGCATACGCGTACCCCAGTTTCCGCGAAAATCCTGGGTGCCATTCCTATTTCGCGCTAAACCAGAATATTTTTTAGCTTCGCGTTTTGGTGGGAATACATATTTAAGAAAATTCAGTGAGTCCAGTGAGGCAAATATATAAAAGGATTATATAATTTTTTTACATAAACAATGACATCGCTCTTAGTGTGGCGAATTTTGCCGGGAAAATGTTAAAATCTTTCGAAAAATTTAAAAAAAATGGATACCACGGCTTTTAGGTACTTATCTTCGAAATGATTTTTTTTTTTTAATTTTCGCCGAAAGTCGGTTGATTCTTTCACTCTGATATCGCGAAGTATTTCTGATGTGACGATATTGCGATACACGGCAGTTGAAACTGTGTTGCAAACTGGGGGTAGTGACCAGTACCCGCCCGCGAGTTTCTCGCGTTTCATTTAATCCACAGTAGAGACAGCTACCGCATTCACAGAGTATAGAGGCACCGGTGGCGTCTGCCTGTCCCGACTGACCATAGCTCTATATACCTATTCGTGCTTTTCGTGTCGAGTTTCATCAGGACTCTCAAAGGAACTCTCACCTTTTATATTTCTGCATTTATACACACATATATACGGACACATATACACACTACTCGTTGGCTTGTTGGAATGCCTCTGCCTGACTGCTGCTCTTTTATAGACGCGGAACTACGACGCTACTGACTCCGGTTTTTTTTTTTTTTTTTTTTTTTTCACCTTCCGACTCTCACACAGACAAATTTACCTTCACTATCTTCGCCATTGGAGCATTATTCTCGAGCTTTATACTCTTTTTCCTTCTTTTTTTTACCCTTCCATAGTTTCGTTAAGCCTCTTTCGCTACCCTACGGCCATTATTTCTCTCGCGTGTCTCTATCTTACCAATGCCGTTAATTCTCGCATGCTTCTCACATCCTTATTCCCGTTCTATCTAAAACCATGTTCTCCTCCTTTCTCCCTTCTTCGACTTGAATGCGATCGCATATTTTTTCGTTCTTTGTGACTTCTTCTTATTTTTTTTTTTGTTCCCGTTCTATCTATATATCTTGTTTTAGTCTGACTCTCTGCAACGTCACGAAGGGTATATACCCCGGGGAGCCCTATCTACTTATGACGTTCGTCGTTCCTTGACTCTCCGTGTATTTGAAAAAATGTAAAAATATCACGTGAACACGCTCTCTCCTGCGAGGCCGGATGTAACCTGCCTTAGCTTTGCAAACGCGACCGACTAGGGTAGGCGATATAGATGGGGTGTTGTTGTATGTTAGCCTAATGCCTGGCGCAGGTATGATGCGGTCCGAGATGTATGGAAATATAGAGAACCGAAGAGCCGCGAGGGCGCGAGCCACCGCGCCGGCATTAGCATCCTCGTGCGCATAATTTCGCGGGTCAGTACACGGTCGTTAAGCGCCTGTCAGAATTACGAAACGACCGCGTACAAGTACACTTTTTATTACGCGTGTGTAGCCCCCTCTATGCTGAACGTATTCACACGAAGGTATCGCAGTCGCATACACCCACACGCGCTCGCCTTGTGGGGGCTAAACTAATTTACCCAAGAAAAACCTTTTTATTCCTACACTTCCGACAAGTCTCGTTTTCGTTTTCCACTTCTTTTACGCCCATTTTTTTCTTTTTTGTTTCTTCAAGGAACTCTCTAACGATCTCAAAGCCTCTTAACTCTCAACAGGCTGAGCATAAGCACTGCGGTAAGTATGCTTATAGTTTTTAACGATAGCCGTACCATGAGATTAGCTATCTATGTAAAACTCTTGGTGCTCGTAGCTAAAACAATTAGCTGTAACGACCAAATAAGAAAACTGATTCTGCACGCCAATACGTGCCAATAATCGTAACGTACTCTTTCGCGATGGGGCTAAAGGTTACGAGAGTTTTGATACTTTTAAAAAAAAATTTTTATTAAAGTATCTATTGATTGATAATAATGATAATAGTTTATTGATTAACCCGTAGGGGCTGATAGGGTTAAGTGATCGGGAAGTTTCTTTCTTCGATGTTTTCAGTGCTTCAGATGCGGAATTGCGTTTTTGCGTTATTGCATTTAATCGAAAACTTTATTACGCCACGAAAGGATATTTTATTGGGGCAAAATTGTTCGTCGATGCTGTCGGTATACGGAAAGCAGCCAGACGGCAATCGGCCCCGTATTGGTATCGGGACCATTCCCCTCGATTACGTTCGCATTTTCCCGAGGGAACTCGAGCGGCGGATCTTCAGGAATTCTCGTATTTGCGCCTTCGGGCGTTTTATCTATCTGGAATCGTCTCTTCATTTCTATCCGAATATAGCGAACGAACGAACGACTGAATAACCGCAACGAACATCAATGATCGCCGATACTTTGACAATACGGTTATGTTGTTTTTTCGGGAATCGTTGCATTCTAAATTTTTTTTCTTTGTTTCTTATCTCGCGTGTGGAAAATTAGCGTCGAATGCATATCGAAGTACATGTCGAAAACTGTGGAAGTTTACGCACCGAATCGGCAACAGGGTTAGTCAGTGAAACGTTTTGGCGAATTTCAGTTACACCCCTCCGATTATGAATTCATCGAGGATTTGACCGGAATAATTCGCGAACACGATCACCCAAATGGGATACAATTGATATCCGTTGTCACTTAAACATTTCGATATATTGGTGGTGTAAACCGCACCAGAATCCGCCGAATCAATTGCGATTTAATTGAATTAATGGAATAGGTCGAGTGCGTCACGGAAGGTCGGAATAAAATGAGCACATAGAAGAAGAAGTAACAGAAAAAAAATTTACGTAAAAATAAAAAAATATTGAGTTAAACATTTTTTTCGAAATGGTCCATTTTACCCCACTGTTCCCTATTAGATCGGAATGGCATGGAATTTTTTCGATGAAATTTCTATGAGACGCATGTTAAATAGAGAAAAAAATGATTTGCAGGAAAAAGCCGCGCCGAGGAAGAATGAAATAGCGAAATAGACAAGAATACTCTCGGTGGGGACGATAGATAGTGCGTATAGGAAATTGGGACAATTTCATTCCCCCAGTCGCATTGCTGTTACCACATAGCACATGAGACCAAATGAAAGTCTTTTCAGCTAACGCGTTCGTGCATTATTCGTCCTGCATAATGTATAACAAAGGGCAATAGTAAGCAAGCGATATAAACTGTGTAGTGTGTATACGTGCGACGAAAGTTTACCAGTACGCACGTGTTATATCCGCGTTAATAGGACCCTAGTTGATCGTCTCAGCCGTTTTCCACGATTACACGTCCAACAACCCCCCCTACACACCGTCAGCGGCGAAAGAAAGACGAGCGTTACGACGACAACGACGGTGAACACCGCCAGGACTATCAAGACGACGATCCGCTTGAGCGTTACCAACGCTCGCCGTACCACTGAGGAATCGCTAGATTAACCCTCAAGGGGATGAGGCTAAAGATTGGATGAAGCTGCGGAAAGATTGCAAAAAGGTCTGAGAGGATGAGGATTTAGGGTAAATCAAACGTCCGTAATGGATACGTTCGGAAAATGCATTTTGCAAAAGGCTATTTCGAATAATGTTACGTTTACGAGAGGCAAAATGAGAATGCGACAAAAAATCACGTTTTTATCTTTAAAAAAATGACACACATTTAATATTATTTTTTTGGCATGTTTTTCATTTATATATTAATTTTATTTATCCTACGCGCTCACTTTGGGTGCTGGTCTCGCACTTTTTTTTTTTTTTTTTTTTAATTTTACGCACGAATAATTAATTAGAATGAAATAGAAATTTGCCGCTCCCGTTGATTTGTTAATTAACATTTATCGAGATTTTTCAACGCACAACGAAATAAATTAAAGTATTCGGATTATGAATTATGAAATAATAATGAACATAGATTCAGTCCTCTGAAATGCATTTTTTTATTGATAGGATTTCCATAATTCTTTTTTGTGGAAAAGTTATTCAAGGAATTTGAAATCGCAGGGACTTGTGACAATTTTCGCTCAAGTCTCTGCAATTTATTGCGATCCCGTCAACGTACAAGTGTTATTGACGCCGAGAATGTTGACACCCATCACACTATCGAGTTTTCCATTAAACCGATGGCATATAATTTCATATCAATTGTCGTAGAGCGACAGTGCAGCGTTTGAATGAGCGTCGAGCATATCGAACGATATTTTCCGATATTCCCGTCGAACATATCGACAGTCTGCTGCGAACGAGTGTTCCTTGGTCATTGAAAAATTCTTTTTGTTGCTAAAGTTGCACGCAATAAATAAAAAAAAACGCAAAGAAATTTTTCCAATAACGACAAAGCCTTCGTTTTCGTTTGTTTCGTTAATTGAACCCTTGGTTACCGCGGTATAATCGAACGTGGGCGTAAAAAAAAAAAAAATTAAATCTCCATTCAAATGAAACGCGATTCAATCGAGAATTTATTCGTTTCTGGCACCAGCTGTGAAGAACTGTCCGCAAAATCGTCTGTTATACACGAACTCTCTCTTCATCTTGTTAACCAAATCATTCGCATTCGCATACAAGAACCCCAGACGCAGAAATGTCTTCTCGTCTCTCCCTTCTCCACACTCTATCAATCTAACGAAATTACATAATAAACGCAGTTAAAATCGTTGTCGCGTGCCTAATCTTATACGCGGGGAATACGTGATGCGGATGTATCAATCCGGAAATGACAGCGAGGGGAGTGAACACAAAAAGGGGTTCGTCCCGCGAATAATCAGAGACGCGTGCTGAATCGATGTGCGCGTTGAAAATCCAGACATCAGTCCAGATTCGGCTTTTACACACCACAAAAGTCTCCATGTGTGTAGCAGACCTTCGACAACGATTCAGTCGTACATTATACATAGGTAGGTATGCTATATGCGCCTCTGTCCCGTGTCTGTCCGGGTGCCGAACTGAAATAACAAAGGGGAGAGAGGCGTGTTCGGATTTTCGTCACACATAGACGAAAAACGGGGGGAACTCGCAACCGTATAGACTGATACTAATACTACGAGCGAATCTTCTGGTCCTTTCTCTCATTGATATCCATATGCGATCGAGTGCAACCGGGAATTAGGGCCTTTCCATTGAATTCACTATTCGGTACTTCGGCAAGAACACAATGCACCTAAGCTACCAGGTTGGTCCCCCTTCATACTCCCTTTTTTATATCCTGGTCTCTCATCCGCGTATACTCGTCGACCGGAAGAGGGATATGAAAAAAAAAAAGTTTCTAGCGCTTGCCCGATGTCGGATTATAATTTCTACACGGAAAGAGAGATTCATGGGATTTACCACCGGGTCGAGGGATGCTACGGTCCAAAACCATCAACCCCTGGCGCTCCGCGTTCAGCTAGCGTCTGCCGGGCTTCAACCGAATAATCGTACGAACACGTATAACACACTCCCGTAGTAATCTGTAGCATGTATTTGGACTGCGAAAACTCCATTTCACCCTCGACAGCCAGCACCCTTTCTATCCCTGAACTTCTCGCAAAATGTTCTATCGTGAAAATTGAACTGCAGATCAAATCTCCGGCGTATCAATTGAAATCGTACGATTCACAGAACTAACGCATTAATGAAATTTCTTGTGAAAATAAACGACAAAAAAATGTATATTATACATATATATATATATATATATATCGACGATTGAAAATCTGATTTTTCTCCCCTTTGAAGAACTTTTTCATCGTAATAATTATAAATTTATCAGATAGCGTTCATTCATATTGAATGCGGCGATAATGAAAAAAACGGGAATCGATTTTTTTTAATCACGATTCTGAACTCGGAGTTCTTCTATACTTCGGTTAACTAAAAATGAAGAAAGAAAAATCTGCCGAGAGATTGCAAAAAGTTTTGCGAAAAAAAAAAAAAAAGAAGCCGACAAAGTTTGTTTTGAACTGTGGACGTTCAGCTTGATTGGTGCGGCAAATCGAAGCAATATGATCGCGATTTGCAATGTCAGAAATATTTTATTCAACGTCAATGAAATGAATTATAAAAAAAATGCAATATTCAGAGTTCAAATAATATTCACAAGTACGCGGCAGTGTGCTGAAAGTACATAGAACAAGTAGTTACGAGGCATCTAATACCGTTGATTATTATGCATAAGCAATTCGTCGGTAGGGTCGGGCGAGCCTAGACCTATTTCAATTTGTAGAAATACTCCTTTCGGTGTATTTCCACCGTTAAAATTTATTCATAGTTGGTCGGGTTGTTACAGTTTCCGGCAGCGTACGAAGATCAACGGGGAGGGTGAAGAGAACAGCGATGCGCACGGGGCGGCAACACACAATGAAATCCTGTAACACGCTTTGAAACACTACCGGCTTGAAGGGGATGATGTACGCGGGTGGTCGGGGTTGTGCAAAAGTGGCGGGCGTCGATAAGCCGAATAACTAATCCCCAGAGTTATGCCGAGAGACTCGAGAGTAACGAAATGAGTAGATACATGGAGCGTTGCACATAACGCGTTCGTATCGCGGTATGTATGTACAATAAACTCCCTGCGGAGTGAGAGAGTCGGAGAAGAGAAGAGAAGAGAGAGGTAACATTGCAGCGGGAGCAGTAACATCACGATCGTGTCGTAGTAGCAATCTCGTTTCAGCCTCGATGATCCTTTACGAAGTTGAGGATATAACCGCGGTAAAGAGTGCCCCGGCAAACGGATTAGCCGGTAACGACTATCGGGGAAGCTGATCCAAATGGACTTAGACACTCTTATAGCTTCGAGTCGAACGAAACTACACGACAGCGGGTATTAAGGCTGCCGACTTTTTCGCACCTTTCCCGTTCCAACTTACAATGCAGAAATAACGAAAGGCAAACTTCGTGCGCTATTCTGACGCGCAGTTCATTGGCTTCGAATGACTGTAGGACTTAAAAACAAATGAAACTTTAACTGTAACGCAAAAACGTTCAGCGTCTTCTGAGGATTTGGTTAATTAATTTTCAGTAGCTGTACTGTTCAAACTATTGACTCCATTGCAGTGGCACTTCAACGTAAACTTTTGCTCAACATACGATCTTATCGATTTTACTACAAAGTAAAAAAAAAAATGTTTTAGAATCGAATGTACAAAATAACTTATACTCCTCAAGTCCCGACGGAATAAGGTCTGTAATACAGAAATTGTGTTATTAAAAAAGAGAAAAACCGATATTAATAATTAGGCTAATAATATATAATAATAATTATTATTATTGGAAAATTTCCATACTAAATGACGAATAAATCTCCAGACTATAATATCGGAATAATTATTAATTATTTCTCTTTTTCTCGGTGACACAATTATTGTATTAAACTCCTTACTTCCTCCGGAGTTTCGTAATTTGCGTAATTTTTTTTTTTTTTTTCATCGAAATGTAGGATCGAAAAAAATATATCGATGAATTCTGAAATTTCTCATTAAAAGTTACTTAATATAAAAACATGAAGTATAAATAGCTTCCAATTCGATTCGACTGGATGAATACTAAGACGGTGAACAATAGAATGGTCGATTAATTCAAATTTCTCTCGGAGGGTAGCATATATACGTAGGACGGTACTTCGATTTCCGTAGCGTGTAATAAGTTACCGGAGGTGACCGAAGGAATTGGTGCACCGATAGACGACCTCGACCGGCGGGGTCTCTCTTGACCTGTATGTATTCACACGTTGTATACTATATATACGATATACATAAACCTTATATAGATACGTATATATGTATTGCCGTATTCTCGCCACAAATGTCGGCTTCATGTGCATGCACACGCCACGGCATAATTTCTGTGATGCGAGAGCGGGTTGCAACGGCAGCAAGCATCGCGACGAGTATAGTAGACCGCGTGGGTCACGAACGGCATACAACACACCGACATATAGGGAAACCCTGCCCTTTGCCTCCCTTCTCACGTGTAGGAGTCATGCTGTATAATGAATTGCAGTGTATATGCTTGTCGGGTCCACTACCCGAGAGATTCTACTCTCTCTGTACCCCCCGGACGCACACTTGTATCATCCGATATATGCACGAATGTTTAATACTTGTACACTTGTATAACACAATCGCGTAGGGTAATAAGTGTTTGGTGGAAGGGTGCGAGAGACTGCGGGCTGTTCTCTCCGGTGGTTTGGCACGTGCGAGAAACCGAATGCCCCGAGTTCTCCGCTCGCCTCTCTCGCGGCTTTTCTATATCGCTCGTACATGTGTACCAAGGCATGGATACAATGAGCGTGGTATGCAAATGAAATCAATTTGAACGACGGTAGCCGAGGGGGATGGCACGCGGGGTTACTACGGTAAGGGAAAGGGGAGGAGTTCCGAGCCTGGAAAGCCGGGGAAGGGTCAGTGGGGATAGGAGAATCAGAACGTAGGGGTGAGAGAGCACATAGCGAAATCGTAAAAGGGTGGAAAAGGGTAACATTGCGAAAGGCGGGTATGAAGCGAGAGAGAAATATGTATACCAGAAATGGTAGGGGGTTAAAACGTAACGACGGTCCACCCGGTGTGATTTAATATCGTAAAACAGGCTGCAACATCCCGCAGAAATTCACTTCCGTTTCGGTACGTTTGCCCTGCTGTTTCAAGCGATAGAGTTCAGCCGTAGAGGATGCAAACGATGTGCACAACACGGCACTTCGTCTCGTCTATGACAAGGCACGACTAGAATTGTCTGGATGGTTTCCATCTTTCGCGAGATCGACTGCTCGCACATCTATTACCAATGGTAGCCAAATGTAAAGTCCCTTCGATTATTAAAGAGTATGAATACTATTTTTTTTTTTTTTTTTTTCATAGAGATTTTAAATACTTTCGTACAAAATCGATGGGGTAGTATTTGCATAAATGGCCGGTCAAATAAAATTACATTTTTTTTTCCGCGAATTTAACGATATTCTTAATGGAAAAAAAGTTGTATATGAAGAGACGCGGAGAGTACTTAAAAAAAAAAAATGTTTCTTTACGAGATAACTTTTACTGATATACTTTGAGGGTAACTTCGCGTGTAATAAGAAGAGAGCAAAAGTATTAACTTGGGTGATGCTTTTTTTTTCTTCTTTTTACTGTACATATATACATAAAGCAACGAGTAAGCGAGTCACGTGTTGGATCGCAGGCACGCAGCTCGTGGGCCCGTAATACCGCGGGTGTCCCAAGGGGGAGAGGGGCAGAAAAAAAAAAAACTATACGTTGCCCCGCTTTCTTCGTTCGCTCGTATTATACTTATGTTATATATAAAAATACGTACGCACACGTTCGACGCCATGGCATATTTTCTTCGGTTTATTATGAGACCCCGTGCGTATGTAACACATGTGGCAACGAACTTGAGCGAACAGCGTCAGTGTAATCGTTCGTATATGCGACGGAGCTTTTATCGGTACAGCGACGTTACAGTGTATAGGGCGCGGGGGCACGTGACCGCACACAAGATCGTCGGACTCGTGTAACACGTATGCCTTGTTTTCTCGTCAACGTTACATTAATGCCATGTGTGCATTATAACGACGTACAGCACGCGCCGGTATCATAAAAAATACTCACCGATGACACGTTATTTGTATAATGCCGATGGGAACATTAAAACTATCGTGAAATTTTTTTTTTTATTACACAAAATTACGATCTTTTTTTTTTTTTTTTCATATTATCTACTTATTTACTTTTTTTTTTTGCACGATGGTTAAATACGTATCATACAGTAGTAATTAGCGAGTTGGCTGCTACATTTCTATATATCTCTCTTCCGCAATTTCCACCTCCACGGTAGCGTGCGCATCGTCCGGGTGAATTATTATGTGTGTACATATAAATGTATATCTTTACCGATCGCTAAACTTAGATACTCAGGTACGTAAGTTTCAGGCAGCTGCACATCGGCACACACGTGTATTGTTCTCTTGTGTAATACGCTGTACGCGTATACAATCCGAAGTTATATGTATCGGCATGTGCCATAGGGGCACATAGACTTCTACTCCGGGGGCGCACCGTCGATGGTATGCGAGCAGCCTGTACCGAAGATAACAACCCCTTGTGCGTGCCTCGTGCCGACTACCTACTAACCCAGTCACGAATGAGTTTTAGGATCATTGTATTTCATACACCGTTTAACTGATACCTGCACAGGCGGTTTCATGCCACAAGCATCGTACCATACGTACACACCACGACGAACGAAGTTACTCCGTTTAGGTTCACGTACACGATTTTCCGGTCACGCGCGCTCCCCTATCCCTCTGTGCATATTCGATGCGAGCGACCGATGGGAAATGTACCAAGTGGACGATTGTCGAATATTGCGGTATGAAGAATTTTTCGAATTACCGGTTTTTTTTTTTTTTTTTTTTTTTTTTTTAATTTTACACCCCAAAGCACTATTGCGGGAAAAAATTGTGTTTCCGCAACGAACGGTAAAAGATCTAAATTTTGTGTGATTGTGTGTGATTTATTGTTATTAATAAATAAGCACCCAAAGCAGCAGAACTAATTTCGTACCTGAGTTTCATTGAAATTTATTCTCCAACAGATTTGACTCCGGAATTAATCGGGGAATTCGCCGATAGCGAATAAAATATTAAAAAAATAATTAATTATGAAAAAGACTATCTCTCGTGAGTTAATAGTATGTTAAAAAAATCGGATAAAGTCATTAGTCTATCCGACATTTATTTCTGGAATCTCGAGTATTGCCTACCGGTCACTATCGACGCCGTCCTGGTTTCGATATATACATCCGATAGTTATATCGCGACCTTTGCCGCGACTCGGTGAATGCCGTACAGCGATATATACTAACACCCCCATTGAGCGCGCTGTAGACGCGGCATAGATGCTGGCAAACCCTCCGGTAACTCTCATTCAGCTTCGCGCGGTCAATATTGTAACATAAATTTCATTTCGATCGACGCGGGCTGCACGCTCGATATAAAGTATGTGGCAATATAATGGCCACACCAGCTGAGAGCGGCTATGAGGACGCGCGCTGGGTGGGCTTACAAAAAGCACCGGGTTCGCGTGTACATCCCCCAAGGCAACGCGGACTCGGGCACTACTCTTAAGGCCGAGTAGTTCCTGCAACACTATCGGAGGCGTACGACCGGGGCGTGGGAGTTCAAGCGAACCTCAATGTTCGGCGTAAACCCCCGGGGGAGCTGAGGGGGTGAACCGCGCGATCACGAAATCGTAACGAGAAATTGCGGACAAAGAACGTGCGATAGTAGACGCGAAAGTGAGAGAGTAATGCAACGAGGGTGGGGTGGGGTTGGGGAACGGAATACGGGAAATAAAAAAAAATGATCGAAACCGGGAATCGACGTTTGCATTGAAGCGCGTCGGAATCGCGTGTTGCCGTGTGGAAAAGGGGTTGGTTTATGTATCTCCGCGTTCTTCTCTTTATCGCTCTATAGGTACCTCATCCCGGTCGGTTGGTTAACTTTCTCGGCCAAGTCTTCTGCTCGGGGAAAGAAGAAAAAAAAATGATAACAGGGAAAAAAAAGCGCACAACCATATAGTTACAGGGAGAAACCAAAAAAATGTTGGCTCGTTGTTACTATACGATTCTCCACCTCGTTCGGGTACTGCTATCCAGATGCTTGCAGATTAAAGAATTAAAATCCCATTCATCAACGAACTTTGTTCTCGTATCTCAGCTATTTCATCTATCCTACTGAATTTGTGGGGCGGATGAATAGTCGAGAAGGGGATGAATACGATTTCTTAATATATTTATTGTTTTTTTTTTTTTTTTTTTTTTTTTTTTTTCAGACGGCTTTAGTACTTCACTATTTATTTGACGAAAATAAAATGAATATTTCTTTAGATTGAATTTTTTCAGAATATATTTTAATAAATGCATAACTCTGTTCTTCTTTGTTTATGATGGAAATATTTTTGAAAAATTCTTTTCACTTTGAAATGATTACCGGTGCAAAAATATCGTACAGCTATTCGTATCCGCGAAAGGTTCGGGTGTTGGGATTCTCAGCTGATAATGAGTCCGGTGAGATTTCGTCGTACATTTTCATGTTCTGATAAATACTGGAACAGCGCGTAGTGGTTTTGTACAACGGATCCCTGTTATGAACGCTTATATACGTGCGAAAGAGAGAATAGAACGCCAACGGCGAGTTCCACGGTGATACTCTCGCGATAACGATAACGGACGGCTGTCATACCGGAGATTAGAGACCCGATGAGACTCTCTACAGGACTCACTGCGGGTCCGCGCCATTCTAGCTCTTCCGCCACCCCAATTCCGGGCGACAGTCGCGTTCCACTACAATTCCACTTTTCTCTACTCTCCGCCGTTGAGCTCACTAACGCATAAATGTAATGCAAAGAGAGTCGCAGAGTGGCAGAATATTAGGCGGTCGCACATGACCCCTCTGCGTAGCGACAGATTCACATATCCAAAGGTACCTTAATTAATGGAAAAGTTCAAAAAAATTTGCCCGCTATTACACGGCACACTCAACGAAAACATATTTTTTGAAAATGACGTTTCTACGTTTCATGTAAATTCCGATAAATCGAGATAATCGTAGAAGAAATATAAATTTAATTATTCATGGAGTCCAATTTTACTATTTTGAGTTTTAATTAAATCTGATGCATCCGATTTGGCTTTCACGTAACATAATACGATTCTGGAAAGTTTCGTAGTCGTTAAGTACAAATGGGACACTGTTCTCGTGAATTCGATAGCTTTTTTTTTTACATTTCAGATGAATTATTATTTTAGCAGCTATTAATCCGAAAGTAAATTCGGAAGAATTCAAACAATCGCAAAGTGAAAATAGACGTACTAATTATTAATGGTGAGCAATTTTAGAATTCGTCGTTTTAATTAAATCTCTGATCCCTCAAATTTGGCCTCATATAGCACGAAGCTATTTTGGAAGATTTGGAAGGAGTTTTGTTTCGAGTGATCGTAACTGACACTCCCAGTTATTTTAACCTGTCATTGATATATATTCCAGACGACACACTTTAGACAGATGTTAGGGCCGTTTCACTGCTAAGTATGTCTGCAGAATTGAGATGACGGTGAACGTTATTAAATTAAGATAAGTCAAATGGATTAATACGTGAAACTCTGAACTTTATACTACTATGAGTTCAATTGTGTCCACCGTCTTATTAAAATTTTACCGTATATATGACATGCATATGAATTTCAAATGTTCGTCTCTTATTGGTTTGAATATCTAACCGATTATGTTAATAAATTTTCTCGTAAAGCAGAAACAGACGTATTACACGAATGTTGGAGGAGGTTATTTTTGTCACCGGATGACCCCGTAGTTTCTCCCAAACTTATGAATCAACGAAATATTTAGTGAATATATCATTTCTACAGCTATATCTCGTCAGTTCAAATATCTCTCTGATAAATTTCGGAATTTAGCAATTTCATCATGAACGAGTCTGGTATGCGATTCAACTGCGTTCTCTGATTTAACAACAACGGCATTTTATTCGCGTTCTATAAATTATGAATATGTGCGCTGTTGAGTGAGGAAATCATATAATTTCAGAAATTTAGTTTAATAAGTGTAAGCGATTACGCTGGGAACGCGTTTACACCGCGTATGTTTGGTATAAATGTACGTGTGCGCGACGAAGGGAAATGTGGTATCGTACGTAAAATACAACGATAATCCAGTAATTCATGGATAATAAGCCGTTGGAGGGTCGTCCATATAATCGGTCTCGCTAATAGGCAGCGATAGTTAACGGCAAATGATTAATGTACAAGCGATAAGAGAAGCGACGGATATATCAAGGGGAATGGAACGGGAGGGTAGAGTGTAAAATTCATTGGAACGCCAACCCGGGGCATCCCACTTTAGCGATGATCCGAGCCCGTCGACGCGGCGCCCATGGACCCATTTCATTCGAGCTTTTGCCACACAGGGGGTTTCCGTACTCGTGAAAAACAGTTTCAATCTGGCGGAGTAGAAAGTTCGAGGAGCAGAAGAGTACGAAGGAGAGACATGCCTCACCACGGTCTCTTCCAAGTGTCTCTCATCTTCTTCAACTTCGAGGATAGTACACAAGTACGTCGTATCGACGTCTTTAACATCATTCTTCGTTCGGCTCTTTCTCACTCAATCCACAACTATTTCCTTGCTATACCAAAGGTCCATTATAACCCGCGGACATTATCGGTCCAGTTGGATGCAATATCAATTTGCCGACTACACAAGCACTTCTCACGGTTCAGCGGTATCGCTTTCTACAGGCCAAACAAACACTTCAACTGTTCCGAGAGAAGAAAATATCGCAGAAGTAAACCGTTGAGTTATCGTATAACTTGGATATGTTGGAGACAAACATCATTCGTATAAAATGCAAGCGAAATAAAAGAAAGCATAAAAAATGGTAATAGTTGGTAAAAACAAATGGTACTAATAGTAAAAAAAATAACTCTGCAAACAACAACATGAAGTGCGAATGAACAGAAGAAATTCTAAGCCCGAGACGAGATATGATTGTTGTCACGATCCATAATGGTTAAATGATGACCTACAAATGAATGACCCTTTTAATCGAAGCCTCTCGATGATTAGTGAGTAGAGGTCGCTGCACCGTTTGACACAAAGAGCCGACAGTCAGTGCTATAACCCCTGTTGAGAATGGCGAACGATGGTGACATCCCCATTCGCAAATGATACTCTCTGGCGGCGAAACGGAATGGGTTTGGATTCGCGCGGTTGACGCACTAGAACAACCGCGGGTAGAAATTCGAATTGACGGCATGCCGGGAGTACGTCTAATAAATCATGAACGAAGATACATGCGTGCCGGTGGTCGCAGAGAGCGTAGAGACGTCGGTCAGAGGCAACGTAGAGTCGCGACGTCCGTCGGTCTCGATGGAGAGTCTGGTTGGCGCACACATCAGCAGCTTCGCTAACCATTGCATGGGCCACCGTTGCATCGCCTCAATGCGGCACTGATACCTCTCTCGTGTAATATGGCTTCGCCAGTAATGTAGATTACCGGAATCACGCGGGGAATATTCGTGAATGCTCCACATTCACGAGGGAGAATACCAATCGTACCATTGATCGTATGGGCCGTACGTTCACGACTCTCGGAACTGCTTCTAATGCTTCTGCGGTCGGTAGGTCCTTGTTACGTAAATTATTATCGAGAATACCCCCTCGCGCTCGATAGCCGGATAGGAAGTTGCGAACACTCAATCTCGCCGGGGCAGACCAGTCTCATCATATATGTATATAGATATAGATAGATATAGGTACCCAATTGGACTCATACACTTGCTACAATGGTGTCTATGACAAGAGACTTGAGACCGACGTGGATTGCTCCTACACAGAACCCGTTAGGAGTAACACCACCGATATATATACCCCTAGAGAAATTCTAATTCGCAATTGAAACGCCAAGGGCCATTCGAAGTTTCTCGCGCGGCTTCGATGTATATAGCGAACTAATAAATAATTGGCACGTGTAAACTTGATTCAACGAATTGTATGTTGTACTAGTACAGCGAAATCCTACAACCAATTGGTTACGAAAATTAGGAAATGACCAATCGACTGTTTCCTAAGAGAGAACGGGACGCAGCTGCTCATGCTGTGAAAAAATCGAAGATCTCATGCAGTGAATATGACATTCTACGGAATAAGTTACCATACTACGAACTCTAATTCCATAGAAAGTCATTTCGGTGGGTGGAATCTTCGATCTTTTTTCTGCAACATGTGATCCAACGAGCGCCGGCCTCCTCTACAAAGAAGAGAGGTGGGATGAGGGCAATGTGGTGAATATCGCGAGTCCGATTTAACGTGACAAAGCGGAAAAATAATGGTCATCCATATTCATTGCTTTTCAACTATATACATAATTATGTATTTTTTTTTTCTTTTGCATTCG